>CM053791.1:645014513-645713624 GCA_028749045.1 Cupressus sempervirens
TCTAGAAAGTCTTTCATATATCCCATTTTTATAGCTAAATGTTAACATACCAGAGTCACATGCACCATAAATCTGAAAAATATAGCCTCAATGTGCTAAATTTATAACACATTCATACATCAATGGGGGTGTTGATGATGTCGATTGAAAAAATAATGATCCTCACAAGTGTCATAGAATAAACATATTTCATTAATGGTCTTCTAATATCCAAAAATTCAATATACAAATGAATAACGGCCATAATATTCTCTGATCAATCTTTTCAATGAGTAAAAAAAGAAATGGACCAGTGTTCGTTGAATTTCAGTGATATATAATGAATCTCCTTCACATTTTTCATGCTTATAAAAACTTCATTATTCTTGTGGACTTTTATGAGGACATCAGAAACTTGTGTACTCTACTCTTTAAGAGGTTATTTGTGAAAGCACAATCTTCTCTATTCTTCTGACCAAGATATTTTTATGCGAACAAACATAGTTCAAGATCTAATGGTAGGACTTTGATGCAGGAGCATCAAGATTGGATTTTTTCTGGAGTTATGATTCTCATGGTTAGGGATTTTTTGGAGACATTCTTTTGAACCTTTTCCTATGTGCACATAGAGATTGAAATTATCATGTTGAAGTCAGAGTCATTTTTTACCTTGTTGCTAGAGTCAGTGTAGGAGATAAGGTTGAAAACTAAGCACACATCCACAAGAGGTGGAAAAGATAAGTATGCTAAAGGGAACAAACTCATGTGTTGTCAACACTAACCT
This sequence comes from Cupressus sempervirens, assembly GCA_028749045.1. NCBI lineage: Eukaryota > Viridiplantae > Streptophyta > Pinopsida > Cupressales > Cupressaceae > Cupressus > Cupressus sempervirens. The sequence continues at coordinate 645,015,277 of CM053791.1, forward strand.
CAACTACATGCATTAACCTAAGTAAGCTTAAGTAAATAGAATAAATAATTAACAATTAATTAATTATTTACTCTAACACCCCCCCTTAAGTGAAACTTAGGGGAATGCCTTAAGCTCACAAAACAAAGGAAAAAATTCAAAATGGGTCCCGGCAACGAGGCCATTTTAGGTACCCAAGTACAGTGCAACTAAATGCAACCTCTGTAAAATGGGGAAAGAGAGAAAACCACATGGGAAAAACTCTCCCACAAAAAGAGGTAAAACAACATGCTAAAAAAAAAACATGAAGTGAAGGAAGGAAGGCCTCAACTAGTCCCCCCAAGGACAACTTCCATAACCCCAAGCAATGACCACAGCTAAAGAAAGCAGGGCAATGCAAAAGGCTTAGTGAAGATGTCTGCAACCTAACCAGTGGTAGGAATGTACTCCAATGCAATAACACCATCCTGGATCAATTGACGGATGAAATGCATATGCAACTCAATGTGCTTGGTATGCTGATGTTCCACTGAGTTGTGAGAAATGTGGATGGCACTCTGATTATCACACCACAAAATAGTGGGATGATCGGGAAGAAAGCCAAACTCAGTCATCAACTGATGAAGCCATAAAGCCTCTTGACTAGTAAGAACTACTACCCTGTACTCAGCCTCTTTAGATGAAAGTGCTCAAGCATGTTGCTTCTTGCATGACCATGTGATGGGACTGAAGCCAAGGTAAAACACAAAGCCAGAAGTAGACTTCTAATCATCAACATCATTGGCCCAATCTGAGTCAGTGTAGCTAATAATGTGTGGAGTCCCTATAGTATAGTGAATTACATACATGAGTGTGCCCTGAATGTAGCTCAAAATATGCCTGGAAGCTTGCCAATGACTCTCATGAGGGTCTTCAGAAAACTGAGAGACTAGGCCAACTGCAAAAGAAAGATCAGGGCACATGTGTGTCAGTTACAATAGGTTGCCAACCAACTACTGATACAAAGTAACATCCATTGTAGATGAGGAGCAGGAGGTAGACAAAGTAACACCCAACTAAAATGGTGTAAGAGCAGCCTTAAAATCAAGCATGTGAAAGTGATGAAGCATGTCAAGAGAATACTTATGCTGATACATAAAAATGCCAGTAGGAGATTGGTGAATTTGAAGACCAAGAAATTAGTGCAGCAAACCAAGATCAGTCATCTCAAACTAGTCCATCAGTGCACGCTTAACATCCTAGAGCATGGATGATGAACTACCTATAAGGAGAAGATCATCAACATACAAAACAAGAATTAGAATCTCATCACCAAGATGTTGAATGTACACTGTGGGATCAAAATGGTAGTGAGTAAAGCCTGTAGATAGCATAAATGAGTCCATCTTCTCATACCAAGCCTTAGGGGCTTGCTTGAGACCATAAAATGAACATTGAAGCCTGCAAACCAAGGTGGGATCCTACATAAAACTTGGAGGCTACTCCATATAAATATCCTTAGTGATATCACCATGTAGGAAGGCACTTTTCACATCCATCTAATAAACTAACCATCCCTGTGAAGCTGCGAGGGATAAGACAAGGTGAATAGAATTCATCTTGGTGACAGGAGCAAATGTCTCAAAGTAATCAACACCGTTGACTTGCAAAAAACCCTTTGCAACAAGATGAGCCTTATACTTATCAATGGAACCATTAGCAACATACATAGTGCGGTAAATCCACTTACAACGCACTAGTTTTCTCCCCTTGGGAAGAGAACAAAGATCCCATGTGTGATTCTTCATCAAAGAAGAATATTCCTCCTCCATTGCACTATCCCATTCTGGGTGTCCTGTCACCTCTACAAATTTTTGAAGATTAGTACTAATAGCATGACTAAGGAGACTGGAACCTGTAGTGTGAGAATGAGTGCAACAGGATGTGGATGGGTCACCAGCTAGAGATCCTATAGCCTCAATAGTAGCTCAAGCCCATTTAGGCATCTGGCGAGGATCTTGTGGTGGAGGTATATCAGGATCACCATGATCATCATCCTTATCATCTATGAAACAAAGTGGAGATTAAGAGGGAGTAATGGGAGATGAAGGAGTTTTTGGAGATGAGGAATGTACTACAAGAGGGCTCTCATCAAACTAGACATCCCGTCGAAATAGGACCTCTCTGGAATCAGGATCAAATAACCTATAAGCCTTTACATCCTCACAGTAGTCAACAAAAATCAGTGGTTGGCTCTTCTATTCCATTGCTTTCCTTTGAGCATCAGGTACAAATGCATATGTCATACTCCCAAAAACTCTAAATGATGACACATCAGGTTTGACATGGGACCAAGCCTCCTTAGGAGTCATATGTCGAAGTGCCTTATGAGGCATCCAATTCTAAATGTAATTGGCACAATTGATTGCCTCTACCCAAAAACATGAATCTTGGCTGTAAACGGCTTTCCAAATCCAATGGCAGTGTCCGTTTGACCCCAAAGTGCTCCAAAAAATTGTTCTACACCCAATTTGAATAAAAATGCATAAATAAACTAGGGTTTGTGAGTCCAAATTACATCTTCAAAAATCCTTCAAACAAGAAGTAGCAGGGAGGCTTTGATACCATGTAGGAGTTGAGAATCTGACTCTAGAAATGTGCCAAGATCACCTACAATGCAAATAGCTTGCTAAAGAGAAACCTAGGGAGCAAAGAGCTTGAAGCAAATACCACACAAGAGAATATTTCACAACAAGAAATTAGAATTGCTATGTGAATGGAATGAATGAGAGACCAAATAAAAAGGCCTCATGGAAGCTTGTAGAACAAGTTGGAATGAGGTAGGAGATAAGGTTGACAACTAAGCACACATCCACAAGAGGTGGAAAAGATAAGTATCTTAAAGGGAACAAACTCCCGTATTGTCAAAACTAACCTCAACTACATGCATTAACCTAAGTAAGCTTAAGTAAATAGAATAAATAATTAACAATTAATTAATTATTTACTCTAATAGAAATGGGATCTTTTTAAGAGAGAGACATTCTATTGGGTCATGTGTGGACCTAAATATAAATTTTTATTTAGTTTTGTTCATGTTTGTTAGATTTTTGGTTTACTCTTCCAAGGTGGACCTATAATGTAATTAAATGCTTGACTAGCCGATTTGTGGCTTAGTTGTATATATAAGGAGCATGTGTTGATGTAAAAATCATGATGGGATTATTGTAGATCATGAATTGGAGGATTTGATATCATTAGTAGAGGATTAGCTGATATAGAAAATTTGGAGAAGAGCTAGTGGCTGCGGTTTAGAAACAAGGAGGTTGTTTGCTGGCTTACAAGCACAAGTTGAGATCTTGGAGATTTCTACCAAATTGTTGTTATGCTACAAATTTGGGCTAGCTAGGATTTGAGTTTTAACTTGAGGGATCTTGGAGAACTATTGTAATTTCTTTGTATTGGGCCATAACTAGGAAGGCCTTACAACTTGACACATGGATTGTAATTAGTTGTTTTTATGAATAAAGAGTTGTGAATTAGTATTAGATCTTGTGTTTTTATTTATATCCACTATGTGGCTATTTTTTGGGGGATAAGACATCTCCATTAGGGATTCTCCTGTTATGCACTGCATCAAACTTCATCTTCATTATAATTGATAGTTTTTGTAATCTTGTAAGAAGAATCCATAAAATCATTAGGTTAGCTTCTTTTGGTCCTTGCATGTCAAAATCCAACTTATTTTAGTGTTTTGATTCCAATGAAATCAATTGTTCTAAGATTTTCTGATTATTCTTGTTAGCTTGTTACTAGCCTGATATACAATGAGAATATTTCTTCTTTTTTTTAAAACTCTAGTCGTCATTGAAATTTTGACATAGTTTATCGTCAATGGTATGGAAAACTCATTGAATCATCTCTAGCTGACATTGATAGTTTGACAAGGTTTTTCATCAATGGCATAACATACCCATCAAATTATCTTTGATTAACATTGATAGTTTGATGGGGTTTCCCATCGATGATATAACATACCTATCAAATCATCTATGGCTAGCATTAATGGTTCAATGTTTTGAATTATTTATCTAGCATCAACATGTGACATAGATGAGGATGATGTTTGATGGATCTTCTCATCAATACAATGATGTTCATGGAGTGCATCAAACTTTCGATGCAATTCTAGCAACATTGACTTTTGACATTTAACTATCAAAATTTTATCCACCAGCATGTCAAAAAATAGGTCCAAATTTACTAGTGTAATTTCATTGGTTTCCTACCCAATATTTTTGATGATTTAACTCGTGGATGTGTTGTTACCATGGTTTATGTCCATTAGGAATTTTCCTTTCAAGTTATTTGTTTTAATCTCTCATCACCATATCTTTTTTATTTTATTTTCTAACAGTTGGTTAAAATAGGAATTCATATAGTTAGATCTATAAATTGCATTCATCATAAAACAAAAAATACCAAAAATATATATGTTTTGTGGTTTTTTTTTTAAATAACAACAGATAAAATAGATTATTTGAAATTGGTTCAAACTAGAAAAGGTCTCCTTGTGAACATACACATTTATCTTCAATTGAGAAAATTCCAGTAGGTGGCAAGATTGCCCAAAACCTAGGAGTTGATCCTAGATTATCTTTTAAAGAGAGGAGCTCGAAAGGATTCTTGTCATTAAGCATCATGCAAAATGATAGCTCAACAGAAGTGGTGCTAGAAGGAGGGCCTAAAAATCATTTACCTTAAAAACCCAAGTTGTTGTTTGATAATTTTACATTTTTTGGAAGTTCAAAAAAATTTCCAAGTCTATCACTGTGTGCAGGTTTGTTGGTGCGCATTTTGAAGAGGTGTACTTTTTAGAGGTGTGCTTCTTAGAGCTACATTTTTCTAGAATAAACACAAACTAGAAGATCCTAATCCACCATCTACATTTCAGCAAGATTTAAGCTCTTCACCCAATGCACATGAGTTCCTAGAACTTAGTCATTTTTGCAATCCTCACAATGATAAACGGATACTTAGGCTCCACCCATTCACATTACAAATTCCATCATCATCATCCACTCTACATTCTACTTGATACATTCTCATTCAAATTTCTTTCTTCAATACCCAAAGTTCACTTTTGAACCTAATTGGTCTATTGCATGACTTACCCAAAAATTCTAAAAAAATTTGGCCATAGTTCATCTATTTAGAATAGCGAATAGAAAAAGATCATATTAAAATTTTCAAGGAAATTTGTAATAGAAACCAGATTCAGCATATGGACATGGTCTATCACCTTTTCCCTTATACTTTGTGGGAAATGACATTCAATTGGTACATCAATCTATCACCAGCATCAATAAGGGATTGGAACTCTTTTGAGAGAAAGTTTATGGCACAATTCAAGGTTTATATTAATCTAGCAATCCTACATCATCAATTCATCTCAATTAAGAGGGATCCCCAAGAAAGTATTTTATAGTTTAATCATTGCTTCTATAAGATGTATCAAATAATAGAGGTTCCTTACTCTATACCACAAGAGGTTGTAATCCATATCTATTTGGGAATAATGGATTCATTAAATTCTATTTTTTTGAGAAGGCTCCCACCTAGAGGCATTGATACCATTGAAAAGGTCTTCGAAGAGGTTGTTACATTCACAAAGTAGGCAAATACCCATGGTATAGGGAAGTTTTTGTCTTCCTTCACTTTGAATAATATAATAGGCATACCACCATTCCTTGTAGGAGAATCTACTATGCTCAATCAAATGCCCCTATTGTATCTAGTACCTTTACTGCAATAGGTTAATACTACTCCAATGCCAACAAATACATATCTAGGGTATGAGCCCCAAAAGATTGTATTCTATGAGAAAAATAATTCTCCACATGCTAAACTCAAAAATGATATGGATAGTAAGGTTAAGGAAATGATGAATATGATGTCTCTTTTATCCAATGAACTTATGAGGATAAAGTTGAATTCCTCAAGGAACCAAGGCAATTATCCAAGACAAGTTGTTGCCCAAAAGAATTATTCTCAAAATTAGAGCAAAAATTATGGCCCCTATGATAACATCAACAATGAGAATAATGGTATTATAGGTATGAGTCCAAGTGAAAATGGATATGGGTACAATGATGTTTTGAATCAGCCTTCCCAAATCATGGAGGAACCTTTGTGGTTTAGTGCAATGGTGTTTGAATCATATGATAAATCTATAGGAGGACTAAATGATTAAGATGATCAAGAAGATTTTTTGTTCTAATTAAAATGTATCCTAGAGGGTCCATGGTCTTTCTCTTCATTTAATTAGAACAAAAAATCTTCTTGATCGTCTTAATCATTTAGTCACTATGGTTACATCTCACTCTTCCAAAAATGCAGGTTTGTGACTATTGCCACCTCCATCAAAGTATTCATTCAGAGTTGGAAAGTGCTAATTGCCAAGATGTGGTATCTAATGTGTTAGCATAGACAGATCAGCCTATTGAAATTGTTATAAGTAATGAAATTGTTTCAAGTTTTGATGTTGCAATAAGTGTGGATATCCCAAGAAATTTTGAGGATGTAGGAAATTGTGAAGTTCCAAAACTCCATGGAGTTGCAAAAATTCTCAAAGTTACAAAAAATGATGGAAATGCAAAAGATCCTAAGTTTGGTGAGATTTTTGAACTAGGAAGTCATCAAGAAGAAGATACCAATGCTTCCTATTGTGGTATTGATCCCCCATTGAATAATGATAACACACCTCCCTCAAAATAAGATATGTCATTAGAAGAGATGGATAGAGTTCTTAATTTAGTCTTGAGATTGACTAAGGAAATGTTTATCTATGTATATTCTATACATATATCAGACCATGGAATAACTAAGTCATCTAGAATCCATTCATTTGGGCTCCATTCAAAGGTAAGTTGTCTTGATTTCTTGTTAGCTTGGGAGATTGCAATAGAGGGTAAGTATGATTTTGAAAATGATTCTTTGGAATATGAGAGAGAAAACACCTTGATTAATGATATTAATGAATCTTTTAATTCAAAAGTAAGGTTGATGATTGAATTTTCTAGTCCCAAGGAGCCTAAAGGTGACAATACATGGTTTACAGATGATGATGGTAATAATAAGGACCATAAACACAATATTCTATCTTTTGGGTATTGTTTTGATAACTATATTACATCGTCAATGCTACTATTTCCATGTGTGTGTGGAGTTGCGTACCATGGGATAAGACCACCAAAAGGATAAATTAAAATGTGTGAGTGCACCCTTATGGTAGGGGACTCGCTAGATCAGGTGATACCTTTCCATTATCCCTCTCAATTTGATGATTTTCAATTTGGATATGATGCTAAAGGTAAGAGAAATTCATTGTGGATTAATCATGGCCATGGAGAGTTACCACAACTTCTAAATTTTGTGATTTGTACCTAGAATTTGAACCAAGATTATCCAAATTTAATTTTTTTAAGTACAAAGGCAAGTCAACATTTTTTAGAACTATATGGGTTAGTTTCTTACTACTACACAAAATGATAAATCTACTGACAACCACCCCATATTCTTTTTATTTAGAGTTTTATGTGTATATGTTTTTGTTTTTGTTTATTTATTTAGTCTTTTTTAGTTGGGTGTTAGTTTTATTTGTATCGAGTCTATTTTGTTTGAGTTTTTCACATTTTTCTTCTTTTTTTAGTCTTTAAGTTGGGAAGTCAATGTATTTTTTCAGGGTTGTTCCCAACATGTGGTTCATCCAAACTAGTCTTGATTTTATGGAAGAGGTATTTCTTTGTCAAAGAATTCAAATGATTGTGTTTCTTGTACCAACTTAAAAAAGGTATTGCTTGTAGTTGTAGAGGACTTCTAGTCTTAAAATCAAAATAGCAGATTGACAGCTCTCAACACTTTACAAATTTAAGAATTGATTATCTAGGTGATTTTTGAATCTAGGTTGATAGTATCAAGGGATAATTAAAACCTTGTTAGTTCAGAAAAAGGGTCTTGTCAAAGAACTATTGAGATCACTATTTGGAATGAGAGTTTCCTAAAAGTTTGTCAAAAGTGGAATGCAAGAGTTATCAAATAAAGTATAGATCTAGAAAATAACACCAATAACTTGGCCACACAATCTGACATAGGCAAAAATGAATAACTAGGGCCAAAGGCTCACCCAGCTATCCAAACCACCCTACAAGAGTTAACACAATGGAAGCAAACACAAATAATAGCAACCAAAGGAGGAAAAAGAGTGAAATACTTCTATTGATTCATCAAAATATCTTCATACATGCCCAGCTATAAGGCTTTCTAGGTTACGGCCAATTACAAATACATTAACATTCAAAGATCTAACTACAAATTTGCACTTTTAGTTCTTTTCTCTAATCTTCTTCCTAAAAACTTACCTAACTCTAAGCCTAAACACTTTATATATACTTGCCAAAATAGCTTACAGATCATTCTAGAACATTACATAATGGCAAGGTTGACTAAATAATGGTCTAGAGAAATCCCAAGAAAAGATCTTAACATAAATGTCATGATTTAAATAAATCCTGCAAGTTAGCTCACAGAAATCATGTCCAAATATTGGTACTCGACATACACTATGTAACTCAGCACATGAAGGAGTGCTACAATAACTTGGCACCAACTAAGTGCTACAGTAACTCAACACATGAAGGAGTGCTACAATAACTCAGCACCAACTGAGTGCTATAGTAACTTAGCACCGAGTGCTATAGTAACTCGACACCAACTTGTAAATGAACAAAAATAAGCAAGATAACAAAGCAACCCAAGATGCTCTTGCATCAAAAAATTAGGGTTGAAAGAAATAATTCTCTTGAATCATTGAGATGTCCCAACCTGAGTTGAATCCAACTCAATTTGATAAATCCATGAAGCATCTTCAATAGGTCTATTCTTCCACTTCACCAAATATTCATAATAATATTTTTCTCTTGTGCTCTGGCCAACTCTTTGATCCAATATATATTCAACTTCTTCAATCTGCTTCTTAGGATAATCATCTGATACAACAACTTTATCCTCCAACTCATGATACTTATACAAATCAGCAATATTTAATATAGGAGATATATCCATGTCATTAGGTAACTCAACTTCATAAGCATTACCACTATCAAACTTCTTCAAGATCTTACAAGGTCCAAATTTCTTCACCTTTAGCTTACTGTATGTTCCAACTAGGAATCTTCCTTTCTTCAAATGAACCATCACCTCATCACCAACTTGAAAATCATGGTGTCTTCTAGACTGATCAGCATTCTCCTTATACTTTTGATTACTTTGTTCCAACCTCAACTTCACTTCCTTATGCAAAGACACCATAAAATCAGCAAATTCTTCTCCTACAGCAATTCTCTTTTCTTCACCAGTAGCATCTCTCAAATTTGATATACCTCTAGGATGCATTCCAGTAACAATTTCAAAAGGTTTCTTCCCTATACTCCTATTCACAAAATTATTATATGCAAATTCATCTTGTGCCAATACAATCTCCCAATTACTTGACTTATTCCCAACTAAACATCTCAACAAATCACCCAAGCTTCTATTCGCAACCTCTATCTAACCATCTGTTTGTGGATGGAAGGTAGAACTAAACTTCAATTTAGTACCCATATTCTTCCACAAAGTCTTCCAAAAGTAAACAACAAACTTATTGTTCCTGTTAGAAATAATACTTCTTGGTAATCCATGCAATCTCACAATCTCCTTAAAGAAAAGTTCAGCAACATGCTCAGCATCTGATGTCTTCTTACATGGTATGAAATGAGTCGTCTTAGAAAATTTGTCTAGTACAAAAAAAATGGAATCATAACCTTTCATTATCTTAGGAAATCCAAGAACAAAATCCATACTGATATTAGTCCAAGGTTTCTTAGGAATAGTAATAGGTGTATACAAACTAGTATTTTGACTCATCCCTTTCGCAACTTGACAAATTCCACAACTCTTTACATATTTCTGAACATCTTTGTACATTTGTGGCCAATAATACTTCTTTTTCAGCAAACTCATTGTTTTATCAATTCCAAAATATCCAACCAATCCACCACTATGCTTTTCCTTAATCAAATTCAACCTCATAGAACTTCTAGGAATACACAATTGAATGCCTTTGAACAACATACCTTCTTGAATGAAATACTCAACATACTTATGTGATCTATCAGATTTGGTGCTCTACACTCTCTCCATGCCTCATAAAAATTAGGATCAGCATCATACAACCCTTTCATCTCATCAAAACCAAGAACTTCAACCTTCATTTCAGTCAACAAAGAATGTCTTCTACTTAATGCATCAATGGTTCTATTAGTAACTCCACTCTTATGCTTAATGACAAGTGTAAAACTCTATAAGTACTCAACTCACTTCGTATGTCTATGATTCAATTTATCTTGACTTCCCAAGCATTGTAAAGCTTTATGATCAGTATACAACACAGACTCCTTAGGCATAAAATAATGTCTCCACTTCTTCAATGCTTGAACAATAGCATAAAACTCTTGATCATACACAGAATATTTCCTTTTAGCATCATTCAAATTTTCACTAAAGAAAGCAACAAGCTTACCTTCTTGACTTAGTATAGCTCCTATTGCATTACCACTTGCATCACATTCAATTTGAAATATTTTGTTGAAATCAGGCAAAGCCAATATAGGTAATTCAGCAACCTTTTGTTTCAAAGTCTCAAAACTCTTATCAGCTCCATGTGTCCACTTGAATTCCTTTTTATCTCCCCTCACTATTTCAGTCATAGCATTACAAATAGCACTAAAATTATTTATAAACTTTCTATAAAAACTAGCCAAACCATGAAATGATCTTACCTCACCCACATTCTCAAGTGTATTCCATTCCAAATTTGCTTTAACCTCGTCAGGATTCATCTTCAAACCATCAGCTGAAATTACAAAACCCAAATACACAATCTCCTCTTGCATAATAGAACACTTTTTTAGATTAATCAGCAACTTTTCCTCTTTCAACCTCTATAATACTTGTCTAATATACTCAAGATGTTCTTCCTTAGTCTTACTAAATATTAGAATATCATCCAAATAAACAATCGCAAACTTACCCAAAAATCTTTTCAGAACTTCATTCATCAACCTCATAAAGTACTAGGTGCATTAGTCAAACCAAAAGGCATAACCAACCATTCATACAAACCATCTTTTGTCTTGAAAGTAGTTTTTCATTCATCACCTTCTTTGATTTTAATATGATGATAGCCACTCTTCACATCAATCTTGGTAAAATACTTTGCTCCACTCAAACAATCCATTATGTCATCCATCCTTGGCATAGGAAACCTATATTTCATTATTATCTTGATAATGGCTCTGGAATCAGTACACATTCTCCATTCTCCATTCTTTTTAGGTGCTAATATAGTAGGTACAACACATGGACTCAAGCTTTCTCTAATCAAACCTTTCTAAAACAACTCATGCACTTGTCTATTAAGTTCCTCATTCTCTACAGGTGTCAATCTATACAGTGCTTTGTTTGGTAAACTAGCTCTAGGAATCAGATCCATACAATGACTTATACTTCTTACTCGAGGTAAACCATCAAGAATATCATCAACAATAATTTCTTTATACTCATTCAACAATTTGATAATTTCTACTAGCACTCGGTTGTCACTTGGTTATTACTAGCTTTTTCAAATTGTTTCCCATTAACCATGCAAATTTTTACAGCAGTACAATTAACCTCATCTAGACTTTCAATCAAAGGAAACAATGTTTGTTTCTTCCTATTTACCCAAAGAATATATTGATTCAATCTTCCATCATGTACAACATATCTATCATATTGCCAAGGTCTACCTGAAAAAATAGGACAATAATCCATCGGCATAATATCACACAAAACTTCATCAAAGTAATGTCCAATTTTGAACTTTAGAAGGCATTACTCACTTACCAATATCTTATTCTCATCTTTGATCCATAAAACATGATAGGTTTGGGATGTTTCAACCTCTACAACTGTAACTTTGTAACTAGCTCCTCTGATGGAAAATTTGTAGAACTTCCATTGTCAATGATCACTTTGTAGCATTTTCTAGCCATCTTACATCTTGTCTTGAAAAGACTTCTCCTTAAAACAGGTTCCTAATCACTTCCTTTATTACATAAGGTTCTTCTCACCATTATATTTTCTCCAACCTAAGGTCCACTTGGTGAACCCTCATCATCTTCTTGAATCACAACATTTCTAGAGGATTTTCATTCAAAAGATATATGTCCCTCTTTACCACATCTAAAACAATTACCATGAAATCTACCTCTAGAATAAGAATTACCTCTTCCTTAGTAAGGACTAGTGCCTCCTTGGTAAGAGTTACAACTTTTCCATTCGGTCTTGCCTTTGACATCATTCTTCCATTCAGATTTGCCTTTATCCTGCATAGAACTATTAGATCTGCCACTTTCTCCATAGGATCTACCTCTGCCTCTCTGGAATCTACCACCTCTACCTCTTTGTCTTTGTTCATGCTTCTTTGTCAAGATCTCCTCAACCTTCAAGGCATATTGGTATGCTTCTTCCACACTCTCCAACTTCACAAAACTTATTTCATCTTGTATTCTAGATCTCAATCCATTTATGTGCCTTGCAATTTTCTCAACATCATCATCCACATGTCTAGATCTGATGTCTAATCTATAGAATTCCTTAGTATACTCTTTCACAGTCATGTCTTTTTGCTTCAAATTTTGCGTCTTTCTCAACAAGCTAACTTGGTAATCAATAGGAAGGAATTTTTTCTTTACCTTGTTCACCATCTTTGGCCAAGTTCTTATCTTCTCCTTTCCTCTCCTTTGTCTATCAATTTGCACGTACTCCCACCATAGTGATGCATGACCTTTTAGCCTAATGATCACAATCTTCACCTTTTGATTATCAGGAGTGTTTTCATACTCAAAGAACTTCTCCATATCAGAGATCCAATCCAACACAGCATTGGTGTCCAATTTTTCATTATAAGGAACAACTTCTATAGTAGGCTTTGAATTTTTCCTAGACAACACTCTTAAAAAATTTTCCTCATCTTGATCTTCTTCAGGTTTTGGATTATGGTTTGGTGTTGCTACTTCATCATCACTTACATCATCAAGATGTGCTCCTCTCCTCTAGGCTATCTCCATAGTATATAATTTGGCTGTAATTGGTCTCAACTAATCCAATATAGCATCATCAACATTTCTTCTACCACAAACCATCTTTACAAATCAAGTTCCTACAAGATTGTAGCCCTCTACAAGTTATAGGTCAAATCTGCAGATCTACCACCCTACAACCAAATCCAAATCTGAGTTCTACATAATCAATCTCCACAAGGATGAACCTCAAGATCTGATACCAACTGACACAGGAAAAAAATGAATAACTAGGGCCAAAGGCTCACCCAGCTATCTAAACCACCTTGCAATAGTTAACATAACAGAAGCAAACACAAAGAATAGCAACCAAAGGAGGAAGAAGAGTGAAATACTTTTATGAATTCATCAAAATATCTTCATAGATGCTTAGTTGTAAGGACTTCTAGGTTATGGCCAATTACAAATACATTCACATTCAAAGATCCAACTACAAATTTGCACTTTTAGTTCTACTCTCTAATCTTCTTCTCAAAAACTTACCTAACTCTAAGCCTAAACACTCTATATATACTTGCCAAAATGGCTTATTGATCATTCTAGAACATTACATAATAGCAAGGCTGACTCAATAATGATCTGGAAAAATCTCAAGAAAAGATCTTAACATAAATGTCATGATCAAAATAAATCCTGGAAGTCAGCTCACAAAAATCACGTCCAAATATTGGCACTCAGCATACGCTATGTAACTTAGCACATGAAGGAGTGCTATAGTAACTCGACACCAACTAAGTGCTACAATAACTTGGCACATGGAGTGCTACACTAAATCAGCACCAAGTGCTATAGTAACTCGGCACATGAAGGAGTGCTATAGTAACTCAGCACCAACTAAGTGCTATAGTAACTGGGCACATGAAGGAATACTACAGTAACTCGACACCAACTAAGTGCTATAGTAACTTCGCACCAACTAAGTGCTACAGTAGCTAAGCACCAACTGAGTGCTATAGTAACTCGGCACCAACTTGAAAATGAACAAAAATGAGTAGGATAAAAAAGCAACCCAGGATGCTCTTGCACCACAATCTAAGAATGGTTAGGGTAGAAAATATAGAAAATAAGAATCACAAAGGTGTTACATCTAAAGATTCTAAATGATTGTAATTTGCAATCAAATATATAGGGATATGCACTCCAAAATGGCTATCCTATTCTATGAAAATGCTGCAAGGAAGAATCAAGTGGAAACATGCAAGCTCAACAAAGAAAGCTAAAGAAGATTACCAAAGACTCAAAATAGAAATAATTGATAACTCACCAAGAGTCCTTGGAATGGATTCTCTCATCTAGTCAAATAGTGATGGACAAATAGGTTTATAAGGATTCCTGGTGAATGGACTTGTCGAGCTAAAACAATTCTCAAAGTTGCTAGATACTCATGATATACTACACCTTGATATGTCAAAGGAAATTGATACACTAAACACACACTAAGATAGAAAATTCAAGATTCTTATATGTTGACTTCCAAAGGACTTGAAAATTGCTTGAAATATTTGAAATCTAGTTGTCACTTGGCAATGTTATCAAAATGCTTTCTAATGAAGAAATACCTTTTTATTTCTTCCTTTTGTCAGGGCTATTTCTTGTGGTTCTAAAACACACGCCCTATTTTTAACTTTAGAAATGGGGACCCCCTTTTTTTGGCTTACAGAAGCTTGTTCATCAAAATAGGGTATCTTCCAAGGTGGCTCAAGGAGTGGAACTTTTGTAGTTTGGGTTTAGGAGTCTAGTTAGCTATCATCATTTTTTTTAACCCCTAACACTAGTATATTGATTTTTATCTTTTGTATAGGTCATCATGGAATCCTCATCATCCATAGCACAAAACAATTACCATGGTATTTCATGTACATTTTCAAAATAAGCACCTTGGGATTTTAGATAGAAGAAGAAAAAGGAGTTCAAGTCTATGACAAGGTGGAGTAGCCCCAACTCCACCATCATGCAATAAATGAGTTCACTAAGGTTATTAGGACCTCTAACCATGCTTATGAATACTAGATTGGTCATTGGATCACATTGTAAGACCATAGTTCCAAGATTGGCAATTTGTAAGCCCTTAACTAGCTATTGGTCATAAATAAGCCCATATATTAGGACTAGGTATTAGCATGGTTATTTTTCATTTTTTTCATGTTTATGTCCATTATGGATCACAAAATAAAGTCTTTTACCAAGTTTGGTCACTAGGGGCACAAAAATGCACAAAAAATGCAAAGTTCCTCAAAAAGTTGCTTGACAACTTTTGAGCAACTTCTTAAAAAGTTGTTAAAACATTCAAATCCCTTCCCCAAATTTCTATTTAGTTAAAACCAACCTTATAACCATTGGGGACAACCTATAATAGCCTTTACAAGTGGGCGATAGGTATAATGTACTTATTTCGGCAAAAATCAATAAAATACCCTATTTTCCTACAAAATTATGTGTTGTAGAGTGGTGTACGGATCGGTATAGAATTGGAGCATGTACCAATGACCCTAAAAGGTATATGAGTTAGTTACATTTCATTTTATTTTAGTTTCATGTCTTGATCTTCTATAGTTTGCAAGTTATTCAATTTTTACTAAAGGGTACCTAAAATCAGCATTTAACAACAATTCACCTAGGGCCTTGTTGTTTTGGCACTTTCCACCATGGGATTTTGATGCCTCTTTGTGGAATCAAATATTTTTCAATTTAATTTCATATTTTTTAGGTTTAAAAGATGGATAATAAATGGTTTGGGTTTGCCACCATACCCTAGGTGTATGGCACCATACATACACCATGCAACAATTTGCAACAGTCATCATAACTTGAGTTTGGGAGCAATCCAAAGCTTGAAACTTTGGAATTAGACCATTTTTGCATGCCCCAAAATTTTCCAACAACACTTGGTGATTTGGCATGTGGTAAGAGGCATTTATAGTGCAGCAGCAGCCTAATTAGGTCTATTAGTACAACCAAAAACGTGGTTAAAGCAGGGGTTTGTATTAAACTTTAGTTTGTGTGGTTTGGATATGTTTTGTATGTCCATAAAGGGTGTTTGAATATAAATCTAAACTTTGTCTTCATATGGAATTATTCCTTTTTATGTGTAGTTTTCAGTTTGAAGGGCTACTAGCCAAGGTACGACAATATGTTGAATTGTTATGTTTGGGTTGTTTGGAACCAAAAGAACCATTGAATTTGTTGTCATCAAACCCAAATAGGTTAGAGAAGTGTTCATAGTTCAATCCATGGTCTTTGCATTCATTTTTATTGAATTTTGGTGTTTTTTCTCTAATAGGCATTTTGGGGAATCCTTGCATACTGGTGTTGTGGACTTTGGCAAACCTATTGATTAGGTTCTTTGCCTCTTTAGGGTTGTGATAACTTGTTTGAGTCTAGTTTTTGATACTTGTGATAAGTGTCTAAGTTTTGAACCCTCTCTTTGGGGTATTGAAGGATTCTAACCTTATCCAATTGCCTAGTTTCCTACTTGTTGAAGGCTTCCATTGTGCATTGCTGCATCAAGTGGTATTAGAGACATGTTTGAACCTAAGAATGAGGAGATTCCTACAAGGGTTACAAACTATGAGTTAGCAAAGATGGTGAGATAATAAAAGGCTGCAAATAAGGCCTTGACTTAGAGGCTTCAAGAGGTTGAGAAAAAGCTTGAAGGAAAAGACAAAGAAGAGTTTGAAATAGAAGAAGGGAGTGAAGAAGAGGAGGAAAATGTTGCTCAAAACATCCCTGCAGATCAAAGACCTTTCATAGATGCTCTAAGATCTTTGAGAAGGAGGACCATAGAGGAGAAGATGGATTTTCTAGTTCTCAATGGCAAGATGAATGTTGATTTAGCCTTGGATTGAATAGAGGCATTAACCACATTCTTTGAATGTGAAGACATCCTTGAGAAGTAGAGGGTAAAGATTACAAGATCCAATTTGAAGGGAGTGGCCCTAAATTGGTGGAACTTCATCTAGATAGAGAGAGTGAAGAATGGAAAGAGCATGATTAGTTCTTGGAATAGAATGATATCATTGGTCAAGGAAACATATGTACCAAAGGACTATGGGGTACAACTCCATAGGAAGAAGCAAATTTCAAAAAAAAAGGGCATGGATGTGGCCTCATACACTGAGTAGTTGTTGAAACTATGTATGAATACCAATACTACTGAAGATGATGAAGAGAAGTTAGAAAGGTACATGAATGGGCTGAAAATACCCATCCAAGAAGAATTAAGTCTCACTACCCTACCATAATCAGCAAGTGCTACCAAATGGCACTCAAGGTAGAATAAAAGTGAAAGAGTAAGCAAGACTCTAGTAAAGGCAAGAACAATGATAGTGGGAGGATTTATAGAGGCAAAAACAACTTTTTGAAGAAGGGACAAAGTAGCAACAATAGCAGCAAGAACCATGATCAAGGAGATAAGGAGAATAGTGACTTCAATTCAAGAGGAAACTATAGATGAAGAAGGCCATTCAATAGAAGAAGGACAAACTCAAGAAGAGGTAATGGACAATTGAGATGTTAATATTGCAATCAACTTGGACATCATGCAGGAAGATTCCCTGAGAAGAGGAACAATAACCAAGGTGAGAGGAGAGCACAACTTGTCCAAGAGGGTAAGCAATAAGACCATAATGTTGCTAGAGAATTGGAACCAAAAGGAGCATGTCTAATGATGAGGTGAGTCTTCCTTCAAGTGCCACAAAGCCAAGAACCACCACAAAGGAAGAATCTCTTTAGGACAAATATCAAATGCCATGGAAAGGTATACAATATCCTTATTGAATTAGGTTCAACTAAAAAGCTTATGCTTGTGAAATGGTTTAGAAATTAAACTTTCCTAAGAAACCACAACCTTTACCCATATCATGTTTCATGATTAACAAAATGCCAAAAAACTCTAGTTATAGAGCAAGCTTGGGTAGAATTCTCTATTTCTGATTTCAAGGTTAGAGTACTTTGTGATGCTTTTGAGATGGATGCAACCCATATTCTTCTAGGTAGGTTGTGGAAATTTGATGTTGATGCCACCCACCATTTTAGGAAAAGCACCTACTCCATTACTAAAGATGGGAAAACCTATACCATGAAGCCCTTACCTGATAGCAAGCTTAAAAAATAACCCACTATAATTATCACAGGAGAAAAGAATCTAATAATAAACAATTTTTATTGATTCCAAAGCCCAAGGATAACACCAAAGCTGATAAAAAGGAACCCATAACAAATAAAGTCCAAAAATTACTACAAAAATACAAAGATATCACTACTAGTGACCTGCCCACTAGCCTCCCTCCCATTAGGGACATAAGCCATCAAATAGACCTTATACTAGATTCATCCCTACCTAATAAATTCCCATATAAGATGACACCATTACAGCATGCAAAGATTGCAAAATAGGTCGCTCAATTGTTGGAAAGAGGACTCATTCAAAAGAGTCTTAGTCCTTGTGCAGTACCTATAGTTTTGGCCCCTAAAAATGATGGCAAATGAAGATTACGTATGGATAGTGGAGCTCTAAATAAGATCACAATAAGGTACAGGTTTCTCATCCCAAGAATTGAAGATCTATTGGATCAACTAGGAGGTGCTTGCTACTTCACCAAGATAAAGTCTAGCTACCACCAAATTAGGATCAAGCCTAGAGATGAATGGAAAATAGCATTCAAGACTATAGAAGGTTTTTTTGAATGGTTAGTAATTTGGTTAGAGCAATGCTCCTAGCACTTTTATGAGTCGTATGAATGAAATATACATAGATTTCATTGGAAAAATTTTCTTTTATTTACCTTGATGACATGCTAATATTTAGTCATGGCAAAGAGGAACATCTTAATCATATAGAACAGGTACTAAGAAGACTCCATCAGCACAAGTTGGTGATCAACTTGGAAAAATGCATGGTTATGAGAAAGGAACTTGTATTCCTAGGCTTTGTTATTTCACAAGGTACCCTCAAAATGGATCCTAAGAAGGTAAATACAATCATTAATTGGCCTCCACCTAAGAATCAGAGTGATGTAAGAAGCTTCCATGGACTTGCAACATTTTATAAAAAGGTCATCAAAAAATTTAGTCATGTGTATGCACCAATGCTTGAAACAATCAAGGTGGAAAGAAGACTAAGTTTGCATGGACAAAGGAAGAAAGTGATGCATTCGAATACTTAAAGAATAGAGTCTCTCAATATCCTATCTTGGTTCTTCTAATTTCAACAAGGTTTTCACAATGGAAATAGATGCAAGTAATGTGGCCATAAGAGCAGTCCTAAGCCAAGAAGGCAAGCCAATTGCTTTCTTTTCAGAGACATTGAATGAAGCCAAGAGGAATTATTCCACATATGACCTAGAGCTTTATGTCATGGTCCAAGCCCTCAATAAATGGAGGCACTAGTTGATTTCAAAGGAGTTTATAGTCTATATTGACAATCATGCACTAAGCTTCCTAAATTCACAAGAGAAACTTTCAATCAGGCATCTCAAATGGGTAGAATAGTTGTAGGCCTATACCTTCACCATTCAACATAAAAAGAGTGTAGAAAACAAGGTTTTTGATGCTCTTATTAGGAGGATTGGTCTAGTTGATGAGGTGCACCTATACTTGAATGATTCTTTTTTTTTTTTTGAGATATATAAAATTTGTACAAATATAGAAGGCAGATATCACACTAATTTCTCTGAATATTTGATCTAGAATGGTCTACTATTCAAGGGAGCACAACTATGCATACCAAAGTACTCAATAAAATAAAATATAATCAAAGAAAAGCATTATGGTAGACTAGGTGGATATTTTGGCATTGACAAAACAATAGAGATGGTAAGAAGAAGTTATTTTTTGCCTAAGTTGAATAATGATGTTGGGAAGTTTATTGAGTCTTGTACTATTTTACAACAAGAAAAAGGGATGACAAAAAATCAAGGACTTTACAAACCTCTACCAATTCCTTCAAGACCTTGGAAATCTATTTCAATGGATTTTGTCATGGGACTACTAAAAACAAAGCAAGGATTTGACAATGTGTTTATCATAGTGGATAGGTTTAGCAAAATGGCTCATTTTGTGCCATGCAAGAGTACCTATGATGCATCCCATATAGCCCATCTCTTCTTAAAAGAAGAAGTAATAATTCATGGATTACCTCAAAAAATTGTCTTGAATAGAGATGTCAAGTTTCAAGGCCATTTTTGGAGGACACTTTTCAAGAAGTTAGGCACAAATCTCACCTATAGTTCAGCCTATCACCCTCAAATAAATGGGCAGACTAAGGTGATAAATAGGTCCCTAGGAAATCTTTTAAGATGTCTAACCAAGCAGTATTCACAAATTTGGGATACCATACTACCCCATGTAGAGTTTACTTTCAATGATTTCATCAATAGAACTACTAGTACAACTCCTTTCCAAGTAGTGTATGGTTTACATACCAAGGGACCATTGGATCTAAGGTAACTTCCAACTAATTTCAAAATTAGTGCATAAGGCCAAGAATTATTAGAGTTGATCACTAAAGTGCAACAGCAATTAAATGATAAATTGCAAAAATTTGCCTTGAAGTATAAAGAAAATGCTAATGAGAAGAGGAAAGAGGTGCACTTTAAGCTTGGGAACAAAGTTTGGGCATTCTTAAGGAAGGAAAGACTACATATGGGTAAGTATTACAAGTTGAAAATGAAAAAGGTAGGACCTTGTAGCATATTTAATAAAATTGGTGGTAATTCTTATGAAATATCCCTTCCTCCAACTTTGTGAATCTCTCCAATTTTCAACATTGTAGACCTTACACCATACAAGGTTATAGCAGATTTAAACAATGAGCAAGAAGATGAGGACTATGTCACAAACCTTCCACAAAGAAAACTGGTGGAGATTGAAGCCATTCTAGATTCCAAGGTATTCAAGAAAACTAGATCAAGTAAGTACATGCAATACTTATTCAAATGGAAGGGCCTCCTAGATATTGATGCTACATGGCTTACTAAGGAGCAAATACAATAGCATGGCACTTCACTAGAACATCTACTCTCAAGTAGGAACATGAGTTTTTAATCATCCAGGGGATTATGTTGTAGGAGAACCCACACCACCTTCATGTAATCAAGGAGTTTACTAAGGTCATTAGGACCTCTAACCATGCTTAGGAATACTAGATTGGTCATTGGGTCACATTGTAAGACCATAGTTCTAAGATTGGCAATTTATAAGCCCTTGGCTAGCTACTGGTCATAAATGATCCCATATCTGGGAAATAGGTATGAGCATGGTTATTTTTTATGTTTTTCATGTTTAGGTCCATTAGGGATTACAAAATAAAGTCTTGGACACAAAAAATACAAAGTCACTCAAAAAGTTGCTTGACAACTTTTCAGCAACTTCTTAAAAAGTTGTTAAAACATTCAAATCTCTTCCTCAAATGTCTATTTTGTTCAAACAAACCTTGTAACCATTGGGTACAACCTATAATATCCCTTACATGTGGGTGATAGGTATAATGTACTTATTTTGGCAAAAAATCAATAAAAATACCCTTTTTTTTGCAAAATTCTATGTTTCAAAGCATTGTATAGACTAGTAAAAACATTGGGGCATGTGAAAATTACCCTAGAAGGTAGAGAAATGAGTTACCTTTCATTTTCTTTTGGTTTCATGTCTTGATCTGCTATATTTTGCAATTTATTCAATTTTTACTAAAGGGTGCCTGAAAATCAGCATTTAACAATGATTCACCTAGGGCCTTGTTGTTTTGGCACTTCCCACCATGGGATTTTGATGCCCATTGGTTTAATTAAATATTTTTCAATTTAATTTCATATTTTTCAGGTTTCAAAGATGGAGAATAAATGGTTTGGGTTTGCCACCATACCCTAGGTGTATGGCACCATACATACTCTATACAACAATTTGCAACAATCATCATAACTTGAGTTTGGGAGCAATCCAAAGCTTGAAACTTTGGAATTAGACCATGTTTGCATGCCTCAACATCTTCCAACATCCAATTGGTGATTTGGCACATGGGAAGAGGCACTTATAGTGTAGCAATAGCATAATTAAACATTTTAGTACAACCAAAACATGGTTACAGTAGGGATTTGTATTAAACTTTAGTTTGTGTGGTTTGGATTTGTTTTGTATGTCCATAAAGGGTGTTTGAATATCAATCTAAACTTGGTCTTCATGTGGAATTATTCCTTTTTATGTCTAGTTTTTAGTTTGAAGGGCTACTAGCCAAGGTATGACAATATGTTGAATTGTCAGGTTTGGGTTGTTTGGAACCAAAAGAACTATTGAATTTGTTGTCATCAGACCCAAATAGGTCAGAGAAGTTTTCATAGTTCAATACATGGTCTTTGCATTCATTTTTATTGAATTTTGGTGTTTTTTCTCTAATAGGCATTTTAGGGAATCCTTGCATATTAGTGTTGTGGACTTTGGCAAACCTAGTGATTAGGTTCTTTGCCTCTTTGGGGTTGTGATAACCTATTTGAGCCTAGTTTTTGATACCTATGATAAGTATCTATGTGTTGAACCCTCTCTTTGGGGTATTGAAGGATTCTAACCTTATCCAGTTGCCTAGTTTCCTTCCTGTTGAAGGCTTCCATTATGCACTATTGCATCACTTTAATAGGGTTAGCTCCTAATAGGGCTCACTTCAAAAGAGTGAAAAATAGTACCTAGTTGCAATTGGCGTTTTTCTCAAATTGGGTTTTCACATTAAATCCTGGTGTCTCTTATGTTCATGTGATTTTCTTTATGATTCTGCAACTAAGTTAATTAAGGTTAATCACTTTTAATATCATAAGATCTGCATGTTCAGTGTTAACAAAGTAACAATGTATATATTCATTATTAATTGAGTATTTACCGAGTGATAGTGATTGTTAGTATAAACTGAGTTACAGGGTTAACCAAGTGTTCCTGTGCTAACCAAGTTATAGAAGTATTTCAGTCTCAGTAGAGTTTGGTTTTTATTTTGCACTGACATTTAAAGGAATCTATAATTTTTTTTGTGGTAACTAATTCACC
The DNA here is from genome assembly GCA_028749045.1 of Cupressus sempervirens. Lineage (NCBI taxonomy): Eukaryota > Viridiplantae > Streptophyta > Pinopsida > Cupressales > Cupressaceae > Cupressus > Cupressus sempervirens. Next base: position 645,038,478 of record CM053791.1, read on the forward strand.
CCTCCTCTCTCAGTTACTCCTCTTACATTTTCAAGAATTGGTATCAGAGCTTTTGGTGCTTGCAGAGAAGCTTTCAAGGACCTAAGCTAAATATCAAGATGTCTTATAGAAGGAAGATTTCTAAGATGAACATAAATAACTTCCAATTGTTGGAGGAACTTATGAAGTTTCATTTGGAAACCATTGGAGACTCGGTCCTAAAGTATAACACCAAGTATGTTGTGCCTACTAGAACTATGACTATAGAAGAGATTATAGAAAATAAGAATCATAACATTATGATGATTAGCATTGCTTCCAGTCTCAACTATGTTGAGTTTGATGAGGTAAAAGATTGTGCTACTATTTATGAAATGTGGATCAAACTGAAATCTATATATGGAGGTGATGATAATGTAAGAAAAGCTAAGGAAGAAAGTCTTAGAGGTTAATTTGATCAGATGAAGATGAAAGAAGATGAGAATGTTGCATAGTATAGTGAAAGAATCAAATCTAGTTTGTGTGAAATTAGAGCCTCGGGTGGGAAAATTGATGATGTAATAGTGGTAAGAAAGGTACTCAAAACCTTTCTTCTAATTTATTTGGTCAAATTGTCTGCAATACAAGAAATGAGATCTGATCCTAAGAATAATATAACCTTGGATGCACTAGTGGGCAAGTTGACTAAATTTGAGTTAGATAATTTTGATAATTATGTTCCTAATTCTAGTAACCTTGAGTCTACATTCCAAACCAAGCTATCACTCAAGAAGAAAGCTGCAAAGTCAAAAAGAATGAAGTTTGATAGTGAAGATGAAGATGGTTATAATGATGATCTTGAATTCATTGAATCATTGCTTGCAATAAGATTTCCCAAAGGCAAAGGAAAGTACAAAGGCAAAATTCCTTTGATCTACTTTTCTTGTGAAGAAGTTGGTTACATTACTACAAGATCAAATAGACAAGGCAAAGAAGAAAAGAAACATGACAATTACAAAGGCAAGAAGGATTTGAAAAGCTACAAAGACTACAAGGACAAAGGTAAGAAATCTTGTTACATTGCTAAAGATTATGATAGTAGTGAAGAAGATGAATGGTTTACATTGATATTAAAGATGAATCAAATTATGAGAATGATAAGATGACCCTTATCTCACATGCTAGTAAGAATGATAAATGGATTATTGATAGTGATTGTTCTCACCACATGAGTGGTGATAAACCTAAATTTGAGCACTTGGAAAACTATGATGGTGGGAGTGTCAGATTTTGAAATGATGAACCATGTCATGTGAAGGGAAAAGGTTGTATTGCACTAACCAATGATCTCAAATGTGATAATGCCTATTGGGTTGGAAGGCTGAAGCATAATATGCTTAGTGTAGCACAATTGAATAATATTGGATTCAAGGTAGAATTCATGAATACAAAGCCAAGTTTTTGGATGGAGATGGAAATCTAGTTGGGACTAGAAATCAAACAAGAAGTAATCTATTCTACCTAGATCTAACTATAAATTCATGTTTCATAACTCAAGTAGAAAAAAGTGAGTTATGGTATAAAAGGTTATGTTGTGTGAATTTTTTTAACCTGGTCAATAAAAGCAAGAACAAAAGAGTTAGAGGCATTCCAAGCATGAAGAAACCATATATGGGCGTGTGCAAGAATTGTCAAATTGGAAAGATGGGAAAGAAAAGTTTTAAAAGAAAAAACTATCATTCTAAAGAAGTCTTGGAGCTAGTTCATATAGACCTTTGTGGACCAATTGGCATACAAAGCTACACTGGAGATAAGTACTCTATTTTTTTTGTTGATGAATATTCTAGGATGGTGACAATTATGTATTTAAAGGATAAATTAGAAGCTTTTTAAAATTTTAAATGGTATCTAGCTAGAGTTAAGAAGAAAAAAGGAAAGAAACTAAAATGTTTAAGATTAGATAGAGGAGGTTGACTCATCTCTAATGAATTCAATGAATTTTGTAATGAAAGAGGAATTAAAAGATAGGTATCTACACCTGGTACATGTCAATAGAATGGTATTGTTGAGAACAGGAATAGATCAATTATGGATTGTGTAAGGACACTGATGATAGAGAAGAATGTTGCTATCAAATATTGGAAAGAAGAAATCAACACTATAGTTCATACCTTGAACCAATTTTAGTTGAGGAAGGACTCAAATCAAACACCTTTTGAATTATGGTATGGCTATAAACATAATGTGTGTTATTGCAAAGCATTTGGAAGAAAATGTTATATTATGAAGGAGTCAAGAAAAGGAAAAGATGAAGGCATATTCTAGGGATACTCCAATAAGAGTAAAGCATACAAATGTTTGAATCTATCTACTCACAAAGTTATAGAAAATGCACATGTGAAGATTGATGAGTTTGTAGAAGAGTTCAAAGAACAAAGTAGGAAAGAACTTGAAGACTACAAAAACTTTGTTTACTATGAGCTTGATACTTTACCTGAAGTTCAAGCAAGTGGTAGTTAGCATTCTTTACCACCCGAGTCCCCAAAATCCCCAGTTCAACCCAAGTTATAGCCAATGAAGCTTGAATCATAGTCAGAAAGACCCAACTTTTCAAAAAGTGCAAATAGAGTCATATGATGGACCCCAAGTCACAGAAAGTGGGACCCAAGCATGATTCATAAGATCATGGTGAACTTAGTGAATTCAGAAAGAAGAAGTCCAGACTTGTTAGATATTTTAGAAGACATCATGCATCCAAGAAAATCATTGGAGATCAATCAATTGGTAGAATGAAAAGGAACAAACTAAAAGGTGCATGTTTGCTTACTAAATTTGAAACTAGATTGGTCAAAGATGCATTAGAGAATGAAAGCTAGATAGGGGTGATGAATGAAGAGATTAATCACATAGAAAGGAATAAAACTTGGACTCTTGTTCCTAGATCCAAGGACAAGAATGTAATTGGCACAAAATGGGTATTCAAAAATAAGTTGAATGAGAATGGAGAAGTTTCAAGAAACAAGGCAAGATTAGTTTGCAAGGGTTATATTCAAGAGGAAGGTACTGACTATGGAAAAAAAAAACTAGACTTGAAGGTGTTAGAATACTCCTTTCATATGCAAGACATAAAGGATTCAAAGTATATCAGATGGATGTGAAATCAACATTCTTGAATGGAATCTTAGAAGAGGAAGTCTACGTTGAGAAACCAAAAGATTTCATTGATCCTAGCAAAAGGACATGATTTTCAGACTACACAAATCTTTTTGTGGTCTCAAAAAAGCCCCCAAATCTTGGTATGAAATGTTACATAATTATCTCATAAGAATTTCTTTGCAAAGAACTAATGATAACAATAGCCTATACATCAAAGGACCAGATAAGAAGATTGCGTTCATAGAAATATTTGTGGATGATACATTATTTATTGGAAATGATGATTTCTGCAAATATTTTTATTTTGGAAATGAGTAAGGAATTTGAAATGTCAATGTTTGGAGAGATTAAATTATTTCTTGGCTTACAAATTCAATAGATGAAGGATGGTATCTATATTACTCAATCAAAATACATCAAGGATATATTGAAGAAATTTGGAATGGAGGATTCTAGACTAGTTGGAATACCTATGTCTGTTGGACATAAGCTTTCAAAATATGATGATTCCAAAGAGGTAGATCAAACTACATACATATCAATGATTGGAAAATTTCAATATGTGGTACACACAAGATCTAACATAGCATTAGCAGTTGGTATGGTGGCTAGATTCTTTGCTAATCCTAAAGAGAATCATATGATGGAAATCAAAAGAATCATGAGGCATCTAAAAGGTATTGAAGAGTATGGTGTGTGGTATAAGAAAGGAGGAAAGTTTGATTTGAAGGCATTCACTGATGCAGATTGGCAAGAAGTGTTGATAACAAGAAGAGAAATAGTGGTGGAGCACTTTTTCTTGGAAAAAGGCTAGTATCTTGGACAAGTAGGAAGTCAAACTGTATCTCTTAGTCTACAGTAGAAGTAGAATATATTGCTACAATAGTCAATTATTCCAACATTGTGTGGTTCAAGAAATTGTTTTTAGGTATGAAGAAGGAGATCAAGGACCTAGTTGTTATCTTTTGTGATAACACTAGTGCAATCAACATATCAAAGAATCCAGTGATGCATACCAAGAACAAACATATTGCAATAAAATATAATTTCTTAAGAGAATTGGTACAATAAAAAGAGGTGAGGTTGGAATATGTGATTACAAAAGAATAGATTTTAGACATATTCACCAAGTCATTTGCTAAGGATGCATTTTTCTATCTAACAAGTAAGCTAGGGTTTGTTCCCTTGTCTAAAGCTCAACCAAGTATGATGAAGATCAGACAAGTTGATGTAATCTTGTCAGAGCATATTGCATATGAATCTGTACATCAAGGTACATGGAAACTACATTGATTATTGTCATTGGCATAAGATGTCAAAGAGGGAGAGTTTTTGTCATACATTAGAGAAATTTTATGTCTAATATGGAGATTTTTCTATCATATATCAGTGAATTTTTTGTAAATATCAGAGATCTCAAAGAAGGAGATTTTTCTATTGCATTCATTACAACAAAATATTGATGACAAAGGATTTCACACTAATAGAGGGGGTTCTCATGGATGAGAATTAGAATGAAACCAAGGACATTATCCTTACTTCTATTTTTCTCTAAAATTTCTATGTATCATGACATGTTGTGTTTCTATCAATGCTAAAGAGGGAGATTGTGGGATACAATCATTCAATTGTATATTGCCTTTTATGTTACACAAATGTCAAGTATATACTAAGAAATCAATTTACGTTGAGCTTACTCAGGAGTTAAAGAAATTTTAGTGTATGACAAGTATCTCAGCATTAACCAAGTTTAGAGTAAGTGTTAACCAAGCTCACTTAACTACCAAAGGGAGTTTACATGAAGACAGTGTCTATCGAGTTCACTCAGTAGCCAAAGAAAAGTTGGCATGGAACTAGTGTTAAAAAAGCTCACTCAGTTACCAAAGGAAGTCTAAAGGAAAATAATTTTTGATTTAGTGTTGACCTGCTTGGGTTAGCTAATGAAGGATTTTCCTATGTCCTTTTTGTTGGTTAGTTCTAGCTGACTCATAGGATGAATTTCATTTTTTTGAAATTGTATTCAAGCTAACTTGATAAAGTGTAACATATAAGTATAAGGTCAAGTTGAAGATTGAATTGAGAAGTGGTGGAAGAAGCATGGGATTGAAAAGATAAATTGAGGAAGATAATTAGGAGTTGATCGAGTTGCAAAGAGCATTCTAATCAAGGAGGATCAAGTATTCAAGCTAGAATAGAGATATGAAATTAGAAAATATAACTTGCATCAATAATCAAGTCATATCAATGTTAATCTCTAATAATTTTATAAATGAATCAAATCTGTTAACAGAGTTAGCTTAATAGCTATTTCCCAAATCTTCTAATAAGGTGGCATTTCTAGATTGAAGTGTCTAAAAACCTCTAACAAGGACACTCCTAACAGAGTAAACTAAATCATTTAATAGGATCACACCTAAAATTATGTTTTGTAACCTTTAACAAGGTTGTCTCCTAACAAGTTTCACTTCAGAAGAGTAAAAAATAGTAACTAGTTGCTGAAGGATTTTAGATCAATACAAATCCACAAAGCCCAAAGAATACCTACATGTAAAAACCTATAATAGAGAAGAAAAATACAAGAGGCAAGGGTTTTTCTTTGAAAATATGAAATTTATATTCTCAGAAATGAAAAAGATAAGAGATAATTACAAAAGATCAATCCTTATAGAAGGAGATCAAAACCTTAAAAAGGGTAACCTAAAAGGAAAGAGCCATTTAATAATTACTAATTAATTATTAAATGTAAATGCACAAGTGCATAAAGGTGAAATTTTTATAAGGAAGAAAAGGTAATTTAATATATTAAATTAAATTAACCTTTTTCTCTAACACCCCCCCTTAAGATGAGCAACAATACAGCTTAAAAAAATGCAGAAAGAGCAAGGAAACTATAATGTAATGTTGAAAGCTAACTTTAGTCCTAACAACATGGCCTAACGAGGTACCCAATCACAACCAAATCTTTATAAAATGGAGTTAAAGAAAACCCAATGGGAAAAAATCTAGTCCAAAAAGAGATAGAAAATGGATGCAAAAATGAAACATCTCAAGAGAATCTCTCAAGACCATAAGTACAATGAAAGCCTCCATGACCCCTCAAAATGGCAGAACTCTTGTGTCAATGAACATACCAATATGGCCCCAATCCAAAGTGAATAAAGGTAGTGGACAAGGATGATAAAACCCATGTATGTAAGGTGCAACTAGAAGTCCTAGCTGATTCTTAAAGGAAAAAGCATGAGAATGCTAAAATGGAATCTACAATAGAGGTGGAATAATAGGTATGTTGAATTTGTCATTTGAGAGGAGATGTGTGTCATCTGATATATCCTCAACAACTAAATTACTTGGCTTGATGACTAGAGCTACAATACTATCCAATGCTATAGAGTAATCTTATACAAGGATGGAATCTGAATAGGAGGTGGAGTTGTAAAATTCACAACACTAGCCTCAGGAACAACACATAAGTTCAAGCAACCTGACTTTACCTCAATGGAATCTAGTGAAAAAAGAGAGTGAGCATCTGATATTCGAGATGGTGAACAAAAATGTGAGAAGGAATATAGGTAGGAAGAATTATTAGTAGTCCCTATAGAAATAATATTACATGTCTCACTATCTCTAATGTGCACTAAATCCTGTGCAAACTCAACTATCTTCCCTGTCCCATTATGTGTAATCTGATAAATAGAGAGAAGTTAGAGGAAAAATATGGAACACAAAGTACATCATGAAATGTACCATCATCAATATCAATAGAACCTTTCTCATGTACAATCATAACAATGTTGTTCTTAATCAAAATGTGTGGAGTAGGAGAATCCTCAAAAGAGGAGAACAAATCCTAAGAAGATGACATATGGTATGAAGCATCTAAATCTAGTAACCATCTAGAAGAATGAGGAATGTTAGTTTCACATAATGCATGACCATTTCCTATATCTTTACCATCTAATTGAAATGATGATGATGAAGAAGGTCTGTGAGAAGTAGAAGGAATATCAATGTTTCTCTTCTAAAGGAGAGCTATCAAATCTGAAACCTATTCGGCATAGCCATCTAACTTCTTCTCATAGAAATGTGACTCATCATGATTAGGCTTATTACAATAAGCACACTTTGGTCTTTCTATATTTGACTTACCCCACTTTGAAGGAGATGGCCCTGATGAACTGTGAGTGTTGTAATTAATCCAACACTTTGCAAAATGAAATTTTTGAGTCTTCTCCTTCATCCCTAAAGATGGTCAAGCTACCAATGCATGAGCTTGTGCTTCTATGAGAGAATCCAATGAAGAAAATTTATCTTTCTCTCAAGTCAAATAATCACAAAAAAAACCTCAAAGGATGGCATGGAAAATCTATTACCCAAAGCATCTTTGGTGGAATAGAAGGTAGAAGAAAAAATCTAAAAGTTTCCATGAAGCTTAGAAAGAATCAGGTAGATGCACTCAGTATTAGTGTTGGTCTTCCTACAACCCTGCAATAGAGATCATTGTTGATTGAACTTCATCAAGAAGTTTTGAATGGAAGGAAAAGAATTTGGTGCAAGAGAGTTAAGATTTGCCTATTCTTAAAGTGCCTTGAACTCATTCACTATACCAAACAAGCCTACAAGCTTGGTTCGCATAGCTAGAGGGGTATTGCACCCATCAAGATGAAACTAAAGATTGTCAAAGACCTATAAAAAAATGAATCTTATTCCCTCATCCATCTTGTTCCTATGTTGCATGACTTCAAAAGGCCTCTATAAAACTAGTTGCATTTGTTAGAATTCTTTAGAATAACTGAGAGGGGGGGGGGGGGGGGGGGGGTGAATCATTTATTCAAGGTCCAAATGCACTATTAATACTTTTTCACTACTTTTAATGAATCCATACACTTTTCATCCATCCAATCTTTAAATCAACCATATTAGCAAGTTACAGTAAATCAACATGCAAGATCAACACATGACATAATGATTTACGTGGAAACCCAATTTAGGAAAAACCACCAGTAACATGCTACTTGATTCTCACTCTTCTGAAGTGATGCCCTATTATAAGCTTGCCTTGTTAAAGGCTTACAACACACTGTTAAATGTGACCTTGTTAGAGGATTTCACCAAACTGTTAGGTATGGGCCTGGTTAAAGGACTTTAGAACATTCACTTGGAATGTCACCTTGTTAAAAGATTATCTCATGGCTATTAAACCAACCTAAGTCCATAGGATTTAAACTTTACTATTAAAATTGCTAGAAAGTAATGATAATGGTCTTTTGATCTGATATAACTTACAACATACTTTGCAAATTTTAGATCACACTTTCAGTTCAATCCTAATGCTTGGCTTCAATTACTTCAGCTCTGACTGCTTGACTTCTTCTCAAGCTTCATCTCCTTGAGTCTTCTAACTCATTATACCAATGCATCCATATCAAGGGTCTTCTTACTGAAATAGAGTCACTATGCTCTCTTATCTTCTTAGCACCTCCTTTGAGCATTTCATGCTTTCATGCTTAACCGCCTCTCTCTCTTTTTTCATTAACTTATGATTCCTTAAATAGAAATCTGATTTTCCTTTGCTACTCATTTCTCCCTCTCCAATTTTAGGGTTTCAAATGGATTAGGTAGGATACAATGTATCTACCTCATATCTTGTTCTTATCTTCAAACTTCGTTAGTTGTATCCTTAAAACATTTTACATGGTGTTCTGTGCCACTAGCTCATCATTCTTATCTTCCATTTTAATTCACAAACTTCTAGATAACAACCTTGTTGGCTTAGATCTAACAAATCTTTGATTTTCAAAATAATGCAGCAACTCGGCATTATTGATTTAGTGGTGCTCGGCATCTCTGTGTTACTCGGCACCTATCTCTGCTCGGCACTCGATATCACTTGGCACTTGAACTTGCTCGGCACTTGAAGTTTACTTGGCACTTGAACTTTCTCAGCACTTGAAGTTTACTCAGCACTTGAACTTGCTTGGCACTTGAAGTTTACTCGGCACTTGAACTTGCTCAGTACTTGAAGTTTACTTGGCACTTACTAGGAATTTTCTTAGCACATACTAGCTTGCTCGGCTCCTTCTCTCTAATGAACTTAGTTGAGCTTTAAAAAGGTCTTAGCTAAAAGCTTACATCTTTGATATGTTTTAGTGTGCCCATTCTCTGTATCTTATAGTATGTCATCAAATACACTTTTTCATCAATGGCTTAGTTGATCCTTGTACTTAATTACAACATCATAACTTCAACCTTTCTCTAGGTGTTCTAGTTACATCTTATTGATTGCCTCCTCCTTGAAAATCAACTAATTGATAGTATTTGGATCACTAAAGCAATTGTCATTCCTGCAAGTAGCAAGTTTGACATCAATGACAAAACAATGATTGAGAAAATTCTTTACAAGTTCCATATATCATTCCAACAACTTTTCTTATGATCATTTCAATCATTTCCAACAATCTCCCTCTTTGGCATTGATGGCAAACCAAACTAATCAATTGATCAACTTAGTTACCACCAAGATTGTATACGTTGTCTGCTATATTTCTTTGCTGCTGCATCTTTTACTACTGATCTAATATATCTCCCTCTTTCATATATGTCTCCCTCTTTCTTATATATTGATCAGGTTTCTGCACATTTCTCCCTCTTGGACATAAATGCCAAAGATGTAGCATCTTTATCATGCTAAATATGAGCTTTGGCTTCTTTTTGTTTTCTCCCTCTGTCACCATGCTTGTGACTGATTTGGAGTTTTTGCTCCTGTTGTCATCCTCTACATCACTCTTCTGATATTTCAATGATTTGTTTCTATTGATGTAGGGCAGCATCCTTGTTGGTTTAAAATACTTGAGTTAGGGGTATTACCCCCAGCTTGCCTCTAAGATATTCATAAGCATCCTTGGGCAATGGTTTGGTGAAGATATCTGTAGTTTGTTCCTTTGTGTGAATGTATTCCAACTTCACTTGTTTGTCTTCTACCAATTCTCTGACATAATGATACTTGATTGCGATATGCTTGGTTTTTGCATGCATCACTAGATTTTTCAATATGTTTACAGCACTTGTATTATCACAAGTTTTGTTACCTCTTCTTTCATTCCTTTCAATAGATGTGTGAGCCATACAATGTTTGTGCAATTGACTGCAGCTACTATATATTCTGACTCTACAGTGGACTAGGATGTACATGTTTGTTTCTTGCTAGTCCAGGTAACTAGCCTTTTGCCTAAAAATAATGCACCTCCACTTGTGCTTTTTCTATCATCAATGTGGCCCCCCCATTCTGCATCTGTATATGCATTGAGCTCAAATTTTTCATTCTTTTTGCAGTATAGACCAAAGTTATCAGTTCCTTTAAGATATCTCATTATTTTTTTTACTGCTATGAGATGATTTTCTTTGGGATTAGCAGAGAATCTGGCTACTATTCCAACTGCTAATGCTATGTTTGGTCTACTATGTACAACATATTGTATTTTTCCAATCATGGATCTGTACATTGTTTGATTGACTTCAGTTGATTCATCATTTTTGGACAGCTTATTTCCTATTGCCATTGGTGTGCTGACTGGTTTGGATTCCTCCAATCCAAAAATTTTAAGAATCTCTTTGATGTACTTTGATTATGTCACAAATATACCATGTTTGAGTTGATGTACTTGCAATCCAACAAAGAATTTGATTTCTCCAAACATAGACATCTCAAATTCATGTTTCATTTTGTCAGCAAAGCCTTTGCAAAGCACTTCCTTTCCACCAAACACTATGTCATCCACAAAGATTTTAGATACAATAATGTCTTTATCTTCTTCTTCTTTGATGTACATGTTGTTGTTATCATCAGTTCTTTCAAATCCAATTTGTACTAGATACTTGTGAAGTCTCTCATACCATGCTCTAGGTGCTTGTTTCAAACCATAGAGTGCTTTATGTAGCTTACACACCATATCCCTATTGTTTTCATCAACAAATCCTTCTAGTTGTTCAATGTAGACTTCTTCTTCTAGTATACCATTTAAGAAAGCAGATTTTACATCCATCTGATAGACTTTAAAATCTTTGTAGGTAGCATATGCAAGTAAAGTTCTTACTCCTTCCATTCTAGCAACAGGGGCAAATGTTTTCCCATAGTCTATTCCATTCCGTGGGGGAGTTCTAGGAGCTTACATTTGTCTTTTGATTCTTTTATCATTACAGAATATCTCGAATTCATTTGATGTGAATTCACCACCTCTGCTTGATCTTAGGCATTCCAAGCTTTTTCCTATTTCCTTTTCAACTCTAGCCACATACCGCTTAAACATTTGAAAAACATTAGATTTTTGTTTTAAGAACATAACAGTCATCATCCTGGAATAGTCATCAACAAACAACATTATGTATTTATCTCCTCTATAGCTTTTTACTTCCATTGGACCACATAAGTTAGTATGAACTAATTCAAGTACTTCTTTAGATGTATAGCTTTTGCTCTTGAAACTTGACTTAGTCATCTTTCCTAGCTGACATTATTTGCACATGATATTATCAGGCTTCTTCAATTTTAGTAAACCTCTGACTTTCTTCATTTTACTAATGTTGACCAGATTGTCAAAGTTGACATGACATAATCTTCTATGCCATAACCATTCATCATCAAATTTTGCAATAAAACAAGAAACATCATCCATATCAAGGTAAAACAGATTACTCTTTGTTTGATCTCCTTTTCCTATCAGTTTACCATCAGTATCATAGATTTTTGCAATTTTGTTTTCAAAGTCCACTTTGCATCCTATATTGCCTAACTATGAGAGACTTAGTGAATTGTAGTTTAATCCTTCAACATAGTATGCATTATCACATGAAATTTTTTATGTGAGCTTAATGGAACCTTTTCCTTTGATTTGACATGGAGTATCATTACCAAATATAACACTATTTTCATCATACTGAGTAAAGTTAACAAAGTTACTTTTATCTCCTGTCATGTGATGTGAGCATCCACTGTCTATGATCCACCTATCATTCTTGTTCATACATGTTACCAATGTTGTGGGTTCTTCTTCATCAGATTGATCCTTCATGGCTACATAAACAACTTCATCATCATTTTCATCAAAATTTTCTTCAACAATGTAACACTTCTTACCTTTTTCTTTGTAATCTCTTTTGTCATCATCTCTTCTAAATTTGTTTTTGTTGCCTTCCTTGTAATCCTTTTTCTGTGTACACCTGGTAGCAATATGACCTACTTCATTGCAATTGAAACAAATGATAGGCATCTTACCTTTGAATTTTCCTTTACCTCTATGAAATCTTCTAGCAAGAAATGCTTCCAATTGTTCCACATCTTCCTCATCAGTGATGCTGTCACTGGATACATACTTCATTTTTCTTCCTTTCTTTGATTTCACCTGTTCAACATGTTTCAGTGATAACTTGGCCTTAAAGGCAGATTCAACATTCTCTGGTTTGTAGTTGTCAAAGTTAGATAATTCAAATGCAGTGAGTCTACCTATTATACCTTCAAAACTTAGATTTTTTCCTGGTATACATCTTAGTTCTTGTATTTCTGATACTCTAATAGCATAGATAGGAAGCAAGGTTCTTAAGAACTTACTATTAACAGTATCTTCATCTAATTGACCACTCAAGCATCTTATTGCACTTACCACTTCCTTTATTCTTGCACCATACTGAGCAGCATTCTCATTTTCCTCCATTTTCATGTCATCAAACTTTCCTCTGAGACTTTCTCTTTTTTCTCTTTGTACATTCTGATCTCCTCCATAGATGTCTAATATGGCTTTCCACATTTTGAATGTAGTATCACATCCTTTGATATCATCAAATTCAGCATAGTTGAGTGCAAAGGCAATTTTCAGCATTGTTTGATTGTGTTCTTGCTTGTTTTTCATATCTTCTATAGTAGGAGCACCTGTTGGATGTATATGTTTAGTGACAATTGAATTTTGGGCATAATCTCCTATGGATCCAAGATGTAGCTTCATCAAGCTTTGCCATGCAACAAAGTTGCCTTTATTGAGCTTGGGAACTTCTCTCTTAGGCATTTTGATCTTTTCTGCTTATAGTTCCTTTAAACTGAGTCAGCAGTAAGGCTCTGATACCAATTGTTAGAATTCTTTAGAATAACTGACAGGAGGGGGTGAATCAGTTATTCAAGGTCCAAATGCCCTATTAATACTTTTTCACTACTTTTAATGAATCCATACACTTTTCATCCATCCAAACTTTATTTCAACCATATTAGCAAGTTACAGTAAATCAACATGCAAAGATAAAACATGCAAGATCAACACATGACACAATGATTTACGTGGAAACCCAATTTGGGAAAAACCACCAGTAACATGCTACTTGATTCTCACTCTTCTGAAGTGATGCCCTATTAAAAGCTTTCCCTATTAAAGGCTTACAACACACTGTTAAATGTGACCTTGTTAGAGGATTTTACCAAATTGTTAGGAATGGGCCTAGTTAAAGGACTTTAGAACATTCACTTGGAATGTCACCCTGTTAAAGGATTAATCTCATGGATATTAAACAACCCTAAGTCCATAGGATTTAAACTTTACTGTTACAATTGCTAGAAAGTAACGATAATGGTCTTTTGATCTGATATAACTTACAACATAATTTGTAGATTTTAGATCACACTTTTAGTTCAATCCTAATGCTTGGCTTCAATCACTTCAGCTCTAACTACTTGACTTCTTCTCAAGCTTTGTCTCCTTGAGTCTTCTAACTCATTATACCAATGCATCCATATTAGGGGTCTTCTTATTGAAATAGAGTCACTATGCTTTCTTATCTCCTTAGCACCTCCTTCAGCATTTCATGCTTTCATGCTTGACCACCTCTCTCTCTCTCTTTTCATTAACTTATGACTCCTTAAATAGAAATTTGATTTTCCTTTGCCACTCATTTCTCCCTCTTCAATTTTAGGGTTTTGAATGGATTAGGTAGGATACAATGTATCTACCTCATATCTTGTTCTTATCTTCAAACTTTGTCAGTTGTATCCTTAAAACATTTTACATGGTGTTCTATGCCACCAGCTCATCATTCTTATCTTCCATTTTAATTCACAAACTTCTAGATAACAACCTTGTCGGCTTAGATCTGGCGAATCTTCAATTTTCAAAATAATGCAGTAACTTGGCATTATTGATTTATTGGTGCTCGAAATCTTTGTGTTACTTAGCACCTATCTCTGCTCAGCACTCAATATCACTCAGCACTTGAACTTGCTCGGTACTTGAATTTTACTCGGCACTTGAACTTGCTCGGCACTTGAAGTTTACTCAGCACTTGAACTTGCTTGGCACTTGAAGTTTACTCGAAACTTGAACTTGCTCAGTACTTGAAGTTTACTTGGCACTTACTAGGAATTTGCTCGGCACATACTAGCTTGCTCGGCTCCTTCTCTCTAATGAACTTAGTTGAGCTTTACAAATGTCTTAGCTAAAACCTTACATCTTTGATATGTTTTAGTGTGCCCATTCTCTGTATCTTATAGTATGTCATCAAAAACACTTTTTCATCAATGGCTTAGTTGATCCTTGTACTTCATTACAACATCATAACTTCAACCTTTCTCTAGGTGTTCTAGTTGCATCTTATTGATTGCCTCCTCCTTGACAATCAACTAATTGATAGTATTTGGATCACTAAAGAAATTGTCATTCCTGTAAGTAGCAAGTTTGACATCAATGACAAAACAATGATTGAAAACATTCTTTACCAGTTCCATATATCATTCCAACAACTTTTATTATGATCATTTCAATCATTTCCAATAGCATTGCATTTAAACAAGACCACAACACTTTTGACCAAACAAGCCATGTCATCAAGGCCTACCATGTGTAATAATTCTAAGGTCTCAGAAGTTCTAGACAAGAAGAGGTCTTAGCCATCTTTTTAGAAAGTTTTAAATTGTATTTGAATGTAGTTCTAGTTTACATAAGTAAATAACAAAAACAATATGACAAAACACCCTCACACTAAAAAAAATTAAACCCTGACTACTAGAAGGAATGTGTAAATGAGAGAAGAGAAAAAATATTCAAAAATGAATCACAAATACCTAGTATAGAATACTATGAAATGACAAATAATTTGGAAAGTTCTCAAGAAGATCTTCCTAGCACTTTTTTTGGATTGGAAAATGGAGGTATAACAAAGAAGTTATGCCCCTTGGAAGATAGAAGTCATAAACAAACTTCAAGCATAATAACTGGTACAAAAATTTAAAAAATCCCAAAAAAAACTTGCTCCATAATCTCCGTCTCAGAACTAGCTTTCTGACGCTTCTTTTGGATTGAAAAAAGAAACCCAAATGCTTAAGATATCACCAAAAAAATATAGGCCCCCTGGAATGAGCATCAAAAAGTAATTTTTTTTAATAAATTTAAAATATTGGTCACCCCCAAGTGGAGCAGAAGTGGTGGTGCCACTAGTAGAGTTGAGGCCATGATAGTGGGCAAGAGGCATCATTGCCGATGGCTGGCAGTGCAGTGTTTAATTTGTAGGTTGTTAGCAATAAATATTGCGAAGACCATGGCAGTACCAATGGGGTTAGCTAACTACATCGATGACTGCTAGTAGGTTTCCAACTGCGGTGATGCTATTAGGCCTATTTTTGCAATTGCCTCAAAGTGCATATAGAGGTTGTACAACCTTTCTTGGCAAAAAAAAATTTCCTCCTAGATCAACATTATCCAAAATTGATGAACTTTATTTGAAAATGGGTGTTTTGATGCCTTCTAAATCCATCCATGAGGTTTGTTTTTCCTTAAAGTGCTCCAAAAATTAAAGACCCCTATTTTCACAAGAAATGCTCAAAAAAATCTAGATCTATTTTATCAAACCCTCATTTTCCTTTTTCTCTAAAAACCGAGCAAGCTACAATAGATATAGCTTTGATACCATGAAAGATTTGAGCAATACGAATCCACAAATCTTGAAGAATATATGCATGTAAGAACCTATCATAGAGAAGAAAGAGACAAGAGGCAAGGTTTTTCTCTAAAAATATGCAAATTGTATTCTCAAAAATGAAAAAGATAAATGATAATTACAAAAGATCAATCCTTATAGAAGGAGATCAAAACCCGGAAAAGAGTAACATAAAAGGAAAAATTCATTTAGTAATTACTAATTAATTATCAAATATGAATGCAAAATTGCATAAAGGTGAAATCTTAAGAAGGGAGAAAAAGGTAATTTAATAAATAAAATAAAATTAACCTTTTTCTCTAATAGTTGAAATTATTGGTTTTTTCCCAAATTGGGTTTCCACGTTAAATCCTGGTGTCTCTTGTGTTCATGTTATTTTCTTTATGATTCAAAAATTAAGCTAATTAAGGTTAATCACACATAATATCATAATATCTACATGTTCAATGTTAACAAAGTAACAATGCATATATTTAGTATTAACCGAGTGTTATTGAGTGACAGTGATTGTTAGTGTAAACCAAGTTACTATGTTAAGTGAGTGTTCCTATACTAACCGAGTTACAACGGTATTTCAATTTTAGTAGAGTTTGGTTTTTTGTTTTTTTACTAACATCTAAAGGGATCTAGGATTTATTTTTGTGGTAACTGATTCACCCCTCCCCTCTCAATTACTCCTCTTACATTACCAACATATTGACCTTTCAATCTGATATCTCTATCTAGTCTTTCACTACTTTGATTTCCCTTGCCTAAACTAATTCTAGACTTATCCTTCCTTGCTCTTTTTTGTCCTTTGTTTAGTTCTTCTCATCACACACTCACTCACATACCCATTCTCATGATTCTACAGTTAGAATCCTCCTTAAATAGATATTCTATGAAAGTTGTTTATTTTGATTTACAGTTTACAATTCATCATCTTTTGCAGTTTCTATCTAATTTTCTTATTGGTTGAATTTCATTCACTAGGATCATTACCTTCTATAATGACATGTAATCTCCATCTTGACTATCTCTAAAAATATTAAATCTCATATGGAAGTAAGCCAAAATGGTTTACATATTTGTTTGTGCAATTAAAAACTCATGACAATACTAAATTACTCAACATCTAAATGTGTTGACACTTGGTCATCATTCACATTCATACTAGCACTTTGATTTTATATGCATTTGCTTCTTTGTTTTCTCGACAAATATTGTCTTCCCAATTTACTTTCTCTCTACTAAAATAAAGTAGGTTATATATATGTTCAATCTCCACTGGGGTGCTCGGTAATTATTTACTTGTTTTAAATGTTATGCAAAATAAACAAGTCACAAAATAAACAAGTCCTTTGTTATGCTCTACCTTTACTAGATGACTCAGTTGCAATGATGATTATTCATCCTTACCTAGTAAATGACTAAGTATTTGGACACTAATAGAAAACATAGCCCTAGATATCAACAAGTATAATAAGAATTAGTACATTGGAGGATAATTATCATTATGTATTAAAGTCAAGATATAGGAAGGAAACCAAGTAAACCTAGAGGAAAGGATAAGAAAATGAGTATCATTGTCAAAGAGAAGCAGACCATTGAAGATGGAGCTAATCAAAATATAAGGAGAGTGAGGTGGTAATAAGGATTTTAAAGGTAATTATTTTAAATTTAGTAGCATAGGATGTAGATATTTTCAATGTTTTGAGGGATCTAGAAAAATCTTGGGTAAACATAATTTTATGGCATAATAGGGGTAGACTGCTAATTCGATTGTGGAGAGTATGGAAGAAAATGGGATGGGTGAGTCCCTTATTCTTAGGAGATTTGTGTTAAGAAAGATAAAACATGAATTTATAAAAAGGAATAAGTTTTCAAGAATTGTATGCAAATCAAGCGTTTAAATATTGTAAGGTAATTTTGGATAGTGGTGGTATTGATAATTTAGAATCAAATGAGATGGTAAAAAATATGGGCTTGAAGAGGCTTAAGTATTTTCATCCTTATGGAATAAGTTAGTTTCAAGATGATCATATGGTGGAGGTGAAAAAATATTTTTTGGTGAACTTCAACATTGTGCGTTACAGAGATGAGATATTGTGTGATTTGGTAAATATAAGTATTTGTCATGTTCTATTGGGAAGACTTTGGCAATATGATAGCTGATCTATCCATGATTACCAAATAAAAATTTTCATGGTAGAGAAGGATGGGAAGAAGATTACTTTGGTTCCTTGAAGGATGAAGAGGGTATAAATTCAAGCAGTCTAGGAATTGTGAAGATTTACTATTCAAAGAATCAGAATGTGGAGGTTGATATGGATGAGGAGGATCTTGAAGGAAGACCTAAGAACTAGTTGGTATCAAATATAAATAAGGGTAAAGTGAAGAAATAGAAGAATTTGGTTGCTAACCATATGAAGTCTTGTAACAGAGGTAAATCATATGTGTGGAGGATAAGAAGTGGTGGTAGAATTATTTACATTGATGTATGGCATTTTAGAGTGATAGTAGAGAGGATTGAGTTGAGGAATCATATAGGAGAAACAAAAAAATGTAGAGAAATAAAATTGAAAATAAAAATGATATTTGGATTAAGAATAACCATGGGATTTATGTCCTAAATCCTCTAAGATTTTCATAAATTTCTTTTATGGAACATATTCCTCTTAGCAAGGGTGTTTGATGTGGGAGAATCCTTGGGTTATTGACAATCTTGCATCACCCAAAACAATTCCTATAAAAAAAATTATATTTTCCAATTTAGATGTTTTAGTGGTCATCCTTTGATTTAGATCATTTGTTGCCACAAACCTCAAATATCCTTTGGACATCATATTTTACTTATGTATCGGTCTACACCTCATTTTTATTCTTTCCAAAGGAGATATTCTAGATTCATGGTGAAATCTAAGTATTCTTCTTATTCTTCTTGTTAGTTAGAGTTTTCCAATCTCCTGAAGGAATTTTTGGATCAGCAAAGCTTAATTGTTCATTTCTTGATGGTATTTGATTTATGAATGACATATTTCTTAGATGACTCTTGGTTTCATATTTTATGAAATGAGATACTACTAATTTGGATCTTGACCTATATTTTTTGTATTACATTTTCTTGTTCTTGGAAAGTGTGGTTGGTCTAGGTTGACATATGTGTTGTGAAGGATTTATATATTTGAGCAATTGTCCCTTTTTTAGCGGCAACCAAGTACTGATTGAATAAGTTGTAAGAATATCTCTTCAATGTTAGGATTGTAAGATATTTTGATAATGGACATGTAAGCAAAAGAATGTAAGGTGCAAGTTACAATCCAATTTAATGTACATTATATAATTATGTGATAATGCAAATATTTGTTATAGCATGTTAACTATTATTTCTTGTGTCTATTGTTGATTTTTTCCAATATGTGACTCTTGTTGCATGGTTTGGACCATCTCCATTGGGGAAACTCCTATCATGACTATGTTAAAATATTTTTTTATGATTTTTTCTCAAAAATAGGCTACTAATTTTCAATAAAAACCCCTTGAAAGGCCCATGCTTGGACTCAAACCCAAGAAAATGTGTAGTTATCCAATCTATCAAGGGACATTAATGGAAACTAAGATAATTATTATCTATTGAAGAAAAAGTAGAAATTTGATTGACCTTTAATAAATCCATTTCTTTCCTTTTATAATCACTCATAGTATTTAGTTGATTTAGTACAACTTACAGTGATTGGGTATAGAGGAAATTGGTATGTAAAATCTTCACATTAATATTGATTCTTGAAATGACAATTTCACCAAATAGAAGCAATTGATAATGTAAATCAGAACTTTCTCATCTTTTCTATGTTAGTAATTACATTGCATGTAAGAAATTATCCCAAACATTTGCATGAAAGTTCATATTTCCTTAACACTTCCATTATTTGGTTTATTTGTGAAATCCAATAGTTTTTTCTCATAATAATAGCTAGATAGGATATTTCAATCACAAGAATTGTTAGTACCATCTCTACAAACACCCACAACCTTAAATCCAAACTTGAGAGGTGTTTCTACAAAAAAATGAATCAATTATTTTTCCATGACAAGTGGCAGAGGTAGTTCTTGCAACCATTAAGCTAAATGATAATGTGGTTAAGTTTCATTTTTTTATTGTCATATATGTTATAAGATTTATTTTTAGTTTGTACGTTAGGAGGATTAGTTTATAATTTTGTATTGTCATATAATAATTTAATATTTATTTTTTCTTTGTGATTGATGTTTGGATTGTCTATGTGGATTCTCAAGGCTTGCGTAGAATTGAAATGCAAGAGGTGTCAAAACTTTGTCTTTTTTTTAATATGTAACATTGGAAGTGGTGCAAAACATAGATGTAATAATGATTTGGAAAATTAGCAATTAGAGACTTTTGCTTGTCGCATGGCCTTCTATAGTCAAAATCCCTTAAATGGGTGGATCCTTATAGGTCTTTTGTTGTAAATACTTTAATAGGGTAATACATTATCTAGTGTTCAAAGTCCATTAACAAGGCTACTCCTAATAGGGTAAAGCTCATAATAGGGCTAAAGGTAAATCCCCTTAAATGGTGGCACCTAACAGTGTCTTTGTAACTCCTAATAGGATTAAGCTCCTAACTAAGTACCTAATTTGTAGGTACTAATCCCCACCATGATTTTGATCCAAGTTGGGTTTCCATGATACCAAAATATATATGTCAAATACGTGTGGATATTTTCATGTGATGGAAAATTTTATTCGGTGTTACTAAGTTGTTTATCAATTAAAAGTTGAAAAGGTGATTATTTGGTTGATTACTGATTCACCCCTCTCCCCACACCCTCATTAATTTAAGCCAATCAAATCTACAAAGCCTTCAAATCACTACATGCAAAAACTTGTCACAGAAGAAAAAGACGAGAAGAGGCAAGGGTTTTGCTAAAAAATGGAGATAGAGGAAAAGTTCCTCTCAAATAAAAAATGCATAAGAGATAATGAAAAAAGTACAAGGCTCAACCTTATAAAGGTGAGATAGAAACCCTAAACAAAAAAGCTAGGTTGCACATTATTAATTAATAATTAATTAATAATGCACCTAAATGAAGCTTAAGTAACTAGAGTAATAGAAACTTATATAATTAAATCAATATGATTTAATTAATAAGTATAAATGAAAAAATACTCTAATACCCCCCCTTAAGCTGAAAGCAAGGAGTAAGCTTACCTAGCAAAGAAAAGCTATGAAAGAAAAAACAAGTGGGTCCCAGCAACAAGGCTTGATCAGGTACCCAGTACAAGGAAATCTCTATAAACTGGAGTAAAGGAGAAAACCTAGTGGGAAAAACCCCTCTCCAAAAAGAAATGTAGTGACTTCAAGAGACTCTCTCAAAGCCATAAGTACAATGCGTGACTTCAATACCCCCTGTGAGATAGGGTCGAGGCTCCAAAGCTCCCCTAGAATGAAAGAACCCTAGATCAATGAACAAACCATTGTGACTCCAATGCAGAGAAGTGAAAGGCAGTGGACACTATAGAGGGAACCTCAAAAATTGAGGTGTCACTAGAAGGCCGAGATGATGCTCAAAGGAGTAGACACAAGGATCTTGAAAGGGAATCCCCAATGTAAGTGGTATGATAGGTGCGCTAACACTAGCATCAAAGAGGAGATGAATGTCCTCTATAGAACCCTCAACAACTGCACCTGGTGGCTCGATGAATGGAGTTGGAGGATCAAGCAGTGCTAAAGAAGAACTCTGTTGAATAGAAAAGAGCTCAAGAGGAGGTGGCAAGGTAGTCACAATAGTAGTCTTAGGAACCACACAAAGGTTCAAGAAACCTAACTATACCACATGATGCTCTCTCAAAGGAGGAGAGTCATGCTCTAGCAAAGGTGGACGAAAGTGTGAAAACAAGTAGAGACGGGTGGAAAGATCAACTGTCCCTATAGAAAAAATACCTCCTATCATACTATCCTGGATGAAAACTAAATCTAGAGTGAACTCAACTGTCTTCTTGGACCCACTGTGAGAAATTTGATAAACTGAGAGAAGGTTTGTAGACAGAGATGGAACATACAACACATCATTGAATGTGCCATCCTAAATGTATACAATGCCTTTCCTACAGACTATCATAATAGTGTTATTCCCAATGATAATATGGGGAATAGGAGAAGCCTCAAAAGAAAAGAAGATCTCTTGAGAATATTCCATATGGTGAGAAGCACTTGAATCTAGTATCCAAGGGACCTGTGAAGGGGATGTGAAAGAAGCCTATAATGCATGACCCTTTCCAAGATCCTATTTAACTATAGGATTGATAGAAGAGGAATGACAAGCAGACCCTTGTGAGCCAGAAGAGGATGGAGAGGAAACATTTCTCTTCTAAAAAAGAGCTTGCAAATCCACTATCTATTTCTCATAACCATCAAACTTCTTCTGATAACAAAGTGACTCATCATGTGTTCCCTTCTAATCATAGGAACATGTAGGTCTCTCAATCTTCTATTTCTCCTTCTTAGAAGAAGATGGTGGGCCAATAGAGTGTTGAGAAGAGGAATCTAATAACTGCTTCAGCTTTTGTTTGCTCTGAGGTGGCTTGGCAATCAATGCCTGTGACTGTGAACTTGTAAGAGAATCCATTTGAGTGAGCTTTGATTGCTCATGAGTCAACCGGTCACAAAAAGTCTCGAAAGAGGGCATAACATATCATGCACCTAGAGCATCCATAGTGGAGTAGAAGGTAGAAGTGAAAATCTAATAAGGACCTCGAAGCTTGGATAATATCAGAAAGATACACTCATTATTAAATTTTGTCTTTCCTGCAACCTGTAACATAGATCGAAGAGACTTGAATTTCATCAAGAAAATGCTAGTGAATGATTCAAGAATCAAGGAGGTAAATGTTGCATCTATTTGTAGAATCCTGAACTAATTCATTGTGCCAAATAAGGTTGAAAACTTGTCCCACATAGCCCTAGGTGTATTCAAACCATCCAGGTGAAACAGTAACCCCTCTGAAATATTCATTGTAATGAGGCCCATTGCCTCATCCATTTTATTGTGCTGCATAAGAATCTCATAAGGCCTCTATAGAACTGGCTAAGCTACATCAAGACATGACCATAATCCATTTGCCATAAGCAATTTGGTCATCTATCCTTTCCAAGTATGATAGTTGTATGGTGTAAAGTAGGCGACATACGAGTCTACCATTGAGAGAAGAAGATGAAAGTAGAAGGGTCTTATTATGAATTAAAGTACAAAAAAGAAAAATCCCCCCCACAAAAAATAGTGATATCCCTCAAATACCAAAGAAAACAACTATAGAAAGTATAAAAATTGAGAAAAGAACTTGGATTTCGGATGTAGAGAATAGGGAAATGAAAACCTCTACTTCAATGCCAAAAAGAGAAGCTCAAATGAACTCAGAATCAAACAAAGCTAGCACTATTGTCTCCATCTCTAAACTAGCTTTCTGATGCTTCTTTCAAATCGAAAAAAGACATTCATATGCCCAAGTTATGGACAAAAAACCAACTGTAGGTCTAAGAATGGAGCTCTTTAGAAAAATATAGGCTTGAGAAAATAGTTGACGATCGTGCGGCTGTCAACAGCCAGTCATCGAAAAAAAATTTCATTGCCTATTTGATGACATTAACTATCAACATATGACATCACACTACCAGTAAATGATGTCAGTGAGGGTCAGCACTGAATGATGTCACTCTGCCTGATAATGATGTCATGCTAGTAATTGCTGATGTCAAACTTCGAGACGCTGATGTCACATGGTAAGAATGTGACATTATCATCAATTATCATAGGCAGTTATTTTGCTAATGGAGGCGAGGCTCAAATGGTGAATGTCGATGGCACTACCAGTGCTAGCAGATGGTAGGTGGCCCACCGATGGCAGCAAGGCTAAGCACTGGCTAGGGTTGCTTGCTGGTGGTTCACCAGCTACGGCTGAGCGCCGGTTGAGAGCAGGTGGTGCTCCAGTGGCCGCAGGGTGGTGCTAGGGTGGCCAAAAGGCTGAGTAGCCCAAAAAAGGCTTTTAAATTTATTTTTATTTTTTTTTGAATAAAATTGCCTCGATCTACATGCAGGAGGCCGTACGGCCCTGCTGGGCTAAAAAAAATTGCTTCCTAGAGTAATGTTGTCCAAATCGGAAAAATTTTATATGGAAACAAGGGTTTTGCTGCCTTTTAAATCCATCAATCAAATCCACAAATCCTTCCAATCCTTGCATGCAAAAACTTGTCACATAAGAAAAATATGAGAAGAGGCAAGGGTTTTGCTAAAAAATGTCGATAGAGGAAAAGTTCCTCTCAAATAAAAAATGCATAAGAGATAATGAAAAAAGTACAAGGCTCAACCTTATAAAGGTGAGATAGAAACCCTAAATGAAAAAGCTAGGTTGCACATTATTAATTAATAATTAATTAATAATGCACCTAAATGAAGCTTAAGTAACTAGAGTAATAGAAACTTATATAATTAAATCAATATGATTTATTTAATAAGTATAAATGAAAAAATGCTCTAATAAATAGTTGGTATCAGATCATTGGTCCTCTATTGAGAAGCTTAACAAGTCAATGGATAGATCCAATATGATGAGGAAGGAAAGTCCTAAGTGTTAGAAATAGGTAATACTAAGAGTGGGGGTAATCAGTATTCTACAAAATTTTGGCCACAACTGAATATTTTTAATTACTTTAAAACATGCATATGAAAGTAAACTAACAATGTTGAATAGTAAACAAAACAATACACAAGAAGAACTCATGACACCATATTTTGTTAACTAGGTAAATCTTGGCCAAGGAAAATCCCCAGTGGGGATGGTACCCACAAAATGATCCACTAGACAAAAGAATCTAGTTAAGGATATTAACCTTGTTAAGAATCTTTGAAGTACATATAGTCTCTCAGTCCTTGTTAGAGGACTAGGCCCTATTAAAAGCCTCAACCCCATTAGGAGTTGCTTCAACCTTGCTAGGAGTTGGTATTTCAAAATGTATACAAGATGAGCTTAGTGCCCAAACATACAATTATAGAATACAATTCTTATATACATAAGAGATAGATACAAAAACTTTTTTACTATTGTCTATTGTACTTAGCATATCTTTGATCATACATTAGAATTTTTATAATATATACCTCGCATAGCCTTCACATAATTTTGCATGTCATATTCAACACATTCACATGTTGCACATATTGCCACACTTCTTTGCATAATTTGATCCTTTACTTAGACCTTTCTTTTTTACAAAACTTGCCCTGTCGGCCTTCAAGAATTCACACACTTGACATAATACAAAATTAATTTTTTCTAACTTTGGGTTAGCATCTATGATGTCATCCCTAATTAGTTAAGTAATTATTTTTTCATAAAAATAATTTCTTAACCTATAAATACCAAATTACTGATGTGCTCTATTATGCTCTATTCATTGCCTTTACTAGTGAAACCATTATATCTGATGCCATATTCTCTATACCATATTGTTCTCTTACACATTTCATCATGGAAATATTTTCTATCTATATCCAAGTGTGCACATGCCCAAGATGTCTCTGTAGACTACACATACCAAGATTGTCTTTGTACTGCCAGTAAAACTATCTAATAATTAGACAATTTTATGTATCTAACTAAGAGACCTTTGTACATTGTGCCTTCTATTCCTAAGATATATGTTTCCATAAATGAAAAATATAACTACTCTTACTTACCCATATTTCCAACAATCTCCCCCTTTGGCATTGATGGCAACATATGGTAAAATAGGCTAAGTCCCAAAATGTTGTACAAAAACTTTCTTCAAAATGGCCTTTACAAAATTTTCAAAACTTCAAAATGAAAAACTGTAGATCATCAAATTTATAACCATCTATCCTTATAACTCCTATTACAATATATAATCTTATTATAATACCTAAGCTCCCCCTTTCTATATACTTCTCTGAAACATGTCATACAATTTTCCTATACTTCTCTCCCCCTTTGACATTAATGGCAAATGTGTCAAAACTTATTTACAAGTCAAAAATTTGGAGTTACCTTTTCTTTCTTAACTTGAGATTCTTGAAGTGAAATCTTCAAAATCAATCTTTAGTCTCTCAAGATTATTCTTCCAAGTGTCCCTCATGACCTCTATGGTTCTCAAAAGTGCACACAGTACATAGGATGATACCTCAACTGCATTCAGGTCAATATAAGAAAATTTCTCATAAGAAACAAGACATTCTTCCAATTTCTTATGTGGAATATGGATCTTCAATGATATTTGTTCTCTAAATATAGAGAACCTTTTGGTTACCCTTTCCATGTTTAGCTCCATGATCCTAATAGCATCATGAACTTTTGATATCCCAACCTCAACATCCTCAATGTTTGCATCAGGATGCTTCTATTTGTCTATTAGTGTTTGGATCTCATTCATTTTTACTAAGAATTCATCATATTTTTCAAATAGTTATAGGACATAACATATTTTCCATATAACTTATTTCTTTCTTCCAAATAGCTCCTCAACTCCTTTATACAAAATCTAATTTTTGCAGATCATTGCACACATTTGTGCAAACTATAACAAACAGTTGTGCATTATGTTTTATTTACACCTAGATTGATGCAATTTCTTATAGAGTGGTAAACTTCACATCAAAGAGTTTCACCATTTTCTTTTCCTTCTACTACAAATCTAGCTTTGTCACCTTTAAAGTGACTAAATTTTGCATTCTTTCCAAGACTTATCTTAAGGTTCTTTCTAGAGTTTTCACTATCTTCTTCCTTTCCAATAACTTTCTCAAAGTAAATATGAGACCTTTATGGTCATCATCATCATCATTAGATGTTTTTGATAGTATAGGGATCAATGGTGATTTATCTTTCATAGTATTAGCTAGAAGTATCTATGCTTCATGCTAAAAGATTACCTTATCCACCTCTATAGTCACATACTTAAGTTTGGTTTGAATGAAGACTCTTGCATCACAATTCTCCAACCATGCGTCATTTTCTCCTTAGTTTCCATTTCTATTCTTCTTTTCTCTACTTCTTCTTTTATGTTCTCCACTTCTACTTTACTTTTCTCCTCTTCTTCTTTTCTTTTCTCCTCTTCTACTTTTCTTTTCTCTTCTTCTTCCTCCTTTTTCTTTTCTTTTTCTTTTTCATCCTATTTTTTCTTCCTTTCTTCTTATTTTCATATTCTACTCTTTTCTTTTCCTTTTCTTCTTTCTCTCTTCTTCTTTCTTCTTATTTTTTCTTATTCTCCTCTTCCTCTTTCTTTCTTCTCTCTTCTTCTACATCTTCTTCCTCATTAGTGCTAGAGTATCCAATTATATTGCCAACATTTCTTGGTTCCATAGTCCTTAGAAGGATTTTCTTTGACATCAACAATTATTTGAGTACTGACCACTTGCATGTTTCAATACCAATTGAGATCTACGGAGATAAGTCTGGCATCTCAATGTCCTTGACTTCCATTTTTGTTGGTTTAGGTGTAATTTTTTCAATAGTAATAGGGATTTCTCCCCTTGACTTCATTCTCTTCTCTACAATACTAGGTATAGAAATCATGTATTTGACAATATATTCCTTTGTCTCTTTATTCACTTATTCATAATTTCCTCCTATTAAAATAATGACTCTTCTTTTGTTCCTCAGCATGGGCTTAATACCATTCATTATTCTAATCATGTCTTCATCATTATTAACTTCACAAAAGTTCTTTATTAGATTTTATATGTGTTTTGATGTGGAGCTTAATCAAACTCATAGGTTTATTTGGCATGGTTTTCCCTCAAATTATTTTTATGAGGGTTTAGGGATAGCATCCCTATGAGGTCCTAGGGTAGTGCCCCAAGTGCACTTTCGATTGCAATGCAAGGTGGGTCGAGGGGAAATGTCCCTACAAGATTTTCCAGGGTAGTGCCCCCAAAGCAAAAAAATGACCTTATGTTGTAAAAAGGTGTTGGTTGCTATTTTTTCTATTGGATGACTTATTCTAGCCCTAATTTTGTAAGTAGAAAAAGCTTGTATAAAATGGCCTAGGGTTAGGGATTTCATAATGTATGGTGATATTGTAGCTTCTTGCAGTGATATTAAGCTATAAGGGATTGAAAATTGTAATCACTAGAGAATAATAATATTAGACTTGTTGTTGGTGGATGTAGCCTAGAGATTGGGTGAACTGCATTAAATCCTTGTGTCTTATGTTCTCTTCTATCCAATCTAATATTTTCTAATATTAGTTTTGATTACGTAAAAATAGGTTTTGAAGGACTAGAAACCATTAACAAAGTATCAAAGAGTAACTAACTAAAGAATTTAGGAAATAAAAAGGCCTCAATAAACAGAAAAACTAATATAGAAACATAAGGCCAAGTACAGCTATGCATAAAAAGACAACAAAAGGAAAGCAAAAGGATAGCACCTAGACAACTATAAAGTTTTCAATAGGTTTGGTGCTTGATCTGCCACAATGTTCATATTTTTTGCAATGGCTTTCATTTCCTCCAAATTTTGTGCTCCCCCACCTACATTCTTCTTTGAGTTGGCCCTGGTGCACTTACTTGGCCCCTAATCCTCATTCATAACAAAGAAGTCAAATCCTCTAGCCTAATCCATCTTATTCATCAATGTATTGAAATTATCAGCCATAGTTTTTAGCATGTTACAATTTTTATCACCCAAATTCTTGATGGTTTTCTCCATATTGGCTTCCAGGCTCTCCATCCTTTTTTGTATATCTTTATTAACTTGTTCCAAATTCCTATTTTTGGTTTCAATTGGAGGCACCCTTTTCATAAAGTTTATAACCTCCTCTACATTACCGATGACTTTTGAAAGCCTATCAATCTGCTAGCCCAGCATGTGCTCCCCCTTGTCATCTTACTGAGTTGCTCAAAATCCTTTGCGATCACTTGCATTTTTTGTTTAAGGGCCCCAATCTCCTTCAAAATTAACCTTGGACTACCCATGATTCCCTTTAGGAATCCTTTCTCAACCTCCTCCCTTTTATAGTGTTCATGCTCCCCTAGTTTGTTGATGCCTAAATCCACCTCTTTTGGGACATTTTCCTCACCCTCATGCTAAGTTGACACCAGTTTTATTTTTCTTTCCATCCTTTGAATTAATGGTTCATCATCAAAGGGAACCAAGACCCTATCCAAATTCAAACCCTTATCACCAAAGCCCTTCCCTATAATTCCTTTCTTCTAAGAACACTTTCTCAATTCCTCCTCATGGTCACTATCTTGATCTAACTCACTCCCCTTTCCTTTCTTTTTCTTCTTGGAATTGCTACCAAAATCCCCTTTCATACTTTGCTTAACATCCACCTCATCTCCTTCATCCTCAGTTTCCTTATCCAGATCCTCCTCTAAATCACTTCCCTCCATCTCATAATCAATTTCTTTCTTACTCTGCTTGGGCCTATCCACCTTTTTGGACTTCAGACAGTTCATAATGAGAACCATTAACCCCACATGGTAGACATGATCACTATCTAGGTCATTTTGGAAAGCCATGATGGATTACCCAAAAATTTGTCTAAGATAAAAAGGTAGATTTAGCCTAATCCCATGCCTAAAATAATTGACTAACATGAAATGGTGCCCATAAATTTTTGTGAACCAACCATCCAGA
Source organism: Cupressus sempervirens (assembly GCA_028749045.1). Lineage (NCBI taxonomy): Eukaryota > Viridiplantae > Streptophyta > Pinopsida > Cupressales > Cupressaceae > Cupressus > Cupressus sempervirens. Next base: position 645,068,205 of record CM053791.1, read on the forward strand.
GTGAGATATTCAATAATCACAAACACCAAAAATTGCCATGGCCATGAAATGGAAGCTAGGTTAAAGTAGGAATTACCTATTTTAACCAGTATATTGCATTCTTTGGTAGAATCTGCAAAATCATTGACCACACTATCAAATAGCTTTCTATTCCAATAAAAATTGATGTCCTCCATCTCTAGACCTATAGCTTTGGCTATGATTTCTTTAGTCACCTCCATTCTTTGATTTCTCACTGGAATTGTCCCATCTCTCTAAGTCTTAATGAACTATGGAGTTATTGTAGGGTTGTTTCCTTTTAACTTCTCAATCAGTAAGCACCCCTCTATGGGTATTGTATCATTATTGTTCCATATTACCTTTTCCTTACTCTTACAAGCCACATTGGCAGCCTAGTTAGCAACTTGATTGGTTTCTCTAAAATTATGAGTAACAATACAATTTTCTAATATTAGTTATATTTGCATGTAACTATTATTTTTGTTCATGGTTAATCCTAACAAGTGGTATTAGAGCCAGACTATCATCTTTTTTTTGTGTTTTTTTAGCCAGACCATCACCATTTTTTTTAGCTATCCTTTGTAGTAAGGTCTCATATTTGATTGGGATTGATGTCCAATGAGGGCAAGTTGAAGGTTGAGAAGTTTAATGGGTAGAACTTTTAGTTATGGAAGATGCAAATGGAGGACTATCTTTACCATAAGGATTTATGGAAGCAATTGGAAGGAAAAACAAAGAAAGAGGGAACTATGATAGATGAGTACTAGAATAATTTAGATAGAAAGGAACTTGGAAGTATTTAATTATACTTGGTACCATCAATGACATTAAACATTACAAAAATGAAGACAACAAAAGAGTTGATACAAACCCTAGTGAAATATATGAAAAGCCCTCCACGTCAAACAAGGTATTTCTCATGAAGCATTTATTTAATATGAAGATGACAAAAGGTGGATCTATTGAAGATCATTTAGATGAGTTTAATAATGTTACTAGTTAGTTATCTTCCATGAATGTCAATATTGATGAAGAAATTAGGGGCTCTCTTAATTTTGTGTTCTTTTTCAAAAAGCTAGAATGGCTTGGAAATGGTTGTGAGTAATTTTTTTCTTGGATCTAATACCCTAAAATTTGATGATGTGATTGGTGTTATTCTAAGTAAGGAAACTCATAGGAAAACCTCATGTGGATCTATATCAAGAAGTTCTTTGAACACACAAAGCAGAGGCAGAATGGTTGAGGTAGGAAATAATTTTGAAAATCATGAGAAATCAAGAGGAAATTCAAAAGCAAAGAGGTCTTAATCTAGAGGACCAAGAGATTTCTAGTATTGCGGAAAACTAGGGCATAAGAAGAAATATTGTTGGACTTAAAATAAAACTGAAGGAGATAAACCAGAAGGGAACAAGAAGGAAAATGTGGTAAGTAACAAATCTTAAGAGGATGCATTGCTTCTTTCTTTACAAAGTGTTGATGATTCTTGGGTTTTAGATTTTGGTGCTGCATTTCATGGTACACCTCATAGAGGTTATTTTATTAATTATGTCCAAGGGGATTTTAGGGTTATTTATTTGGGGGATAATGAACCCTTTCATATTGTTGGAAAGGGAAAATTTAAGATTAAGTTGTAGAATGGGAATCATTGGCTACTACATGAGGTAAGACATGTTCCAAAGCTAAGTTGGAATTTAATTTCAATAGGGCAACTCAATGATGAGGGTTGTGTAGTTACTTTTAATGATAAAAATTAGAAAGTTTCAAAATGTTCCCTTGCAGTAGAGAAATGTATGAAAGTAGGCACCTTATATCTTGGTACAGATCATATTGTTCCTTTTACTATGATTGTTCCTTTTACTAGAGAAAAATGAATGTTTATGAATGGTTGATGCAGTTGAGAAAGGAGAACAAACAGTTGTTGTGGATTCTGATATAGTGTTATGGCACTACAGAATTGGGAGCATGAGTGAGAAAGGTATGAAATTACTTTATTCAAAGAAAGTTTTACCAAGTCTGAAATGTGTCAATATGGATTTCTATGAAAGCTGTGTGTATGGGAAACAAAAGAGAGTGAGTTTTGTGAAGAGTCAGAAGGAAAAGAAAAATGAGAAATTAGAGCTCGTGCATACATATGTATTGAGACTAGCTCAGGTATCTTCCCTTGGTGGCTCTCATTATTATGTTACATTTATTGATGATGCAACCAAAAAATTGTGGGTTTATTTCCTAGACAAAAAATTGATGTATTTGAAACTTTTAAGAAATAGAAATACTTGGTTGAGAATGAGACAAGTAAAAAGCTAAAAATTCTTAGATCTAGTAATGGTGGTGATTATTGCAGTAAATAGTTTGAATATTATTGCTCTACTGATGGTATTTATAGAAAGAAAATTGTTTCAAGGACTCCATAGGAAAATGGATTGGTTGAATGCATAATAAAATAATAATAGAGCGTGCAAGGAACATGAGGTTGCATGTTGGGATGCCCTTAAATATGTGGGCAGATGCTGTCAATATTGTTGTATATTTATTAATAGAGGTCCCTCTACTCTTTTGGTTTGTGGTATTCCAAAGGGAGCATGGACTGGTAATAAGGTGAGTTATTCTTTTCTCAAAACCTTCAGTTATGAAGAATTTGCACGTATAGAATATGAAAATAAAACCAAGTTGGAAGCTAAGTCAAATAAATGTATATTGTTTGGATATGCATTAATAAATTTGGCCATAGGCTTTGGGATTTTGAAAATTGTAAAATTATAAGAAACAAGGATGTCATATTCAATGAGAAATCATTGTACAAATATTTATTGTAGCAACATGTGAAGAAAGAAAATGATTATGTAGTGTTGGATGATACTCGAAAAGATGAATTCCAGTAGCTCCTCATGATCTGTAACAAATACCACACCTAGTGAATGTTAGACGGTCAACAAGGCTAAGTAGACCTCTAGAAATATTTTATCCTTATTTGTATTCTATTTTACTTACTGATGTTGGTGATCCTAAATTTTATGATGTTTAAATGGATACAAATATTTAATGGGATTTTACAATCAAAGAAGAAATGGACTCTTTGCTAAAAAATTAAACAAGGGATTTATGCAAGTTTCCTACAAGTAAAAGGGCTTTAAAGAATAAGTGGGTTTACATGTTGAAAGAATAGGATGGAGGTAAGAAAATATTTAAAGTCAGGTTAGTGGTAAATGGATTTGCACAAAAAAATGGCAATGATTTTGATGAGAATTTTTTCTCCTGTTGTTAAAATGACTTCTATTCCCATTTTTTTAAGTATTGTGGCTACTAAAAATTTGCATTTGGAGAAGGTTGATGTTAAAACAACCTTTCTTCCTGGTGATTTGGATGAAGAGATATATATTGCACATAGCCACATGGATTTGAGGTCAAAGGTAAGGAGAACTTAGTGTACAGATTGCAGAGAAGTTTATATGGCTTGAAGAAAGCACCTTGGCAATGTTATAAAAAATTTGATAGTTTTATGCATGAGCATGGATATAGTAAGTTTCATTTAGATCATTTTGTTTATTTTAGGAGGTTAGATGATGATAACTATATTATTTTATGTTTATATGTTGATGATATGCTTGTAGTTGGGTCTAACATGGATCACATTAAGGGGTTAAAAGAATAGCTAGCACATTCATTCTCCATGAAGGATTTGGGGGTAGCAAAACAACTCCTTGGTATGAAAATTTGCAGAGATAGAAAGAAAAAAAAAATGGCATTATCTCAGGCTGATTATATTGGGAAGGTGTTGCAATGTTTCTCTATGGAGAATGCTAAAGCTATCAATATACCTTTACCTAGTCATTTTAAATTGACTAAGTAGATGTTTCCAAAGACACAAGAAGATGAGGATAAGAAGTCCAAGGTACCTTATGCTTCAGTTGTAGGAAGCTTGATATATGTTATGGTACATACAAAACCAAATATTGCACATATAGTGGGAGTTGTTAGCATATGTATGAGTCATCTTGGGCTTGAGCATTGGAATGTAGTTAAATGGATTCTCAGATATTTGAGACGAACATCCAGTAAGTGTTTACATTTTGGGGGCTCTACTATTGATTTATAGAGCTATGTTGACTTAGATTTGGTAAGGGGTATTGATACCAAGTGAAGTATAGGTTATGTCTTTACTATTGGTGGGGCAGCAATGAGTTGGGTTTCTTGGTTATTGAAGGTTAATTTTTTATCCACCATAGAGGCAGAGTATGTTGCTACTACAGAGGTAGACAAGGAGATGATATGGCTTTAGTTCTTCATGAAAAAATTGGGACACCCCTAGAAGGATAATTATTTGTTACAAATATTCAAAGTGTGATTCATCTTGCAAAGAATTTTTTCCTACATTCAAACACAAAACACATATAGTTGTGGTACCATTCATTTGGACAAATTTGGATGATGGACAATTAAAGTTGGAGAAGAAAAATATAGATGATAATCTAGTAGATATATTTACCAAGGCAGTACCAAGGGAGAAGGTGAACTCCTCTTCAATTTTGATTGGTCTTCTAGACTAAACAAAATAAAAGAACAAAAAATTCCATGGTGGTTTGATATTCCAGTGGGCACTACAAGTTTGGTAGTGCTATGATCAATCTCCAAGTGGGAGGTTATTGTTATGGAGATCAGTCTCCAAGTAGGAGATTGTTGTGATGTGGAGCCTAATTAGACTCGAAGGTTTATTCAACATGATTTTTCTCCAAATTATTTCTATGAGGGTTTGGGGGCAGCACCCCCAAGATGGGTTCAAGGGGTAGTACCCTTGCAGGGCCTTGGGGCAACACCCCAGGTGCACTCACTATCATAGTACAAGGTGGGTTGAGGAGCAACACCCCTACAAGAGTTTTTGGGGGTAGTGCCCCCGAAGCCAAAAATGACCTTATGTTGTAAAAAGATGTTGATTGTTATTTTTTCTATTGGATGACTTATTCTAGCCCTAATTTTATAAGCAAAAAAAACTTATATAAAATGGATTAGGGTTAGGTATTTCATAATGCATGGTGATATTGTAGCTTCTTGCAGTTGCATTGAGCTGTAAGGGATTGTGGATTTTAATCACTAGAGAATAATAATATTGAACTTGTTGTTGGTGGACATAGCCCAAGGATTGGGTGAAGCATGTTAAATCTTTGTGTCTTGTGTTCTCTTCTATGTGATCTATTTTTTTTATTGGTTATATTTGCATGTAACTATTATTTACATCTATGGTTAATCCTAACACTCTGATTCTTTTGTCTTCATCAAAAACTCTTCTTCTCCTATTTAAAATCCTATTATACAAGTCTTGTGGAATATTCTTCTGAATGTCCTCAAATCTTTTTCTCTTCAAAATCATGTTCCTAACTACTGCATTTTTAACTGTAGTCTACCCATATTACTATACAAGCTATAATACTTGTTCAACTAAACAAAGTTATCACTATCAATTATTTGAATGTTTAGGTTCTCTACCATGGGTTTCCAAGCCTTCTTCCCAATTAATGTTTTTCCCTTTGCAACTATCTTCTTAGTAGGTTTGTCCTTTATTTCTTCTTCTCCATCATTAGATTTAGATTCAATTATTCGCAATGTTTTTCTTCTCTTTCCTGGTCTACTAGAATGCTGCTTAACTCTTTTTCTTGATGGGGACTTGTTGAGTTGTCATTTTGCATGATGGTTAATGGAAACAATCTTTTTGAACTCTCTTGAAAAGATAATTTAGGATCAACTCCAAGGTTGCAAGTGATCTTGCAACCTATTGGAATCCACTCAATTGAGGATAAATGTGTATGTTCTTAATGACGCCTTTGTTGGTTTGAACAATTTTAGATATGATGTTTGATCTATTTTTTGAAAAGTAACCACAAAAGAGATATATTTTTCATATTTTTGGTTTTATGATGAATGCAATTTATCAATGCAACTATATGAATTCCTATTTTAACCAAGTATTAGAAAAGAAAATAACAAATATAAGGTAACGAGAGATTAAAGAAAATAACTTGAAAGGAAGATTCCTAACAAACATTTAAACCACGGTAACAACATGTTTGTGAATTAAATAGTTGTAAAGATTGGGTAGGAAACCAATGAAAATAGGAGCAACACTTCCTTAATTCCACTGATGAAATCATTGATGGGAACTCAATAATAATCGAGAGATATTTCACTTCTCATCAAATTGCAAGGCCACAGAACATGTACTCATGTGAGACAAGAAGCTATGCAGGAATAATAGGTGATCTTTTCTCCAACTTGGTACATCAGTGAAATTCATTAACATCAATAAAACACCAAAAATAAAAGGTTGCACAATCATAATAACAAAATAAAACCATTGGCTCCATTATTATTCATGAACATGTATTCAAAAAAAAACAACTTCAGCAAGAATAACTACACTCAGAATGAGAGCACTAATAGCATATCTTATTGCAACAAAATAATGCATAGAGTACATATTACATCCATATATTTATAAGAAATCATTTTCTCCTTTTGTGTTGGGAGTGAGAGGTCTTAAAATGAAAACTCTTGCTAAAACTAATAAAACAAATCTAATTATACACAAATTGACTCTCTAAATGGTGCTAAGTAGGTCTCCACCCCTGTTTATATCAATTAATGGGTGCATGAGCCTTTACATAACACAAAAGAATAAAATAATGAGAAGATAAGAAGAGTGAAGCTACAAGATGATCTAGATGTCTCTGGGAGTTCTAAAAATAGAAGCTTTATCTTCTCTCGACATTTATGGGAATTCAATTGCTATCAAAATGTGTTTCTAGTGCATGGAAGGCTCTAAATTAGGAACTAGAAGTTAACTATTGGCACACTACTTCTTTTTCAAAATTTTTGGTGCACCTATGAGAAAAGCACATATGTGTACCTTGCTAACAAGATCCAAAAATCCAAAAATTCTTCTAAGTATCAAAACTTGATTTCTAGCATCTAGGTTTCCTTTCCCTTTATACCAAAATGATGTGTAGATGTTTCCCTTTGAAATTTTGGATATTAGAGGTGAATTATTGAGGAGTTAATAAGTCTAAATCTTCATACGTTACCCTCAATTCCTTGTGGAAATCATGAAGTGTTACTTCTTCAGCATTCCTTAGAACTTGAAAGTCATAGGTTTGAGTGTAATCTTAGTTGCTGCAGAAGACAAGGAAGTCATGGTAATGTTCAAGACCTCAATGAGGCTCTAGATGTTTTAGATATGTGCATGTATGCACCTTAAGAGATAATCCATTCACTAAATCTTCAAATTGTGCACTTGTGCATCTTCAAGGAATTGTGCAAGGTGTTTAATTCACCAAAAAATCAAAGTTCTCAATTTTGAAAATGGTCTCTAGGTTTTTCTCAAATGGGGTTTTAGATCACTTTTGTGTACTTATTTTGATCTTTTTTATTATTTAGGTCCCCTATGTACTTTTCTATTCAAAACTTGTAAAATTATGCACCTTAACACATGCGCACCTTCTAGAGTCCTTTAACTTATGCATATCTCAAAATTACAATGCACACCTATGCACTTGTGTACCTTTTGGAGAAAATTAATTCACCAAATCTTCAAATTGCACACCTGCGCACGTTCATGGAATTGTTCAAGGTGCTCAATTCACCAAAAAATCAAAGTTATCAGTTTTGATAATAGTTTTTGGGTTTTTCTCAGACGAGGTCTCAAAACACTCTAGTGTAATAATTTTTCCCTTTCTAATTATTTATACCCTCTTTATAGCCCAACATTTTCATAGACTTGAAATCCTACTTCTTTTATCTAAAATATAAAGGCACAAGTTTTGAAATCGCACATGCAATACCATGGTAATTATTTTGTGCTATGGATGATGAGGATGCCATGATGACCTACACAAAAGATAAACATCAATCTACTAGTGTTAAGGGTTTTAAAAAATGATGCTAGTTGACTAGACTCAAACCCAAACTACAAAAATTCTACTCCTTGAGCCACCTTGGAAGATACCCTATTCTAACGAACGAGCTTCTATGGGCTAAAAAAGAGGTCCCCATTTCTAAAGTTGAAAATGAGGCATATTTTGTGGAACCATAACAAGACTTAGTAGGTTCTATCTTGACCTTAGAATGTCTTACAGATTTCCTTTTCATTGAATTTTCTTCAACAATGGTAACTTCTTATTCATCCTTCCTTAACTAAATAATATTTTGGTCTCACAACACACACCCCATTCCTCACTAGGAATGGGGACCCCCTACTTTTTTTTCTTGACTCCCGAAATCATAGTTTGAGAGTCGATAGAAAATATTAGAAGTCAAAAGTGTTAGAGTTGAAAAAAGTGAAAAAAAATCAAAAAAATTGAAAAAACATAATTAAAAAAAATTAATCAAAATTTGAAAAAAATAAATAAATAAATAAATGAAATATAAAATAAATATATAAAAATCATTCATGTGCTTGAGGTGAAAGTTCGCTCTGCGCACCCCACTCGGCATGGGGGTTATAAAAACCCCTCACCCCCTTTAACAATTAACATTTTTTCTTTCTTGTTGGAGCTTCATCGCAGCACAAGGTCAGTGCTTTACATCTCATATCTGTTGCACTTGGTACTCAATGCTTGCGGCACTCGACCCTATAGCAATAAACATACAAAGCCCTCAGTGCCAAACATTTGTGACCTTGTGGCACCAAACATACATTGCCCACGATGCTTGCACCCACGGTGCCAAACATTTTCTTCACCCATGGCACAAAAGTAAACCCTAAGCTGCAGCACTTTGCATTCGCGTAGCACCAACACCACTCACTGCAACCCACCATCTTCCCAATACACAAAACCATATATCTTCACACCCAATATGCACCCATGTGCCCATGGTGCCTCTTGTGCCTACAGTGCCCTCACCGACATACTCACCATCGTGTAGCCTTTTGGCCACTGTGGCACCAGTACAAGCAGTGACTATAGTGTGCAACTTCGTGTGCACATCTGATACACTCATTTCTTTAAAAAAAATTTGAAAAATAATAATAATATTTTTTTAAAAAAAAATTGATTAAAAATAAAAAGAAATAAATAATACCCAAATTGGGCGTTTCATTTTTAGCTTTTACATTTTATTTCTAGTCTTTATTACGTTGAACTAATAAAAAAATTTTCTCACAATGTGTAGGTGATCAAATGGAGTCCACATCCAGAATGGCACCCAAACCTGTCATTTTCAAATTCTAAGGCATTCCTTCAAAATCAAGATTTCATGATGACCATGCAGAAATCTAAGATACTAACCTAGGGCACATGGATCTAGGAGATCTCCTAAGAATTTGTAACAAACCAACAGAGAGATCTACACTAGTATCTGTGTAGATCCATTTTGAGTTGGTGAATGTAGCATCACACCCTATGTCAGTACAATCAGCAGAACTAATCATGGCTCTAGCACAACATTTTGTTCCTAAAGAAAGGGTTGTCAAAAGCATCATAGGAGAAGTTGTGTTGGACCTTTTACCTAATAACATTGAGAGGGTCTTCCATCTCCCAAGAGTAGACCAGTTCATTACACTCTCATATGAAGCAACTGAGAGATGGTACAAGAAACACTAGTAGGAAATGATTGACATCATTCAGTGTTCTTACCTCATTGAGAAGCCTCCTCAGGGAAGGATAACTAGTAAAGTAGACATGACTAATGGATACATGAAGGAGGAAATTGGATACTCTATCATTCTTTTAAGTAGAGTCATGGGTCTACCTACAGTAGGTCACCTCAGCACTTTTATGGTCAAGATCAGACAGGCCAAGATACCATTGAACTGGGCCACCACACTAAGTAAAAACTTGTATGAGCAATTGAAGATAGTGAAAGACAAGAAGAAGTTTTACATGACTTCTTACATGGTATACTTGCTTGTAGCAAAGGTGACAAACTATCCTAGTTTGTACAAGAGAGGCAGTATGAAGGATCCCAATGCCTGGCCATATATAGTCTACCCTCAGCTGGTGAAGAAGAAGCTCTCAGCATAGAGTAAGTGTAGACACCTAAATTTTATTACACCACTTTAATAATCCTATTTAGTTATCTCTAAAGGCATCATTAATTAAATTTCTATTTAATTAATCCTTTGCCATTTCCTAACTAATTAATTTAATTAATCATCTATAGTCCTAATTGATAAATCAAATAATCTATTATTTATCAATTAAATCCTTTTCTCCTATCTAGTTCCAAAAATCCCCATTTATTAAATAAATCTATTTGATAAATAAAATCCTCAAATTCAAAAACCCCTAACCTATCTCTAATCCTCCATTTAGCCTAATCCACCCCATCCACCCATACTAACCAAGCTTAGCCACTAACTCACCCACCCTCATTAATGCCATCCACTTGCACATCTCTAACATTCCTAATCTAATCCTAAACCCAAGCCTAATCCACTCCCTAATGTTGTCACATTCCCTAAACAAGTTTAAGACTTTCTTAAACCAAATCAAAGTCTCCCCTCAAAAATCTCAACCACCAAGTCATGAGTGCTCTTACAAACCATAAAAGACTCTTACAAGCCCACTCATGACTCTTACATCCATCTTCCACACTCTTCCCTCTTCCACACTCATTCCTCTTACATCCCTCTTACATACTCAACCCCACTCATCATGCCTTTAACCAACCCTTTACCCTACCCTCTCACACTCATCCTCCTTGTGACAAGTGTCACCTTCCCATTGGTGCTAAACAAGCACAATCCATGTGCTCCCCTTTGAGTGCAGCTTAGCCCTCCTTAACCATCTCTCCATCCTTGCATCTAAGCCCTCCATCCCTCTACCCCTTGGCCTATAAATTGAATCTCATCCCAAGCCATTTCATCAACAATCTTTGAGCTAAAGTTATCATGCCCTTTTGAGAGCCAAAATTCATACCCATACCTTTATAATTCCAAATTGAGAGCTCACAAAGCTACCAATTTGCTATTATCTATCTCCACCATTGAAGCAACTTTGAGCAATTGAGCATACATCCACATCAAAGGACACATCTACAAAATCAAGGAAGCATGGAGTGTTTTCTTTTTTTGATGTTTGCATTTTTTGTTTGCTTTCTTTGTCTAAGCTTATATGTGAATTTAGTTTTAGTTTGTGAATGTTTCTCTTATTGCTAATGTTCTTTGCACACTAAAATCTTGTTCTACATTTTAGCATGCCCGGTGGGACCCCGCTATGGGTCATTTTTTTATCCATTTCAATCTACATGTTGTTTTTAAAAACTAACAATCTAATGGTTTATGTTGTTTGAGTTGTTGTAAGGTTGTTTGCTTGTTTTTTAGGTTGAAGGACACACTAAAGAGAAGAAGACATACCTTCAAAAATTTGAAAATAACTAAGAAAAAAAAAAATTTTGGAAAATACCCATGCCCATCGGTTCACTTCGCGCAGTGTTGTCTGCACAGATTGGCATCTCTGCTTGTCATCTTCGCAAAACATCGTCTGCACAAACTCAACTGTCATCTCCACCATCTCAACCGTCATCTCTTCCATCTCAACCATCGTCTTTGCAAGCTCAACTGTCATCTATGCCTACACAACCGTTGTCTGCGTGAGCTCAACCGTCATCTCCGAAAGCCCAAATTGTCGTCTGCAAATTTTGGCGTCTCCGCCTGTCAAACTGTCATCTCTGCCGTCGCAATCTGCCAACTATCATCTCTGACGCCACCAACTACTTTCTTCATCAGACTGTCATCTGCGCAGATAGCGTTTGCGCAGATCAGCGTCTATGCAGATTGGCATCTTCACCTGTTGTATTGTTTTCAGGATTTTTCACCTAGTTTTTGGCTGTCTTGTTCAAGTCATTGTCTTTTCATGCTTTCAAAACTCTAACAAATGAACCTATAATTTTTCCAAAAAAAAAAAAAAAAAATAGTATAAATCAAAATTTGAATTTTAGTGGTTTCGTAGGATTTAGACCATTTTAAGCATTTTTACGCATAGGAAAAACACCAAAAAAAGTTTTTAAAAAAAAAAATTCCATAGTTAAGCTTTCATTTTTGAAGATTTTGGCTAACTAACTAAATTGCTTTTTTTTTGTCTCATTGCAGGTTGGAGCACATATGGAACCACTAACCATGTTTCTTGCAGGTTTTCATGTTGCTAAATAAATAAACTTGAATGTTTAACCACTTGTCTTTGAATGCATGTTGCTAAAAAATGAACTTGAATGGTTAAACACATTTTCCATTGCATGAATGTTGCTCCAAACACACTCTTGAATGCCATGGATCAAAATCAATTTTTCTTGGAATGCATGCTTAAAACAACAAATCCAATCTTGAATGCCAAAGATTAATTAACCATTGCAATATCAAACACTTCATTTGGTGCATTAAAAAGAACAAACAAAATTTCTCTTTTGCATGCAATTTGGGCAAAGTTTGATTTTTGGACAATTAAGAAACTTTGTTAAGTTAAATGCAAATTTGCAAAAAATCAATTTGAGTAGTTCCTTGGACTCACCTCTTTTCTAATCACCCATCAATTCAACCATTGGTTACAATCTTAGCGCCATTTATGGAGATGGGTCTACTTGAAAAAGGTGTTAAATGTTCCACAATCTAACTCACTCACTTGGTCTTTGAACGTTTGCTTTAACTTTATCAAAATTCTTAAATGACCAAAACTCTAGATTAAATCGATCACACTTCAAGTTCAACATAGACAAAATTAGTGAAAGACCCATTATGAATGTTGAGGTTGACAGGGAGGAGGGCTATGATATTAATCATCAAGCAAGGCATGTCATCAGAATGATGAAGGATTGGATCAAGAAACCTTTTCCACTTGATCCAATTCCTAACACAGTGATCTTCCATGCACATGCCCACCTAGAAAGAGGTAGAGGGAAGAAAGTAACAATTCCTACCTTTGTAGCCCAATCTCCTATCAGGCCAAAGACGGTATACCAGCTTGATTTCCTAATTGGATATTATCACCCTCCTAAAAGGAAGGGAAAGAATAAAAGAAAGAGGACCTCCCTTCAAAGGATTCAAGAAGAACAAGCTACAGAACAGGCACCTCCCCACAATAAGAACAAAGTCTACAAAGGTCTGAAGATACTGGAGCTACTCAAGTCTAGGATGAATCTCAATTGCCTCCCATTGTACCTAGCCAACTAGAAGAGGGAGAGATTCTGCAAGTTTCCATTCCTCTTGCACAAGATGACCCAGCTTCTCCTTCTACCTCCAAGAAACAAAAAAAGAGGATTAAGATTCAGATGAAAAAGAGGCAAAGGATCAATAGAAGATTGGTGCCTTCCCCATCTATTCCTAAAATAATTATGGAGGGAGATGAAGAGGAGGAAGAATAAGAATCAAAAGAGGAAGAGGAACAAGTGCCCCTATAGGGAAGAACTCAGCTAGCTAGAGCCATAGAGTTGTAAAGGAGAGAGAGTGCCACAGGTACCCTGTCATCCACTCAAGTAGAACCCTTAGAACTCTCTTCTTTGAAAGATGAAGTGCAACAATGGGTGGATGAGAAAAGTGAAGAGGGAAATGATGTTTTCTCAATATCAAATTTTAATTTCATGCATGTAGGTATAGAGTTGATCAGGGACAAGATCGGGGACACTCATATAGGAGAACCTCAATAGGAAGACTGGATGCAAATGCCGCTACATACACAGGGTCTTGATCTTACTCCTCCATCTCCACCAAGAGTTACTGTGGTAGAATAGGGCTCGGTGACACCTTCATCTTAGATTTTAGAGGAAGAGCAGGTTCAAAAGGAACCATCACAAGAAGAGGAGCCAAAACAAATGGCAATTGATGAATTGTTGAAGGAGGGACAGATAGTGCAATATTCTCAATCACCTTCCCAAAAAATTGAGGTTTAGGCTATAGGGTCTACTGAGACTAAGGCTACAAAAGAAGAGCCCTCCCAATAGGATACAACTCTGAGTAGGAGTGACAAAGGGAAGGAAGTTGTAGAACATACTCCTTTGTAATCAAGAGTCAGGTCCTCAATAAGATGCATCCCTAGATGGATCTGAAAGGAAATAATGAGGAGTACTAAGCCTCAATTTCATGCTTTAGAGGAAGAAATTTATGACATTGTAGAGATTTTGAATAAACCTAATTCTTCATCACATGAGACAATGTTTCTAGTGTTTTTCGCCAACACACGAAACCAAGAATTGTTTACACAAGTGGCTCTCCCTCTTGAAGGCATAGATGTGAAAGGCCTTAGCTTTGAAGATTATGAATTGAAGGATGCTATGTTGGCAAGGCCTGCATGGGATTTAGCACAATTAATGATGACTATGGGAGTCAAAGAGATCCTTAAGCATATGGAATAGGATGAGGCTGAACTCTAAGCTCTTTGAAGGTAGGTTGAGATCCTAAAGGGATATCTAGCTGAAGTAGTTGGTCCTCTAGATCTTGAACACCCCAAGAAGACCTTGAACACTATGCTTACAGAAGGGGGAGGTGTAAAACTTGATCCATTTTTGAAGGCTTATCAGGAGTGGCAAGAAAGTTTTGAAGAATGATCATCACAAGGAATTTGAAGTTATTGCATGCTACACAAGAGAATGTGAATAAAATTGTAGCAATTTTGAAGTAGGACTTCAGTATTATGGATGAAGTAAGGGCTTGGAATAAGGATTTGAAAACTCTGCAAGCCATAAAAGGCCAAAGATACTAAGTTTTGATTGATGTATATACCAAATAAGAATTATACATGATTGATGACTGCATAGAAAAGATAGAAAATAGCAATAAGGTAATGGGAACATTACATGAGGAGATTCATCGACACAAGGACCAAGCCCGAGAGTGAATTTTGGAAGCAGAGAGACACTACAGTGATGCATGCTTGGATATTTTTGAATATGAGGAATGAGAAAAGTTGTTACCTATAGATATAGTAGTGGATAATTTTAGGAAGATTTTTGTTGAGGTTTTTGATGATGAGGATATCTGACAAGCCTTCAGGATAGAAGAAGCCTTGTTAGAATTGGATACCAAACTTGGGGCTTTTGATAACACCCAGATTGAGATAGACAATTATAGATAGAAGGTAAAAGATAAATATGAGGCTTTAGATCTTCTAGATGTGGCTAAGATTACTAATATGATAGATAAATTCAAGGGAAAATATCCAAACATAGCTTTGGGATGAAGAAGAACAAAACCCAGATGCCAGAATTTTAATTTTGACACTTACTAAAATTTTGAGATTTTTTGACCCTGTCGAGGTCCACAGGTCCATAGCTCCAAAATTTAGAGGTGCACTGACAGTTAACTACTTGTTCCAAAAATAGCACTTTCCATGCATTAAAAATTCATTTTGATGGTATTTTAACATTGACACATGCCTAGTAAAGGACTAGCTTCTTTTTTTGGTACCTCCAGATGCTCCTACTTCAACTAAAGGCTTCCTCCTATTTCTTCTCTCATATTTTCTTTTTTTTTGACATGTAAAGGGCTCATGCATCCAATTAATGAATAAAATATGGATGGAGTCCCTCTAAGCACCAAATTAATTGTTAGATTGTGTATATTTAGTTTGTTTTAATGTTTTAGAAGTGTTTTATTGCATAAATATTTCTCTCACTTTCAACACAAATTGATGAGACAATTTCTTATAAATACCCCATTGTAATATGTAACAAAGGTTGTCATTATTATGCAATAAAATTATGCTTTTGGTGCTTGCATTTGGAGTGTAGTGATTCTTGCCTGAATGTGTCATTGTTTTGTGAATTTTGTTCATAGAATTGTGATTAAGCCAAAGGTTTATTGCATTATTTCTAGTTGTGCAATCTTTTAGTTCTCGTGTTTGCTTCAAATTTATGAATTCTACTAGCATATCGAGTTTGAGAAGAAATCACCAAATTGTGCCTACATAATTCTTTGTCTCACATGAGTGCACTTTCTATGGCCTTGCGATTTAATGAAGAGTGAAACATCATTCGGTTATTGAAATTTCCCATCGATGATTTCATCAATGGAATCTAGGAAGTGTTGCTCTTGTCTTCATTAGTTACCTACTAATCTCTTCGAAAGCTTAACTCGTAGTGTGTTTTTTTTTGTAGCTTATGTCCATTAGGATTTCAATTTCGTGTTATTTGCTTCAATTTCATTATTTGTTTTGCTAACCCCTTGTTAGAATCGGAACTCATTTTAGTTGCATTGTTAGATTGCATTCATTAAAAAATAGAAAATACAAAAGCATTGTTCTTTTGTGTGTTATTTTGAGACAACAAATAGATTTTACTTCATTTTAAAATCAAAACAAAACCAGCAATGGCCTCCTCGTGAACAATCACATTTATCTTCAATTGAGCATATTTTGGTATGTCGCAAGACAAATACAAAACCTTGGAGTTGATCCCAAAAGATTAGCTTTTCAAGAGAGGAATTGCATGAAGGATTCCTACCGCTGCCCTCATGCAGAATGATCACCCAACAAAAGTGGCACTAGAAGGAGGGCCACACTTTCAGATCTTGGAGAAAAGTGGAAAATTTTCCAAATTTTTAAAATTTCTGCACTTTTTGAAAAAAAAAAAACTACACTTCACACAATTTCAGAAAAATTTTTGAGTTATTGAGAAATTTAGGTCTGAAACTTTGTAGGTACACAGGTTTGTAAATCCACAAGTATGCAATTCTATAGATTTGTAACTTCGTAGGTGCGCAAGTGCACAAAACTCTATGGTGTGCAAAATTTAGAGAGGTGAGAAAGTGTACTTCTATAGAAGTGCACTTTTTCTAGGATTGATGTAAATTGGAGGATATTGATCCAAAATCCCCATTTTAGTGAGCATTAAGGTCTACACCAATTGCACACAAGTTTCTTAAGCTCACCCACTTCTGCAAACCACGTAGTGACAAAGGAACATCCCAAATTCAACTACTTCCATTTGAACTTTCATCATCTTCTTCAACTCCACCTCCACTCCAACCACCAGGTGAACCACCCAATATTCCAATAGCTACTCCTCAATAACCACTGTTAGGTCTGCCAAACCCTCTAATGGCCTTTTTTGCAAATGTTGTAGACTCACCAATAAACTTGAGAGGTGCACTCCATAATCTCCCTAAAAATCCAAACAAGTTTTTCCCAAGATTCATCTATGGTGAAACATGAACTATTAAAGATCATGTCAAGGTATTCAACAAAATTTGCAACTGCAAGCAGGTTGCTAATGAGGATGTGGTTCTTCGTTTATTCCCCTACTCTTTGGGGGAAATTGCCTTCAATTGGTACATTAATTTTCCAACTAGATGCATCGTAGATTGGGACACATTCAAAAAATTATTTTTGGAACAATTCAAAACATTCATCAACCTAGTTGTGATACATCAATAATTCATATCAATCAAAAGGCACCCAGCTGAGATAGTTTCCTGCTTCAACCATCACTTTCATTTGGCATATCACAAGCTAGAGATGCCATACACTATATCAGTTGAAGCTGCCATTGAGATTTATCTAAATGCTATTGACCATCTTACTATAATTTTTTTGAGAAGACTTCTTGTAGCAAATATCAACACATTGGATAAAGTCTTCACAGAAGCAATTACCTTTGCTAAGAAAGCTAATCGTAATGAAGGAGGATTAATGCTTCCAACTCCATCTATCACAACAATGCCAACATACCTTACTGGAGTACCCATGATGCCTAGTCATTTCATACCTATGAATCTAGTTCCATTGCAATAGGCACCCACTCTACAAAATCCCACTCTAACATACCCAAGGTTTGAACCTTCGAAAGTTGCTTTCTTTGAGAAAAAGGCAGCAGCACCCACTAAAGCAGAAAATGGTTTTGTTTCTAAATTTGGTCATATGAAAAAGACTATGTCCCAAATGGACAACGAATTGAATCATCTTAGGTTGTCTCAAGGATAAAAGAACAACTTCCAAAGAAACACCACTATCCCTTACAACAACAATTATGGCCAGAATTATAATAGGAACTTTAATGGGAACAACAATAGTAATGTAGGAAACAACTTCAATCCTCCTATTCGTAATAATGGTTTCCAAAGATAGAACTAATAGTGGAACACTCGACCAAATAATGCAAGCATTCCTACCAACAACAACAATAACAATGTCCAATATGCAAATATCAATCAGTATGACAATGGTCAGAATCCATCCAACAATGATGGTTCGTATTACAATGGGAATCAAGAGATGGCTCAAAGTTCACAAGTGAATAATAATGCTCCTCCTATGCAATTTAATGCTATATTACTAGAATCCTATGATTTTTCATAGAATGTATAGGTAGAACCAGCTAACGAAAAGTTATCTTTCCCATTTAGTCAAGAACTTGATATTCATCATGATGAGATGTTTTCTTTTTGCAATGAAAATAAAAATACCTATAATCTAAGAAATAGAAAGGAACCTTTGATGGATGGGATTCCTCAATTTTACAACCAACTCCTCCTGATCTAAGAGAGTAATAATTTGGCACCAATTAGGCCATATGAAGGACAATAGAATTAGAATCAAGTAAACATACCAACAATATTGAAGAATCCTTCTTGGTCTACTGAAAAAGTATAACATCGTCAAAGACTTGAAGCAAAACAAGGCAATTATGTCCATGTTTGACATGTTGTAAAATTGTCCACAGAATTGAGAAGTGCTCATGAAGATGCTAGATCACAAAAAGGTATCCCACAATACAAATATAGTCCCTAAAAAGATAGTAGCTCAACAAGTCAATGTTGTAGAAGTGATGCCCACTATGTTTAAAGACAATGTTGAAGTACTCGCATTTCTACTCAACATCAGGATATATGGAAAGAATCTCCATAATTTCTTGATTGATTTAGAAGCCTCATGTAATGTCATGCCACTATCAATAGAAAAAAGGTTATGGGAAATTCCTCAACCTTCCAACCAAATAGTGATATAGTTGGATAAAATGGAGGTGAAAGTCATCATTGTATTGAAAGATGTTTTGATACAGTTGACGGTTGATCCTCAAATTCAAGATGTCATTGATATACATGTGGTGGAAATTCCAGAGACGTATGAGTTGCTCTTAAGTAGGGAATGGATGAAATGCCTAAGAGGATGGTTTTGTATAGATTTTACTCAGTTATGGTTACCATGGAAAGGATTGAACAATAAAATCAAGATAGATGTTGAACCCAAATTGAAAATGATGATTACAAACTATAATGCCCTTAATGAGATAGCATTCTTACAATCAGATTTAGGCTCATATAAGGTGATGGAATTTGACACTATTCCAATAAAAGCATCCCAAGATTAGGATAAGGAACTCAAGATATCAATCCCAAAGGATGAGATCATGACACAATTCATAGATAATATGGTGACTAATTTGCAATGCTTGGGAGAAGAAGCTAACCCCAACATCTTACATCTCCTTGGATTTTATTGATTACACAAAGTTAGTCACTCTGAGTTGGAATGCTCATCATGCCAAGAAGTAGTTGGTGTTAACATATATAATGCAAGGCAAGGATAACCACATTCTAGGAAAGGGACCTATGGGAGATCAAAGTAATATAAACTCAAGTGAGTTGGCAGGGAAGATCGAAGAAGAAATTGAAGATCTAAATGTGTCATACAGTGATACCTCTTTAGATGGGGGAGGTTTGCCTTCTCCTCCTCCAGGGATGATTAAAGTCCAAAGAAGAAGACAATATGTGAAAGGTAAAGGATAGACTTTATTAGTCATTCATCCTGAACCTAAAGTTGAGGAAATCAAAGAATTGATCAGGGAAATCCAAGACCAACAAGAAAAACATGCACTTCCTCTATCCACAAATTGCCAACGAGAATCATCAAGTCCTACACAAGCAAAGTTATAATGGATTCTTAAGAAATAGTTGTTCAAGGCTCAAGTGAAAGAAAAGTTAAGGAAAAATAAACATAAAGTCAAAAAACCCAAGGAGAATTTGATTTGGATACTCTACTTTGATGGTTCCAGGTGCAAGTTGGGAGCTGGTGTAGGTATCAAATCGATCAACCCAAAAGGTAGGTCTTTCTATGCCACATATTGATTACAATTGAGATGTACTAAAAATGTTACAAAATATTAGGCATTAATTCAAGGACTTCTCTTTGCACTAAAGAAAGGAGTCACAGCTCTTATAATCAAAGGGGATTCTCAATAGGTCATACGACAAGTAAAATCAATATACTCTCGCAACAATAAGAGGTTACTAGCTTACAGAAAAAGGGTATGGGATATATTGGATGATTTTAAAGATTTGAACATAAGATCCATTCTAAGAAGAAAAAATATGGTAGCAGATGCTCTTGCCATTTCAGCAAGTGCTTTATAACTAGTTGAAAGAACCAAGTTGAAAATATTTTTAGTGGAATTGGTTGCAGTTCCATCCATTCCTAAAAATATTGCAAACTTTTAGGTCTTTCAAGATGATCAACATATACTTGAGTTTATCATGTGCAGTTGCCATTTTGAGAGACAAGAGGTTGATGATACACCAGATGAAAAACTTGAAGATGATGAGCTTGAGGATGAAGATGGGATTCTTAATCCAAAAACCAACACTGTTCCAAAAGGAATGGTTGAACTAGAACATATCTTTGATCATGGTGAATTAGCACTCAAAAGAAGGGTAACCCAAGAAAAGGGAATCAAAAAATGTGACTCAGACAATTTGGGTACTGATGAAGAACCAAGAATGGTACAAATAGGAAAAGTGTGCAACCCACAGGAAAGAGAAGACATGCTCAAATTATTCACTGAGTATAAGGATGGCATTTCTTGGAGCTATGAAGAATTGAAGACTTATGATCCTAAGATTATCACACATGACATCCTATTGAAACCAGATGTAAAACCATTTTGACAAAGACAAAGACTGGTAAATCCTATAATTGAACCACTGATCATGAAAGAAGTAAAAAAGTTGTTGGATACTGATGTAGGGTCACACCACCCATACCAAGTCATGACCAAAATCACAACAAGATGGAGACAAAGAGATGACAAAATGCTTCATAAAGCATCCATTAATACTTGAAATTCATTACAATATCCTCCAAATGAAAGGACTCCAAATTCTTACAATATAAGAGAGATTCCTCACTAAGAGCTTCCAACTAGAAGAGCTTACAACAAAAGAGCTTGTTCTTGAAGACTTCTACTTCCCGAGTTTCTACTTCCCAAACTTCTACTTCTCCAGCTTCCTTACAATAGATTACATTCAAAGAGCTTGATCACAAATGAACATAAGCCTTCCTTAATTAGGCACTTACCACCCAATGCATGATTTATCCACAAAATTCTAGAATATCCACAACCTTCTACAATATCCACAACCTTCTAGAATTTCCATCTAAATACAACTAAGCACCACCATGTGGCCCAATTAGAAAATTACATTTGCTTTATGGATCACAACAAATATTAAATGCATGATTTAAGGAACTTTCCACAAACTTCTAAGATGCCACCTACACACCTCGATTAATGGAATGACACTATTTTTTTTAATTTTCTATTTACACCACCTATGCACCTTGAAAATAGAAATTCCTCTTTTCTCCTTTTTTTCCTATTTTTCTATTTTTCATTATTTTCTTTCTATTTTTGTCACTTTCTCTCTCCTCCGCAATTTTTTTTTCTCTTCTTTTTTCTTTTTTCTTTTTTCTAATAATTAAATTATCCCATGCAAGATGCTCCTACATCAAACTCCCCTGGTAGATAGAAAAGTGTGTCCCACACTTTGACGCCAAAAGAAAGATATACAACCATCTTCATCTTCACTAAAGGCTGTCACATTTCTTTTTCCATACAAAGATCATATTTCCCATTCAACATCCTACATCCGTGGCTAATTTGATCCTTGTGTGGAAGAAGACCAAACAGATTCATTTTTGTGTTGATTTCTATAATTTAAATCTAACATCCCAAAAAGGAAATTATCCTTTGCCCTCACTAGATGAGGTCTTCCAGATCGTTAATGGTTCAAAAATGATGTCTTTCTTGGATGGTTACTTAGGGTACAATTAAATTATGGTCAATGAAGAAGTAGGCTAAAGACAGCCTTCACAATGAAGTGAGGAACTTTTTCCTATAGAAGAATTCCCTTTGGAATAATTAACACAAGAGCTACATTTCAAGGAGCGATGGATGAAGATTTCAAAAGATTTATTAACAAATGTATAGTCATCTACATGGATGACTTGACTATCTTTTCAAAAGATTGAACTACCCACATTGTTGATCTGAGACAGGTATTCAATAGATGTCATAAATATAGCATATCTCTCAATCCCAAGAAATGTTCATTTGGTGTTACTAAAGGAAAGCTCTTGAGACATGTCATTTTTGAAGCCAAAATCTCCATTGATCTTGACAAAGTTGAAGCAATAATGAAATTAGCATCTCCACATAGTCGAAAGGAATTGAAGTCTTTCTTCAGAAAGATAAATTTTGTACTAAAATTCATAAGCAGATTTGCAAAGATAATTTGTCCCCTTAATGATTTATTCAAAAAGGGGGCTAAGATGAAATGGGTTCCAGAAATAAAGAAATCATTTGAAGATATTAAGGTTGCCATTTCTATGGCCCCGGTCTTGGTGATTCTTGATTATGAATTACCTTTTAAGATCTATTCCTTTGCTTCCAAACACTCTTGTGCAAGGATCTTGACATAGAAGAAGGAAAAGGAGGATGAAAGACTAATTGCTTTTATGAGTTTCCCTCTAAAGAATGTAGAGTTAAATTATTCAAACCTTGATAAATAATCCTTTGCATTAATCAAGGTGATAAAGAAATTATGTCATTACATACTAAGAAGTAAGGTGTATGCAATTGTACCTTATCTGACAGTAAAGATGATTTTGATGCAGAATGAACTCAGTGAAAGGAGAGGAAAGTGGATGGCTATAGTTCAAGAATTTGATCTTGAAATTCAATCTATGAGATTAGTCAAAGGTCAAGGCTTGTCAAAGATGATAGCTAATAACTAGGATGGGAATGAAAAGGAATTCAAGTTTGATGATGAAATGAATGAAGATGATCAGAAGAAGATGGTTGTATCACAAATTGACATTAATTAGGGTGTGGTGACAAATTTTTCATATCAAGACATTGTTTATTATCTTCTACAAGACTAATGTCCTAGTTGGATGAACAGTTCACAACGCAAGGGACTTAAAATGAAGTGTGAATCTTATATGCTACATGACAACAACTTGTACAAGAGAAACTATGAAGGGATTTATTTGAAGTTTTTAGGTCATGAGGAAGCAAAGGAAGTCTTGGAACACTTTCAAGATAAATATGGTATAGGACATGGTTCAAGAAAAGTAACAGCACACATGATTCTAAGATCGAGTTATTTTTGGCCCTCAATATTCAAAGACACTTTCAAGCATGTATGCTCTTGCCATATCTATCAAACCAATACCAACAGAGAAAGGAACTACCAATACCCTTACAACCTATGTACAAGATACACCCCTTCACAAAGTGGGGGCTAGATTTCATTGGTTTGGTCAACCCACCATCATCAACTAGACATGCATTTATTCTCATAGCTATGGATTACTATACACGATGGATGGAAGTAGAAACATTCAAAAATTGCACTGCTAAGATGGTGACAAACTTTTTGGAAGAATGTATTGTTACTAGATTCAAAATTCCATTCGCCCTTCTGTGTGATAATGGATTTTCTTTTGCATCAGCATTCTTGACCTAGTGGGCATTTGAAAATCATGTCATCATCAAGTTCTCTTCGAATTACTACTCGCAAGGAAATGGGGTAGAAAAATCTACAAATAAGAACTTGATCACAGTAATAAGATGACTGTTGAAGGAGAACCCTAGGGATTGGCATATGCAGCTCAAATATACCTTATGGACAGATCAAGTGAGAGTCAAAAACACTTTGGGGACTTCTCTATATTTTCTTGTCTACGGACAAGAACCAGTGTTCCCACTTAATGTCAAAATTTTTGTTTTGAAATTCATGAGTAGGTATGTCGAAGATGCTGGCAAAGTAAAAATCAAATTGATGAATATTTTAGAGATGAACGATAAATGGACAACTGCATTAGAGGACATGGGTAAACATCATGTTTTTGTGAAAAGATGGTTTGACAAGAGAGCCACAATAAAGTCATTTATGATTTCTATCCTTGTTCTACTCTAGGATGAGGTGAAAGAAAATCTAGGCAGCCATACTAAGTTTCAATGCTTGTGGATGGGCCCCTATCAAATTATGGAAATTCTCAAGGAAAACACTTTTAGGCTTAGTTCCTTATAGGGGGGATTTCTTCCCTTCCCCATATATGGGTAGTTTTTGAAGAATTATTTCAAAGCCTAAAAGACGCAAAAAAAAAATTAGTTAGATCCTATTTTTGCATTTAGTTTAGATTTATGTTCATGCAAGTGTGTTTATTTCTACAAGTGTGTTTTCTTTCATGTTGCATGTTTTCTTTCAGTCGTGTGTTTCCTTTCAGAGTTACGTTAGTCTTGGAGGGTAGGTGTACTTGAGATTTTTCTCAAGATTTTACTAACCACCTTTTGGTTCCAATTTTAGGAAGAGGTATTTCTTAGTCAAAACATTTGGATTATTGTGTGTCTTAAAACAACCGAGTAATCGACATTTCTTGTGGAAAGAAGGGGACTTTTAGTCTAGAAATCAAAAGCCTAGACCAACAAGTTCTCAACACTTTGCAAATTTAAATTTGATTTTTTTAGGTGTTGTTCAATTAAAGTCAAAGATGATGAGGGATGATTCAAACTTCAACTAATTCAAATAGGAGGGGTCTCCTTGAAAGGTTGCTAAGATCATTATTTGGCGTGAGAGTTTCTAAAAAGTTCTAAAAGAGGAACACAAGGGATGTTCACAAGAGATCAAATCCAAGAAATGACATTGATTTCCTAACTACACAGTCTAATCATAGTCAGGATACAAAAAAAAAAAGAGAAAAGTATGGTGTTGAGACTGAAGGATTCTAAAGACCTGAAATGGAAAAAGATATGTTTTCAAAACAAAGTATCTTGTATCCAAAATAGTGCTTCATCAAAAGAAACATTCTGAATGACATGGAGTAATTATTCAAATTTTCTTGAAAGCTAAAAGAACATGACATCCTGCCAAGAGCCCTCGAACTAATTCTCTCATCTAGTCAAGCTAGTGATCGATGAATAGCCTTCATGGAGATTCTAAATGAATGAGCCAGGAGAAGTGGAAGATTGTTTCTAAGTTGTTAGAAAACTTTGATCAACTGCATCCTGAGATATTAAAAGGAATGAATACACTAATCACACATGAGCTTGAAGGTTTCAAATTCTAGGATTTTGATTACAAAGTCATCCAAAGGATGCTCAAGATGTTCAAAGTTTGGTTGGTGTTTGATACACATTGAAAGAACATTTGTTGATGAAGAAATGCCTTGGTCATTTCTTCCTTTTTTTGGGGCTATTTTTTGTAGTATCACAACACACACCCCATTCCTTACTAGGAATGAGGACCCCCTACTTTTTTTTCTCTACTCCCAAACTCACAGTTCGAGAGTTGAGAGAAAATATTAGAAGTCAAAAGTGTTAGAGTCAAAAAAAGCGAAAAAAATTTGAAAATTTTGAAGAGGACAAAAAATTGAAAAATTGAAAAATTGAAAAAACATAATTAAAAAATAATAATTAAAAGTTGAGAAAAAATTAAAAATAAAAATAAAAATCATTTACGTGTGCATGGGCGAAGTGCACGCTGCATGTCGGCGAGCCCACGCTGATGTGTGTTATGCACCCCACCGAATGCAGGAGTTATAAAACCCCCCCATCCCTTTTAACACTTAACACTTTTTCTTTCTTTTTGGAGCTTCATCATAGCACAAGGTTAGTTCTATACATCTCATATCTGCTACACTTGGTTCTCAGTGCTTGCAATGCCCACACCTAGGATGATAAACATATAAAGTCCGAAATACCAAATATTTGTGACCTTGTGACACCAAACATATAGCACCTGCGGTGCTCGCGCTTGCGGCACCAAACATTTTCTTTACTTGTGACACCAAAGTAAACTCTAAGTCATGGTGCTTTGTGCTTGTGTAGCACCAACACCACTCACCACCCATGACATTTTCATTAACACCACCACCCAAGGTGCCCATGTGGTGCACCTCGTGCGGTGCCCATGCAACGTGCCCTGCATAGTGCCCATGTGATGTGCCCTGCGTGGTGCAACCTTCCATCTCCCCACTACATGGAGCCATATACCTTCACACCCGTTGCATTCCCATGTGCCCATGGTGCCTCTTGTGCCTATGGTGCCCCATGCACCTACTATGCCTTCTTATGTGTGCAACACCAATATACCCACCACCGCATGGCCTTTTGGCCACCACTGTGCTAGTACAAGTAGTGTCTGCGGTACACAACTGCATGTGCACATCTAATACACTCATTTAGTAAAATTTAAAAAATAATAATAATATAAAAAAATATAAAAAATGATAAAAATAAAAAGAAATAAATAAATAATACCCAAATTGAGCATTTCATTTTTAGCTTTTACATTTTATTTCTAGTCTTTAACACATTGAACTAATAAAAAAAATTCTCACAATGTGCAAGTGAACAAATGGCGTCCACATCCAGAATGGCACCCAAACCCATCATTTTTGAATTCCAAGGTGTTCTTTCAAAATCAAGATTTCATGATGACCACGTAGAAATCTAGGATACTGCCCTAAGGCACATTGATCTAGGAGAATTCCTAAGAAATTGTAACAAACCAATGGAGAGATCTACACTAGTATCCTCATTGATTCATTCTAGGTTGGTGAATGCAGCATCACACCCTGTGTTGGTACAATTAGCAAAACTAATCATGGCTCTGGCATAGCATTTTATTCCTAAAGAAAGGTTCATCAAAAGCATCATAGGAGAAGTTGTGTTGGATCTCTGACCTGATAACATTGAGGGGGTCTTCCATCTCCTAAGAGAAAACTAGTTCATTAGACTCTCATATAAATTAGTTGAGAGATGGTACAGGGAACGCTAGAAGGAAGTAATTGACATCATGCAATCTTCTTACCTCATTGAGAAGCCTCCTTGGGGAAGGATAACTAGAAAAGTAGACATGAATCATAGATACATGAAGGAGGACATTGGATACTCTATCATTCTTTTAAGAAAAGTCATGGGTCTACCTACAGCAGGCCACCTCAGCACTTTTATGATCAAGTTCATTAAGACCATCAAATAGGCAAAGATACCATTAGACTGGGCCACCACACTAAGTGAAAACTTGTGTGAGCCATTGAGAATGGTGAAGAACAAGAAGAATTTTTACATGACTTCTTACATGGTATACCTACTTGCAACAAGGGTGACAAACTATCTTGGTTTGTATAGGAGAGGCAGTATGCAGGATCCCAATGGCTAGCTATATATAGTCTACCCTCAGCTAGTGAAGAAGAAGCTCTCAGCACAGAGTAAAGAATATAGAATCATGAATGACACATTCATCTTTTTGATCATTTGATTCATTGAGGGAGACTATGGGAAGAGGTTATCCAATGAGGCAAAGCACAGATTACAGTTCTTGGAACCTACTTTATCCAGTTCAAAATGTTCACACTAGTGCCTTCATCAATCCTAAGAAGCTCCCAAGATACCCAAGTGAGAAACTAGAGCTATTGGAGATTTTCCAATAGATTGAATCAGCATATGAGAAACTAAAGAGGCAAAAAAGACCTTGCTAGGCATGGCCATTGGTCATTGGACCATATCAAGTGAAGAGGAAGCTGGATATTTTGTCCTTCAAGTGGGAGTGGGAGAACTATCCCCTTGAAGAATACAACTCTCCCTGGCCCTATTTTGACAATGTTGGGAGAGTGGAGAGTCTGGACGGAAAGGACTTCCATTGTGAGGATTCTATTGAATATCACTAGATGAATTCCACAAATGAGTATGATTTTTGTATAAGGGATTATTGTAGGATGACTTTGTATCTAGCAGAAAAGGCTCTCTAGTTGAACATCCCAAAGGAAATAAGGAAACAAGATTATAAGGAGCTACTGGACCCCTTGTTCAACATAGACAAAATTGGTGAAAGACCCATTATGAATGTTGAGGTTGACAGGGAGGAGGCTGATGATATTAAACATCAGGCAAGGCATGTCATCAGAATGATGAAGGATTGGATCAAGAAACCTTTTCCACTTGATCAAATTCCTAACATAGTGATCTTCCATGCACATGCCTACCCAGAAAGAGGTAGAGGGAAGAAAGTAACAATTCTTACCTTAGCAGCCCAGTCTCCTATTAGGCCAGAGATAGTATACCAGCTTGATCGCCTGATTGGATATTATCACCCTCCTAAAAGGAAGGGAAAGAGTAAACAAAAGAGGACCTACCCTTAGAGGATTTAAGCAGAACAATCTGTAGAATAGGCACCTCACCCGTAGTAAGAACAAAGTCCACAAAGGTCCAAAGATACTGGAGGTACCCAAGTCTAGGATGAACCTCAATTTCCTCCCATTGTACCTATCCAACCAGAAGAGGGAGAGATTATGAAAGTTTCCTTTCCTCCTACACAAGATGATCCAACTTCTCATTCTACCTCCAAGAAACAAAAGAAGAGGATTAAGATTCGAATGAAAAAGTGGCAAAGGATCAACAAAAGATTGGTGCCTTCCCCATTTGTTCCTGAAAGCATTCCAAAGAGAGATGAAGAGGAGAAAGAAGAATAATTAGAAGAGGAAGAGGAACAAGTGCCCCTATAGGGAAGAACTTAGCTAGCTAGAGCCATAGAGTTACAAAGGAGAAAAAGTGCCAAGGGTGGGTGAGAAAAGTAAAGAGGGCAATGATGTTTTCTCAATGTCAAATTTTGATTTCATGGTCATAGGTATAGAGTTGATTGGGGACAAGATCAAGGACACTCCTACAAGAGAACCTCAATGAAAAGATTGGACACAAATGCTACCAGATACATAGGGTCTTGATCTTACTCCTCCGTCTCCACCATGAGCTATAGTTGTATAACAAGGCTCGATGACTCTTCCACTTCAGAGTTTAGAGGAAGAGTAGGTTTAGAAGGAACCATCACAAGAAGAGGAATCGAAACAAATGACAACCGATGAATTTTTGAAGTAGGGACAAATAGTGCAATATTTGCAATCACCTTCCCAAGACACTAAGGTTCAAGCTACAAGGTCTACTGAGACTGAGGCTATAGAAAAAGAGCCCTCCCAATAGGATACAACTCCAAGTAGGAGTGACAAAGGGAAGGAAATTGCAAAACATACTCCTTCATCATCAAGACTCAAGTCCTCAATAGGATGCATCCCTAGATGGATCCAAAAGGAAATAATGAGGAGTACTAAGTCTCAATTTCATGCTTCAGAGGAAGAGATTTGTGACATTGCAAATATTTTGAATAAACCTGAGTCTCCATCACACGAGACAATTCCATTGGCATTTGTCACCAGCACACAGAACTAGGAATTATTTGTAGAAGTGGCTCTCCCTCCTGAAGGTACAGATGTGGAAGCCCTTAGCCTCAAAGATTATGAATTAAAGGATGTTATGTTGGGGAGGCCTACATAGGATTCAGCTCGATATGTGATGACTCTAGGAGTTAAAGAGTTCCTTAAGCATATGGAACAAGACGAGGCTGAACTCCAAGCACTTCAAAGGTAGGTTTAGATCCTAAAGGGATATCTAGCCAAAGTAGTTGGTCCTCTAGATCCTGAACACCCCAGCAGACCTTGAACATTGTAGAACATTGTACTTAGAGAAGGGGGAGGTGTACAACTTGATCCATTTTTTAAGGCTTGTCAGGAGTGGGGAGAAAGTTTTGAGGAGAAAGGTGTTATGATCATCACAAGGAATTTGAAGTTATTGCATGTTGTGCAAGAGAATGTGAATAAAATCGTAGCAATTTTGAAGCAAGACTTCAGTATTATGGATGAAGTACGGGCCTAGAGTAAGGATTTACAAATTTTGCAAGCCATAAAGGGCCAAAGATACTAGGTTTTGATTGATGTATATACCATGAAAGAATTAGACATGATTGATGACTGGATAGAAAAGATAGTAGATAGAAATAAGGTAATCAGAATATTACATAAGGAGATTCATCAGCTCAAGGACCAAGCCTGAGAGTGAATGTTGGAAGCAAAGAGACTCTACAATGATGCATGCTTGGATATTTTTGAAGATAAGCAATGAGAAAATTTGTTACCTATAGAGATAGTAGTGGAGAATTTTAGGAAGATTTTTGTGGAGGTTGTTGATGATGAGGATATCCAACAAGCCTTTAGGACAGAAGAAGCCTTGTTAGAATTGGATACCAAACTCAAGGATTTTGCTGACACCTAGATTGAGGTAGATAATTATAGACAGAAGGTAAAAGATAAATATGAGGCTTTAGATCTTCCAAATGTGACTAAGATTACTAAGATGATAGATAAATTCAAGGGCAAACATCCAAGCATAGCCTTGGGATGAAGAAGAATAAAAACCAGATGCTAGAATTTTAATTTTGACACTCAGTAAAATTTTGAGATTTTTTGACCTTGTCAAGGTCCGCAGTCCCACAGGTGCACAGGTCCATAGGTACGTAGATCCGTAGCTCCATAATTCAGAGGTGCACCAATAGTTAACTGCTTGTTCCAAAAATAGCACTTCCCATGCATCAAAAATGCATTCTGATGGCAGTTTAACTTCAACACATGCCTAGTAAAGGACTAGCTTCTATTTTTGGCACCTCCAAATGCTCCTACTTCAACTAAAGACTTCCTTTTATTTCTTCTCTCATATTTTCTTTTTTTTTGACATGTAAAGGGCTCATGCATCCAATTAATGAATAAAATATGGATGGAGTCCCTCTAAGCACCAAATTAACTGTTAGATTGTGTATATTTAGTTTGTTTTAATATTTTAAAAGCATTTTATTGCATAAAGATATCTCTCACTCTCAGAACAAATTGAGGAGATGATTTCTTATAAATAGCCCATTTTAATATGTAACAAAGGCCACCATTATTATGCAATAAAATTATGTTTTTGGTGCTTGCATTTGGAGTGTAGTGAGTCTTGCCTAAATGTGTCATTATTTTGTGAATTTTGTTCATGGAATTGTGATTGAGCCAAAAGTTTATTGCGTCATTTTTGGTTGTGTGATCTTTTAGTTAAATGTCTGCTATAGATTTATGAATTCTATTGACATATCGAGCTCAAGAAGAAATCACCAAATTGTGCCTGCATAGTTCTTTTCCTCACATGAGTGCTCTTTCTATGGCCTTGTGATTTGATGAAGAGTAAAACACCATTCTGTTATTGAAATTTTCCATCAACAATTGCATCAGTGGAATCTAGGAAGCATTGCTCTTATTTTCATTGGTTACCTATCGATCTCTTCAAAATCTTAACTCGCAACATGTTGTTTTCTATAGCTTATGTCCATTAGGATTTTAATTTCACATTATTTGCTTTGAATTTCATGTTATTTTCTTTAGTTTCATTATTTTTTTTGCTAACCCTTTATTAGAATAGGAACTCATTTTAGTTGCATTGTTAGATTGCATTCATTGAAAAATAGAAAATACAAAAATATTGTTCTTTTGTGTGTTATTTTGAGACAACAAAAAAAATTTACTTTATTCCTAGATCAAAATAGAACAAGCAAAGGCCTCCTCATGAACAATCACATTTAACTTCAACTGAGTAGATTTTGGTACGTCGCATGACAAATATAGAACCTTGGAGTTCATCCCAAAATACTAGCTTTTCAAGAGAGGAATTGCACAAAGGATTCCTGTTGTTGGCCTCATGCAAAATGATCGCCCAATAGCTAGGTTGTATGATAGTGTGTTATACTTGTGTAACTATGGCATAAGGGGTAGTAGGGATCTAACTAGATGGCCTAGCTACAATAACACCTTATGTAGGCCTTGCCATGACAAGAGGTATAGTTGCCAATATCTCTATTTATCCACCTGCCTTCATTTCCAAGGCAATACCTTTAACTTCATTGAGCTCCTCTCTAGTCATAACAGATTCCTTCAAAATTACTTCTATATTTTTGTAAATTTTCTTCTTTATGTCTTTTTTATTCAATTTATTGTGAACTTCTTTCATCTTTTCTTCAAAAGTACCCCATTTGGGTCATTCCTTATCCCTATCAGACTCCACAATGATCTTCACAACTTTATATTAGTTCTTTGCTCATTTCACAGCCCATAGGGTCTATGAACTTAACTCTAGGTTTTGTCACTTCCATACAAGTGGAATTAGTTTAAACCATGAAACTTATGTCATATTTGTACTTCTACCAGTGAGGGAGGAATTCTAAATCTCCTTTTCATTTCTAACTAGAAACTTTCCATCATCTTTTTTATGTCCTTAGTGAATCTTTCTCTGGTTATCTTCTATAATGGTAAGTAATCAGGTTCATTGTGCACTTGTTTCCATTCCATTCATGTTCTACCATACCCAAAAAAAAAATGATAACTTAAGATAATAGGTGAGTTATTAGTGATTCAAATCTGAAAACTGCATTCATTCTCCTCTTTAACTTATCAATATTGTCAAGCAATTGTTGCTTCATAATTTTGCACATATTAATTTTTTCTTTATTTATTGTCATCAGATATGTTGCATGGATGAATCCAATGGGTACATAATTTACTCTTGAACTATTATTTATCTTGTACCCTATAATTTTGGTGATGATTCTTACATCATCCACCTTTATCAAGTTAATTCTCATATTTCTCCCATCTAACTTAGTCTTCAAATTGATTTCAACCATTTTCTTTACATTATTTTCATTCACTGAATTGCTCCCTTCATTTCTTAATCCAATAATCTTGTGGATCATGTAATTGTCAATCATAATAGGAATGTCTCCTACCAAAAATATTCCCTTGTGGAATCTACTCAAGATGATTATGTTCCACTCATGGTTATCAAACTTTATATAAAACTTGTGTATGATAATGTTCAAATCTTCTAGGTTTTGAAAACATTGCTTCAAAGAAAAATCATTGTTACATACCAAATCTAAGCCCTTATGATTGTCACTATCACCAATAGTCTAAAATTTGCAGTGAATATATTCGCTTACATCCTCCACATGTAATAAGTTTGGAAAAACTTGCAAAAATGCTCCCAAAGTATCATATTCCAAATATACAAATGGGTGTTTCTTGAATTTGTATCATGGCCTCTCATTAGCATCACTCATAGTAAGGTTTTTCATCACTTTGATTCAAAAAGCTTTGAAATTTTTAGTTGTAAACTTGAAGAATACCTAATTTGCATGTAACTAGGGCTTCCTTTACTTTACACTTGAAAATACTTCAGTTCACCTTCAATTTGCTATCAAATTGCTCTCAAAAGCTCCTTAATTCTTCACACACTCGAATGGTACTTACAATCTTGTTTACATCCTTTAAGTCCTTTCAAATTGAACTCTCCATTGATCGTGCAACTACTCAATCCACAAAAAGTTGTTCCTAAATATTATTAAACTTGTTTTCATTCATACATCTTCATGTGATCTCCAATCGACTTGTTCTTTTTGTTGGCTCTTGAACTAACAGTTTTTCAATAACCTAATGATAGGAGAAAATACATCTAGGGGTAGCTAATTCCCATCTTCAACATACCTAATCAAACATTGGGGCCAACTATAAGGCTATACTCCTTCTTCTTAAAGCTCTGCAAGACCTAGGTAGGTGAACCTTAGATTCGTTCATATGGTACTAGTTGCCAAAACATATATTTGAATCTAGATAAAGCATATTGAAACCCTAATTCTTCTATTGCTTATGCAACTAAAAAAGACATGAAATAGCCAATAACATGACCTATGAACTCAATAAGCTAAGTGAGGGAAAATCCTTTCAGCTCTTAAATAGAAAAGGAAATGGATAATTGATTTAAGTTTGATATCAAAAAAATCCAAATATGCAAGAGAAATAACATGTTGATCCTGTAACTAATTTGTGCCTTATCTATTGGGTAATTCCACAAATCACAAACATACATCCATGATATTGGTGATATATCCCATACATCAAGGTATCAAATCTATCCTATCACTTTGTGAATTAGACCTCATACTCATGAAATATCTTTCTCATGTAACTAGCAACCCTATCAAATATATCAAGCATTTACTTGGCTCATTGTTCCAATAGCAAAATATATTGAGACATACAATTTTAAGGAATTATGAATGGGTTTAAATTTTTTATTCCTAAACCACAAAACATTTAAGATAACATAGAGAGGAAACTAGAATTGGAATAAAACTAAGAATTTTGTTGTTTCTTGTATTCATTTCTTTGAAACAATACATTCAATATGTATATAAATAACATAGAAATAACTCAATGGACTAGGACTATACATGAAACCCCATTAAATGATGTTCATACAAGAGAAAATGTTGAAGAATGGTGGAACCCCAACTAAGAACTTGCTCAAAACTTGGGAACCAACCCTAGAAGGTCTCACAGTAGTATAAAACTTTCCAATAAACTAGAACAAACACTAGATTTCCAAAAGACTTTAAAATTTAGGAGAAATTTAAGTTCTTAGCTAGGTTTCCACCATTCTTCATCATTTTCTCTTGTATGAACAACATTTAATGGAGTTTTATGTACAATTCTAGTCTATTGAGTTGTGTCTTAGTTATATACATGCATCTTAAATGTATCCTTTCAAAGAAATGAATACAACGAACATCAAATTTCTTAGTTTCATTTTGATCTCATCTCCTATCTCTATTGTCTATAATGTGTTGTGGTTTATGAACAAAGAACTTAAACCCATTTTGTAGCTCCTTAAAGTTGTATGTCTCAATATGTTTTGTTTTTGGAACAAAGAGCCAAGTAAATGGTTGATATATTTGAAAGGATTTTAGGTTTCATGAGTATGAGGGTTTTTTATGAACATTGATGTCTAGTTCACAAAGTGATAGTAGAGGTCTGATATCTTGATTTATGGGATATGTCACTAATATCATGGATGGATGTTTGTGATTTGTGGAATTTCCCAATAGATAAGGTATTGGTTAGCTACATGATCAACATTTTCTTGTTGTTTCATATTTAGATTTTGCTAATATCAAAGTTAAATCAATTATCCATTTCCCTTTCTATTTAAGAGTTAAAAGGATGCCCTCACTCAACCTATGTATTTCATAGGTTTTACAATTTTCTACTTCTTTCCTTTTTCATTGCATAAGTATAGGAGAATTAAGGGTTGTATTTGCTTTGTATAGATTTATATTGTATGCTTTTGCAACTTGTATCATATGAATGAATTTGATGTTCACCCACCTAGGTTTTATAGAGCTTGAAGAAGGAGTATAGCCTTATAGTTGGCCCCAATATCTAATTAGGTATGTTGAAGATGGGAATTAGTTAACTTTATATGTATTTGGTCCTATCATTGGGTTATTGAAAAGTTGTTAATTCAAGACCCAACAGTCTTAACTAGAGCATCCTTACAATTTGTTCTTCCTTCTACCAACTTCGCAACTTCTAATTTAATTTTTCACCTATGTTCTATCTTTCTAGTACTTTTTTTTCAATAGGAAAGTACTTAATTCAAATAAGATGAATAACACACAATTGCTAACTTCAATCTCTCATCAGGTGCATCAAAATATTGATCTTCTAATACCACATGTGAACTTGATGAAACTTTTTCCTTTACAAATACTTCCTTGAAATCATCAACATGTTTTTTAAGTGCATCTTTCTGACTTCTATTACTACTTGTTGGTTAACATATTGTCCCTCTTGCTAACTTGGCTTTCCTTGACTCTAGATGCCTAGAATGTGAGGAAACAAAAGGATGTTACCAAAAAATGGGTTAGTGTATGTGTTATAGCATTGCCCTCTAAATTATAAGGTACAACTCCCTTATATGCAATATGTGCAATGAATTGTGTTTTTAATAGATCATTGGGATGGGGGGATGCTCTTAACCTGAGAGTAGAAGAGGATAAACTAGGATTCTCATAACTACAAACATCCTAGGCAAGAATAAATTTGGGCAACCTATAACACCCAGTGGAATGGATATCACAAGCTACCTTGAAGCCCTTCTAATACTACTCCTACTCTAATCTAAATGTAGAGTAGTTCTAATGAAATGCAATCTAGGGCAAGAGAAGAGATGCACATGAAAGATGAAATGGAATCCACCTTGACTGATAATCCTCCACTAAAATGAAATCTAGTAAGATATCACCAGCTTCAAATACATTTGTCCTACAATCCCATAGAGACCACTTTATTATGCATGGTTAGATCAACTAGATGAGATAATAAATAGAGCATTAGAAATGTTGATCACAAATGGAATTAAGACCACACAAGACCTAGTTGTAGATATCAATCAAATTCTCCATTTCATACAACCTCTTGATTCTCACTTAGTATCTAGAAATACAAAGGAAGAAGTTGCATAAAATTGTTGATCCTCTATTAACTTCAAAAAATTACATATATAGGCCCCATTTTAGGGTTCTTGGCCTATTACAGATTCATCAATTACATTATGGAGCATTTGAATCACTTAGAAATCCAACAGCCATTGGTTACAATTTAATTTATCAAAGAAAGAAAGTAGAAATGATTAGAAACCCTCAAAAATGTTTATATTCCTCTCTGATTTGTAATAATCACCTCGGCTCCAAAACTTGTATTTCATATCTCAATGGTCACTACAAGTTTGAATTCTCATTATCAATTTTGAATCAATGATGATGATTAAAACATAATAATCCTCTTTATTGTTCCCTTTTCGCTTCTTCAAAACTATCATTCATACGATGTCTTTACCCGATGAGATGATGCAATTATTTTTTATACTAACTTTCATGTACCCTTCACAGTTTCACAACTTAGAACCTCTACTTATGGCTTATCCATGCAGTGGTGTGAAAGCTTATTTCCTTAACTATCAAATAATTTCTACCTTTTTGCAACCTGGGATAATTGAAAGTCTTTTAGCGTGTGACATTACAATGATCTTTTAATGTTTAATTGTTACCATTTTTGTCTGGTCATAACTTAAAATATCTTGAATGCTTCTTAGTTGGCAACCTTGCAAAAATGGTTCACCTTAACTATTGTTGTCTCTCACAGTCACAACCTTCTTTAAGAATTAACCTTAACACCTTGTGATACTATGAATGCATGATTTTGTTGCTTCGTAGCCCTAACTCATGAT
This sequence comes from Cupressus sempervirens, assembly GCA_028749045.1. Classification (NCBI taxonomy): domain Eukaryota; kingdom Viridiplantae; phylum Streptophyta; class Pinopsida; order Cupressales; family Cupressaceae; genus Cupressus; species Cupressus sempervirens. Next base: position 645,105,432 of record CM053791.1, read on the forward strand.
TAACTTAATCTGCCAACTACCATGCAACTATTCAATATTTGGATGCCTTGGGTTACTTTTCACAACTTTTCCACCTTAAGTCTAAGTTAACTATAATTGCTTGTGATGTTGTGATAGCTTAAACTTTAAGCTTTATGTTAACACTTCACACCATCACAACTTGAATTCATTTACACTAGAACTAGGTTGTGATCATGTGGTATTTAGCATTCATGGCTTTGCAACTTGCAAACTATTAACTACATCATTACTTGTGAAGATGAGATCGATCATTGGCTAGAAGATTATTTTTTTCTATCACATCCCTAACTCATGGTCAACCTAAACCACCAGTGATGATGAGACATTTATCTTTTCACTGCTTCATAGCCTTAACTATAGGTTACTCTTAACCCTTTGCAAAGATGCAAATTCATTTTTTCGCTCATTCACAACCTTAACCCAACATTGACTTTAATTTCTAGCAAACATGTGATAAGCATGGATTGTTTATGATCTGATAGCTAAGATTAAAAAAACTTCACTCCCAAGTATTTGATTTGCAATGTGGTCCATCTTCCAGTTGTATACATCATGGTAGACAAGTGGCACTATTTCATTACCTGAAGAATTTGATGAATAGGAGAAAAATGCATCATAGAATGTGATGGGCCCATTGGGACACATGTCATCACCTCACTTTCTCTCTTTGGTTATTGCTCATGCACCTTTAAAAAGAGGGAAAACAAGATACATTGATCTTCTTTTGATCTATGGCTTCCATAAGATAAAAATCTTTTATAACATTCAAACACTCCAACCAACCTAATTCTACCATCTAGACAACTTCATCTAACACATTCCCTTTTTAGCCTATAGCTAAGTCTAATTCCACCATCTCCACATGTCGAATACCTATATTTTTGCATTGGTTATCCTTCATGCATCCTCAAAAAATGGGAAAGCAATAGTAATTGATATGCTAAGATCTAATAGCTGGGAAGATGCATCTTTAAGGGTCATTATAATTCCATCTTAAAACACCATTCATAGATCTAGTCTTCATCTGATGATTTTAACTTAATCTCTAAGCCATTTGACTTGTCAACTTTGCAACATAGACATGTGGATTAAACATAAGCCATCAATTGGATTTCAAATAGAGTCATACCACCTTTGACTAGGTTCTTTCACCATCTTTTAGGATTTATCTTATTCTCCTACATTCAATTCAACTTCTCTAGTTTCCATGGTGTTCCTATGATCTGCACCTTGGCCTTGAGCTTCAATCCAAATGCTTTTATTCATAATCTTCTCTGAATGTAAGTCTGATCTTCTTTTCAAATGCATATTGTCTTACCATTAACACTTGATCAAAGCATTAGGGTTCTAGAATAACTTCCCTCTCATCTAGGAAATGCATAAACTTACCTCCCTTTCCTAATCACCTAATATGAACCAATGCATTAGATTCCTTTTGAATGCCCACCTAGGTGCACACAAAGGAATAGATGAGAGAGAAAAATCCTTAAGGGCAATCTAGACATAGACATGACATCACATTGACTCAACCCTAATCTTAGAAGTTTGAAAAATATAGGGGAACTAAAATCATGGAAATAGCTAGCTCTAATTGGGGAACAAGACATGTTAATGCCTAGGCACGAACCTTGCAATCTCTGGTTTTGCAAAAAGCTTGGCAAAAACATACACATAGCAATAGACTTCCTGCTTCCTTTATTATAGAAAATACCAAATAGTAAAGATCAATGCCTTAGTCCATTGGGTTGCAGAGTCTAAAGTAGCATAGGGAGATGTTGTGCATTTGGGTGGTTGGGAAGTACGGCAACCAACATGAAGGGAAAGAAAACACATAGAAAGAAAGGAAAGATGAATGACTAAACTAATCACACACCTATCCTAAGATATTTATAGAGGTGAGATGAATCTCACCTTATAAAACCAATAGTAAAAGATACTCAAGTGAATCCACTTACTGATTAGCTAAAGTAGGATCCCTTCCTCCATTATTGAGTTTGGTCTCTAAGTAGGATTCCTACTTGTAGTAGCAGAAACAACATAGAAACTCCACATTTTTCTTTGATTATATGCACTAGCTAGCTATATATCCATTCAAGTCCAAACTACCATATCTGATCATAGATTACTTAATTTGTACCTTTCATGTTATTCTTCTAGTGGTCTTTTGTTGTGCCAAGGAGGGGAGGAAAGGCATACACTTCTTCTAAGGATGTGAGCTCACTATTGCAATGGTATTTACTTTACTTTTGATCTTGAGAATAGAAAGATGTCATCTTCACCGTACGATCCACTAGTTGATGGTCAATTACCTCATTATTTTGAAGAACAAAATCATCCTCACATATCATATTAGTTTCATCCCTTCCATCTTTTAGCGTATCCTTATTGCTTACACAATTTGAAAGCACAAAAAGAGACTCACAAGAAAATGGCCTTTCTTCAAGTTTTGGTCCCATTATTGAGGCATCTTGAGAGGTTTCATCTATTTGGAGCGGTGATAGGAACTCACAGACAACCTCCTCTTACTCACTATAAGAAAAAAAAAATTCTACTAATGGAATTGATTCTTCTATAGACTAATAGTTGATCTCAAGATTATTTTCTTCAATCACATCTTTATCCAGGATAAGAGTCTTACTAGTGGGTTTTTGAAGTTCCTCCTCATGTTGATACAACCATTCTTTAGGCTGAACTTCATTATTTCTTTCTTCAACTGGAGTTAGATTTGAAGCTATTGGAAGATCACAAGTGGAATGCTCTAGTGTAGGCAGATGATCATTAGAATATTCTTCTTCAGATGGTTCTAATGGAGTTTTTTCACATTGATCTATAGTACTAGGAATAGCCTATTATCTACCAAAGACTACAATAATATGAGAACTAGAATCATGTGACATCACCATGGGGATTCATGATCAAGTGTAGATTCTATCTTTAGCTTTAGTTCCTTTCTCTTGTCCTTTTGATGATCTTTCAACTTGTGGAATTGGTTGCAGAGGTGGACCCATATCTTCCTTGTTTTGGTGTCATCTCCTCTATTGAGGCTCTCTACAAGATCAAGCAAGACCTTCTGAAAGACCTTATCTTTTTTTGTATGGAGCTCTTCAAGAGTAGGCTCAAGCCTTGGCCTCTCCTTGCTATTCACATTAGAAATGTTCACCTACTCTTTAAACATCTTAAAACCATAAGGAATAGAGTCAACTAACTTTACCAAGGGTTTTTCATGTTCAACTATCTATACTTGTTTGAGTTTCTTTCTTTTACTTTCTTGTAGGTTCTTGAGTCTTCAGAAATGGGCATAGATGTGGTTCCAAAATATCTTTAACATATGATCATCTTCTATGTTGATGTTTTCTTTGGTTGCATAGGAAATGCTCTCTCTATATTGGTCAAAGAACTAACAAAGTACCTTGTCATTTTTGGTGTGAAGTTCTCCAAGAGTAGGAATCAACATCAACCTTTCTTGCTTCAACCTCAACTCCTCTCTTTGCATGTCTTTCAATATGTAGAATTTGGAGCACACACATTTCCATAGGGATGCAGAAACATGATCATCTTTAATGTTGATATTCTTTTGGATGGCATGGGAGATAATTTATTTATATAGAAGCACAAGCTTTTGCAGCAGCTTCTTAGTAATCTCATTTAGTTCTTGGAGAGTAGGATTAGGCCTTGGCCTTCTCCCAGTCTTTGAATTTGGCATGGCCATTTAATTACATTGGTCCTTTATATAGATTCACCAGTCTTCATCCTAGGGAAGACACCTTTAGATTTTTGAGAATGAGAAACCAAGCACTAGTCTTCGATTCCAATCCCCAACAGAGTCACCAAAAACTATTGGTTAATAATTTTCCCTTCTTGCTAACTTGGCTTTACCTGAACTCTATATGCCTAGAATGTGAGGAAAAAAAAGGGGGTAAAAGCATAGATTTGTGTCACCCTTTTGTAAAGGAAAAGACTAACAAAAGTATAATTATTCACCTTCAATGACATAAAATTGGTACTGTTATTTAGAATTTGAAAATGACGTAAACTAATGAAATGTGTAGAAATGGTTGAAGTTTAGGATTATAATTTTTAATAATTATTTCGAATAAGAAATGATATATTTTCTTAATTTTTATAGATAATTTTTTAGTTGCTAAAAAAACCTGAAAAATAAGGGTTTAGTTCCCACCACAAAACTATATGGAAATAAAATTATTTCCATTTGAACTCAGAGTATGTTATAGATAACACATATATCTAGAACATTCAAAAAAAATTGACTTTAGACCTATATTATCTCTTTTATAGCAATTCAAATTTCAACTCACTCGAAATTGATAGTTTCCATCTCCCACCATATTTTTTGAAACAAATATATTCTAACTAGAAGAAAAATTATACATTCTGAAAGAGGACTCTCTCCTCTAGAATGTCATATAATTTTTAAAGTTTTTTGATATGATTTAATATTTTTCTCTTTCTCAAAATCAACTTATTTTTTAGTGTTAAAATTTGTACTTGTAGATTTTTTAATTACAATATACTATATCTAATTAAATCACTATAAACACTATATGAGAATATTCTTGACTTTGAGCTTTATAAAATGGTGTTTTTATTTTAGTAAAAAAATTATCATAAAAAATATTAAGAGTTATTGAAACATTGACTTTTTGAAACAATATTTTTATTTTAATAATAAGATACAAACTAGTATAAAACATGCATTTAATAAATATTTCCAATTGGAAAAGTGTGAGACCATATATAACTTAGCTAGAATGAATTTATCTATATCATATGTTTGACAAAAAAAAATTGATAGAAATACTCAAATTTAGTTGTTTTGATAAGTCAACCTAAAAGGTGACATAAAGTTGTACTTTTACCCAAGGATGTTACCAACAAATGGGTCAGTGTATGTGTTATATCATTGCCCTTTGAATTATAAGGTACAACTCCCTTATATGCAATATATGCAATGAATTGTGTTTTTAATAGATCATTGGGATGGGGGGATGCTCTTAACCTGAGAGCATAAAAGGATAAACTAGGATGCTCATAACTACAAATACCCTAGGTAGAAAAAGATTTAGGTAACCTATAACACCCATTGGAATGGATATCATAGCTACCTTGAATCCCTTCTAATACTACTACTCTAATCTAAATGCATATTAGTTCTAATGGAATGCAATCTAGGGATAGAGCAGAGATGCACATGAAAGATGAAATGGAATCCACCTTGATTGATAATCCTCCAATAAAATGGAATTTAGTAAGATATCACTAGCTTCAAATACATATGTCCTACAATCCCATAGAGACTACTTTACTATGCATGGTTAGCTCAACTGGATGAGACAATAAACATAATATTAGAAATGTTGATCACAAATGGAATTAAGACCACACAAGACCTAGTTATAGATATCAATCAAATCCTCCATTTCATACAACCTCTCAATTCTCACTCAGTATCTAGAAATATAGGGGGATAAGTTGCATAAAATTGTTGATCCTTTATTAAATTCAAAAAAATTACATAAATAGGGCCCCTTTTAGGGTTCTTGGCTAGTTACAAATTCATCGATTACATTAATGGAGCACTTGAATCACTCAAAACTCCAGCAGTCATCAATTACAATTCAATTTTTCAAAGAAAAAAAGAAGAAATGATTAGAAACCCTCAAAATGGTTTGTATTCCTCTTTAATCTGTAACAGTCACCTCGATGCCAAAACTTGTATTTCATATCTCAACGGTCACTGCAAGTTTGAATTCTCATTGTCAATCTCAAATCAATGATTATGATTAAAACATAATAATCCTCTTTATTTTTCCCTTATCACTTCTTTGCAACTATTATTCCTATGATACCTTTACCTGATGTGATGATGTGATTATTTTTTATACCAACTTTCATGTACCCTTCACAATTTCACAAGTCAGAACCTCTGCTTATGGCTTATCCATGCGACGGTGCAAAATCTTATTTCCTTAACTATCTTAACATTACAATGATCTTTTAATGTTTAACTATTACCATTTTTTTTGGGTCACAACTTAAAATGTCTTGAATGCTTCTTAGCTGGTGACCTTGCAAAAATGGTTCACCTTAACTATTGGAGTCTCTTGCACTATCATAACCTTCTTTAAGAAGTAACCTTAAAACCTTGCAATATTGTGAATGCATGCTTTCATTGCTTCACATCCCTAACTCATGATTAACTTAATCAATGAGTGACTATGTGACTATTCAATATATGAATGCCCTAGGTTACTTTTCATAGCTTCACCACTTTAAGTCTAGGTTAACTTTAATTTCTTGTGATGTTGTGACAACTTAAACTAATTGTTATGTTAACCCTTCACACCATCACAACTTGGATTCCTTTAGACTAGAACTGGGTTGCAATCATGTGATCTTTAGCATTTGTAGCTTTGTAACTTGTAAACTGGTAACTACATGATTACCTGCAAAGATGTGATCATTGGCTAGAAGATTATTTTTGCTTTATCGAAGCCCTAACTCATAGTCAACTTAAACTACCGATGATGATGTAACCTTTATATTTTCACTACATCAAAGCCTTAACTATAGGTTACTATTAACCCTTTGCAAAGATATGAATACATGTTTTTTCTCATTTACAACCTTAATCCAAGGTTGACTTTAACTGCCAACAAACATGCGATAAGCAAGGATCATTTATTATCTAATAGCTAAGATTAAAAATACTTAACTCCCTTGTTTGATTTGTAGTATGGGTCCATCTTCTAGTTGTGTACATTGTGTTAGATAGGTGGCACTATTTCATTTCTTGGAGAATTTGACAAGTAGGAGATAAATGCATCGTAGAATATGATGGATCCATCGAGACACATTTCATCACCTTGCTTTCCCACTTTGGTTATTTCTCATGTACCTTTAAAATCAAGAAAGTGCTCTCACTTCCATAGCTTCCATAAAATGAAAAATTTGTATCATATTCAAACACTCCAACCAACCTGAGTGTGCCATCTAGACAACTTAATCTAATGCATTCCCTTTTTTGGCCCATAGTTGAGTCTAGTCCCACCATCTCCATGTGTTGAATGCTTGTATTCCCACATTGGTTATTCTTCATGCATCTTCAAAAAGTTGGAAAGTGGTAGTTGTCAATCTACTAAGATTTGATGGTTAGGAAGATACATCTCTAAGGGCCATTATAATTCCATTGTAAAACACCATCTATCAATCTAGTCTTCATCTGATGATCTAAACTTAATCTCTGATTCATTTGACTTGTCAACTTTGCAACGTATATGTGCAGATTAAATATAAGCCATCAATTAGATTTCAAAGAGATTCATACCACCTTTAGTTGGGTTCTTTCACTATTTTTGAGGATTTATCTGCTTCTCTTGCATTCAATTCAACTTCTTTGGTTTCCATGATGTTCCTGTGATCTACACCTTGGTCTTAAGCTTCAATAAAAATTCTTTTGGTCACCATCTACTCTGCATGTAAGTGTGATCTTCTTTTTGAGTGCATCTTTTCTTACCATGAACACTTGATCAAAGCATTAGGGTTTTAGAACAACTTCCCTCTCATCTAGGAAATGCATAAACTTACTCGCCCTTGCCTAATCACCTAATATGAACAAATGCATTAGATTGCTTTCAAATGCCTACCTAGCTACACACAAAGGAATAGATGAGAGGATAAATTCATTAAGGGAAATATAGACATAGACATCACATCATATTGACTCAATCCTAATCCTAGAAGTTTGAAAAATATAGGAGGATTGAAATTATGGCAACACTACTGTCATTCCTTCTATCATTTTTGTTATTGTTCCTTCTGAAGTTTGGGTTCCTATTGATGTTCCTCATATCCATTCTAAAAAATCTTTCAATTTAACCAAATTTATTTCATAACAAACATACAGATGTACTCCTTTGATTTTGCCCATTCTGATTAACTGGTGCTCTACAATTCCTAGAAATGTATCCAAAGTTGTTAACTTTTGACACATAATATTTCTCCTTGTTCCATTAGCTTTTTCTCCTTCATTAGATTTTCTTGAGGTTCTTTCATTATCTCAAGGGTTAGTATCCCTAAATATTCTAATATTTCTATTATTACTATCAAACTTAGGTTTCCTATAATAAACTACTTTATGTCCAAAACCATGATAATTATAACAGTAGAAATTAGTAATTGGTTTGAAAGACTTAACTATTCAATCTCTCTTCATATGACCAACTTCATTACATATAAATCATCTACCTTTGAATTCATACCTTACCTCTTTAAGTGGTTCAACATGCTATGTTTGTTTGGGTTCATCACATTTCTTAGGTTGACTTTGTTGCTTAACTTTGTTAGGTACTTTATCAGATTTACTTGGCTCAATTTAATTCTAGTCATTCTTCTTAGGTTTAGGGGTTTCAACAACTGGGTCTGATTCTTTTCTGGCTTTAGATTTCTTTTCAATTTTTTCTCCAATGAAATATCCAAGACTAATCTTATAATAAGAAGATCTCTAATAGAATAGTTTATCATCAATTTTCTCACTAGTAGAATATAGCTTCTCTAACTGTTACTTAAACTGGGTCAATTCTCCTTTTACAATAATATTATACTTGTCGAGTTCTACATGCTATATTTTGATAGAATCTAGTTCAAATGTCACTTTTGAAAGAGGGGATCTTAGATTTGTATTCTCAGATTTCAGATTTGATTCAATCTTGCTATCATCCTTCTTCAAACTCAATTTTAGTTCAACAATCTTCAACTCATGTTTCAAAATCTCATTTTCTTTCTTTAGGGTCGCTACCTCATTATTGTCATTTGTCTTTTCTCTAGGTTATTTTCTAGATTTGAGATGATCAATCTTATCTTTCAGTTTCCCAATGTAATCTTTTATATCTTTGTACATTTGTTTCAAGTTATCTCTTTCTTCAGTAAGATGATCAATCTTCTCAAGGCCTTCTTCAAAATTCTTTTGCAATTTTTCCATATCTATAGGGATCTTACTCAAGTTGTTGAGCCTCTTCTAAGTAACTAGGCTTTGATACCAATTATTATAAATAGGTAATACTAAGAGGGGGTGAATTGGTATTCTATAAACTTTTCCCACAACTGAATATTGTTAATTACTTTATAACATGAATATGAAAGTAAACTAACAATGTTGAATAATAAATAAAACCATACACAAGGAGAACTCATAACATCATAATTTGGTAACTAGGGAAGCCTTGGTGGGGATGGTACCCACAAAATGATCTAGTAACAAAAGAATTTGGCTAAGGATATTGACCCTATTAGGAGTCTATGAAGTACATATAGTGTCATGGTCCTTGTTAGAGGACTAGGCCCTATTAAAAGCCTCAATCTTGTTAGGAGTTTCTTCAACCCTATTAGGAGTTGGTATGACAAAATGTATAAAAGATGAGCCCACTTCCTAAACATGTAATTATACAATACAGTTCTTATATACACAAGAGATAGATACAAAAACCTCTTTATTGTTGTCTATTGTACCTCACATATCTCTAATCATACCGTATAATTTGTATCATATATACCTCACATAGCATTCACATAATTTTTCATATCATATTCAACACATTCACATGTTACACATATTGCCACACTTCTTTGCATAATTCAGTTTTTTACTTATACCTTTCCTTTTTACAAAACTTGCCTAGTTGGCCTTCAAGCATTCACATGCTTCACATAATACAAAATTAATTCTTGCTAACTTCAAGTTAACATCTAATATTTTGTCCCTAATTATTTGAATAATTATTTTTTCACAAAAATAATTTCTTAACCCGTAAATACCAAATTATTGATGTGATATGTCCTTCTATGTTCACTGCATTTACTAGTGAAACCATTATATCTAATGTCATACTATCTATACCATACTACACTCTTACACACGTCATCATGGCACTATGTTCTATCTATATCCAAGTGTTCTTGTGTCAAAATTTCTATGTAGACTACACATACCAAAATTGTCTATGTGCTACCAATTAAATTATTTGATACTTAGACAATTATCTATATCTGATTGTGAGACCTTTATCTGTACAGTGTGCCTTCTATTCCTAAGGTATGTGTTTCCATAAATGAAAACTCTAACTTTTTCTACTTATCCATATTTCCAACACTAAGTTCACAAGGGAGAACTACCCAATGTGATGTTTCAAGATGAAGCTTTATCTCATGGGTATGGTTGAACAATAATGGAATTATGTATTTACAAGATATGTTGTTCCTAAAAGAACTCTTGATGTAGATTAGTTGAAGACACAACATAAGTAGACTACTACTATGGAAGCCATGGCTATCATCCTATATGATGTAGGGTACATCAATGTCCAAGACCTAGAGACCACTTTTGACATGTGTCAGAAACTAGAGAGATTATATGGAGGAGAGTCACATGTGCAAAAGGCTAAACTAGACAATTTCAAAGGGAAGTTTAATGAAATGGGGATGATGGAGAATGAGAACATTGAAAAATATAGCCAAAGAATCAAAAAAAAATTTTGTTTCTATCATATGTACTAGAGGTACTCTTGAGAAAGAGGATGTGGTAAGTAAAATATTTATAACTTTATTTCCTTCGTATGGTATTAGAGTCTCATCTATTCAAGAAGGCATATCTTTAGGCACTAGTGCAGTTACTTAGGATGTATTGATAGGAAAGTTAACTACATTTGAATTGAGTAACTTTGATAATAGTAAGGCATCTATGTCTCTTGCCCCTACCAAAAAAAAGGAAAGGATATATCAAGTGTTTCTTCTACTGATTATTCTAATGCTTGTGAATCTATTTTGAGTGAAGAAAAAGAAAATGAAGAATGTGTTTCTTTCTAGGAGACTACCTAGAGAAAGTATAAAATACAAAGCTATTCTAACCTTGAAGTGCTTCTCATGCAATAAGCTTAGACATCTTTTCTTCAAATAAGGAAAAGAATGAGAAGGATGGAAAATCAAAGGAGAATGACAAAAAGAAATTTTTTCTTGTAGGAGTTACCAATTAGGCATCTGATGGAAGAGACAAGGAAGAGATTGTTCTTGGTGATCCCTTTTAAGGTGATCAGAAGGCATTGGTTTCTAGAACATGTCACAAAGGAGATCGTATAATTGACAAAGTTTTCTCACGTCACATTACAAGTGATAAAAGAAAGTTCGTTATAATGGAAGAATGTGATGGAGGATCAATAAAGTTTGGAAACAACAATCCCTTTATTTTGAAAGGTAAACGTCATGTTATCCTAAATAATAAAATAAGGTGTGATGATGTTTACTGGGTTGAAGGTTTGAAATACAATCTATTGAGTGTTAATTAAATAACAAAGGATATAGAATAGAGCTCAATGAAGGAATGTGAAAGATCATTAGAAAGTTAGGATATGCAATTATTACTAGTGAACAGGTCATAGGTAACGTAATCCAACTGAATTCTATTGTTAAGAGTTGTCTCATTGCTAAAGTTGAAGATTTTTGGTTATGGCATAAGAGGCTCTTTCATGTTAACTTGATAATCTAATTAAAATGAGTAAGATGAAAGTAGTGAGAAGTCTTCCTAACCTAGTGAAACTAGATAACATAATATGTAAGGAGTGTTAGCTTGGCAAGTTAACCAGTTCTAGTTTCATGAACAAAAGTCACTCATCTGAAGGAATCCTAGACATAGTACATACTAATTTGTGTGATCCTATAGGAACTAAAATATTTTATAGAGATAATTACTTTATTATGTTTGTAGATGATTGTTCCAAAGTGATATGGCCAGTGGTATTCCTCAAGTGTAAATATGAAGCTTTCCACATGTTCAATATATTCAAATCTAGAGTATAAAGGGAGAATGGTAAGAGGTTGCAATATCTTAGATCAAATATAGGAGGTGAGTTCACTTCACATGAATTCACTAGTTCACTTCACATGAATTCACTACATACTATGAGGATCAAGGAATCGTAAGGCAGATGACATCTTAGCAAATGGCATTGCTTAAAGGAGAAATGGCTAAATTGTTGACTCTCTAAGAGCACTAATGTTATAGAAAGGTGTTTCTTAGACTTTTTGGAGAGAAGCAGTGAGTACTACAATCTACCATTGAACACAGTTCAAGTGAAAAGGTACAAACAAAACATTCTATAAATTGTGGTATCATCAATCACCATATGTGAGTTATTTTAAATCATTTGAAATAAAATGATACATAAAGAGAGATGATCACTCAAACAAGTTTGATCCAAGAATAGATGAAGGGATATTCCTAGGTTATTCCACTAAGAGAAAAGCATACAACTATTTTAATAAGATAGAAAAAAAAAATAGTAGAAAGAGAAAACACTAGAATTGATGAATATTCTTTAAAAAATGATGAATCTAGAAAATAGAATCAAAATATTATTGTGGATTTTTTTACATGAAACCAATTAAACAAGATGCTATGTTAGAAGTGATGGAAGAATAGGCAAATGCACAAGAATTGGTCTAAGTAGTTGAAGAAGCTCCAAAAGAAGAACTAGTATTAACAAGGTATGTCAAGCTAAATCACTCCCTTGGTCAAATAATTGGTGATAAGATTGTTGGTGTACTGACAAGAAGAAAGGTAACAGAAGGTACTCATTTTCTATCTAAATTTGAATTAAAAATAGTAAAAGATGCATTAAAAGATGAAGATTGGATAAATTCTATAAAAGTGGAATTGGAATAAATTGAGAAGATCCAGATGTGGAAATTAATGCTCAAAATAATGGATAAGAATTTGATAAGTACCAATTTTTTTTAGCAAAAAGATGGACAAGACATGTGAGATGGTCAGAAACAAGGAAAGACTAGTTTGCAAGGGATTGTGAGAAGATTGTTTGGAAGCATGAAAGCTAATGATATTCCAATGGGGGAGTATTGTAGATATATCACTATGATGATATGTCACATTCATGATAGAGTTTGTCATCGATATCAACATAGTAGTTTTTTGTGGTATCTAACAGAAGAATAGCGGAAAGATCAAGTTGGTACTAATGGCTAGTTGAGTATTCTAACTACCTAAGGTTATGGGAGATATTTTTTAGTATCTAATATATGTAGTTAATGTTAGAAGAAGAAAGGATAAGTCCAGAAGAAGTTATGCAAGTTTTGGTGATGGTTGTTCTAAGATAGAGTTTACAGAGGCATGTTGTGGTAGGTGAAGACATGTTGGTGATGATGTGGCTAAGATCACTCATCATAATATGGAGTTTATGGAAATTTATTCAAGTTGTAAGGCAAAAGATTTGTGTTATCACTGAGTGTAACATGTTCTTAATGAGGTCCTATAAGAATTAATTGAGAAGGTCTAACAAGCGACTCGGGGAATTGTTTTATGGACTCAATATAAACGAAGGACATTTTCCTTTATCATGAGATATGATGGTATGGATATTGAATTTTTGAGAAGTAGTAAAGAGTGTGGAATGCTAAGTTGAGCAGAGTAGTGCAGAAGTTAAGGAAACTTCATTGTTGAGGTTTTGTTGAGTGATTTGAGGTTTGATATCTGGATCCAAGGTTCATGACCTGGTCTACAAGGTTTGATAGTGATTGTTCTGGTTGATAGGAAAAAGGAATGAGGAACATAATAGTAAATTACTTGATTGAGCAGTGAGCTCTTCTTGTAGTTGAAAGTGCATGTTTGGGCAGTGGGCTCATCTTGAATACATTGTACTACAACTCCTATCAAGGTTGGCACAACTCCTAATAGGGTTGGAATCTCCTAATAGGGATTCAAAGTCTCCTAATAGGGACTCTATGTACTAAATTTATTAATAGACTCCTAACAAGGTCCATCCTCTAACAAGGAATATTTATATTAGTACATCATCTCATGGGCATCATTCCCACTGGGGTTTTCCCTCTAATCAAGGGTTTCCCTAGTCAACATATCTAGTGTAATTATTTATGTGCACTTTATTATGGTTGTTGTTTACTTTGGTTGAATGGTTAAGTTTGGTTAATGAATATATATGTTTTAATTATTGGATAACTAATTTGATAACTGATTCACCCCCCCCTGCCAGTTATCTTGTGGACTATTTTTCTTAATAGGGATATGCACAAGAAGAATGCCTAGACTATGGTGAAACATTTGCACCTATAGCTAGATTTGAAAGAGTAAGAATACTTCTTTCATTTTCTACTTACAAATTGTAATAATACTTCTTGCATTTTTTTCTTACAAAGGATTTCAAGTTTATCAAATAAATATCAAATCGTCACTTCTCAATGTTATCTTAGGTGAATAATTCTACATAGAACAACCTAAGTATGTTGATTTAGAAGGAAAAAATATGGTGTGCAAACTATAGAAAGTATTTTATGGATTGAAATAGGCACCAAGTGATCAAAAATAAATTAGAATATTCAACCAAAGAGATTTCTTTATTTTTATCCAATTGTAATGATTGTTCTTTTTCTATTGTCTGTTCAACTACTTATGGAATCATAAGATGTCATGACTTTTTGGTTTCCTTGAAAATGTATAAAGAGGACCAATTCAAATTTATGAAGGGGAAGGATATGGAGATACATATCATTTTTTGAGATTTCCAATTTGTTCCAGATCTTGTATATGGAGTTTTTGAGCATACATCTCATCCACAAGATTGCCCACCTCCTATGGAGTTCATGGGAACACATCTCATTCACAAGATATCCCAACTTTTATGAACTTGGTCATACAACTCATCCACAAGTTTATCCAAAAATTGATTTGAATCTCAGGAATACATCTCACTTATAAGATTCTCCATAATTGTATAAAATTTTAAGTATTATGAATGAATAGAAGTTTTCATATGGCTCATTATGTGTTGACAATACCACTTTTTCTTCTTTTAGTATTGTCCTCTGAATCAAAAAAATGATTTAGATCGCCAAGAGAATGGTATGAAAGGTTACATTCATACTTAATCAAACTTGAGTTTACAAGAAAAAGTGATAACAATAATATGTACCCAAAGGCGTAAATTGATGACATGATGTTGATTGCATAAATATTTGTTGATATCATTTTTGGAGGAAATGGTGTGATGCGTATTGCATTATCAGAAGAAACAAAGAAATATTTTGAAATGTCTATGATTGGTGAGATCAAGTTCTTCAAGGGTTTGTAGATATATCAACTCAAGATGGAAATTACATAAGTCAAACATGGTATGTGAAAGAGATATTAAGAAAATTGGGTTAGAAGACTCAAAACATTTTGGTTCTCAAATGGTAACAGGGTGTAAAATGTCCAAGGAAGATTATAGAGACACTATACAGGTCTATAACTGGTAAGCTATAGTATGTGGTGCATAGAAGACCAAATATAACACAAGCATTTGGGTTGGTAGCTAAATTTTCCTCTAGTCTAAAAGAATCCCACTTGATTGTGGTCAAGAGAATCTTCAAATTTTAAAAGGGAACTAAAGAGTATGGACTATGGTATGGACACAAATGTGATTCCACATTAAATGCATATACTGATGTCTATTAAATAGATATTGTAGATGAGAAAAAGACAATAATTGGGGGAGCATTCTCTCTTAGTCATAGGATCAAGTCATAGACAAGTAAGAAACACAATTATGTGTCACAATCAATAGCTAAAGTTAAGTATGTTGTTTTTGTAATTATATATTGTGATAACACAAGTTCTATTAATATTTCAAAGAATCTAGTAATGCACTCTAAGACCAAGCACATAGCTATCAAGTATCATTATCTTAGAGACTAAGTCCAAGTAGAGGAAGTAAGGTTAAAGTATGTTCCAACTAAGGAATAGGTAGTAGACATATTCACAAAGCCATTACCTAAGGATATGTTTGAATACCTAAGGGGTGGATTATAGGTCATTCCCTTAATTGAGATGAATTAAACATAGATGAAGTTGCATCAATTCAAGTGTACTCATTGAAAATATTTATCCTTTGAATTGATGTTTGGAGGCTACTCCTTATTGGGAGTAGTTGCAATATTAGTAAGTACTAGAAAGACAAGATTTGCATAAAAAAAAACATGTATTGTGAGCTGCCACTTGTAGGTGAGTTGGTCTGTGCCTTGAGGTTTATTTCCTTGAGGTCATGGATTCAACTCCCCTTTGTAGTGGAGAAGGGTTGTAGGCCAATTTCCCTTATGGGTGTTTTTTTCCAAATACCTACTCCACTGGCCTAGGGTATAGGATTGGACCTTTCTCCCAAATTTTTTTCCCTTATGGGACTTTCATGCCAAGTACCTACTCCACTGGCCTAGCGTATAGGACTGAACTTTTCCCCCAAAGTTTTTTACTACTTCCCCATGATCTCATGATTCCTCCTACATCTACTCCCCATGTCTACTCCTACGATGCTCCTATTTCATCTACTTCAACTACCTTTGATGGTGATGCTCTTACAGGGTATGATCACTAGTTTTCTACCACCATTTCTTAGGAAACCATTAGGGCAGGAATTTGTCATTTTCCCTTGGTGGGGGATGGTCCCTCTACTAGAGTTTGGGTTGGGGCTTCTCTTGTGGCTCCTATGCTTTGTTCCCCTAGTGCTATGGGTAAATTGGCCATTTCTTATGTTGATGGGGCTGCCTATGAGGCTACTCTTGTAGGTCAGGATGTGCATTCGAGGCCTTGTGCTACTATGCATGTTGTTGTAAGTAACCTGATCATGCTCAATCTAGAGTCTGATATTGTTGATGAGATTTTGACTTATGTGAAGGACTTCTCCTCTATAGCTACTATTCTTCATTTTAAGGGTTTTTGGCCCTCTTTGTTAGACTTGCATGCTTTGATTTCCAAATTTTGGGAGCCTATCATGTTAGATATAATCCAGATATTCCCTATGCTAAGAGGCTTTTTTTTGTGAAATTCGCTACTACTAAAGATAGAAATGCTATCTTGTGTCATGGTTTCTCTTAGGAGGAGAGGTTCCCCTTGATGGTCAAGCCTTGGTATGTGGATTTTGATCTATTGATTGAATCCTTTAATAAGATTCCTCTATGGGCAAGGTTGCCTAATCTTCCCCTTCACTTATGGTTGGATTCTATCTTGGGGGTTGTGGGGGAGACCCTAGGGGATTTTTTGTTGGTTGATACCATGTCTTCAAATGTGTTTTGGATGACATATTCTCATATTCCTATGGATATAGACATCTCCAAGGGACTCCCAAAAATGATTAAGTTGGCCTCTCCTAATGACTCTTGGATTTAGCTTCTTGACTATGAGGGTATTCCCTTCAGATGCAAGAAATGTCATATGACCAGCCACCTTGCAATGTGTTGTTCCTCTAGAAAGGTAAGACTGAAGAATCCTCCTTCTTAGTGGATGGGGGTATCAGAGGATCACTACATGGTTCAGAAAGCTCACTCTGTTGGGGATGGGTTGGTTGATTCTTCTCAGGATCCTTTGGTGGTGGACTCTATTGTTGTCCCTTAATTTAAATGTTTTCCCTATGGTGGTGACCAATATAGATGTCCCTCCTTTGGTTGCTACAATTTTTTATTTGATTTTTCCCCTCTTGGGGCTTTGTCTTAGGATGGAGTGTTAGATTGTGGTGACTAATCAGGAAAGTACTGTACATACTTCATAAATTTTTTGGGTCTCAGCCCACAAAAAAATTGGCCCTATTTTATTAGGATTTTGGGCCAACATGTAATTATTAATTATAACCCTAAAGTGGTAAAAATACTTGTATAAAAGAGCTTAAGGTTAGGAATTGTTTCATAGTTGTGATGCAAAATTAGTTCTTGCAGCGGTATTGAGTTGTATGGGATTATGGATTGTAATTAGGTTATAATCACTAGATCGTAATAATATTAGACTTACTATTTGGTGGATGTAGCCTAGGGATTGGATGAACCATGTTAAATCTTGGCATCTTGTGTTCTTGTGTTCTTTTTTGTGTGATCTATTATTTTCTATTATTGGTTATATTTGCATGTAATTTCTATTTCTATCTATGATTTAATCCTAAAAAGTGGCATCAGAGTGAAGTTGTCTTTTCAGTTATCCTCAATAGGAAAATCTCACAGTTGAGTGGGAGTCTCATGGTTGAGTGGGAGTCTCATGGTTGAGTGGGAGTGATGGCAAATGAGGGTAATGTGAGGGTTGGCAGGTTTAATGGGCAGAACTTCCAGTTATGGAAGATGCAAATGGAAGACTATCTTTATTAGAAGGATTTAACGAAGTCATTAGAAGGAAAAGCCAAGAATCATGGATCTATGTAAAATGATGAATGGGATCTTTTGGATAGAAAAGCACTTGGAAGCATTCGATTATGCCTGGCACCATCAATGGTATTTAATATTACAAAAGAAAAGACAACAGAAGAGTTGATGAAAACCCTAGTGACACTATATGAAAAGCCCTCCGCTTCAAACAAGGTATTTCTCATGAAGTGTTTATTTAATATGAAAATGGAAAAAGGTGGATCTTTTGTACATCATTTTAATGAGTTCAATACTATTACTAGTCAGTTATCTTCTGTGGGTATCAATTTTGAAGAAGAAATTAGGGCTCTCTTTATTTTGTGTTCTTTGTGTAAAAGTTGGAATGGCTTGGTAATGGATGTGAGTAATTATGTTCTTGGATCTAGTACCCTAAAATATGATGATGTGATTGGTGTTATTTTGAGTGAGGAAACTCATAGGAAATCCTCAGGTGGATCTATATCAAGAAGTTCTTTGAATGCACAAAGTACGGGCAAAACGACAGAGAGAGGAAATAATTTTGAAAATCATGAGAAATCAAGAGGAAAGTTAAAGGGGAGGAGGTCTCAATCGAGAGGACTAAATGACTACTGGTACTATGGGAAACTAGGTCATAAAAAGAAAGATTGTTGGAACCAAAAGAAAAATGAAGGAGATAAACCAAATGGAGACAATGAGGCAAATGTGGTAAGTAACAAATCCAAATAGGATGTTTTTCTTTTTTCTTTAGAAAGTGTTGATGATTCATGGGTTTTAGATTCTAGTGCTTCATTTCATGCTACACCTCATAGAGGTTATTCCATTGATTATGTCCAAGGGGATTTTGGGCTTGTTTATTTGGGGGATAATGAACCATGTTATATTATTGGAAAGGGAAAAATTAAGATTAAGTTGTAGAATGGGAATCATTGGCTACTACATGAGGTAAGAGATATTTCAAGGCTGAGTAGGAATTTAATTTGAGTAGGACAACTTAGTGATGAGGGTTGTGTAGATACTTTTAATGATAAACATTGGAAGGTTTCAAAAGGTTCTCTTTTAGTGGCAAAAGGTATGAAAGTAGGCACCTTATATCTTTGTACAGGTAATATTGTTTCTTCTACTTTAATTGTTTTAAAGAAAAATGAATGTTCAGGAACAATTGCTACAGTTGAGCAAGGAGAACAAATAGTTGTTGTAGATTTTCATACAGTGCTATGGAAAAATAGACTTGGGCACATGAGTGAGAAAGGTATGAAATTACTTCATTCAAAAAAATTTTACCAAGTCTGAAATGTTTAATATGGATTTATGTGAAAGTTGTGTGTATGGAAAACAAAAGAGAGTGAGTTTTGTAAAGACTGGGAAGCAAAACAAAAAAGAGAAATTAGAGGTTGTGCATATAGATGTATGGAGACCAGCTCAGGTATATTCCCTTGGTGGCTCTCATTATTATGTTACATTTATTGATGATGCAACTAGAAAAGTATGGGTTTATTTCCTTAGATAGAAATATGATGTATTTCAAACTTTTAAGAAATGGAAATGCTTGGTTGAAAAGGAGACTGATAAGAAATTAAAATGTCTCAGATTTGATAATGGTGGTGAGTATTGTAGTCATGAATTTCAAGATTATTGCTTCACTAATGGTATTCATAGACAGGAAAATTATTCTAAGTACTCCATAGGAAAATGGAGTGGTTGCACACATAAATAGGACTATAATGGAGCATGCAAGGAGCATGAGGTTGCATGCTAGGTTGCCCTTACACATGTGGGCAGATTTTGTCTACTATATATTTTATCAATAGAGGTCCCTCTACTTATTTTGGATGTGGTATTCTATAGGAAGCATGGACTAGTAAGAAGGTGAGTTATTCTTTTCTCAAAACTTTTGACTGTGAAGAATTTTTTCACATAGATTCTGAAAATAGAACCAAGCTGGAAGCTAACTCAAAGAAATGTGTATTTTTTGGATATGGAATCAATGAATTTAGTTATAGGCTTTGGGATTTTGAAAATCATAAAATTTTAAGAAGTAGAGATGTTGTATTCAATTAGAAAGTGTTGTACAAAGATCTATTGCAGCAACATGAGAAGAAAGAAGATGATTATGTAGTGTTGGATGATACTCTAAAAGCTGATGTTCCAGCCATTCTTCATGATTTGCAACAACCACAACAACAAATAGCACACACACCAGTGAATGTTAGATTGTCAACAAGGCAAATTAGACCTCCAAAAAGATTCTCTCCATCTTTGTATTCAATTTTACTCATTGATGCTGGTGAACCTGAATGTTATGATGAAGTTGTGTAGGTGGATACTAAGATTTAGTGGGAGTCTACAATGAAAGATAAAATGGACTCTTCGCTAAAGAATAAGACATGGGATTTATGCAAGTTGCCTACAGGTAAAAGAGCTTTATAGAATAAGTAGGTTTACAGGTTGAAAGAAGAGGAAGGAGGTAAGAAAAGATTTAAAGCTAGGTTAGTTGTGAAAGGATTTGCACAGAAAAAGGGCATTGATTTTGATGAGATATTTTCTCCTGTTGTTAAGATGACTTCTATCTGTATAGTTTTAAGTCTTGTGGCTATTGAAGATTTTCATTTAGAGTAGCTTGATGTTAAAACAACTTTCCTTCATGGTGATTTGGATGAAGAGATATATGGCTCAGCCACAGGGATTTGTAGTCAAAGGTAAGGAGAACTTAGTGTGCAAATTGAAAAATAGTTTATATGGCTTGAAGCAAGCACCTCGACAATGGTATATGAAATTTGATAGTTTTATGCATGAATATGGATACAATAGATGTCATTCAGATCATTGTGTTTATTTTAAGAGGTTGGATTATGATAGCTACATTATTTTATGTTTATATGTTGATGATATGCTTGTAGTTGGGTCTAACATGGATCACATTAAGGGGTTGAAATGCCAATTAGCACATGCATTTACTATGAAGGATTTGGGGGCAACAAAACAAATGCTTGGTATGAAAATCTATAGAGATAGGAAGAATAGGACATTGATGCTATCTCGGGCTAATTATGTTGAGAAGGTGTTGCAACATTTCTATATGGAGAATGCTAAAGCTGTCAGCACACCTTTACCTAGTCATTTGAAGTTGACTAACGAGATGTGTCATAAGACACAAAAAGAAGAGGATAAGATTTCCAAGGCACCCTATGCTTCAATAGTAGGAACCTTGATGTATGCTATGGTATGTACTAGGCCAGATATTGTACATGCAGTGGGAGTTATTAGTAGGTATATGAGTCATCCAGGAATTGAGCATTGGAATATAGTCAAATGGATTCTTAGAGATTTGAGAGGAACATCCAATAAGTGTTTACACTTTGAGGGCTCTACTACTGATTTATAGGGCTATGTTGACTCAAATTTGGTAGGAGATATTGATACTAGGTAGAGTACTATAGGTTATGTCTTTACTATTGGTGGGGCAGCCGTGAGCTTGGTTTCTAGGTTACAAAAGGTTAATTCATTATTCACTATAGAGGTAGAGTATGTAGCCACTACAGAGGTAGCCAAGGAGGTGATATAGCTTTAGTTCTTCTTGGAAGAATTAGGACACCCTCAGAGGGATAATCATTTGTTTATAGATAGTCAAAGTGTCATTCATCTTGTAAAGTATTCAGCTCTGCATTCAAAGATCAAACACATACAGTTGTGATACCATTTCATTTGATTAATTTTGGAGGATGGATAGTTAAAGCTAGATAAGATACATATAGATGAAAATCCAGTAGATATGTTGAAAAAGGTAGTAACAAGGGAGAAGTTGACCTCCTCTTCAACTTTGGTTGGTCTTCTAAACTGAACATGCATAAAATAATAGCATAGTCTAGAGTGGTTTGATCCAGTGGGAGCCCCATGTGGTACAGCATAGCTACAAGATCAATCTCCAAGTGGGAGATTGTTGTTTGGTGTGGAGACTAATTAGTCCCGAAGTGGGAGATTGTTAGATCATGGTGACTGATCAGGAAAGTATTGTGCATACTTCATAATTTTTTTGGGGCTCAAGGCATCACCTCAACAAAAAAAAAATTGGGCCCTATTTTATCAAGATTTTGGGCTGACCTGTAATTATTAATTATAACCCTAAAATGGTAAAAATAGTTGTATAAAAGAGCTTAGGGTTACGGATTGTTTCATAGTTGTGATGTGAAATTGGTTCTTGCTGCAGTATTGAGCTATAAGGGATTACAGATTGTAATTAGGTTATAATCACTGGATCGTAATAATATCAGACTTGCTATTTGGTGGACATAGCCCAAGGATTGGGTGAACCATGTCAAATCTTGGTGTCTTGTGTTCTTGTGTTCTTTTCTATGTGATCTATTATTTTCTGTTATTGGTTATATTTGCATGTAATTGTTATTTTTGTCTGTGGTTTAATTCTAACAGAGAGTTGTTGCCCCTGTTTCATGTGGTGGTGGTATTTCTTCTCCTGTTGAGAGGGTTTTGGGGGTTGTTTCTAATTTGGATGACTTTTCTCAGCCAAAGGCTACTAGGAAGGTGGAGGATAGATGGATAGTAGTAAAAGGAAAAAATTTCAAGCCCTCCAATCCATCATTTGATATGTCTTTACATTCTCAAAAGACAGGACTGAAATGTAAATCTTGAGGCTCAATTTTCTTAACCTGTTGTTTGCTTGGTCTTTTTGAGGTTGTCACATTTTCTTTTGTTTCTCCTAGTCTTTTTGGCCTATTGTCATGTAGTTTGAATGGTTTTTTACTAAATGTCTTCTTTTGCAACCATGGGGTGTTAGGATCCTGTTCAAAATTTGTTTAGGTAGTAGTAGAGCACTATGTTATCTGTAAGGCCACCCTGGTCACCTTGTTTTGGTGGGCGGCCTATTTCACCTTAGGATTTTTGTATTTCTATTTGAGCTTCATTTAAAATTGTTTGATCTATAAGGGTATTAGGAACCCTTCAAAACCTATTTCCCTTAATCAAAAACAAGTGTGTATTGCACCTATGGTATTGCTTGAAAAATGGGAGAGAATGTATTGATCAATTCAAGGAGAAGAATGTGAAAAAAAGGGGGAGAATTCAATATGAGGGAGAGCATTTGGAAAAGTCATGGAAGAAAAAAGTGGAAACATTTTATCTCTAGTGTTTTTTTTTTGTTGAAGAAAATGTTTGTTTACATTGAGCTTTTAAAAGAAGTGTGGTAGGTGTTGCTATCAATTCCAAATGGAGAGATTGTTGGCATAACTAACATAACTAATGGTGTGATAATTAGTGGTTTTAGTGATGTCATAATAAATATTTAATTACATGTTGATCAGTTATTGTATTTTCATTGATGTCAACTATTGATGTGCTCCTAGTATGTTGTCAAGCATAATTATGATGAATAGAGTGTTGTAGTAAGAATCAATGAGTGTGATCATATAGATATGTTTGGGGATGTCTCTTGAAGAGTTTATGGTGATTTTTTTTGTTGAAGAGAAGAGTAAGTTGAATGGTGAATTCACAATGCAACTACTAGAGCAATTAGTGACAAGTGATAGGTGATTTGATTGGTTTTCCAAATTTATGTTGAATGAAGTGGAACAATCACACAATGATGTGTAGAAGTTAGTGAATCTAGTGTAATTACAATAGCAACTCACTATCATCAAAATTAAATTAGTTCTAGGAAGGAAAGATGACCGATGAAATAGTAACAAGTGACCATTGAAGCAATGATAGGTTTGATGAACAAGTAAAGAAAAAATGGTTTCTTGAGTAATAGTTAAATAGTTGATGATTGGTAACTAGTTAAAAGGTTGCAATGACTTTGGATAAGTCAAAAGTGATTAATTTAGTGACATGGATAAACATCTCAAGGTGATTATTTGGAAACCCATTGACCAAGAACAACATTTGGAGAAGACTTTACAGGAAGAAAGTTGTTGGTCAAATGTGTTTGACCTCTAGCATAGAATTCTATGAATTAGATGGAAGGATCATGTAAAATTCTTCTAAAGCATAAGATATTATCTTATGGAGATTGGGCTTGAGAAGGATATTTCAATTTCATATCAATAACATGGTAATGGTTTTATTAAGGTGGTGGAGTTGGAAAATTGGTGTATACAAGTGAAGGATGAATAGTTTGTGTTGTTGATCATAATTGAGAAAGTGTGGTGTAGAAAAAAAAGGTTTGATTCAACCAAGAAGAAGTTGGGTGTGTTGAGAAGTGAATTTGAGCTTCAGTAGATTTGATCAGGTATAGTTAGTGTTGTTACATATATCATAATTTTTGTTGTTCCCTAACAATTACAACAATCAAAATCCATGTACCAGGTAGATCCATATAGGTCCTTTGTTGTAAATCCTTTAACAAGGTAACACTTTAGCTAGTGTTCAAAGTCCTTTAAAAAAGCTACCCCTAATAGGTTAAATCTTCAAATAGGGTTAGAGGTATATCCCCTAACAAGGTGGCACCTAACAGTGTCTTTATAACTCCTAATAGGGTTGAGCTCTTGATAGGGTGTACTTCTTAAGAGTACACAATTTGTGGGTACTAGTCCCCACTGTAGTTTTGATCCAAGCTAGGTTTCTGCAATACCAAATTTTGTGCCAAATGTGTGGATGCTTACATGTGATGGATGTTTTGATTTGTTTTTATTATGATGTTTATCAGTTAAAGGTTGAAAAGGTGATTATTTGGTTGATTAACTATTCACCCCCCACACCCCCCCCCCCCGCCCCCCACCCACATGCCCTCTTAGGACTAAAATTTCCAAGACTCTAACACCAAACAATGAAGGTTTGAAAAAGAGGCTAATAACCAACAAATCTGCATAACAAACCACAATGTTAGTATAAGTTGACATTATATACTACATCAAGACCACAAACCACCACATATAAGGTCTTCGCACAAGAAGGGGGTCAAGGTTTTGTCTTTGAGGGGGCAGCATTAACAAATCTAGCAACTTAAGAAAAGCCTTGCCACTAGCAAAGAGTCTTTTGGGGATTGATCCACTCATTCCCTATCCTAGCACACTCAGGAACCTACCCCACATTAACAACACTAGATTCAAGAAAATAAGAGATTGACACCAACTCCCCATAAGCCATGCCTAAAGACTCCAAGAAAAAAATCAAGGCAAATGAAACAAGGCAAGAAAACCTTTGATACACACTAGAAACAAAATCTAGTTGAGGACACTCGCATCTAAACTTTCCACATGCGCACTAAAATACAAGGAAACTACAACAAAATTAGGCTAGGAAACACATGGTAAGTTTGAAAAATTTAGATAGGAATGCATGTTGAAGCACACACATATACAGAGCCAAAGCCAAAGTCATGCATGGACACTATGTCATTTTTAACTAGTATACTAAGTTTTATTGTACTGACAAAAATGTTTTATAATTTTTGTATTTATAAATATATATACACAATACTATAGTGATATATAAAATCAATTAATTATTTGTATAATTAGATCTTAACCATAATATAGAATAATTTTATTTGACTAAATAGAATGAGTACATCATGAATGAATAAATTTACAAGATAATCTAAATGTGACTTGAAAGAAGCCAAAACACTTGAATTATTATGAAGAAACAAGAGCATCCTTTTATATAAGGTGTGAATACCTGATAGAAATTTATAATATCTCTAAAAGAAAGGACCTAAAAGGAAAACATAGCACCATAATTCTTCACCATTTTGTATGTATATCACATTTGATAAATAAGCAAACAAAACCATACATAGAATAGATAAAGGTGAAAAATGTCCATTGGTTTTGTAAGGTGTTCACTAACTCCCCATAAGCCTTCTAAATATCATCAATATAAGAGATAACAAAATCTTTGAAGCTACCCAACTAAATTTACTAAAAACATAGCACAAAAATTCTTTGCCATTTTGTACGTATATCACATTTGGTAAATAAGCAAAAAGAACCATGCATAGAATAGACAAAGGTGAAAAGCATTGATAGGTTTTGTAAGGTGTTTTCCATACATTCCCATAAGCCTTAAAACCATCAATATAATAGATAACAAAATATTTGAAGCCACTCAACTAAATTTGTCATTGCTAGTGGTTGAGCTATTTGATCGATTCTAATGGGGGACTACCCCACTAAACTAGAAGTCTTGTTGAAGGATTACTAATTATTATACCTTAAAGGTTCTTATAGTGAGATTCAATATGCTTACAAACATTTTTTTTATGATCAAGCATTATAATATTTAATAAATTTGTCCTTGCTAGTGGTTGAGTTATTAATGTTTGATTGACTCTCATGGGGGACCACACCACTAAACTAGAAATCTTGTTGAAGGATTACTAATTATTAGACCTTAAAGGTTCTTATAGTGAGCTTTAATATGCTTACAAAAAAAAATTTATGCTCAAGAATTATAATATTTAATAAATTATGCTCATAGTAGGTGTTATCATCTATAAGACCTTTTGAGAAAGAGATTAAAAGGAATCCCCATGTTCTAATTACCTAAATGTGCCAACAACATAAATTTGGGGGTGGTAAAATCACTAATATAGAACAAGTTCATGTATCACCTAATTCAGTAGTGCAAATTGAACACTAACATTAACTAAGCATTCACAAAACTAAATAAGTAAACACTTATGATAGGATGAGGTTCACACCAAAAAGGAAGGCAAACCAAGAATGGTGAGCTCCTTAGGTGTAACCTACGATGACATAGATATGTCCCTGATGGATAGGGGATGTATGCTCATGATGTGCTCAAGCTTCCAATGGATGAGTGTTTTTATCAAGTGTGTAGATGGGTAATGGTTTCAACAATGGACATGAAGATGGATTTTGACATGGCTATGGTGCAAAATAGGCATGGTGTAGTGGTCAATGAGGCATTATAAATTTGCATGAAAGTGGATTGTGGATTGTGAGAGGGAAGGGCTTTATTTAAGGCCAAGGAGTATATGGAGGGTTAAGATGCAACGATGGAAGAATGGTGAGGGAGGGCTAGGATGCATTCAAAGGGAAGCAAATGGATTATGCTTGTTTGGAGCCAATAGGGGAGTGACACTTGTCACAAGAAGGATGAGTGTGAGGGGATGGGATAATGGTTGGTCAAATGAAATAATGAGGGAGGAAGAGTGTGGAAGAGGGATGTAAGAGGCATTTAATAGTAAGTAAGAGCCATTAATGCTCTTGGATAGGGATGGAAGAGGACAAGGGAGACTTGTTAACTTTGGCTTGGGTTAGCAAGTCTTAACCCTTGCTTAAAGTTGTGCATATGTTTAGGAGGGGGATTAGACTTAGTTTAGGAAGGAGGTTTAGGGAGAAAGTGGCTTAGCTTTAATGGGATGGGTTAGGTAGGTGGCTAAGTGAGGTTAATATGGATGAATGGGTTGGATTAGGGCTAAGGATAGGGTTTAGGAATTTTTTTAGGAGTTTAGATAATTTATTAAATGATTTATTTAATAAAATGGGGGATATAGGATTAAATTAAATAGTTTTGGAATTTTATTTTATTTAATAGAAGAATAGGCTTTTAATTGATAAATTGATCTTGGGTTATCCCTTGATTTTATCAATTGGACTATAGTTAATTAAAATAATTAATTAACTAGGGGATGATGATTAATTAATTAAATAATAAATATTTAGTCAATAATGTCCTAGGAGATGACTAAATAAGATTACCTAGTGATGTAATCAGATTTAGGTGTCTACATTTTGCCCCTCTTTGACATAGTATTGGAATGACATAGTTTCAAAGAAGTTTGGATATAAATGAAAGAATACTTTTTAAAGTAATGTGGTTGCCCCAATTTTGAGTAGAAGATGAGAAAATGGACTATGTGATGCCCCTTCAAGAAGGTAGTGGGGGAAGAAAATGAGACTCGGCAACTTCTTGAAAAGTTGCAAGAAGTTAGGGCAATCAGGAGGAAAGAAGGATTAAAAGAAGGTGAATTAAAGAATTAAAGAGAAAAAGGAAAGAAGGCTAGAGGTAAAGGAGGCCACTGAAGGAGTTGTAGAGGAAGATAGGGCACCACAGGGGACCTATAAGGGGCTAGAGGGGGACTAGAAAGAGCTATTGGCTCTCATACAGATAACGAGATATTATTGCTTAAAGCTCTTACTTGGACGATATGATGGTTGTGCTTGGATGACCAAAGCATTAGGTAGATGCGGTACGGTGAGTATGAGTGTGATAGACACTAGATTGATCAATAGGGTTGAAAAACCAACCTTTAATATTTTATTTTGTAGTATTTTTAGTGTTCCCGCAATGTAGGAAACACAATCCCCTGGACACAGGTCCAACAGGATCACTATAGGGATTGATGGGATCATGATCCCACAAAAATAGCTAGAGGGGAAGAGTAAAATAGGGCTTAGAAACACTTTTCATGAAATCATGAATTTGGCAAGGTAGAGTTTGCGAGAGCATGAATCTAGTAACAAGAAAGCAATCTCACTAGAAAAAACACACTCTAGGTGGTGGAAAAGCAATTTCATCGAAATGGGTAGTTTTAACGCAAGAATGGGATAGGATTCAACTGGGAGGGTAAAAGTCAAAGTGTGCTCCTATAATAAGTGGGGTCAATGGGAATGTTAGGGCTTTAGGTCCTACAAGAATGTGAGCTAGGGTTGTGGGGATCAAAAGGGTCAAAGAACAATCCTGTGATAAGTTGTGTCAGTGGGATCACGAGATTTGACAGTTCGCAGGAACGTGAGAAAAAGGGAAAAAAGTGAAAGGTGCATAGACAAGATAGGGACTTGGGTTGAGATATAGGGGGATTTTTTGGAAGTTAGGTGATGTATATATGAAAAGGAATATTGACGTGGTGCTATTTTGTGTACAATAGTCACTAGATACTCTGGTGTCATGCAAGCGACAGGCGATTGTACTATGTGTAAAAGAGCATCTTACATCATCTAATTGGATGAGGATTGATGGCATTAGCCTAGGGTACTTGGCTAGATTTCCCCATACATAGACATATATGGTGATGGTGACAGCCTTGTGCAAGTGGTGGCACAGTGAGATGGGCACATTTCACCTGCCCATAGGATTGATGACTATGACACTGGAGGATGTTTATAGGATTTTCAAATTAACAGTGTGAGGAAAGCTAGTGATGGAAATGAGAGAGATGATAGGAGAGACAATAGTATAGGAGCTGGTGGGGCTTGGAGTAGCATACTGGATCTGGTGTGGGCAGTTCCCACTAGATGAGCACCTAGACTGGGTAGTTGCAGAGAGACACATTTACTTCTATGTATGTGGATTGGTATTAGGGTACATTTCCCTAGATACAAGTAGGACAGGAGTCACCTTGGCTTTGATACCAACTATCATGATGTCAAAGTGCCTGCAACATGGGGGTCGCCGATGTTGGTGAAGTTGTACTAGGACTTGCATTAGATAATCTATCAAGGGACAAGATGGCAAGGGAGGAGTGTGGGGTTTCCTACATTGTTGCAGGTGTAGGCTTGGGATCATATCATGGCATTCAGGTCGATTGGGAAGAGGGATAGGCAGGCAAAGGAGCCAGTGGCATATAGTTGGGGGAGCCATTAACATACCATCATACTAAGGAGGTGGGCTACTGGTGAGTCTAGATAGATGAGATTCAAGCATTAACATGGAGACCATACATGGGTTTGGGGCCATGGGCAGAGGAGA
This sequence comes from Cupressus sempervirens, assembly GCA_028749045.1. Classification (NCBI taxonomy): domain Eukaryota; kingdom Viridiplantae; phylum Streptophyta; class Pinopsida; order Cupressales; family Cupressaceae; genus Cupressus; species Cupressus sempervirens. The sequence goes on from CM053791.1 coordinate 645,135,336, forward strand.
GACAGCACTTAGCGTAGACCATACCACCATGTTTCATTTTTGGGTGATGGGAATATATTGCAAAGCAATACAGGTTAGATTGGGTCTTGAGCTAATTTGGATGGGTACATGTGGCTCCAAGGGAGTTGAACTAGTATTAGTAGGTTAAACATGAGCTAGTGATGATATTTGGGCCAGCACTCTAGAGAGATGGATTATTACAAGTCTGGCAAGAATTAGCACTACAACAGTGGGATTGGTTTGGAGCAATAGTAGATGTAGGCTCTAAACAAGAGTACTGAGATGGGTTTGAGGAACCAAGGCTAGTAGGTCAAGTGCAAGTGACTAGAGCAATAGTGGTGGTGGGAGAGATAGCTTGAGTAGCTAGACAGGGCCAATATGTAGTCAGGGGACTACAATAGTAGGTAGAGGTTGTGGTGCAGGAGGAGAGACCAATGAGGCAAATCCAAAGGGATCTAAGGGAGTTGAGAGAGGAGAAGAGGAGGGCACAGCCTAAGAGGGGAGAGGAGAGGCTAGTAGTAGAGAGGAGACTACAGGTAGAGGGGGAGGAGAGGCCATAGGGGCTAGTAGGTAGAGGATGAGGTGGAGGTGGCTTGTCATCAAGGGGAGGGGATGATGAACTAGCAAGCTGATATGCATCCCTATTTAGACACATGAGGCAACTAGCCAATTGCTATGAGACACTCAATAGGAGAGAGATCAGCTCAAGATAGAGTGAGATCAGCTGTGACATGAGCATGATGCAGCACAAGGATAGGTGAATAGGGAAAGGATAGAGGTTGGGACCCTGTAGATGGAGCGCATGTAGTTGGAGGGAGGTTAGAGGTGTTGACACTGGAGAGGCAGACATTACAGGCATGGATGGACACTATTCAAGAGGAGAGGGATAGTTTGGTGGTGGAGGTGGTGACCCTAATAGCATAGGTGGTGATAGGTGGAGGATTGGATGAGCTGAGGAGGTTGTAGGAAGAGATGGAGGAGCCAAGGGAGAGAACAATATTTTACTAGGTGAGGTATCATGTAGCATTTGTAGAAAACCAGATAAAGCATTACAGATGATTGACACAATCAAGGATAGTTGGGACCCATATAGGCATGTTGGGAGGGGGAGAAAGTGGATGGAGAACTAGGGTCTCTTAGAGGATAAGTGGCTCTTAGCATACAGGGAAGAGCCACAGGACAAGGCAAACTAGAGGTGAGATAGGGGGAGTAGTGGGAGGAGGAATGAGGTAGAGGGTTCAAGCATTAGAGGACAAATGGGGCCACCACCTCCACCCCAGTAGTACCAAGGGAAAAGAGTGACACCTATGAGTCCCATGATGAGGAGGCAATAGAAGAGGGAGATTAGTGATATGTTTTTTTTGACATATTATATTTTTTGGGTGTATCATTGGATGTATATTGTTTTATAGGCATAAACCTAGTGTATTGATATGGGCCTTTGTACTATTTGGATACTTGGATATCTAGACTATGATGGACTATGGTTTTATTATTTACAAGGATGTCGAATTTATTCTTTATTCTTTGTGGATGAGATATATATGTATATAGAGCAGATCATTCTTTGGGGTGGGATATGGATGTATGGATATGATGATGTCATGATGTTGTTTACTACATGTATATTTATAGATGATTAGATGTAGATGCGAGACTGATGTGTTTGTATACAAGATGTGATGTGTATAAGAACTAAGATGTTACTGACAGTTTCTGATGTAGGATATGATGTTTATGATGAGTTGTGTGGATAGTATTTATATATTTGTGATACAGGATGTGATGTTTATGATGAGATTTTTTTTGGATAGTGTTGATCTATTTGTGATGTAGGATGTGATGTGCTTTATGATGAGATTTTGTTTGGATAGTGTTGATATGTTTGTGATGTAGGGTGTGATGTGCTTTATGATAAGATTTTGTTTGGATAGTGTTGATATTTTTGTGATGTAGGATGTGATGTGCTTTATGATGAGTTGTTTGGATAGTGCTTATGGTGATTTTTATGATAACTAAGAAAATAATTGAAAAAGGAACCTGAGAGATGGTAATGGATGTAATGTGTTTTTGACTTTTGAAAAAGGATAAATAGAAATTAATGTTTTATAAATAATAATAAAAACATCACCCAAGAGATTAAATATGAATGCATGATAAAAAATGGCATAAAAGTGGATGTACACTTATGATGATGAGTAGGATAAAAAAGGGACTTTAAACTATGACAAAAGATGATAAAAAGAACTTAAACTATGATAATGACTTATGATAAAATGAACACAAGCTATGATAAAGTGGACATGAGATTTAATGATGATGGAACATAAGAAAAATGAACACCAACTGTTCATGAGAAAATGTGATAAATGAACTAAAAGCTATGATGATAACATATGTTAAGTGAACTAAAGATTAGGATGATGAAATATGATAAATGCACATAACATATGATGAATAAATGAAATCTATGATGGTAAAACATGATAAGATAAAATGAAACTATGATAATGGATATGATAAATGAACACAATCTATGATGAGACAACATGGTAACTAATTTGAACACTATGATGGTGGATATGATGGGAAAATACCATTTATGATGGTAAAATATGATAAAGAAATTAAAAATGATGATGTTGGAAGCTAAGGAACAAACTCAATCAATGATGATGAACTATGATAAAGAATGATCATAAAAAATATGAGAAACTAATTTTAAAAGTATGATGATGAAAATTTATTTGAAAAGAACTCTAGCTATGATGATAAGATATAGGATAGATGGACTTAATCCTAAGATGGTGAACTATGATAGAGAACTCAATTCATGATAGTAAAACGTTAGCCTACGGATTATGATATGTAAGAGTGTGATAATGAAGATGAACTCAATGTTTGAGGATAAGGAAATGGAATCAAGAGATTATGATGATGGAAGGATCTAAAGGGTGAAAAAGATGGATGATGTAAAGAAAGAATGCAATCAAGGCAAGTGATGAAGAAAAATAGGGGAGGAGATTCAGGGGAATGTAGGGAAGATGAGTGATTACCATATGAAAGGTAAGTAGGGTGATAGGGAGACACATGTGGGGTGTAGGGGGATGGTGCAGTGTTAATTACTTGTAACTTTGAAATGACAAGTGTTCTAATTTTCAGATCAGTCTAATGTGGATGCATGAGTTCCCTTAAGTATTGCTCACTAGAACATATTGTCCCCTCTAGACAAATTGGCATTTTCCTTGTGGATTTTATAAGCCTTCTTATTTACTAATTTGGTTAGTTAGTTACTAACAATTAGTAACTCTTGGAATGGGCACCAATCTTGAGGAAACAATTATGTTGTTAAATAGGCCAACCTAGAGAGGGGCATGTCCATTCAATGAATATGCCCCTTAAGTTAGGTATAAGGGAGGGCTAGGTTTTAGATTAGAAGACACACCAAAATCTATAAGTCTACTCTTCTAGCAATCTACCAAAATAGAATCATCTATAGGAATGTAAACATCTACAAAAGTTCCATGAATTTAACATGGTACCAGAGCTTAGTTCCTTTGTGGGAAGCTTAACCACTTGAAGGTAGATCCATTCAAATTCATTGGGTTTAATCTGAGGTTTTTGAAGATTTTTGTGACTACTTGTACTATTTCTACTATGGATGAGAAGATATTGCTTGATGAAGAATTTAGCAATTCAACGGATAACTATTGTGTGGGACTACAATGATATTCTAAGCTGTAGATTGATAATAATTATCTTTCAAAGTTGGGCAGTCAACATTGTAGATTTTAGGCATTGTGAATCCCTGATAAAGATGTGTAAGTAATATTGTTTTCAGCATGCAAAGATCCTATATTTGGACGTGATTTACCTGGCTTCTTGGATGCTGCATAGTTGGAGGATTGGATGGTAATTAAACCCTACTAATAAGACTTCAATTTGGGGTTATAACTGGCCATTACAACCTGTAGTGTGTTCCTTCAATATGACAGCTAGTTATCTACCTGAAACATTATTATTAGTGTTATCTAGCTTTGTTATTTGAACCTACAATTTCCTAGTATCGAGAAATGTCATCACTATAGACTTGCATTTAAAGACAATAGTTGTCTGTGAATTGGTGTGGCAAGTAAATGAGAGACTCTTATTGTAAATTTTCCAACATTACTTAGATAATCAAGAACCTTTAGATCTTACTAAGGTGGACTTCATTTTGTTTGCTGATCTTTCTTGACATTCTAGGTTGAATTGAGTTCAAGTACATTCATAGCAGCATCGGCGAGCATCCTAGTTCTAGCGTGAGCATTATCTAATACCAGTGTTAGTATTATTGATGCATGTGGTGGAGTTCCTTGGAACTATGGTTGTGTTTGGAATATAGATCCATCACTAGAAGCTATGTAATAATGGAATATATTTGAGGAGTCAAGATTGAAAACTAAAAATGAAAGAAAGGAATATAGGGAGATATACATTAAAAAAAATAGTTATTAATCGGAGATGGTTATGATTAGAAATGGTTATGTACTTTCTATTCTGGACAAATGATTCTTGAATTCACATATGCATGCATAAAAGGCCACTGTTAGAGGATATGAATGGTCATTCCTTTCGTAAGGAAGGAGCATTGGGATATGAAAACATGGAATATGTAGTGATTATCTATCAAATTTAATCAACACTTCTATACTCCTACTGTAACACATCAAATGAAAATAGAGAATAATAAATGACTCATATTAACTTGTCTTGTAAAAATTTTGTCAAGGGTGATGATTATATTAAGGAAATTCACCTCCTTACAAATCTATGATTAATTTAATGTGAGAGATTATCAATTTTTGTTTAGAATATAGATTGGATAACACCAAACTTCTCGAATGTTAGATGGTTGAATTGACACATGGATAATAAAGTGTCATCATATATAAAGCACTTGAATCCCATGTGGATACCATGATAAGCAATACAAAAATAGATCAAATTAGTGGGGCATAGCAATTTAGCAATGGAAATGTCATGTGGATCAAAGTCTACAATGTTATTTCTAAAGAATTGGATCGATTGTGCTTTATACTTGGGATTAGGACTATGATATGAGGAGATAATATCAAACTGCAAACAAATCAAGGAAAAACTACTCCTAGTTGGAAATGTATGTGGAAAACATATGATGTGGCATTTCCATCAAGGAAAATATTGAATGCTATATGTCGGGCTAAACTAGCAAAGAGGGGAACCACTTTTGATATGTGAAATGGTGAGACTTGTGGGAATGGTCTCATTTAATTGACACCCATAGCAAAACCAAAAATACATAACTAGATTAAGAGGATGATTGAAGATAAGTGGTAATGCGAATGATTAATTGACATACCAATTTGATTAATAAATTATATTTTGTGATCAGTAGTATATGGAATTGTTTGTCAATTCCTAGTAATTGCTTACATGTTCTTCTAGAAGGGGAGATGGGATCAAGTTAAAAAAAATTCTTGGCACCCGTCAAGACTCAGAATCAAAGATAATCCAATTTTTTTTAATCATAAGATATGGAGACATTTGGATAATTTATAGTGAGTAAGCTGAATGCCGCTCTACCGAAAGGAAACTCTTATTTAGAATAAGTTTGATCCACTAATAAAGGGAACCTTGGAATAAGAACTAATGATTCTATCATCTTAAATAGAATTGATTATTTTGTTTCAGAGGGAGTTCATCATTGTAAATAACTCGTGGATAGAATTGCTGATGAGATGCACATGGATAAAGATTACATCATGAGACTACAAATCATTTTACTCAAGGCATTTTTGATCTTCCCTCAAGTCCAAGAGGGATTGTTAATGATTGTGGACTTAGAAAAGATGCATTCTATATAATCTTACGACTATTTAGATTATAGTTCTCTTAGAAAGGAGGGAATAAAGTGACATCATGTTGTGACACTGTGATCATGGATATTAGCATGGTATACCTTCTTGACAAAAGGAGAAGCTAAATGATCTACAATGGTGACTCTTAACTCAGAGGGAGTAGACCATGCTTTATTGATTCCTGAGTAATAAAGAATCATAAGTATCATCTTATAAGAAGGTTATATGTTAGAGAGAGTACCTAGAAGTTAGAGTTGACTCCCTAAGATCTAGGTCATACAAAATTAGACTGAGTGTACCATGTCAAGTTGGCATATACTCATAAAGTATAAAAGATTTCATCAAGGTTATGATGGAAATATAAGTATTTATTGTACTTGAGTTCTTTTACCTTATTTTTATAATATCTCTCATGTGTATTTTTTATAAGAAGAGTATATGCCTTGATTTTTTGAAGAATGTTCTTGTAGGAAAGAATTTTTGGATTCAGAAGGAATTTGACATCTCATCAAGGCAACCTTGAATAAGGAGCTCAGAAGATTTGATATCCAGTAGGATTTTGGAAAATCTAAAGTGAGAAACCATCTAATGGGCCTACCTTTATAAACATCATGGTGTGGAAGCATTTCTGAACAAATAGTCTTGTAGCATCAGTTTGTAGTAATAGAAAACAATCTTCCAATAGGAATTTGCACTGATAGCAAATGATCGTATGGTATTTTAAATCAGTAGAGGACTACTGGAAAATCTTGAATAGATTCAAGATTGTGTTGTGAAAGAGACATTTTGATGTCTATGAATCACAACTTGGATAAAGAGAGAATTTAATTATTCTCTAGACTTTATCCTTAAGTACTAGAAATTAGAAAGTGGGTATTCTTATCAAACCTCTTTGAGAGTGATCATCTCAGGAAAGATCCAAGAATGATTGAATTGTTTTTATGATAATTTATATTATTGTTAGGATATTGACTATTACGGGGCTCCACCATTTGTGTTTGTTATTTAAGAGGCGACCATCTCTGAAATAATGAACACTTGTATAAAGACATTATAGGAGGTGACAATCTTTGGGATAATGTTCTGACCAGTAGAGAACTACTAGTAGATTTGGATGAATTTAAGATCATGTTGCAATGGAGGCATTTCTATGTCTATGAATCACAACTTGGATAAAGGAATAATTTAATTATTCTCTAAATTTTATCTTGTGTAAGGCATTCTAGTAATGGATCACTAGTAGAATCTAGATCTTAGACGAAACCAAGATCATGTTGTGATTGTGACATTTTTTAAAACTCCAGATGTCACAACTTGGGTAAAGGGAGAATTTAATTATTCTTTAGTCTTTATCCCTATTATTGCATTCCATGCAATACTGTTATCACAAGTTCAAGTAATACTTCATATCACAAGCCTTCTCAAACACTCTGTGTTACAAGCCTAGGTGATTTGATAATTTGTGTTAGGAACAATGCTTAGTGATTTGATCACAAGCTTTGGTGATAACTTATATTACAAGATTTGTAATATAATGTGTTTTCAGGTATCATTTGTCTAATGATACATCATGCTTGAAATTTACAAAGGTATTGAGTGTATATCTATGCTTAGTCATCTCTATTGATGTTACTAGATATGTTTCTATCACTTATCTTATCAAGTTAAGAGGGAGTGTTAATTCCTTGTAACTTTGACAAGTGTTCTAATTTTTAGATCAGTCTGATCTGAATGCATGAGTTCCCTTAAGTATTGGTCACTAGAACATATTGTCCCCTCTAGACAGATTGGCATTTTCCTTGTGGCTTTTATAAGCCTTCTTATTTACTAATTTGGTTAGTTAGTTACTAACCGTTAGTAACTCTTGGAACGGGCACCAATCTTGAGGAAACAATTATGTTATTAAATAGGCCAACCTAGAGAGGGACATGTCCATTCAATAAACATGCCCCTTGAGTTAGGTATAAGGAAGGGCTAGATTACAGATTAGAAGACACACAAAAATCTATAAGTTTTATCTTCTAGAAATCTACCCAAATAGAATCATCTATAGGAATGTAAAAATCTACAGAAGTTCCATGAATTTAATATGCTGCATATCACTGATTAGTCAAAACCTTGGTTAGGAGGGAGGAAAAATATGCACAACTTTAAACACAATTTGTGTAGAAGACTTAGGGGGATGGGATTGGGTACGAGATTGGGATGACATGGAAAGCTGAGAACATGGTGGATAAGAGCTTTGAGGGAGTGGGGTAGAGAGGAAAGGTGTGACATAGAAAGAGAAGGTGTAGGAAGAGGCTAGTACAGATGTGTGGGTGGGTGGTATGAACAAGTAATTTTTAGTATGGGACAAAATGAAAAAAGTGAGAGGATATACTGGAAGCTTGAGGGTGGGGTACTTCATAAAGAAGTACCACCATTTACTATGAGCACTTTATTTGATATAGGAATATTAGGGACATGCCAAAGTTACTAGGAACATCAAGGCCTTTTCCCCAATATTACATAGGACTAAATCAAACAAGCACACAAGGATTTCCCCAACATCACACATGGGTCCCATAGAAATCAGCATGGAAACACTACTAGGTGATCCACAAGAAAATGATAGTTCCCAACTACATCATGTGATCATGAATGAAAACATGTTTTGAATATGCAAGGGTGATATCTGACTGACTCACAAGCATAAAAAGACCTTGGTCAAAACCATGCTTTTGAGTTGCCCCAGTTAAAGCACACCATGATATAGAAGACCATTGCGACCATGAGGAGGGAACAGCTAAATCACCTAGAAATGACCTATTCAAATAAAAATACATAAAAAACCCAATATGAGAAGAAAGAAAAAATCCATGATAAAGTAACATTTTGCAAAAGAGATCAAGATAATTGGATATTGATAGGCCAATGTTAGGTGTGAGGAAGGATGCATCCTATAAGGACCTAGCGATAGTATGTTTGGGCTGAGGACAAAATTGGCAACTATAACTTTCTATAAACAACTAACTAGTGATGTGGGGTTCTATGATGGGACTCGAAAGTGTATAAGAATTACTATACAATGGACGGATGACTCAAGAACTTATGATAGAATACAATTGCAAGTGTACATATAATGGGGAAAAGCTCAGGATATGAAAATAGTATTGATGCATTGTGTTTATTGTTACATGGGTATGATACACAAAGTTTGTTATTGTTACAAGGGTATGGTACATAGAATATTCTTGTTGTTACAAGGATATGGTACATAGAATACTATTGTTGTTACAAGGATGTGATACATAGACATGATACAAAGGATATAATACACATTGTAGGATACAAGAGTGGGATAGATATGCTAACCATGGTAGAATACATAATCTATGGAGGCTTTCCAAACTAATGGACACTAAAAAGAAATTTCGTGATGTGGAGGAGTGTGAGGCTGAAATTCTTTGAACATCTTGGAAAATAGGAAGATGGGCAATGAGGTGCAAAGAGGTGATGGAGGAGATGTAGGTCATTAATAGATAATGGCTAGGCTAAGTACACCTAGCACCTAATTGCTAGGTTTTCACTAGGGGACCTATCCAAGGTGCTTGAATTGCCAAATTTTCACCATTGGATGCTTCTTTTTCTATACTATTTTTTCATTGCTTTTCTCTTCCATTTTCTTCCCTTTAAGGGAGCAAGATACACTAAGGAGTTTTTAGGCATAGAATTTCTTGAGGTGAATGATATTGGTGGGATCATTTAGGACTTCACCCTCAAGTGTGGATAACTGATAGGCCCCTAAGCCAAAAGATGTCACCACATAAGGACAAAGACATGTGGGCTCAAACTTGCCTTTCTTTTCTCTATCAGCTTGGACCTTCATGTTTTCTTTGAGGACCATGTCTCCTTCTTGAAATTGGTAGGGATGCACCTTCCTATTGTAGTTATGCTTGAGGCAATTCTGGTAGACCATGAGGTGGTCATAGGCTTGTTTCCTTTTTTCATCAAGTAAATATAGTTGGGTAAGTCTAGCCACTTTGTAATCCTCATCTGACATCTAGCCCTACAAAGAAATATGCAAGGATGGTAATTCAACCTCAATAGGTAATATTTTTTTAGCACCATTAACTAGGGAGTATGGGGTTGTGTTGGTGGATATACGGGACAAGGTGTGGTAGGCCCATAAGGCAAGGTTGATTTGTAAATGCCAATCATGCCCAAAATCATTGAGAACTTTCTTTAGGATTTTGAGTAGGGTTCTATTAGTTTCCTTTACCTAACCATTACCTTGTGGGAAGTATGGACTAGAAAAATGGTGATGGATATGAAGGGAAGTGCACAATTCCTCCATATTGAGATTTTCAAAATTACTTCCATGATCAATAAAAACTGGTAGCCTGGATGCCGAAGTGACATATGATATGATAGAGGATAAATTTGGATACTTGAACTCTTGTAGTAGTGATGAGGGGGACTGCTTCTACCCACTTAGTAAAATAATCAGTGGCAGTGATTATCCACTTGTTCCCTTCTGAAGAGAGAGGTGTGATAACACCAACAAGATCAAACCCCCAAAATGCAAATGACCATGTTGGCACAATAGGTTGCAGATCTTGAGCTAGGGCTCAGATTAGATTAGCATGTTTTTGATAGGTTAGATACCTTTCCACAAAGTCACATGCATCATGCTCAAGATTAGGCCAATAATATCGAGCCTGAAGGATTTTCTTAGTGAGAACTATTCTGCTCATGTGAGCACTAAAAAGTTTTCCATGCATCTCTTTGAGAGCCATTGCAGCCTCATTTTGGTCTAAACATCAAGAGAGAGTATCATGATAGCCACAACGATATAGGGTTTAAGCTATGATAATGTAACTGGATGCTCTGCAAATAAGGTTTTGGCATTGGGTTTGTGTGAGATGGGGAGAAAGATACCATTTAGTAGGTAAGCATGAATTTCATGGTACCATGGGGATTGGGGACCAACCAAGATGCATACTTGTGTTGATTCATCATTCTTGTAGGCAGGCTCATGTAGTTGCTCAACTAATAATTCATACTATGTAGCTTCCCGAGGGATCTCCAAAAGTGAACTAATAGTGGCCATGGCATCCACAACCTTGTTCTACAACCTAGGTATCTATATGAATTGAATCTGAGTAAAATGACCCTTCAACTGGTCTACCAACTCTTTGTAAGGTTGTAGCTTGTCATCTTTGATCTAATATTCATCCATGACCTGCTTGATAATAAGTTGTGAATCTCCAAAGACCTGTATCTCTATGATGTTCCACTCAACTACTATTTTGAGTCTTGCAATAAGGGTCTCATACTTTGATATATTATTGGTACATTGGAACCATATTTTGAAAGATTTAGGAATGTAATCTCCCTGAGGTATGACCAAGAGTATGCCAACTTTGAAGCCAAGGGATGTGTAAGATCCATCAAAGTATAATTTCTAGGAGGGTTGTTCTTCTACTAAGAAAAGGTGTTCATCTAGAAATTCCATAATGAGAGGGTGATCTGCAACCAAAGGTGCATCTTCCAAGTGATCTAAGATAGCTTGGCCTTTGATAGCCTTGCTATTGACATATTGGATGTTGAATTCATTGAGAAGCATGACCCATTTAGCCAGATGCCTGATAAGCACTATGTGTGACAACATATACTTTAATGGATCAATTTTGGATATTATTTGCATAGTGTGGCTTAACATATAATGACACAACTTCTTAGTGACAAATACCATGGCTAAAAAATCATTTTCCATTGGCATTTAATTGAGCTCATATCTAACTAGAGTATAATTGATTTAGTAAATAGCCCTTTCCTTGCCTACATCATCAAGTTGTGCTAGATGAGCACCTAGTGTTGTTGGCATAGCTATGATGTATAATATGAGTGGAAATCCTACAACCAGAGAAACCAATATAGGTGGATTAGCCAAGTATTTCTTGATTAGTTCAAAGTTATGTTGGCAAATGGGGTCCCACCTAAAATTTTGATCCTTTTTGAGTAAATGTGTAAATGATTGGCACTTATCGATGAACTGGGAGATGAATCATCTAATTATAGTTTCCCCTAAAGAGAGAAAAGCTACCTGAGTGTCTTAGGAGGAGCCATATTCTATTGGAAATATTATGATAGGCTAGATTACTGAGAGTAGAGGGGTGAATCAGTAACCATAAAAATGTTTATCCTTGTTTAGCAATTAATCCTTATGTGAAAATTTGATCTAACTGTATGTATGAGAAACTGAAAACATGAAAGCATACATAACACTTTAACACAAGATTTGGTAACCCAGAAACCTTCCAAATAGAAAGTAAAGCTGGGTTGGGGATGATACCCACAAGCTTTAGTATTGTAGTATAAAGTTGGCCTATTAAGGCTTATAATGATCACTTATGATGAAATGATCACTTATGATGATCTGCCCTATTAGGAGCAATAAGTACTACTAGGTCCACCTTACAAAAGGATTTACAAACATACAATGAAGTATGCACTCGGTAAAGAGATTTACATAAGACTGTTAGGTCTACCTTGTTAAAGGATTTGACTGATCCACCTATTAGGATGAAGCAATTTTTGATCTTTGATCTACAACTTGCTTTGTTGAATGAGATTCCTCTAAGTGTAAAAATCACCTTGTTGTGATAGGTATCTATTTGTTGCTCCTTATACTATTGTAGTCTTTGTAATTCACTCTTCTGCTCTTCTTTGATGATTACATTACTTCTCTTTGATTATTTGGATGTGATACAATACATTACATATATCAATCCAATCACATAATTACAAAGTCAGCCACAATACAAGTTTCCACAAATATTACAAAGTTGGCCAAAGTATAGAAACTCAGGTCTTGAAGAATAACTCAGTGAGGTTTTGATACTCGGCATCCACTATCAATGCGCGACATCATCATGCACTCAATAGATGTAGAAGCTCGGTCTATAATAATCACTTCCAAGTACTCTTGAACTCAATTTGCATTGGTGACTTGATGAATATTATAAAACTCATCATATAAATTGAATCATTTGATTCACATTGCATAGCTCATTCAATGCTATCACTTTGAGCTCAGTATAAACTGAGTCACTTGGTTAACACTGAGTAGGTCAGTTAACACTAGACTCACATCACACCAGTTGTGAACTTGGTAAGCATTGCACAACTTGGTTTGTACTGGTAAACTCGACATACACTAAAATGCTTAGTTTACACTATTGATCATCACCTTTGTAGTAACTGTTTGGTGTAAACTAAAGTCTATCTAAAGGACTCGGTAGTAACTGTAGAAGTTAGTAACAACTTAAATGCTTGGTTAACACTATTATCTATACAATATGCTCAATATGAACTTACAATCTGAATAAGTGTATGTCACTAATAACAAACATGACTGGAATGTCAACAATCTCCCCCATTGGCATTAGTGACAAAAACACTTATCAATCAAAATTGAATTATCCATCACCTTATATGTACAACTCGGTAGAGTATACTATTTTTTTTGAGATTTTTCAAAATTGATTTTATAAAGGATACATTTTTGTACATGGTAATACTCCCCCCTACATAATATACAGTATACTATTCATATAATATACATTTTCTACAATCTGTAATTTTCTTTCAATTTTCTCCCTTTTTATATCTTATCCAATCTTCTCACATCTTCTCTCCCTTATATCTCCTTGTTCTCCTCATAGCTTCTCCCCCTTTTTGACATTAATGTCAAAGATTTATGCAAAATATATTACATACTAATGCCAAAATGAGACAAGAATTTTGAATGTACCTTCAGTATGAGCACCAAAGTCTTCTCTCAATTCTCTTGCAAGACCTTGAATGTGTATAATGCAACCTGCACTTCTACTGATAGTTCAACAATATGGTCTACAATAGAGAAATTATTGTCATGGATGAGGTTTTTTTAATGTACTATATGTTTTTGTAGTGCATCCATGTTAGGGAGAATCATATCTTGGATATCTATCAAAGTTGATCCAATTCTAGCTTCTTCTCTGAGTAGTTTTGCTTGCATATCTATCAAAAATCTGATCTTGTTGAAGTGAGCAGAGCTAGAACTCAAGTCAAGTTGCAACTACTATGCACTTTCCTTCATATCTTCATCAATTTTAGACAATTTTCCTTTTATTTATTTTGTGAAAATTGATATGTTACATAACTTTCCAAAAAGTAATGATACATTGATACAAGAACTTTCTAGAGAGCTCAAAATAGTAGATAACTCTACTTGGTGAATGGAAAACTATTGAGCAATAAATTCCAAAACTTTATTCTCAAACTTCTTCTCAGCTTTCTACAATAGTTTATCTTGTCCATCCAAATCTTCATTGTATTTCTTGACTGCCTCTACCAACTGATACAAAATTGGTTGAGAAGTGTCAACCTCTATACTTAGGGCCTTTGCTAAAATTTTCTTGGCATCCTCAATGATCTTAAACTCTATGTTCCTTTCTTCTCTTAGCCTTTTTTTCTTGGCTTTCTTTTGTAGAAGTTCACCAAAGGTTTGTGTTGGTGCTCAAAATTGCATTCCCATTTTGAGTGCCTATTCCAAATTTTGAGTTGCTTTGAACCCCTATGAACACTTTTCATGCATACCTACTAGCCGTTGTCTTAATGTCTAAATGGTGTTTTATGTTTCTAACACCCTTCATTCAGCTTGTGCATGTGTTTCATGTTGATAAACTAACATTCCAAACTATTCTGCGAAGTTCCATTTTGAGTAGTATCATTTTGCATTCTCTGCCAAGTGTCAAAAAGTGATAGGAGGGCATGTTTTCCTTTGAATATCTTTTACCCAGTTATGTTTCATGGCTCGCCACTTTGAGAACATTTAATATGCTTAACAGAGAACCTATGTTCCAAGTTTCAAGTCATTTTGAATCTGTTTGACTAGGTCTCGAACCCCTCAAAGTTGGTCAGTTACCTCTATTATAAATCTACATATTGTTCATAATTCTGAGTAGCCCTGTTTGACCTATCAAACTTTGGAATAGTTGACCCAAATAATAAAATTCCTTTTGCATCATATTCTAAGGGTCAGAGACTTTCTACGCTCCAGATTTGAGCTTATGACGAATCAATTTGATCATTTTTCAAACGTGATTCCAAAGGCAATTTATAAAGTTTCACTAGTGTCAGAAATATAGATTGGTCGGTACCCCTATTTTGGATGTCACATCTTTGTACTTGTGATTGGTGGGACCAAATGGTTTATTCCCCTGCATTCTACTCTAAAAATACTATGAGTGTGCCAATTTTCAAGTCTTGTTGAATATGTCTGCACACTTTCCCAGGCTCGTTCCATTTGCAAAAAACACTTCTCTACTAATGTTCACTGTCCTACAAATCCAGGTAGCCAACTTCAGACCTTCACCAATTGTGTCCCGTGATTCTTCATGAGCCCAAATAATAGAAGTACACTCTCCTCATGACAAAGTATCAATTCCCTAGTTTTCAGAATCTCAAGTGCCTGTTTGCTTAGTTTTCAAGGCCAAAACCAAGTGTAATTTCCAGCTTTCTGACATGTTTATCTGCAGGTGATTTTAAGTAGGCATGTTCGAAGGTCGATATCTTTTAACCCTACTGTTGTCATGCAACGAGATTTGGCAAGCCTATTGAATGTGTCAGAGAGAATAAAAGTCCAAATTTTTAGAGCTCGACCAAGTGTTTATGATAGTTTTTAAAGCCAGGCAATAGGCCTCCTAGCACAAATTTCACAGTGGTACAAAAATGATTTTAAAAAAGTATTAAGTGGTGAATTTGTGTTCAAATTTGATTTCAGACGGTTTGAGATGATTCATGGATCACTTTGCCAAATCAGTTGTTCATAAATGAAAATTTTTTAGGGGCCCACTTTGGGGCTTGACTAATTCCATAAGATTGATGACAACTGGTGAAGATTAAGGATATTTTAAGATGAATAATGGAAATAATTG
The DNA here is from genome assembly GCA_028749045.1 of Cupressus sempervirens. Lineage (NCBI taxonomy): Eukaryota > Viridiplantae > Streptophyta > Pinopsida > Cupressales > Cupressaceae > Cupressus > Cupressus sempervirens. The sequence continues at coordinate 645,151,180 of CM053791.1, forward strand.
ATTATTTTAGGATTCTGGTGTATGTACCTTGTCCTTCTAGATCAAGTGGATAGGTATATGAATGCACATGATGAACAAGTGAAGCATTGACTTGATGGCTTATATCTTTATCCTATAACCCCACAATTTGTGTGAGGCATGTGCTGACTTATATCTACTCTGAATTAATTGTAATTGATCGACAATGTTTTGTCTTATCCTCCATGCATGATCACTTTCCTTCTCTTATATTTACTAATAATAATGCCTTCTTATTATCTATGTTCCTTAATGGTGAGTTGAGAGAAGAGGACATAGTGTCACACACATGGCAAACATAAAGAGCTGGAGACAGAGTATGGTGGAGTTGCAAGAGGCACCCATGTTGCAAGACATTGGAGTTAGCAAGGAAGATGCCAAGGATAAAATCATAGCCAACGAAGAGGATCCCAGTGGTCCACATGGTTGGAAACAATGCAACCCATGGCAAAATGTTGTCCCACACCAAAATAAGAGTGCAGTATTTAATGAGGCAACAATAGAAAAAGGGCCATTCACGCAGCATGAAAGAGGCAACACCCATAGCTTAAGAGGCAAAACTCATAGCGAGGGAAGAATGGTAATCATCCACCTACAAATGATCTGTGTGCACAACAAGTAGAAAGAGGTCCACGCAGGAAAGGCCAAAAACAAAGACGAGTTGTTCTTAGCTCCACGCGTAGCAAAAGGAGTTTGTAGGGGACGGCTTCAACAATAAAGCCATGTTTTGGGGCTATCCAAAGTAAGATATAGTAGGGGAAAAACACCCCATGCCAAGATAAAGCCACAGTTTGCAGCAGGGAGCAGAGCAGGATGTTCCACGTATGCAACAAATACTCCAGGCAGTCCATGCAAAATGAGTTTTGCATTGTGTTCTTTTGTCCCACATTGTCCACAGTGTTGATTTGGTAATCTTTAAAACCACAAGAACACTCATTGTAACTTGTCTCAAGGGACACCCAGCTTTTGAAATCTGTTGAATTCTTGGAGGGGCCTGCCTGCGACTAGATTCATGATGAAAAAGCTAAGTTTTGAACAAATAAACACGCAGAGTATGATGATGTCAGCAACAACAAATGCGTCAAAAAAGTCAAAAAAAAATTGGCTAGTTGCTATGTCACTAGCCAGAAAATCCCAGGTGTTCTAGCAAGCGACTTGGTGACTTGCTAAAAATTTGAAGAACTGGGCAGAGTTGAGAGGTGGGGCCCACCAGAGTGATGAGCAACGAATCTAAGATTGACATGTGGCAAAGGGGGAGGAGAGAGAAAAGAAAATGATTATTAAAATCAAATTTTCATAAGGATTTCAACACATGAGTTTTTCAACTTGAAGGATTTGAATATTTTTAATGTTTTATATAGTTTGACTATATTAACATTTTCAATTTTTTAATTTTAATGGCTTTGTTCAGTCTGGGGGCCTATTTTTTAGAATGGTTTTAGGGGGGCATTTTTAATCCAAAATGTATATTGTAATATACTGTCGAAACCAAAAAAGAGTGAACTCTCCATTTTTGCAGTCAGATTTTGTGTAGGTGTTAGCCAGAAGCAGCTACAGGAGGTTTTTTGATTTCATGGGGCTTCTCAATGAATCATGCAATTTTAATGTTGCAGATGAAATTTCAATCAGATATAGATATATTTTCATCTAATTTGACTTCTCCAGAAATTTGAAGGATGAATTGAATGTTTTTGAAGGTGGTTGAAGCAATTATGTTTTTGGCAACAGCATAAGTAAATTTCATGGCAAAATAGATATGACACGCAAAGATCAGATTTTGGAGCTTCAGTAAAGTTTGTGATGATTTCCTGATATTTTCTCCATGAGATATTTGCAGATTATGTAGGGAATGTATCAAATATTTTGGCATCATTTATGAGTTTAATTACAGGTAGTTGAGGGAAGTTTAGTTTCAACAAACTTCAAATTACAGAATTTCAGTGGGACAGATGTCATTTCCAAATTACATTTCCTGAGGATCTTCTCTCCTATATATCTTCCTTTTCTGCTTGTTGTAGGGGTTCCAATTCTTTGAAGATTTTTAGGAGGATTGTGAGACTAGTCTGGTTCCAATTTCCTGAGATTTTTCTCATAGTTGTGATACCAATTGTCTCAATGTTATTCTGCTATGAATAGTAGTAGTGTATTTCTTTTGAGGTATTTCATATTGCATATTCATTCTTTGTGTATTTTCTGAGTTTGATATGCAAATGATGTATTGGTTTCAAGGAAATTAATGCAAGAGCTTTATTTCTTTTAGTTTCATTCTGATTCTCGTCTCCTATCTCAGTGAATTTTCAATTTTGTATGGTCTTTGAACAAATAGCCTAGGTCATAGTTGCAGCCCCTTAAGGCTATATGTTGTTTCATTGTTGCTTATAACTCAAGGGGTTAATGTAAATGCTTCAGAGAATTCAATAGGGTTGTAAGTTTACTAAGGGGGATATCATGTAAGAATGAGGTTCAGATTGAGCATAGATGTTTATTTGCAAGGTGAATAGATAGATCAAATATCTGAATATATGAGTATACTTCAGGTATCCATTTGTATGTGAAGGTTTAGTTGGTGCCCAATGGATAAGGGATTGGTCAGCTTGGACAATACATATTCTCTGTTGTTGCATACCCGGATGATGCTGAGAATTCAAATCTTTAAATGAATATCAATTTCCCATTTTATGTATTGAAGAGCTAGAATTGTGGGTCATGGCTTATTTGTTGTTTCTTTCTTTGATTGTAGTTCGCTTCTACAATTAGGAAAATTGTCAGCAAATCGAAGAAGAATATTGACCATTTCTGCTATAGGGGACAATCTTGCAAAGAAGAAGTATCAAGATTAATCAAACAAATCCCTTAGGTATGCCCACCTTGGCTTAGTAGATCCTAAAGTGAAGTGAGTCATGATGACTCTATTAATTGGTCTAGAATTGAGATTTAGCCTTGCTAAATATAGGATTTAGTTCATGTTTAGGCTTGTACCTGGTCTTTGTTTCTTGGTGTCAAGTTTGAATCCACCTGATATGTTCTTTACAAGAAAGAACTTCAATAGTTTGCATCTAACCTAGAGTTAGATTTCAGATGTCCCATTTTGGAATGAAAATCACCTCATCAAGATCTATATCCTCCTCCTTTTCTTTACCTTTACCCAAAAAATTTGTGCTTGATTAAGGCTTCGTCTCAACCGTCCTTACACTTATTGCTTGTGTACTAGGAATGGAAACAATAGTTGAAATAGTAGGACTCACTACAAAAATGGATATTGCACTCATTGTTGAAATACTAGTAGAAATACCTATTGTAGCCAAAATATATGTAGAGGGTAGAACTTGCAACTCAGTAGATGAAATGTCTCGTACTTCAGTCAATGACGTGCTAAGTTGGACCAATGCAAAGATTGTTTAAATGCTTATGCTAGCAGTGTTGGTCATAATTAATCCTGTTGAGCTATCTCGGTGCTTGATGTTATCAAAGTTTTTCTTTGGAGAGTGAGGAAGAGACACTATAACTACTACAGCAATCTTAACTAGGTCAGTTTTCTCAACATCTTGTGTATCTTTCTTGGTTGCCTCTTGCTCATGTTCCTCTTCATCATCTATATTATCAAAATGAGTTACTTCTTCATCATCTTTCTCTTCATCTTTTTCTTGATCATCATCATCATCCTCATCACTTATGCTAACTGGAAAATCACTCAATTTTTGAAGAAGATAGACATTCTTCCATGTGTTTGTGGAATTCTTCACAACATGCTCTATTTCATTCAACAAAATAAGACAAGTATTGAATCTCAATGTTAACTTTTCTTCATTTTTCTTTAAGATTCTTTCACCTCCTTGTCAATCAAATTTGGCATAAGTTTCCTCAGGGTCTTCTCATGAATATCCTTTGCAGTTTGCATTGCATGCTCCTATCTTGGTTTGATTTTATAAATTAAAGCATTGGGAATCTGCTTCTGCTCATCAGTTGTTCTAATCTCATATTTCAATGCCTTGAAGTTTGTTATTCCAGAACCTGATTCCAATTCCTTTATTCTCTCCTCAAGTGTGGGTGGAGACCTCTTAAAAATTATGTCTCCACCCTCTTTGTCTACTTTCTTCCTGGAGGATCTCTTGGTGAACACTAGAATGGATGTCTTGGCAGGCTTAGTAATGATTACCTTGCCCTTTTTCTTTAGTGGCTCCTCTTCCTCTAATTCTTCATCCTCTGCTTCTTCATCCTCACCTTTTCCCTTGGTCAACAGGAGAGTGGAACTTATTTTTAACTTAGCAATCCTCTTCTGGCATTTTTTAACCGTCTGAAGGAGCTTAATCTCCAATTTTATCCTAGCCTTAGCTTCATCATATGTGCCAAACTAAGAAACTTTGGAATCAACTGGATCATTTATCAGTGCCTCAATTATATCTTTTGTTTCATCAATATTTACCTCATATCCTAGAGGTTTCACCCATGTAATTCTAGGCCTAACTACCTGAATGTATACCTTGTCACTATCCACCATAAAAGAAACATCATCTTTATAGTCCTCAACTAGTTTCTTGGGGATTCAAAATCAGTTATTCATTTTCTCCTTGAGTGCATCAAAATAATTGTCCATGATACTAGTATAATTTTCTCCCATCTCAGCAATGTATTCATTAATATGATAGAGTATTGGCACATCTTTAGTCCAAACAACAATACCTTTTGATGGAAATAATTCCTAAACATAGAAAAATAAAAATGTCAATAGTGAGCCAAACTTACATGGATTATTCCTTGATGTTCCGATGCTCTCCATGTTTTTGTTGAACTTATTCAGCACTAGTTCGACAAGGTCAAAAGAAAGGTTATTCTTGACTACCTTGTATGCTAAGTCAACTACTTCGCAAGACACATTGTTCAATCTGCTTGAACTATAGATCTTGTGTGCAATGACATGAATATCAAACTTCAATTCTATGTCAGTGACACTTCTTATCTTCATTCCCCTTCCATTCCACCTAGCTCGAGTTTTCTTCTCTACTTCAACCTATCTTGGGGTTTTACTCATTTTAGCATTTTCCAACATTGGGAGACCAATGATCCTGTGGATCATATTTTTTGTTATTAGATTTGGTTTCTCTAGCCATAACTGACCATTGCACACATGACTAAGGATAAACCTTATCCATTTCACTTGGAAATTTTGTGTCATGTGAGGAATATAGGTTAAACTTTTAGCCTTGAGATTTTGGTGCTCAGATTTCAATACACCATCAACACATAACTCCTTTAAACATTCATCCATTACTAGTGTACCAATATCTTGAATCGCACATTTGAAATGAGAACGGATATCATTAATCAATAGTACCTTGGGAGGGATTTGAGACTATGCTCCACTCAAATCTAGGGTTTTTGTGACAGTAGGTGTGAGCTTGAAATTTGGTGCCTTCCATTCTACACCACGAACCAACATGTCTGAACCTCATTTCACTTTGTTGTTGGTAGCTGCCATCTTCATTCAGTAGGGTTTGAGAAAAATCAATAACTTTGGTAACAATTCGCTCAAATTACTTGAATGCTCTTGAAGATTGCTCTGCACAATTTGCTCTCAAAAATTTGTGATAAAAATGACTTTGATTTCATTCCTTTTATCAAATTTTTTCCATAAATGCATGGTACAAATGTTCACTCAAATTGACAGACTGGCATCCACTTCACTTGCATTGATTGCTCGGTGTAGTCTTTCATGAATTGGTAATCACATAAGACTTAGTTACTCCTGACCTCACTCGGTAGAGTCTGTGACCTGACCTCACTCAGTAAGGAAGGTAACTCGGTAGTAACTGGTACCTCTTACTCGATGATCCCTTTCCATCTTGAATGCTGATATGGATATTTACTTCTATCAACTAGAACTGATTTAGATGTCTTCTTTAGTAGCCTAGTTCTAGTTCTCCTCTAGGAAATCAAGTAGAAATGGTGGAGACACCCAATTCTTGAGTGACTTGATCATCATTGCTCGAACTTGCATTCTTGGTAGACTTTGGAACTCATTATTGTCTCATTTTCCTTCTAATGATGTTATCATCTTTTGCCTTCTTTTCATCTTCTATTATTCTAGTATTCATATTATTCTTAACAAGATGGCCAAGTTCTATACAGATGAAACATATTTTGGTAGTATCTTTCTTCCTCATGTGATGCTTTACACAATTCATTCCAATTTGTCCAAATTTTTTACAGTAATGACATCTACACCAAGTGTTATAGTCCCAACCAAATATAGCTTTCACAATTTGTTTTGCTAGATTCAATATCTTAGTTTTGCATTCTGATGATTTGTGCCCATGCTTTTTACATTTGTGACATTTGCCTTCAAATCTTGGTTTTTCTTTGCAGTCATTTGCTCTATGACCATGTTGATTACAATTGTAGCATTTTCTATTGAATTTTACTTTCCCATTGCTCCAACATTTGTTTGATGTATGACCTATCTTACCACAGTGACTGCAAGTAGGTCTTTGATTCCTTTGAGCTCTTTGTTTAGATGTTTCACCTTCTTTTGTGTATCAAATTCTCACTTTCCCTTTTTGTCTGAAATGACTTTTCTCATTCAATTGATTTATGTCTGCTTGGGATTTCATCTTCCTTTCATTGGTTTGTCTTTCAATGTTTAGATCATTCTGCAATTTTTCATTCTTTGATCTTAGGTTCATGATTTCTTCATTTGCATTAGTGAGCTAATCAATGAAGTCTACTTGCTAAATTTCATTGTTCTTTCCCTCTATCTCTTCTTTTATCTTGTTTTTCTCTTCCATGACTTTACACAATCTCACTGACTAAATTTCTTACTCTCTTCTTAGTTTTCTTACTTCTTCTTGAAAAGTACTATTCTTTTCCAATAGTTCTTTGATTGCTTCATTAGCTTCATCTGAATTTCTTGAATAGATGTGTATACATTAAAAATTGTCCTAAATGACTATATTAATCTAATTAGTACTAGTCACATTCCTCTACTTATTTAATTAAATTATTTTAATTAAATAAGTTCATTTTTGTCTAAGTATTTAAATTTAATTTAAATACTCCTACCTCTAATGTGTTAATTTAAATTAACACATGATCCTCCACATATTCTCTTTTTTAAATAAATTTTATTTATTTAAAATCCTCCATATCCTATTAATTTCTTCTAGACCTAAATTAAATTAAATTTTATTTAATTTAATCTATAAGCCTAAGAGTACGTGTACTCTTATGAGTTGTCATCATAAGGATTTGCATTTCTTTTTAAGCACATGGTGTCTACAACTTGAGAACTTTCTACACACATGTGCCACCTCATCATTTTATCCTCCCAACCAAAGATATGAGATAAGGAGATAAGGTGCTTAATTGTTAATCCTTATCCTTATTTTTATCTTCTAGACACCCTCTAGATGTTTCCTGAGAGTCTTTAAATAGAAGTCTTGTCTCAAGCATTGCATATAGAGGATTATTGGATTGCATTGATACGTCGTCGCTTTGAGTCTAGAATCACCACATTGAGAGCTTGCATTATAGGTACATTTTCATATAGAGTTCATAGGTTGCATCTTAGTGATTTGATAGTTGGTAAGATTTACATTTTGTATTGCATCTTAGTTTTTGTTGTGCATGCATATTTAGTTTACAATCTAGTTTAGCTTTCATTCTAGTTATAGCTTGCATCTTGCATATTTAGTTTACATTCTAGTTTTAGTTTTTATTTAGTTATAGCTTGCATCTCTAGATAGTTTTCATAATTTCATGTTCATTCCGTCATAGAATACCTTTGAGTGTGACTTCCTCCATAGTCATATCTTGAAAGTATTCTTCTTTTCATATAGTCTAGGATCATATTGCACATTCATTTTGCACTCACATTCACATTTGTACTTCCACACAAGGGATTTACTTATTGTTGTGTTTGTGAGAGCATACCAAACATACCCTCCATCAGAGATACACCAACAATGGCTACACATAGCTGCCCTTGTTGAGTATTAGAGGTGGTTGGAATTTTGGTTTGTTGGTCGCTTTTGTGAATTTCTTTTAAATTAGCTTGATTCCTTTGGCTTCCAGCAATTTGCATATTTTTCCAGCACACATTTTGGCATGCCCGGTGGGACCCACGTCCCTGATCTCGCTTCAAAAGTTTGCTAATAGAATTTTTTGCAGTTCGAATTAGCATTTTGTCATCTCTGATAGTCACAGTGTCGTCTGCGTTGCGCGTCTACGCATATTAGCGTCTTCGCAGATCAGCGTCTCCGAGAACAAGCGTCTGCGTCGCTGCCAAAAAAATTAGGTTCTTTTCTTTTTGCATCTACGTATTACTTATTTTATCGTCTACATCAGGGTTTTGTCGTCTCCGCTTATTTCTCTGTCATTTCCGCTCTGTGATCTGTCGTCTGCGATCTAAAATTGGCATCTCCGATTTTCATTTTATCATCTTCGCTTTTCATTTTAGCGTCTGCAATTTTTATTTTAGCGTCTGAGCTCTGCATTTTGGCATCTGCACTCTGCATTTTGGTGTCTGCGCTCTACATTTTGGCGTCTGCGCTCTACACTTTGTCGTCTGCGCTCTGCACTTTGTGATCTGCGCTTTGTGTTTTGTCGTCTACGTTCTGTTCTTTGTCGTCTTCGTGTTTTAATGTCTTTGATTATTGGCGTCTGTGACTGTCGAGATTTAAACTAACGGTTAACAATTTTCTTGAGCATTTTGTGAGTTTGCAGGTCGAGGATTTGTGTTAGAGGATGAACTAAAGTGCAAAAGAAACTAGGTCACATTTGAAATTGAAGCTTTTAAACGGGTACATTTAGTATAGAGCACATTTGGATTTGGGCCTTAAAATGAACTCACATTCAAAGTCTTAAGGAAAATTAACTTCCTTTCAACATTTTCTTTTCAGTATTTTCGTTTCAACATTTTCATTTTCAGCATTTTCTTTTACTACTTTATTTTCTGCTATTTAAAGTTGGAAAGAACCTTGTATGCTCTAAACATGTGTGTCTTCAATTAGAGTAGCAAACTTAAATTTTTGTGGATAACGAACAAGTGTCTTTTAAACCCCAAGTCCACTTACGTATTCTCTCCCCTCACGCTTTTGGGTGACCTTGGGTGCACAAGAAATAAGTGGATTTTTTTTTCATTTTATTAGGAGGCCTGCTTGGGGATTTCATCACCCCTTGGGATGACCTCAACTCCAGCGTTCTGGCAGAGTATAAAAATTGGGAGATGAATCGAAAGACACCCCTCTTGGAAGTGTAAATATTGTCACTCTTGGCTAAGCCCCAAAGAGCTTTATACCTTTGGGAAGTGAAGGAGGAGATTGGGTTACTGTTTCCCCCCGGCTGTGTGGCAGTATTTCCTTTCATCTACAGAATTGGGCCTCACGTACCTAGTGTATATCGAGGATGCCCTTTAGCTAAGCCTTGTACAACCTAGTATTAGCCTTATTAGGATTGTTGTTGTGTTTGGTGTGTTTGTTCAAATAATCAAAAAAAAAAAAAAATGAGTGAAATTGTGAGGGAACCTTTGCACCAAGATAGGTTAGGTGAGGTCTCTTTGACTCACAGTCATTTCTTGGAAGTTTTTGCATTAGAGTCACGTTTGGCATTTTGGTTGAGTCTATTTTTGATGTCAAAAGGTTTGAGTCTTGTTTTTTTCTTGCCATGACCAAAAAGTCAACCAAACCAAGCATAAGAAAGTGAAACTGTCCAAACACCCTGTCTACAAAGAAAGGAAGAGACTAAACCACAGTGACAAACAATTCAACTATGCAATCAAGGACATTCAAAAAGGAGAAGCTAGGCAAGACCGCTACGATAGGATCACCTATAATGGAAAACTTCGAAACTGGTCTGCTTTCCCAGGTGTAAACCCAAGGTTCTTATTTCATGTAAACGAAAACTGAATCAACCGTATAAGTGGCCATCATACATTCGTCTTTCTTATTCATTTCCATTTCTTCCAATCTTCAAACTTTCTTCTAAGAGAGCTAAAAACCTTTTTTTTTTAACATCTTTCTATCGTGACATTAGACCTTACATCCATAAGCAAACACCTTATCCTAATCACATTCTCTTATTTGGGAGCACAAGTTAGTCTCCAAATAGCAAGCAATCTATTTAGTGTCCTATCTTGCCTATAAGATCATATTTGACTATCTTTGGTAAGAGAAAGATACTCAAGTCTTACTTATTTGGGATCACAAGTCAATCTCCAAATAGTAAGCAGTTCACTCAATACCTTACCTTGCTTATTTGGGACCACAAGTCAGTCTCCAAATAGTAAGTGATCCATTTGGTGTCTTATCTTGCCTACAAGATCATATTTGACTATCTTTGGTAAGAAAAGGATACTATTATCTTTCAATATCATTTTGTTTGCTAAACTAAGGTCTCTTGTTCAAATTTGGGTAGTTGACCCACTAATCATCTAAGGTTAAGAGCTCTCATTTTTCATTTTCTATTTCTCTCATAAGCCTTCATTCATCATTTGGCCATTCTTGTATGGTAAACACACGATCAGGAAGGTTTACATTCAACCCCAAAACACATTTGTGGGAATCAAAAAAGCAATTAGAAATGGAGAATCTTCCTCCCTTAGCTGCAACTTCATTAGGGGATGTGATTCCCTCTAATCCGAACCTTGGTATGCCTAATATCCAAGAGCCACAACAACCTTTTCATAATGGCAATCCAGGTGATAATGATGAAGAAGTAGACCAAGATGAAGACCCTATTGATTTTGGTGATATTTCTAGTGAGGTTAAGACCTTCCTTGCAGACCCTTACAATGTAGAGATGATGGAGAAATCCATTAAGGCAAACAAGACCGACATATTCTTAAATCTGATCAAGGATGGTGTTAACGTTCCTACAAGTTTTGATGAGAACATCCTATTTACTCAAGTCAAGAAAGGTGGTGCTCCCTTAGCACCTAGTTCAAGTGCAATACAAACATCAAGCAAAGGAAAAGGACCTATAGTGACAACTAGTGCAATGCCCACATCTAGCACTTTACCACAACCAACGCTTCAAACCAACCCTGATATCTTTCAACAATTCATCAATGCTCTATCAAATTTTTCCACATATGCTAATGCTCCACAAAACATCTCAACAACTGCAAATGTAGGAGGCCTTGGTATTAGTCAAGCACCAACTCAACCAATGGTCATTTCTACACAGCCTACACCTTCACCTCAGTTGCATGTGCCTACGACCATGGTAACAACATCGGCACCAAATGCAATGAGTGCATATCGACAGGGTGGTTCAAATAGAGCAACTCCACCACCCCAGCAGTCACAAGCCCAAACAAACTCTGAAGTAACACATCTCACTCAAATGATTCATGAATTACAAAATGAGGTGTGCAGCACAAACAATAAAGGGGTAAAACACTTGTCTCTTGATGAGATTTGTCCTTTTGATAAATCTGTTCCTGTTACTCCATTCCTGGTTGGTTTTGAGATTCCAAAGTTTGACAAATATATGGGAAAAACATGCCCTATCGCACATGTAAGGGAGTTCTATATTTTGTGTCAAGAGGTGGCATACAGTGATGATTACCTTAAGAGACTCTTTCCATGAAGTCTTGGAGGCCCTACATTTGAGTGGTTCATAAATCTGCCTAAGGATTCTCATTCTACCTTCGATGAGTTGGAAAATAAGTTCATAGCACAATACTCTTACAACACGAACAATCAGGTTTCATTAAGTGACTTTTGTAATACTAAGCAACGAAATGGAGAAACTTTTGCCAATTTCTTGCAAAGATGGAGACATCTTGCTAGTCGTATGCCATACGAAATTGAGGACTCTCATCTTGTAGATATGTTCATCAAAATTTGATACCTGAAATGTCCTTTCACTTGAAAATGGCGAGTCCTGAGGGCTTTCCTACTCTAATCAAAAAGGGTAAAAATATTGAAAGTGGACTTTTAGAAAAAGGCACCATCAAACATTATAGTTCTTCATCTTCCCATAATGAATTGAACAATGATAACAAGCCTAGATCATGGTCTAAGAATAGGGGTGTTACACATGATGGTGTTATGGATGTCAAAAACCTTCGAGGAGGTAGTAATAATAATTACCGCAACTGTAACAACAATAACTCAAATCAAGACAACCAGGGTAATCAGCAAACTCGATTCTTTCCGCGTAACAATTACAATCGTGATTATGATCGAAATAGGACATTCACCAACTTCTGTGAACCATTGGAAGCCATCTTTCAAAAGGTGGTAGATCATAACTTGATGGTGTTTCCTAATACACGTCCTTTTGATGAAAATCAACCAAAACCTAGGTGGTATCAAGAAAATGAATATTGCAAGTACCATCGCGTCAAAGCACATGATACCAATAAGTGTTTCAAACTCAAGGTGTTTATCCAAAATCTTGTTGATAATGGAGAAATTGAAGTGGAAGGAGGTTCTTCCTCTAAAAATGCTAAGTTGAAAATATTTCAAAAGCCATTTCCTAATCACAACGATGGTAACAATAATACGAATCAAGCCTCCACATCAAACGTTGTACCTTATGATTACTCTACTAACTACATATCAGGATTTGATTACTTGTGTGGTAAAATAGATACCAATGATATATGTGGTTTTGACTCCTTGTGTGGTCACATCAAAAGGGTAGACACTCATGTGAATACCCTTGTCTTACAAGCAGCTGATTGTGATGCAACCACTCGACATGGAAGACTCACTTTGCAAGTAGCTACTCCTAATAACAGTAATTCACCAGCTCCACACGCGCCTATTGCGCCATCCACTCCACAAAGGCCCGCTTCACACTATGATGTATTATCCCAACTAGGTAAGACTCCTGCACAAATATCCATCCTTGAGCTTCTTACCACCTCGCCTGTACATAAGGAAATCTTGGAAAAGGCCCTTTTAGAGTCTCATGTCCCTGATAATATTAATGCTGCCCAATTCATTGCCATAATTGGAAACCTTGCCGCTCAACAACATTTGGTCTTCATAGATAAAGATTTCCAAGCTCCCAATCCCAACCATAATATGTCGCTCCATATTGAAGTCCTCATACAACGACATAAAATAAAAAGAGTCCTCATAGACAATGGATCCGGTTTAAATCTTTGTACATTAAAGATGATTCGTTTCCTAGGACTTCCAGAGGATATCCTTGATTCTAGCAAAAGAATTACTATAAAGGCATATGATGAAAGAGAAAGGGAATCAAAAGGAGTTATTATGCTGCCTCTCAAAGTTGGACCAGCCATTATCAATACTGAATGTCATGTCCTAGATTTAGATTTTCCATATAACATCTTGCTTGGTAGACCATGGATACACACTCTCAAAGCCGTGCCTTCCACATACCACCAATTTTTGAAATTCCCGCACCAAGGACAAGAAGTTACAATTCCAGGGGATCCCACACCTTTTGAATTTTGTAGAAGATTGGAAGGTACTCCAGCAAATCTTTGTCCCATAAGTGAGTTTTCTGCAGTCATACCTAAGTCTCTTGTCATTAAAGAAACTGCTTCCCATACAGTACCAGAAGTAGCCCATGAGAGTTCAAATTCCCGTAAAGGAAAAGAGACAGTTGAGGATGCTAAAGTTAGCACTATAGGGAAAAAGACTACCTTTACTGACTGGGGAATGGGAGAGTATAAGTTCAAAAATGCCTTGTGTGTGGGACAATTACCACTCTCCCCTCGTTCCCTTGGAAAGCCTTCACAATTGTCATCCTCTACTAATAAGGAAACCATGCAAGTTAACAAAACAACATTTGAACATTGGGGGTCCCTTAGTGATGAACACATGGAAGATAATATTTTGGATTGGCTATATTATGATGGCAAAGACGAACCTGTGGAGTTTCCTAAGGACAAATATGTCAAAGTGCTTCCCATTGTTGAAAACATGGGATATCATGGTACTGGTCTTGGCCCAAATGAAAATGGAATTAGACAACTCTTAGAAGCTAATAGCTATCCTAAAAGACATGGTTTGGGTTCCCTCAAAACTAAGGTTACCTTTGCTGACAACTATTTGGCCGAACCTGAATCTGAGACTGAAGAGGAGGAATTCTTTGAAGTGCCTTTCCAATATGTTGAAGATGACCTAAATAATCGTGTCCATACCATTACCGTAAATGACCTTTCATCCGTTGATCTACCTCTCACAAACCCTGACATGATAGACTGGGACCTTCAAGATACGCCACCAAGTTTGGACATTTGTAAGTCTGATGAGGCAGTGATGGCACTTTTTGGCCTTAAAGACCTTCGAGATTATGAGCATGAGATCCAATATGATGAAAAATCCTACTTTGGTAGCCAAATCAACTCTCTTAGTTGCAAAAGTGAAAAAGAAAACAAAAATCAAAAAATCAAAGAAACATCCTCTAGTGAAAACCCTTCTAGGGCGCTTTTGGATGAGGAAAAGGATAAAATAAAGGACGCATCTTTTGGTGAAAACCTCCTAGAGGCGCCAGAAGAGGGAGAGTTGAATTTTCCATTCAGATCCTTGCCACCAAAAAATTCATCCATTTTGAATGAAGACACCATTGCAATAAACTTGGGAACAGAAGATAATCCACAGATTACCTACATTGCTGCCACCTTGAGTCCTGAAGAACAAAAAGCTATGACAATATTCTTGAAAAAAGGAAAGATCAACTTTGCTTGGACCTATAAAGATATGCCTGGATTAGATACAGATTTAGTGGTACATCATTTGACAGTTGATCCCAAAATTAAGCCAGTAAAACAAAAGTTGCGTAAAATACATCCTAAGGTAGCACTTCTAGTCAAGGCAGAATTACAAAAGATGCTAGAAGCAAAGTTCATTCGACCCATTAACTATCCTGAGTGGGTCTCCAATATTGTTCCGGTAGGAAAAGTGTCTAGGGGCATTCGTGTTTGTTCTAATTTTTGAGACTTGAATTTCGCATGTCCTAAGGATGATTTTCCACTACCCAACATAGACATCATAGTGGATCTGACGGTTGGACATGAGATGTTGTCTTTGATGGATGGATTTTTTGGTTATAACCAAATCAAGATTGCAGAAGAAGATCAACATAAGACGGCATTTATCACACCTTGGGGAACCTTTTGTTATCAAGTCATGCCATTTGGTTTGAAAAATGTTGGCGCCACATACCAACACACAATGACTACCATATTCCATGATCTTCTACACATCATAATGGAGGACTATGTTGATGACATTTTAAGAAAATCCAAGACTAGAGAAGCCCACATTGATGTCCTTACTACTATTTTTGAAAGATTGGGAAAGTAGAAAGTGCACCTTAATCCAAAAAAATGTGTATTTGGGGTCAAATCTGGTAAATTATTAGGTTACATTGTATCTAGAAGAAGGATTGAAGTAGACCCTACAAAAGTAAAGGCCATCATGGATATGCCTCCTCCTTCCACATTAAGAGAGCTTCACAGTTTTCAAAGAAGATTAGAATCAATCAGAAGATTTGTGTCACAGTTAGCTGATAAAGTTCATCCCCTTCAGCATTTGCTTCATAAAGGAAATCAGTTTCAATGGGATTGCTTGTGCCAAAAAGCATTTGAACAAATTAAGGCATATTTGACTAATCCTCTAGTCTAGTCCCTCCAGTAGCAGGATGACCATTGATCTTGTACATTTCAGCTACTTCAGTTGCCTTAGGAGCACTCTTGGCACAATTAGATGATAATGGAAATGAACAAGCCATATATTACCTCAGTCGAACACTAGTTGGTTATGAGCTGAATTACACTCCTATTGAAAAAGCATGTTTGGTCGTAGTCTTTTGTACACAAAAACTACACCATTATATGCTTAATCATACTACATTTCTCGTTGCCAAAATTGATCCACTCAAATACCTATTGTCAAAATCCACCCTCACTGGTCGAGCAGCAAAGTGGGTCTTAATCCTAAGTGAATTTGACATTGTGTATAAGGATCGTAAAGCTATTAAGGGACAAGTAATCGCAGATCAGTTAGCTAAAGCACCTCTTCCAGGCAGTCACCCTATTGTGGCAGACTTTCCAGATGATACCATTATGACTATAGCCCCTAGTATATCATGGAAACTTTTTTTTGATGGATCCTTTACACAAAAGGGATCGGGGGCAGGAGTTTTGTTTGTAACACCATAAGGGGATTTAATTCCTAAGTCCTACAAAATTTCATTCCCTTGTACAAATAGCATAGCTGAGTATGAAGCATTAGTGACAAGAATGCGTCAAGCCATTAAATGGAATATTAAGAATCTTCTTCTCTTTGGAGACTCACAACTGGTTATCAAACAAGTGACTGATGAATATCACACCAAAGATGAGAAATTGCTTCCCTACCGCCGAATAGTTGAGAATCTTAAGCAACACTTTACAAAAAAAAATTTTCAACAAGTTCCAAGGGCTAACAATAAAGTAGCAAATGCCATGGCCACTATTGCTTCTATGATTTCCATGCCAGAATATAGTCCAAAATGTGAGTTTCTCGTTGAGAATCTTGTTACTCCTGCTTATGAACAGAATGATTCTGAAGTGGTGTGCAAGATTGTTGGTCCTGAGTCTCCATAGTATGCCAATATCTTTGCCTATCTACATCATAAAACTATTCCCATAACCCTCACTCCAAACCAAAGTAAGACCTTTATTTGCCGAACCGCTCGCTATACCATTATAGGTGATACCCTTTTCCAGAAACACTTTGATGGAACCCTCCTCCGATGTCTCAATTTAGATGAAGCCAAAATGGCATTAGAAGAGGTTCACCAAGGGATTTGTGGTGCCCACTCTAGTGGCTTTACGTTAGCGAAAAAGCTTCTTAGGACATGTTATTATTGGCCCACTATGGAAGCAGATGCATATCATTTTGTGAAGAGATGTATCCCTTGTCAACAGCATGGCGATTTGATACACGCTCCCGCCCCAAGACTTGCAACCTACCATCACACCATGGCTCTTTTCCCGCTGGGGATTTGATCTTGTTGGTCAAGTGTATCCTAATTCTTCTAATGGCCACAAGTATATTATTGCCGCAACTGAGTATTTCACGAAATGGGTTGAAGCCATTCCCTTAACCTACATTACCAGCAAGCAAATTTCTAAATTTATCCTAAACTATATTATTTGTCGCTTTGGTATACCTCAAGATATTATCTCTGATAATGGAACCCCATTTAAAAACTAGGAGGTAGCCACATTATGCCAGAAATTTGGAATAACCCATCATTTCTCCACCAGATACTACCCTCAAGGCAATGGCCAAGCTGAAGCCACAAATAAAACCCTCCTGAAAATCCTAAAAAAAATTGTTGATGAAGCTAGCCGTAATTGGCATCTCTAGATTGCTCCCGCACTTTGGGCCTATCAAACCTCTATTCGCACCCCCACAGGAGCCACTCCATTCTCCCTCATCTATGGTTTTGAAGCCATTTTACCCATTGAGATTGAGTTACCCTCTCTTAGAGTCTCTCTACAAAACCTCATATCTGATGAAGAATACCAGGTTGCTCGCTTACAAGAGTTGGCACTCCTTGATGAGAGACGCCTCCGTGCCCTTAACCACCTCCGTGTGTATCAACATCACCTCCAACTACAATATAATAAGAGGGTCCAGCCGAGAGAATTTGAAGTGGGTGATCTAGTACTACAACATAATATGAGGAATCTCCAGAACTGTGAAAAGAAAGGAAAATTTGAGGCAAATTGGCTAGGTCCATTCTTTGTTACAGCCAAATATGGTTCTGGGGCATATCAGATTGCTACACCTGAGGGGGATCCGCTCCCTGAACCTGTAAATATTTAGCATCTCAAGCGCTTTTATGCTTGAGCATTTGTAGATCTTGTACAATCTTTAAAAGTTGATCTTGTATAGTCTTTAAAAGTCTTGAAGAAACCCAAAAAAGAAAAACGCTAATCCATTGTCTATCCAAACCCTTTCTTTCATTCCTTCATTCCATTTGTTTAGAGTAGTACTTAGTCTTTCGCTTGTTGCTCAATCTAATAAAAGACCTCTTGTCTGCGAGGCCTCATTTGCATTTCCATTCTTGCATGTTTCCTCTCAAATGGTTGTTTAATCGCATTCTGTTGCATACTCTTACGATAGTGACCGCACTTGGATACACATAAAATCAACTTTTGGAGGCTTGATGATTCGGGAAGTTCGTTCGTTTCACAACCCCTACTGGAATCACACAATTATATTATCACAAAACACTTGATTCAACATTTTTCCATAGGTTGAGTCCTTCCTGTAGGCAATATGGGGACTTTCACTTTTCCAGACTTAAGGCTCTTGGCAGGAACTGTGAGATAAATGACTACTTGGTCATGAGGTCTCTTTTGTTTGGTTTGTCATATTTTCTTTATGTCTTATATGGTTTTTATTGTGTGTCTATCTCGGATATTAATGCCTGCCACAATGGGGGCAATTACGCAAAGGAGTTTAACATTTATGCTTCTATAGCATATAATGTATACACTCTTTTGCAAAATAAAAAATAATGGTGTGCTCTACATATAAACACAACAGAATCCCTTGATTTCACTTAGTTGGGGTCCATGTAATATAGGGTTTCATTCGAGTCGTGCTTGAGACAAGGTTCTATTTATTTCCTCCTCCTATGCTATGCTCCTGGATCTTTATGGATGATGATTTTGACAGACATTCATTAGATTGCATCTTTAGATGGAGTGTTCATTTTTCATCCTTTTAAGTTACATAAATTGTTCAGTATAGATTGCATTAGTTTACTCGTCAAATTACATTTCTTAGTGCTCATTAGATAGTCTAGTTCATTTTAGCATTAACATTACATTTAGGGGCACATACATATCATAATGCATAAGTCTCATAATCTCTAGCCAGTCTGCATCACACATGTTAAGCATCATATAGTATATAGAAAAGATACATCACATCCTGCATCATAAATGTCAGTCTCATAAGCATCACATTAAATCCATACATATGCATCATAAACACTCATATACATATAAGATCATCAACTCATGTCATGTATATATATATATCACAAAAGAATCAATGTCTGTGCAGTCCAAATACATATAGAATCATATAGTACAAATGTATCATCTGCACATATCTGTCAAAATATTGGATCTCTATACAAAATCTAGGAGCCATGCTATGAGGGTCCTGCTCCTCCTGTGTCACCCCCTCGAGGTGGTCGGCTCTGCCCTACTGACTGCTCTGATCTGGCTTTGCCACCCGTGGTCCAAGAACTAGCCCCTCTCTCAAAATTAGGCTGCTGCTGGTTGGCAGGCACGGCATCATGATACAGTGACCTGTAATAGGCTGCCTCTCGTACTGCCCGTGCCTTAGATTGCCTGGCTGAGATGGCCTCCTACATCACTATCATGCTGGCCCCCGGCATAACCATCTTCCTCGCTATGTCTCGCTGCCTGCGATACTCATCGACCTGAGCCTGATATGTCGCTCGCTCGACATGCAAGGTAGCCACCTCTCCCTGTAATCTCGCTAGCTCCTCGGCATCAGCACGCACTGCCATACCCACAAAATCCCCTGCATCCACTCATGCCTATAAAGCTACTAGTGCCTCCTGTGTGCTCTCTGCTCTGACTCTCTGCAGCTGTACCTCTACCTGTAGCCTGGCAAGCTCTGCCCGTAGACTATCTCGCTCAGCCTTGACTATGTCTGGCTCCTCTCCCGGTACCTATCTCTGTGGAGGCGCCTGTGGTGGTACCTGTTCCTATGCCTATACCTATGCCTCAAGTCCCCTCTGTGGTGGCGCCTGTGCCTGTACCTGTTGTATATGAGCAATGTTAGTATGCTAATAGAAACCAAATTTAAATAAAGCTTCTACAAACTAAACAAAATTCATAAACTTCAAGATAGACTAAGATGAGCTCTCAATTGAGAATATGAGCCATTAATGGACTCTCTCAATAAGAAGCTCTCTTGTTGAGTAGCTTTATCTAAATGGATAGGATGTATGCTCAATATACTTCCAAAGGCTTCAATGGATGATTGTGGATTTTTGGTGTGGATAGATGGCTTTAGTATGGATTTAGCTCTCAAAATAGCATTATAACTTTACTTATGGATTGTGTTATTTTGCAAAGGGGAAGGATCCAATTTATAGGCAAGATGCTTGAGGGATTGAGGGCTAAGATGCAAGGATGGGAAAAAGCTTATGGAGGGCTCAGATTGCATGAGAGGAGAGCACATGGATTGTGCTTCCTTATAACCAATCAAAGAGTGACACATGTCACATGGTGAGAGGATGGAGGAAATGGGAAGGATGAGTCAACAAAGGAGGCTCAAGGGATAAAATATTCATAAAGACCCTCATAATGACTTGTAAGAGCAATAAAAGGGCTTGGAAGAGTCATTTATGGCCTAGTGGGCTTCATAAAGTTTTATGGTTGAGATATTTTGAGGGTGATGAGAGCAATTTTGACTTGGACTTGATTAGGAGGGTTTTAAGCTTGCTTAGGCTTATGCAAATGATTAGAGGATGGATTAGGATGGTTTAGGATTAGCTTAGGGATAGGCAAGTGGATGGCATTTAATGAGGGTGGGTGAAGGAGGAGATATTTGTTAACTTTGGCTTGGGTTAGTAATTCTTAACCCATGTTTAGGGAATGTGACAAGGTTAGGAGGGGATTAGGATTAGGTTTAAAGACATCTTCTAGAAGAGTCTAGACTTTGGATGAGGATAAAGACTTTCTAGAATAGTCTAGAATTTCCTAAGATGAGGATGAAGACTTTTTAGAAGAGTCTAGAACTTCTTAGGATGAGGATAAATTAGATTTTTAAAAAATAAATAAAGTTTTATTTATTTCAAGGGTTTGGGTTGAGGAGATATTTATTAAAACTTTTTTAATAAACATGAGGATTAATATTTAATCTTAATTAAATATTTTGAGTTGGGATTAGGGGTAGGAAATGATGGGATTAGCCTTTAGTCAAAATTAAAGAAGGATTAGAAGATTTTGGAAGAGGTTAGTGGTCTTAAGGAAATTGGCCAAGTTTTGGGCAAAAAATAAATTTTTTATTTATTTTGGGTTTTTTGGTCAATTTATTAATTAAATAATTAATAAATAAGGAAATAATGTTTAAATAAGATTTAAACATTTTTGGGAGGGATTCCTTAATTAAATATTTTAAATTAAGATAAAAGGATTTAATGGCATAAAAATAAATAAATAAATTAATTAATTAATAAATGATGATGTCATAAAAAAAAATTCAGAAAATAAAAATACTTTATTTTCTAAAGGTTTTTAGGTGTCTACATTTTGCCCCTCTTTGATGTGATGCCGCAAGTGGCATGGCATCAAAGATAAGAAAATAAGATGCCCAAGGCTAGAGCAGAAAAGGAGAGAATGGACTGCAAGATGCCCCCTCAAGAAGGCGGCGGGGAGAGAAAGCAAGGCTCGACGACTTCTTGAAAAGTACAAGAAATTGAGATGAGCTAAGATGCAGGTTTGTCAAAGAGAAGGGGCTGAATTAGCTCAAACTCTCATTACGAGAGGATGATAAAGGGAAATCAGGGGCACAAGAGGAAACAAGCTTAAGACTTTAGGGAAGGTGGAGGATGAAGGAGCAGAGCGCTATAAAAAGGAATCCAGGATAGGGAGATGGATGAGGGGATTATAAAGCTGATGCAACAGGATTTCAAAGAGTCAGATTGGTGGAAGATGGGTTTCGGAGATCCCTAGGACTAGGATTGTGGATCTCAAAAGATGAGGCTTTGTGGATTGATTTGGATTGGTGGATCCCTAAGACTAGGATTGTGGATCCCTAAAGCTAAGAGTGATGAGTGATCCAAAGATATACTGATGCATAAGATGGGATAGGTGTTGGATATGGATGGGGGATAATGGAGATGAAGGGAATCTATTGAAGCTTTTTGAGCAGGGGGATACTTCAAAGAGAAGTACCACCATGTAGTTGAGCACTAGATTTGCTATAGGACTGTTGGTTAATTGCCAAGGTTACCAAGAACATCAAGGCCTGTTCACCAACTGTCCAGAGGAATGACAAACTGACTTGAAACAAACACGCAAGGGTTGCCTGAGCATCACACATGAATCCCAAAGGAAGCAGTGCGGAACCGACACTGGGTAACCCACAAGCAGAAAAGAAAAAAAAATGAAAGACTTGATCAAGACCTTATGCTCTAATTGCCCCATTCCCAGCATACCATGATATGGAAGATCGTGGCAACCTTGAGGAGGGAACAAGGAGATTGCTTGGAAAAGATACTTCAAGACCCAAAAGGGGAGATTCCAAATCAAAAGAAAGTGAAAATCAAAAAGAGAGATGTTTGCCAACAAGATGGGTAGGACGAGGTACTAACGGACCAAGATCAGACATGAGGAAAGCTATATCCTGCAAGGACCTATCAGAGAGCACCTAAGTTGGTGGATCGGGATGAGTGGTGCGTCTGGCAAACTGAACTAAGAAGGATAACACTTTGGTGATAGGAGATCTAGCTAAAGGATGCATTGGAATAGCTAACCAAGTTGTGTGGTGTGTACAAGATGCTGATCAAAGATGAACTAACACGAAAGCTGGATAGATACAATGGTACTAAGCTAAAGAGGATGTACAAGCTAACAGAGCAAGATATTTACAAGCAGGCTAATCAATATATGGTACAAGCTAACAGACCAATGATATGTATGATATAGATGGATAAAAGCTCAGGATGAGAGGATAGCGAGATAGCTCGATTTTGTGTAAGATGCAGAAACTAAGGATGAGGTGATAGCGTAAGATATGGATTTGGAAGGATGCATCCAATG
Organism: Cupressus sempervirens; assembly: GCA_028749045.1. Taxonomy (NCBI): domain Eukaryota; kingdom Viridiplantae; phylum Streptophyta; class Pinopsida; order Cupressales; family Cupressaceae; genus Cupressus; species Cupressus sempervirens. Next base: position 645,173,990 of record CM053791.1, read on the forward strand.
ATGATGATAGATGTGCGACCAAGGATGGGGACAATGCTAAGGTTGGTGGTAGCTGAGCTGATAGATAGTGCTAGAGTGAATGGCTAATGAGAGGATGACATTGGATTTGCATGAGGATAGCCTAGAGTGAGGTACCAATGACAAGGGAGGATGGACAAGACAAGATCTCCAAGGGATACAGTGCCCCCAGTTAGAAGATGACATGTGGAAGGAGGTCTTACGATGGAGGTGATAGGATTGAATCTAGGATGGAAAAGCTAAAGGCGCTAGGGAGATGGATGATAACTAGGATGATGGGGTGAGGTTGCAGAAGATAAGTGGATAGTGATAGATAAAAGCTGGAGGATGAAAGATAGGTGGATAGTGATAGATAAAAGCTGGAGGATGAAAGATAGGTGGATAAATTGGAAGATGGAGCTGGATGGCAAGATGTGACCAAAAGCATGAGGATGATAGGCTAAGCTGGGGATGGCTAGATTATGCATGATGCTTGTTTGCCAAGTTTTCATCATGGTACTTGTCCAAGGCGCTTGAATTGCCAAGTTTTCACCAGTGGACGCTTTTTTTCTTTTTTCTTTTTTTTTCTTTTTTTTTTTTGACTTTTTGACTTTTGGACTTAGCTAGAATGATTTTGGCTTTCTTCAGCTATTTTGGCTTTTTTGGGATTTTTCACTGGCTGTTGGAATGTTCAATTTTGTTGCTAGTTGTTGGTACACCGGATGTGTGATTTATGCAATAGATTGGATTAGATGGGATTGATGGTAGGAGATGGAGGGATGAAAAGGTTGGAAAGGAGCATGATATGGGGATGCTTGCAAGAGAAACATTGGCACATGTTGGGACGGGTGTGAAAAGAGCATATGGGGGATAGATGGTAGATGCGGGCGCGATGGAGGATTTGTGGAAGCATGCTTGGGGATATAGGCACCCAAGATGGAGTTAGGAGATGGGGGACATGAGTCACTAGATGGGGGATTAGTAATGGTGGATGCCATTATGCATTGGGTTTCAACTTTTTTCTTGGGGATCCACATGGTTTTGGATTTTCTTTTCATAGGCTTTTGCATTGTTTTGCATTCTTTGATTGGATTTTTCCTTTTTGGAGTATGTCTTTTAGAATAGACATATGATTGCCTAGGATGTGGATTTTTAGCTTTATGCATTTTGAAGTTGGCTTTCACATTGCTGTGGTAAGCTTTGGGAGGATGGTTAGGAGAAGCTTTGTGAGATGGAGAGGATATGAAAGAGCATGTAGGGGGATGATGATGGATGATGTGCCCTGATATGTGCCTTTGTTGATCTTGCATAGGAATGGATGGAATAGGATTTTTATGATGGCTGATAGGAGGATGGAGGATGGTAGATTTTGGGACATAGGGACCCAAAATGGATTTAGCGGATGAAGGGGGGATATGGTAGGTTGTTTTGGGTTGCAAAGATGGTGGAGGGGGGATGAGATAAGATTTCTTGAAGGAGTGATGGAAGGCTGGCATGGTGGGCTTGGAGATAGGCTTGGTTTGGGGGTGTGGTGTACCAACACCTTTAGATGGTGAGCCTTTGGATACATATCCAAGACCATGAAATCCTAGATTTTTTTGTGCAATAATAGGCTCTCTGATTCCTTGCTCTTGTGGTCCTAAACCTTGACCTTGATAATGCCATCAATTGAGCATTTGAAGAAGCTGAGGAAACTTTTTGCTTGCAAAAAATGGTAGAAGTGATTTATTATGTGTATTGCAATGGGGAGATAATGTTCTTAATTCTTCTGCTAAGAGAGGGCCACCGTGGATGAATGTAAGTGAACCAAGAGGGTAGATTATAGATGGTGGAATAGCTTAGATAGGTGGTAAGATGGAAGCATGGAGCGAGGGAGATGGAAGGATAGGATCTTGATGTAGCTGGTGGGATGACAAGATATCTTGTAGTGGAGGAGATATGGCTTGAGGTTTTGGAGATGGAGGAGATGGTGACTGCACTATGGATAGAAGACATGGTACGATGATATCTTCATTTATGCTTTGGGGGATGTCAACATGTTTTTTGGCAGGATCTTGATAGGATTGGTTTGGAGTGGATGGTGCGATAGGAGGTGAAGGGATGGATTCTTCAAAGGCAGCGGATAGATAGATGGGAGATTCAGTAGTGGAGATGGGTGAGTAGAAGATGGATGCATAAGGATCATTACGAGAGATTTGGGAAATGCTTGGAGGTGATGTGGATAGGATTTGGAGGGATTAAATAGGTGGTGGGATTTTGATGCTTGCGGGAAGTGGAAGGATTTTAAGCAATTTGATGGATGGTATGGGGATGATAGCTATGGGAGATGGAGGTGATATTATAGATGGGGAAGCTTCATCACTGACTACTTCACATGGTTGGATTAGATGACATGGCTTATCGACTGTTGGAGGCGACTTTTCTTGTATTTCCTCTAGGAGATTCCTTGGAGACTCGTGTGTTGAAGGTGGAGGTGGATTGACAGAATAGCTAGTGTGATGGGGGTGGAAGATTGGAAGCTTGATTGATGGGGTGATAGAGGGGAAGCTGGAATATCGGATGGCATGACTAGATAGTTTGGAATAACTCTTGGATTTTGGGGGATGCTTGGGGGAATGTTTCTAAGGCTTTCAATATACCCATCATAGTCAACAAGATTTTCATCATCATTGGAATAGGAGGTGGCAGGAGCAAGGACAATGCGACCAAACACATCATGATAGGATTGGTACTTCATGCTTTGATGATGAGTTTGATGGGGATGGGGTCTTGCATATGGATGAACACGGAAGCTCATGGTTGGATTTGGATTAAGCATAGATTTTGGATTGGCTGATGAAAGATTTCCTAGGGAGAGTCAAAGCTGTATGACAGACCTAAGGAGGATTGGCTGGAGATTTCTAGCTTTCTTGTGGGTGGAAGACTTCAAGGGTATGCTATCAAAAAGTGAGAGTTTTGCTTTCCTATGTGCAAGATTCGTGGTGATTGTGTCAACTTAAGGATAGACTAGTGATCCTATCGCATGACACGAGATTGACCACTTGTGGATCCCAACCTTTAGCTCAAGGTGATGAGGGATACAAGTGACAAAGCTGGATTACCCTAGACAATGCTCTATTAAAGGGATAACCTTGGTGAGATTGGTTGATTGGTAGGATTGATTGGATAGCAAAATCTAGCAAAGTGACAACAACTCTTTAAAGGCTTGGGTGATTTTGGATTGGGTTTCTAGCTAGCTGGGGGGATGATTTGGATGGACTTTGGATTTGGGATTGTTCTAAGGCAAAGAACTAGATAGATTCGGTTGCATCGGGGGAGCTTGGATGATTTTCTAATAAGGCAGTGACTAAGCTAAGTATGCCTTGAGTTCGGAGATTTTTGCTTTTCTGGGATTTCAATCAAAATTGGCAAACATTCATTCAAAAGCTATGAACAAACAAGCAGACAAAAGTTTTGAGCAAGCACGTCAAACACACCAACATCTTAGGAAGCTTTCTACAAGGATGAAATTTGGTTTAGCTAGGGAGTCCTCGATATACACAAGGTACGTGAGGCCCAAATCTGTAGATGAAACCAAAAAGATGTCACACAGCCGAGAGGAGCAGTAACCCACTTCTCCTCTTTCACTTCTCAAGGGTATAAAGTTCCTTGAGGCTTAGCCCGAGTGACAAAATTTTGATCCCAAGAGAGGTGTCTTTGGATTCACCTCCCGATCTTTATACTCCGTCGGAATGCTGGAGTTGAGGTCGTCCCAAGGGGTGATGAAATCCCCAAGCAGGCCTCCTAAAAAGCTAAGACAAGATTTTGGATCCTAATCTTATGCACCCAAGATGGCCTCGAAAGACGACAAGGGGAGAGAAGACTTGGATGATCTTGGGCTAAAAAACACTCTTGTTCTTTTACCAACTGACGCTTAAGTTTTCTGATCTAGACTTTGCAAACACTCATGTTTAAGATACAATGTTTATTCCAACTTTGAAGCATCGACAAAAATAAAATTGATCAAATAATGCGAACAAGAAGAAGAGTTAGGGTCAACAAGAAGGTAAACCTGTGCGCCCGGAGGCCCTCCACGTCAAGTATCGATTGATTTTTCTTTAAGGCATTCAAGATTGAGTGTGAGTTTATTTTAAGCCCAAAACAAAGGTGTGTGAGATTCAATTTCAAGCGCGTGCCCGGAGGCCCTCCACGTCAAGATTTGTCCAATTTTTATGCCCAAATGAAGTGTGAGCGAGATTAATGCGCATTCAAGGAATTTTCTAACTTAGAAAAACCACTAAAAACCCAAGTGAGTGGAGTTTGATTTGCGTGGAGCACTTAACACCCTCTTAGGTGGACCCATCTCCATAGATGGCACTGAGATTGCAACCAATGGTTAAATTGATGGGTGATTAAAGAGAGTGAGTCCAACGACAAACTCACTCAAAGCATTTTTATTTGTTTTTATAACTTAAAAGATTACAAAAATGTATATTCTTTTTATGCTCCAAAAGATGATTATTTGATCTATGGCATTCAAGATTGGATTTGTTGTTTTAATCATGCATTCATAAAAAAAAAAAAAACTTTGATTTTAATCCATGGCACTCAAGAGTGATTTTAGCAACATGCATTCAAAGACAAGTGATTAAACATTCAAGTTTTTTCCTTTGAGCATTCAAGATTGAGATTTTGTGTGTTGTTTTAAGAACTTTGAAATGCTTTGTTTTAACCTTAGATCATTCAAGATTGTTTTTGGACTCAAAAGTGAAAATGACTCTTTGGACTTTGCTTTTCATTCAAGATTTTGTGTTCTAGTTTGCATGTTTTAAGCCCAAAAATGATATTCCTAGATTGTTTTGATGCATAAAAAACCTAAAAAACATTCAAGATTTTGCAACAAGACATTTGTTTGGAACAAATAACAAAGCTTTTTAGGACAATTTTGGCAACCATTTAGGACTCTTAGTTTTCATGAGATTTTTAAAAGAACTTTAACATATTTGCAAATGAGGTTCATTTTATCCTTGATTGATGCTTTGAGTTTGATTTAGATTTTAGTGTGCACTTAGTGTTGATTTTGAACCTTTTGAAATGGAAACTTGAAGTTCTTTTTAAATTTCCAAAAATGAAGTGTTCCTAACTTTGCATGAATGCATCTAAAACCTTGATGTTGCAAGGATGCAAATGATTAGATTGGTTTAGTTTCACTTGTTAAAAAAAAAAATTCTTGTATGAAAATTTTTAATTTTTTAATGGATTTAAGTATGATTTGGGGGTTCATTTTAAGCACTAAAAAGAAGTGTGTATGATTTTGCTTCCTTAAAAAAAAAATGGCCAAGATCTCCCACAAGAAGAAGAAGAAGAAGTAGATGGAATAAGAAGAATATAGACAAGAAGAGGAAGAATAATTTCAAGTTCTTTGTCCACCTATAAGCTCGAAAAATCTGCAAACACTATGAGATAGATTATGAGTTCCTTTGTCTTCTTCATGCTCATGTGGACCTACAAAACCAATTTATACAATCCTACCAATCACAAAAACAAGTAAAATTAGCCAAAATCAGCAAATGACATACAAAACTTGACTAAAAAAGCTAATGAAGATGACCCATGCTGGGTCCCACCGGGCGTGCCAAAATGTATATGAGCAATGTTAGTATGCTAATAGAAACCAAATTTAAATAAAGCTTCTACAAACTAAACAAAATTCATAAACTTCAAGATAGACTAAGATGAGCTCTCAATTGAGAATATGAGCCATTAATGGACTCTCTCAATAAGAAGCTCTTTTGTTGAGTAGCTTTATCTAAATGGATAGGATGTATGCTCAATATGCTTCCAAAGGCTTCAATGGATGATTGTGGATTTTTGGTGTGGATAGATGGCTTTAGTATGGATTTGGCTCTCAAAATAGCATTATAACTTTACTTCATGGATTGTGTTATTTTGCAAAGGGGAAGGATCCAATTTATAGGCAAGAGGCTTGAAGGATTGAGGGCTAAGATGCAAGGATGGGAAAAGCTTATGGAGGGCTCAGATTGCATGAGAGGAGAGCACATGGATTGTGCTTCCTTATAACCAATCAAAGAGTGACACATGTCACATGGTGAGAGGATGGAAAAAAGGGGAAGGATGAGTCAACAAAGGAGGCTCAAGGGATAAAATCTTCATAAAGACTCTCATAATGACTTGTAAGAGCAATAAAAGAGCTTGGAAGAGTCATTTATGGCCTAGTGGGTTTCATAAAATTTTATGGTTGAGATATTTTGAGGGTGATGAGAGCAATTTTGACTTGGACTTGATTAGGAGGGTTTTAAGCTTGCTTAGGCTTGTGCAAATGATTAGAGGATGGATTAGGATGGTTTAGGATTAGCTTAGGGATAGGCAAGTGGATGGCATTTAATGAGGGTGGGTGAAGGAGGAGATATTTGTTAACTTTGGCTTGGGTTAGTAATTCTTAACCCATGTTTAGGGAATGTGACAAGGTTAGGAGGGGATTAGGATTAGGTTTAAAGACATCTTCTAGAAGAGTCTAGACTTTGGATGAGGATAAAGACTTTCTAGAATAGTCTAGAATTTCCTAGGATGAGGATGAAGACTTTTTAGAAGAGTCTAGAACTTCTTAGGATGAGGATAAATTAGATTTTTAGAAAATAAATAAAGTTTTATTTATTTCAAGAGTTTGGGTTGAAGAGATATTTATTAAAACTTTTTTAATAAACATGAGGATTAATATTTAATCTTAATTAAATATTTTGAGTTGGGATTAGGGGTAGGAAATGATGGGATTAGCCTTTAGTCAAAATTAAAGAAGGATTAGAAGATTTTGGAAGAGGTTAGTGGTCTTAAGGAAATTGGCCAAGTTTTGGGCAAAAAATAAATTTTTTATTTATTTTGGATTTTTTGGTCAATTTATTAATTAAATAATTAATAAATAAGGAAATAATGTTTAAATAAGATTTAAACATTTTTGGGAGGGATTCCTTAATTAAATATTTTTAATTAAGATAAAGGGATTTAATGGCATAAAAATAAATTAATTAATTAAATAATTAATTAATTAATAAATAATGATATCATCAGAAATTTTTCAAAAAATAAAAATACTTTATTTTCTAAAGGTTTTTAGGTGTCTACACCTACACCTCAGGTCCCCTCTGTGGTGGTACCTATGCTTGTGCTTGTATCTAAGGTCCCCTCTGTGGTGGCACCTGTGCTGCTACGGCACCTCTCCTAGCAATTGCCCTGCGACATTGTGGTCCCTACTGTGCTCCCTAAGCTGGCACTGCTACCATAGCAGCCTGTCCCCCATCTCCTGCACCATCTCCCTCTCCCCGTGCCTACTTTGCTGGTGGAACTACTCCAAGCACTATCAGTCTGACTGGCTGGTGTGCTGCCCACCACTGTGCATATGTCGGTGTCATACTAGCATCTCCCCTGTCCTGACCATGAACCCATGGCACTCTATCCAGCGGTAACCATGATGCCCGGGCAAATCGTAGCATCATCCCCCGACCCCACAGCCGACCATACTCACGGGTCACTACAGGATACAAGAATCTGTTTGGAACCACATCCTAGCTACGCCTAAACTGTCGTCACACCCGAGAAGGCATATATCGCATAATCACGTGCGTGGATCGACCAATAATCCAGTAATCGGTTTGATTAAATGGGAGATACATCTGATCCTCTATATCATCCTCACCTCCTGTTGCCTGTACTCTCCCCCAGTGCTCCACTCCATCATAAGGAGTCCAGTCAAACATGATGATATCATCCATGCACCTGCGCCAGAATCCCACTGACTCTGTCGATGTATACTGGATAGGAGGCCGATATCTACATGCATATGGCTCTCCAGGCTGCTTGGTCTCTCTCCGTGTGATGGGTCGAGTAACCTCAATGTGCTCCCAAGACCAGACCATCAGTAGTGTCAGTCCTGGTCCCATAGTGCGCTGTGTCCGGTATGCACACATGTGTAAATCATGGTATAACTCTGCTAATATGGTCTGTCCCTAGTAGTAGACCTTGCCATCCTCCTGTAATAGGGTGCTCAACACCCATGCCCAACCAATAGGCCACCCATGCCCTGCATGATCTGGTAGCATCTGCCATATCAAAGAGGCTAGATATACTGCCAGTCTCGGTAGTCTCTGCTCCAAGGCTCCCCGCCAGGATAACCAGGATCGTTGTACTGGTAGTCTCTGTCGTCGCCTACCAAAACACTCTCTCAGGAAGGGATCAGCTCCCTCAACTACATACTCTGGATATGTGCCTCTGATAGGCACTCTCAGGATCTACCATACATCCAGGAGAGTGACAGTGGCCTCCCCTATCAATAGATGGAAGCTCCATGTGGGTGTATGCCATCGCTCTATGAGAGCCAATAGCTGTGTTGTGTGAGCTCTAAAGTCTGGCCACTCATGGACATGCTCCAGTCCACACAACCGCACGTGTCCCCAATCTGCGTCTGTGAGTCTCTCATGTATCACCATAGTTGGTGGATAGTGCTCCCGTGACCTAAAGAGCACTGTGTCCTCCTGCAGCATGGACATGCAGTAAGTCATTATTTTCATCTTCAGAATGGAGCATTTCATGCTCGTCATTTCTCATTTTTGTTGCGTCCAAAAAAGAGGTTGATCGGCGAAGACGTTGATCAGCGCAGACGCCAATACGTGGAGATGCTGGTCTGCGCTTACGCAAAATGCATTATCGTCTTCGCTCGATTTTGAAGATGACATGGCAAGGTCTGTCATCTCCGAAGCCGCTGTCCCTATCGCGCAGAAGACAGACAAAGGTCTATCATCTTCGTTGGTCTTGTCACAGCCTTGGCGTCTACGCAAATGATAGGATGTTCCTTGTCGTCTTCGCAGGCGCCAGTATCCCTTCTTTGTCATCTGCGCAGACGACAAGGTGGAGACTGTCGTCTCCGCCCGGGATCATTTTTTGCCACATTTAGGGCATCATAAATGCTTCTAACCTAATCTACCTATCAAATTACCAGGAGGATCAGATGACTCACCGGTGCCCCCATCGCGGCTGGTCTCTAGTGCTCCCGAACGCGCTCACCAAGCTGCAATCTCTCGATCGAGTCCATAGCTGCTCTGGATGCTCTTCTCATGGTGTGACAATGACCTTCCTATGGGTCCCTTGGAGGCTTATGTAGGCCTCGTGGACCCCATTTGCACCCTTCTCCGCTCTGAGTCGTGTCTATCTCATGATTTCTCCATATTTTCATCTTGTTTTTCTCATTTCTTTCTTTCCCTTCTTTCCATTCCAAGACCTTTTCATGAAAATTGCCCAAATTTATATTTCTTGCACAATTTCCATGAGGGGGCATCAGGTTCTCCCTCCTTTTCTGGGGCAACTTGCATTTTATTTTCTTTGATATGATGTCGTGCCGACATCACATCAAAGAGGGGCAAAATGTATACACTAAACATTGTCCTAAATGACTATATTAATCTAATTAGTACTAGTCACATTCCTCTACTTATTTAATTAAATTATTTTAATTAAATAAGTTCATTTTTGTCTAAGTATTTAAATTTAATTTAAATACTCCTACCTCTAATGTGTTAATTTAAATTAACACATGATCCTCCACATATTCTCTTTTTTAAATAAATTTTATTTATTTAAAATCCTCCATATCCTATTAATTTCTTCTAGACCTAAATTAAATTAAATTTTATTTAATTTAATCTATAAGCCTAAGAGTACGTGTACTCTTATGAGTTGTCATCATAAGGGTTTGCATTTCTTTTTAAGCACATGGTGTCTACAACTTGAGAACTTTCTACACACATGTGCCACCTCATCATTTTATTCTCCCAACCAAAGATATGAGATAAGGAGATAAGGTGCTTAATTGTTAATCCTTATCCTTATCTTTATCTTCTAGACACCCTCTAGATGTTTCTTGAGAGTCTTTAAATAGAACCCTTGTCTCAAGCATTGCATATAGAGGATTATTGGATTGCATTGATACGCCGTTGCTTTGAGTCTAGAATCACAACATTGAGAGCTTGCATTATAGGTACATTTTCATATGGAGTTCATAGGCTGCATCTTAGTGATTTGATAGTTGGTAAGATTTACATTTTGTATTGCATCTTAGTTTTTGTTGTGCATGCATATTTAGTTTACATTCTAGTTTAGCTTTCATTCTAGTTATAGCTTGCATCTTGCATATTTAGTTTACATTCTAGTTTTAGTTTTCATTTAGTTATAGCTTGCATCTCTAGATAGTTTTCATAATTTCATGTTCATTCCGTCATAGAATACCTTTGAGTGTGACTTCCTCCATAGTCATATCTTGAAAGTATTCTTCTTTTCATATAGTCTAGGATCATATTGCACATTCATTTTGCACTCACATTCACATTTGCACTTCCACACAAGGGATTTCCTTATTGTTGTGTTTGTGAGAGCATACCAAACATACCCTCCATCAGAGATACACCAACAATGGCTACACATAGCTGCCCTTGTTAAGTATTAGAGGTGGTTGGAATTTTGGTTTGTTGGTCGCTTTTGTGAATTTCTTTTAAATTAGCTTGATTCCTTTGGCTTCCAGCAATTTGCACATTTTTTCAACACACAAGATGTCTTCAAAAAAAATTTCAATATATAGTGAATCATTCATCTAGATTGCAAGATCTTTTCTTCTTTTTAGGGACTGGGAGAGTTGCTCTTTTGCTTTCTTGAGTTGTCCAATAGCCAATTTTCAAATCTAGCTTCTTATTGTCAATAGCCTTGTCAAGTCTGAATACCTCCATTGCCTTTGATCTTTGATCAAGTTGTTTAAACTTTTCACTGAGAACCACAATGCTCTGATACCAATTGTTGGAAATATTATGACAGGCTAGGTTACTGAGAGGTAGGGGTGAATCAGTAACCATAAAAACTTTTATCCTTGTTTAGCAACTAATCCTTATGTGAATTCTAATTTAACTATATGTACGAGAAACTGAAAACATGAAAGCATACATAACACTTTAACACAATATTTGGTAACTCAAAAACCTTCCAAATAGAAAGTAAAACCAGGGTGGGGATGATACCCACAAGCTTTAGTACTGCAGTAGAAAATTGGCTTATTAAGGCTTACAATGGTCAAATTTTGATGATCTACCCTGTTAGGAGCAATAAGGACTGCTAGGTCCACCTTGCAAAAGGATTTACAAATAAACAATGAAGTATGCACTTGGTAAAGAGATTTACATAAGACTGTTATGTCTAATTTTTTAAAGGATTTGATTGATCCACCTATTAGGATGAAGTAGTTGTTAATCTTTGATCTACAATTTGGTTTGCTAAATGAGATTCTTCTAAGTGTACAAATCACCTTGCTATGATAGGTATATCTTTGTTGCTCCTTATACTATTGTAGCCTTTGTAATTAGTTATTTTCTTCTCTGATGATTACATTACTTCCCTTTGATTATTTGGATGTGATACAATACATTACATATATCAATCCAATTACATAATTACAAAGTCAACCACAATACAAGTTTTCACAAATATTGCAAAGTCATCCAAAGTGTAGAAACTCGGGTCTTGAAGACTGACTCGATGAGGTTTTGATACTGAGCATCCACTATTAATTCTTGACATCATCATGCACTTGGTAGACATAGAAGCTTAGTTCATACTGATCACTTCCAAATAGTCTTGAATTTGATCTACACTGGTGACTTGATGAATACTATGAAACTTGGCATATAAACTGAATCACTTGATTCACACTATGTAGCTCAGTCAATGTTATCACTTTGTGTTTGGTATCAACTAAGTCACTTGATTAACATTGAGTAGCTAGGTTAACACTAGACTCACATCACATCAACTGCGAACTCGGTAAGCATTGCAACACTCGATTTGTACTGGTAAACTCGGCATACACTGAAATGCTCAGTTTACACTACTGATCATCACCTTTGTAGTAACTACTTGGTGCAAACTAAAATCTGTCCAAAGGACTCGGTAGAAATTGTAGAACTCGATAACAACTAAAATTATTGGTTAACATTGTTAACTATACAATATGCTCAATATGAACTTGCAATCTGAATAAGTGTATGTCACTAATAAAAAACATGACTAGAATGTCAACATATGCATGATGGCCTTGACCTTTTTAGGATCAATCTCAATACCACATTGTGATACAATGAATCCCAAGAGTTTTCCCAAGGTAACGCTGAAGACACACTTCTTAGGGTTGAGCATGAGATGATATTTAGCTAATTGATCAAACACTTCCTTAAGATGAGATAAGTGATCAAGGGTATTAAGATATTTGAGTAGAATATCATCCATGTAATCCTCTAAAGTCTTATGGATCAGGTCATGGAAGATGACTATCATGGTGTGCTGATATGTTGCCCTGGCATTTTTTAACCTGAATGGCATCATGTTATAACAAATGTCCCCCAAGGGGTGGTAAATGTTTGCTTATGTTGGTTTGCCTCCACTACTTTAATCTAATTGTATCCGGAGAAACCATCCCTGAGCAATAAGAGCTCATGGCCTGTAGTAAGATCAACAATCATATCTATGTTTGGTAATGGGAAATCATCCTTTAGGCAAGCCTTGTTGAGATCTTTGAAGTCTGTGAAAATCCTAATATCACTAGAAGGCTTTGTGATAGGTACCATGTTGGAGATCCATTCTAAATAGTCAATCGAGCAAATGATCTTTGTCTCTAGCAATTTTCTAACTCTGCTTTAACCAGTAAAGCAACTTTGGGGTGCATCTTTCAGAGCTTTTGCTTGATAGGCCTAGCCTTGGGATCCATGGCTAAATAGTTTACTACTAGCTTAAGGTCTAACCTTGGCATGTTTTGATAGGACCATGCAAAGTAACCAAAATTTTCATGAAGAACTTTGATGAGAAGTTCCTCCTATTTAAGTGGTAGAGATGCTGCAATGTATGTGATGTTTGGTACTTTGGTCAGACTGATATTGATCAGTCTAGTTTCCTCTGTCAAGACAGATGATATGGTGGGCCTATGATCCTATGGGGGGAGGATGAAATCCTTGAGTGCCTCTAAGAGGTTTTCACCATTGGATGTGTCCTTTATTTTCTTTTCATTTTTTGAATCATTTAATGGTGCTCCAAAAGAGTTTTCACCAGAGGATGGTTTTGCTTTGCTTTTTCACTTTTTTGTTTTGTTTTCTAGTTCAATTTTGTGACTAGAGATTTTCTCCTCCTTGAAGTAACCTACTAGGTCCAATTTGTAGACATATGTTGATGGTGGTGGCAGTCATTTATGCAGTGTTTCTGCTCCCATGAATCTAAGGAGTCCATGCTCTATATAGAATTCATCAACATGGATGACACTTGGTTGGTCCCAATCAATGAGTTCAGGGTAAGCGAGTGGTAAATCTATGAGATTTAGGGATAATTGGCAGAGTACAGAAGCTCCTAGGATAATTTCATCAAGGAAGATATTGTCATAAGCTTTCTTTTCTACTTCTTCAGGAATGTCTTTGACCTCAACGAGACTATTTGGATGTTTGTGAAGGCATGGCCTTCATTCGTGGTGCCCCCAATTACCCAGGGAGTCCATAGCCGAAGCCTTTCTTTTTTTTTTCTTTGTATGCTTCCACAGGTTGCTTAATGCTTGACTCTAGATAGCTTAGACCACCTCCTTGATAATTCCATTGCTCAATAGCAAGGCGATGTGACCATGGGTATTTTTGTTTAAGGTGGTCAAGAAGCTTTTCACTCTTCAGAAGTGGCCCTTTATATAGCCATGTACGAATGTCTAGACTAGTTTCCTCGCCATCAAGGATCCCTTTGGTAATAAATGTGTTTGGGCCTAGTTGTATGAGCTGAGGGTTTGTAGCTCATTTTAGTCTCTAATATGTTAGGCACCCTTGAGTATGTGGATCAAGTGGTAAAACACCACTACCAAAAGCATCTATGAGACTGTACTCTCTACAACCTTGGTAGTTGATCTTAACCGTGGAAAGGGTGGAAGCTAAAATGGTATCTATATTGTGGCAGGTGCCAAAGGAGCTAGCCATGGTGTGGCCAATCTCGATTCTAGGACAATGGTTGGTGTATGAAGCTTCGGCCACATTGCAATAAGCAAAGGGTTTAGGATCTGCGTGGATAGTTACCTCAGTGCCATTATGCAAAAACTTGATGAATTGATGATATGTGGATGGAATGGATTTCATGGCATGAATCCATGGTCGGTCAAGGAGAATGTTGTATGGAAGGTTAAGATCAACTATGTGACAAATTGTTTCTTGAGTAGTTGGGTTGACCCTGATAGATAGCAAGATGGTTCCTTCGGTGGTGCACTCCAAGTTGTCATATGCTTTGATGGTACTGACCTTGTTAAGAATATCTGCCTCATTGTATCCTACTTATTTGATGAAATTTAAAGTGCATATATTTAGAGCTGATCCATTATCTATGATGATCATTTGACGACAAAGTTAGAAACCATGACAGTGATGAGAAGTGGAAGTATATGATCAAGTTCAACTATTGGGATGTCAAAGACTTTGAAGGATAGAGCACATGATGTGGAAAGATGGCCAACCAAGTTGTGGAATTCAGTGGCATTTATTTCAGTGGGGATGTGTGACTCATGGAGAGTACATTTGAGGATCTCTTGATAAAGTGGGCTTGTTCGTAAGAGATCTAGAATAAAAATCTAGGCCAACGTATTTCCAAGGTGTTCCAAGATATTACATTGTGGTCCTAATGGGGATGATCCTAATGAAGATGGCCTTGATGTAGGTGGTCTCAATGGCGTAGATATAGATGGGCCAACTATATTGAGTCGAGCTCTTCGAGTAGTAACTACACATTGGGCATCTAGGCCTTTGATGTTTATAACATTAATAGAAGGCTCAACTTGTGATATGCATCTAATAAGGTTTCCATAGTCTAAGTATGCTAAGGTGTAGTTTTGAGACTTATCTCAGTTATCTCCTTGTTTTTTTTAAGCATTTTTGGGTTTGTTGACAGGAGTGTTTGTAGGTATTTTTCCTATGTTTGTGTTATGGGCAGGAAAAGCATTTTAGTATATCAATAATCCTGCATTTGGTGAGGCTTGTGCCCCCACTGTAATCTATTTCTGATCAATAAGGTCTTGGACATAGTCCATGAGTTGCATGCATTTGAGGGTGTGTTTTTCTTTGACACAATGGAATTTGAAAAACTCATTATCCTTATACAAGGATGCCCTAGACTAATTTGGTTCCAAGGGTTGTATTTGTGGATGTCAAATGAGATTATCCTTGACTAATTTTTCAAAGATTGCATCAAGGGGCTCCCCTAATAGGGTGTATACATGAGGTTGTCTTTGAACACGTGGTTTAGGTCCAGCTGACAGTGTGATAGCATTAGTCTAATTTTGACAGGTAGGCATTTGGACATTGTGTTGATTTTTCTGAATAGGCAGTTGCTGATAGATTGGGGGTTGTTACTAGCAAGGTTGTTGTTGAAAAAATGTGGTGGGAATGTTGCTACTGCCCTGATGACATGAACATGGCAGGTGTCGGTGACACCATCAGTAACTTTGTTTTTATTTTTATTCCAATGTCATGGTTTGTCATTGCTTGGACCTCAATCCTGGGTATTTTCTTTGTAAATTTTGATGACGCCATCCTTGATGAGCCCTTGCTTGAGTCTCATTCCTTTTTCCTTAACGTCTTTATATGTTTGTAAACTGTTTGTAACCATGTGATGGGAAAGACTAGGATGTGTGTTGTTAATGAACATTTTGACAAGGTGATGTTCAAGGATGGTGCATGAGATCCTAGTTGTGAGGGTTTGCCAACATTGTAAGTGTTCTACAAGGCTTTCTCCTCCCTTTTGCTTGGTATGCACTAGGTCCACTACAGATAACTCAGTCTCGACCAGATGAGCATATTGACCCACAAAGGCCTTAGAAAGATTAGCAAAGGTCTTAATGGTACCCTAGGGTATATGACAAAACCATTCAATTGCAAGCCCCCCTAAGCTTTTCAAAAAAAGTTGCATGAGAAAGACATCATTATAGGCCACTTATAGAATTCCTTGACATCTATAACCGGGTTTCTTTTCCCTCTAAATTTATCAAACTTGGGGATCTCAAAATATTTATGAAAAAGTGTCATCATGATGGTTTCATCAAAGGGATATGGACAATCATTTTTAAATTTGAAATTTTTTGAGTTTGTCCCATCCTTGAGGGCTTTGATATCATTTTTCATCTCTTCCCATTCAGAGTTTATAGGTGGGTAAACGGGTGCCTGCAGTCCAGGTGCCCCCGATGTGGGATGTGCAGCAGATGTTGAAGGTTGATATGGGAAAACTTGACTGTCATATGGTGGTGGCTAAAAAATAGGTTGCACTACTATTGGAATGGATGCTATGGGTTGTTGGAATATAGTTTGCGCATACTGTTGCATCTACTGGGTAGATTGTTGATGGGGAACATAAGTGTGAGGTTGTTGCCCTACTAGATAATTCGGTGGGGATGCCAAGGCATACTATTGGTGTGATGATTGTGGCTAAAAAGATGGTAGTGTAGGTAATACCTAGGCCATGCTTTGGGAGTGTATATCATTCCCAATATATATTGGTTGTGTTCCTTCTTGAGAAAGTAACTGAGTATTAACTAGGGCTAGGTAATTGATGTGAGGAAGAGTGTTTGTAGTCAAGTATTGCGATGGAGGGGTGATTTGGTTATTGCCTAAGGGTGGCATAGAAAAATAGTTGGTAATGGGTGGTAATGAATAGACTTGAGGAGGAAGGGATGAATGTGACTGAGGTATGAACATGGATGCAGTGTTGAAGGGGATGCAAGTGGTAGGCCCTTGTGTCATACCAAAACTCCAAGGTCCTAAAGGAAATGAGGCCAAAGTACTTTGGCTAGTGACAAATGGATTGATAGTGATT
The DNA here is from genome assembly GCA_028749045.1 of Cupressus sempervirens. NCBI lineage: Eukaryota > Viridiplantae > Streptophyta > Pinopsida > Cupressales > Cupressaceae > Cupressus > Cupressus sempervirens. The sequence goes on from CM053791.1 coordinate 645,190,886, forward strand.
TTGGGTGGGATGGAAGATGAAGTATTTGACCCTAATGGAGGCATTCCTATAATGTACTGGGATGTAGGTTGGATGTTTATGGTACTAGTAAATGAATTGGATGTGATTTGAGATGGAAGGGAAAATGTAGTGTTCGTAAGTGAAAAAGGAGTAAAGTGTGAAGCAGGGATATGGGTGGTGGAAGCAGATGCAGATGATACACTTGTGGTTGGTTGGGATGTGGTATGAACTAAGGGTTGAGTGAAGATGGGTTGAGTGTTTTGTGGAATGGGAGCGATGACTTGGGTTGAGGGGATATTCAGGTCTGTTGGTTCTGCTTGTGTTGGTTGATATCTGTTGCTTGGTGAAAAGAAAGGATCATGAGGGATAGATGAACTTGCAGATGGTGGTTGCCATCCAAACAGAGGATGTGTAGGATCTATAATTTTTGGAGGCAGTGGTCGTCCAAAATCAAAGGCACCAACATTGTCTCTTAAGAAGTTTTCCATGATGGTCTCCCTATTTCTATCTATGATGGCATTAACAATGGTTGTGTGTCCAGGTTGGTTCATGAAAGCACCAGTATCTATTGAAGAACCTATTTCTTCGAGAGTTTGTGGTGGTTCCCATGGTGTCATGGAAACTACATGGTATGGCTGAGCTCGAGCTGTGCTACTACTAAGACTAGGATCCATGTCCTTCTCTTTTCATTTATTCTTACTGAAACATGTGGTAGGTGGCATGAAATGCTGACCTTCCTAAGTATGGAATGCAAAAAGGATGATGATAAGTGTATGTGTAAAGATGACTCATCTAGGTGTGACTAGAGTGGAGGGATTTCCTAAGATGCGAAGGAAGATGTATGAAAATGTTCTTAGTGATATCTAGGAAACCTAAATGATGTGGTACTAAGTGAGGGAGGTTGTGTTTCCCTTAGGTGTGAACTTTGAAAATGTGATGGTGATATCAAACCTTAAGGTGGCCCTGTGAACTTTTTTGGAAGGAAAATGGGGATCAAGTGTGTAGCCCAACCTTTTTCTCAAGGTGATCTAGGACACAAATAATAGTTTATCCTAAATAATGCTTAGTTTAAGGATAACTATGATAGTGAGATGGATGGAGAGTTTTTTTTAAGGGAAATAAGCCTTTTAATGCAAGGATGCTGATGTTCTAGGTGATGAGTAAATAATGGAGGACACTAGGGTTTAATGATGCTTAAATTGGAAAAATTTTTAAAACCTAAGGTTGATGACAAAAAGGGAGGAGATGATTCTACCAAATGTTTAGATGGGATGAGGAGCTATATGAAAGACTAAGCCTATGAGGAGATAAGTGCATAAGTATGTGTAGAAAAAGAAGGACCTAATCAAAGTAAGTAACACTAGAGTTATCGATAAAGCTATGGTTGATACCTCGTCAAAGAGTTGGTTCTAAATTTTGTAGTCTCACTTAGTTTGTAGTGCAACGTCTACACCGTCTTTCTCAATTTGGTCTAGTTTAGCAATCTTTGGGTTGGGTATATACTTCTTGTGTTTTGCTTCTATTTCCTTATAAACTAGTATTTGTGGAAGTTTAGCCTTTTTGAACTTGGTCTTGATTTGGCCTGACATGAGATAACTCTATGAGATTTGATCACAACTGTGGGTTTTTTCAGAGGCAATGACTATGCTAAGTATACCTTTTAACCTTGGTTTGAAAACATAAATCAATTGAGGAGCAACTAGGTTTCAAGAAAATGGTTGTTTATGTAAAAGGGGCAAAGTGGTTTCCTTGGGGCAAAATGGTTTTCTTGGGGTATTTTTGGGATGTAAGTAGTAAAGTGGGGTGAACTAGGCTTAGGATTGTTGCGAATAAACTTGCTAACAATCCTTTTGAACAAAGGTAAGGATGACCTATTGTTGAAAATGAATGTTTTGTTTACAAGGAAAGTTTTCGGTCAAGTAAGATATGTAACAAGGGTATTTTGAAAAATATAACTTTAGACCAAGGAGAAAAAAATTTGTTTGCAACTGGACTTTGTTAATGACTGTTTTTGAGATAACAAGGATAGTTTTGAAAGAGGTAAAGTTGAACCAACAAAACTAAAGTTGTTGCGAATGGACTTTCTAACAACTATTTTTGGGATAACAAGGATAGGACATTTTCTAATGCGACAGATTATGAGCAAACAGTTTCTCAAAGGACAAAGTAACTTTGAGATAGACAAACAAATGATCTCTTTAGCAAAAGGATTTGATAGTAACCATACAAATTGTGTAAGTTTTTACAAATGTTTTTCACGGGTCTTTTGCACAAACAAGACAATTCAAACACACTCTTTATCCCTAAGGTCAAATGTTGGTTGCAATATGCTATTTAATGGCCCACAACTTGATATCTCCTGATTCTAGTGCAGTATGTCCCTCTAATTCAAGAGGTGAGTCGATACAAGAGTCGATCTACAAATGATACACATCAAAGAATCTTCAAGGCATGGAAAATAGAAGTTCCCCTTCTACAAGAACAACGACCCTTGGAGATGAAACCCAAGTAGCCTTATGCCTCTACCAGGGGATCACAATGGTGAGTAATCTTGGGGGATGTTGTTTCACTTGCACCATGAATTAACATACCATGGATAAAATCATGATGACTAAAATAGGGTTGTAAATAGGTCCTCTATGGATTCATGCCAAACAGTTGTTACATATGTGATCCACTTAAGGATCTATTCTGGACATGCTGAAATTGTGAGAAAGTTTTCCCACCTCAAACTACCCCAGAAATACACTGCCCGAACTTGGGTGATAGAACAAGAAAGTTTACCTTTCCCCTCATTTATATACCAACCAGATTTTTACCAATTTGAGCTTCTCACCAAAGGAGATGTGCTTCCTAGAGGTGGATGAACTCACTAGAAGCACTCCTAGGTTTTTGTGGGTGATCTTGCTAACAACTTTTGGTACATGTGTCATGTATTTTAAGGTCTTAAGATGCAGAAAATAGAGAAGACAAAGTTGTGCTAGAGGGCACAATATCAAAACACGCAAGGCACTTGGTTCATTGCTATTTTGGATGCTTTAGTGTATCCTAAAAAACTAGTTTTTGAAGACACACATGATCTTAGCATTCAATTGTTCATTTCCAACTTCACAACGATGGTCAACAAAATAAATCGCGTCAACAAAAGGGAATCAATCGAGAAAGCTTTTTAAAAGGAGAGAATAAGAACGAGTTTATCCTTAGATCATTCAAGAATTGATGAATTTATTTTAAGCCCTTAAATGGAGGTGTTTTCACATAATATTTTTTTGCACTTTAAATGAAGTGTTCATCGCATTGGTTCGGGTTTTTAATACTTGACATTCAAGAGTGGATTTCTTAATTAAACTATCCAAACGTTCCAATGAAAAACGTTATAAGATTTAGACAAGCATTCCATGGAAAAGTGGAAATTGTTCATTTTTAAGCATTTAAACACACAATTTCTAGTAAGCATTGTAAGAAAACCTACAAAAACTTGTTAACATTCTACTCCAACAAATACCTGCAACAACAAAAAAAAGTGATAAATTTGGCACTGGTTGGTCAAACCAGCAAACCTGCAGGCTTTAATCTGCAATCCTGCAGTGTGGGAATGTAGTTAAAAGGTTGTGGGATTGAGGTGCAGAGAATTGGTGAAAATACAGAAAAATGGGTTGTAGGAAGAAAGTAACAGAGCGATCCCGCAAAATAGTGGTCCCGCAGGTTTATGGGGACGCGTTCCTATTGACAAGTGTATCTATGGGTTTGATGGAGGAGGGAAAAAGTGGGGTATAATGGTTGACTAATTAGCTCAAGCATTCTCGCAGGTCTTCTACTGCAATCTTGTTGGTAAAAACAAGTGTTCCCGCAGGAATAAGGTCAGCGAGAATGATGGGGGTGTTTTTAATGGCACATAGTGGTGGGGTTTGTAACAAATAGCGATCTCACCCTGACAAGTTCGTGTTCCTACTGGCTTAGGATCATGATCTTGCAGCTATGGGTTTGCGATTTCATGGTTGCAGGATCATGAACAAAGGTTGTTGAAATGTTGTTTAAACTAGAATTTGCTTTTATGGTTGGGAGCACACTTCCTGATAAGAGACATTGGTGCCTGCAAAAATTGTTAGAAGACCAACTATGTACACAAACAAACACAAAATGTTAGTTTGGTTAATCAAACAGAAACAAGCAAAAATGTGATTATAGTGACCCAAATGCGGGGTCTTATCGGGCATGCCAAAAATGTATCACCTAATTTAGTAGTGCAAATTGAATACTAATATTAACTAAGCATTCACAAAAGTGAATAAGTAAACGCTTATGATAGGATGAGGTTCACACCAAAAAGGAAGGCAAACCAAGAATGGTGAGCTCCTTAGGTGTAACCTACGATGACGTAGATATGTCCCTGATGGATAGGGGATGTATGCTCACGATGTGCTCAAGCTTCCAATGGATGAGTATTTTTATCAAGTGCGTAGATGGGTAAGGGTTTCAACAATGGAGATGAAGACGGATTTTGACATGGCTATGGTGCAAAACAAGTATGGTGTAGTGGTCAGTGGGGCATTATAAGTTTGCATGAAAGTGGATTGTGGATTGTGAGAGGGAAGGGCTTTATTTATAGGCCAAGCAGTAGTGAGATGGAGGGTCAAGGTGCAAGGATGGAAGAATGGTGAGGGAGGGGTAGGATGCATTCAAAGGGGATCACATGGATTATGTTTGTTTGGAGCCAATAGGGGAGTGACACTTGTCACAAGGAAGATGAGTGTGAGGGGATGGGATAATGGTTGGTCAAAGGGAGTAATGAGGGAGGAAGAGTGTGGAAGAGGGATGTAAGAGGCATTTAACGATATGTAAGAGCCATTAATGCTCTTGGAGAGGGATGGAAGAGGACAAGGGACACTTGTTGACTTTGGCTTGGGTTAGCAAGTCTTAACCCTTGCTTAAAGTTCTGCACATGTTTAGGAGGGGGATTAGACTTAGTATAGGAAGGGGGTTAGGGGGCAAGTGGCTTAGTTTTGATGGGATGGGTTAGTTAGGTGGCTAAGTGAGGTTAGTATGGATGAATGGGTTGGATTAGGGGTAAGGATAGGGTTTAGGGATTTTCTTAAGGGTTTGGATAATTTATTAAATGATTTATTTAATAAAATGGGAGATATGGGATTAAATTAAATAGATTTGGACATTTATTTAATTTAATAGAGGAATAGGGTTTTAATTGATAAATTGATTTTGGGTTATCCTTTGATTTTATCAATTGGACTATAATTAATTAACTAGGGGATGACGTTTAATTAATTAAATAATAAATATTTAATCAATAATGTCCTAAGAGATGACTAAATAAGATTACCTAGTGATGTAATCAAATTTAGGTGTCTACAGCTCATACAGCATATTGCAAGGTTGTGTGCTTTCTCTTACGATAAGAGAATCACCTAAAGCCCAACATAGCTTGAGATTTCTACCTATTGCAAACATTTCATACTACAGATGATTTAGATAGCTAGGAAGGTGTTGGTCATTATTCCTCCAATGCTTTGGTGACTAGGCAAGACTTGGCTACGATACATATCAACAAGCATGCAAGAGTTCTATGGACCAAGGTCGCTCAAATGGTATTACATGCTCCTATAAGATAAGTTGATTGAGCCCCTCTTTATGTTGATCATGGTGTTCCATGACCCACAACAAATTAGGCAAGTCACCCAAGTCACTGAGTCAAGTGATTCTTGGCAAGCCAGGGTGGCCCTAACTTGAGACTCGCTTAGTTAGACCCTCTGACTTGTGTGACTCATCAAGTTCATGGTCTCTGACCCAGCTATGTAGCAACCCATGTTGATAGTTATAAAAGCATAAACAAACAAACATAATTCTTGTAACTTTTTTTTTTTTGCATGTGTTTTCTTTATTACCCTAAAAGGTGTTTTATTTGTTTGTTATGAGAAGAAGGAAAAGTGAGGGATAGGAAGAAAAACAAGAGGTCATAAGCTTGCAACCAACCTCAAAGAAGAGTTAAAAAGCTTCAACAAATCACATTGAGGGCAGCAGTATACTTGCATTGAGGGCATAAGAAGTCCATAGCAGTTGTTCCAAAACTTCTCAACTCATTTGTAAGAGGTAAGTGTTGAACTTTGTAGATTGTGTTGGTTTTCTTATATGTTTTTGGATTTTTCATTTTGTTGTTCAATTTTTTAACTTTCCAAATGTTGAATGTTTTCTATTTAAATAGATATTGCATACCTCAATTATAGAAGTATAAAAATATCAAACCCTAGATGTTTTTTAAGAAAAAATTGCAAACATATATTTACAATTTTTTCTATGAAAAAAAGTAAGATTTGGTGTTTTTATTTCTAAATTCTTCCTTTGAAATTTTGAAAATTTTCACGAAACAATTACAAAGAACAAATGTAGAGATTACTATTTTTTTCTTATCACATATATCTTCATAAAATAGTATGCACAAACGATAATTTATTTATAAAATTATCTTATTGCAACACCTTCACATTTTGGAAACAATATTTTTTCTCAATGGCTCCTCCTAATCCTCAACCTAAGCCTAAGAGATGTAGTCAAAAGGATGAGGCTTTGGAAACATATTGAAGAGTTTTTGGTAGCACAAGAAAGTATACAAAATGTATGTTTCGTAAAAAAACTTAATCAAGGTGACATTAATGGATTTAAATACCATATTGTTGTCATATGTGGCAATGATATTGAGCCACGTAAATTAGCAAATGTCGATGTAGTTTGTTTATAGTATGTCCAATTAGAAACATTTCAACAAGAAAAGTAAAATAAGAAGCAATTATAAGAGAAAAATGTTATTGGTTTTGGTTCATCCACATTGGCATTTATAGGTTGCATAGGAGAAGACTATTTCATGCCCTCTCTTTTGTCTAGTGCTACTACTTCTACTTTTGCTCTTCATAGTGGCACTGTTACGATTGGGTCCTAAAGTTGAAAGATTGAATTTGGATAATTATTTTGTGTCTCACAGTAGCCCTCAAATAAGAGCATTGGTTGTAACAAAGAGGTCCATTATGTTACAAGAATACAACATTTGATTTACCTAAACTACATTTTTTTTATTAGAATGTTTTAAGTTTAAAATTTTATAATATTCAGTTAAACTTTGTTCTGTCAAATGATAATCTATTAGTGACATATCTTCTTATTAGCAAGGAATGATATATGTATAACCATTTATGGGGTGATGTTTAAAGTCCCTACTAATACTATGTTAAATGGTCCTTTCTAGTTAGAAATGGTTGATATGAAAGTTGAGCTAGAGGACCAACGAGAGTCTTGGAACAAAAAAGGTTACACCATCATGACAGATGGTTTGACAAATAGAAGGAAATAGAACACTCCAAAAAAAAATGTTCCCTATGCAAGTGATTGATCATTCTGCTTAATAATTCAAATTTAAATTAATTAATTGATCAAATATCATTGACGATTATTTTACTTTATTTTCATGATCCACATATTTTTTTGAACTACACAAATGTTTCCTCACGTGTAAAAATAATACATACTTATGTGAGGCTATTGAGGAAGTCATACATGAGATGGGGGAAGGAAGTGCGATGCAAGTGGTGATCGATAATGTAACAAATTTATTTATTTTTAAATTATCACATCCAATTAATTTAAAATTGCCACATGTAAACTTTTGATGGAGAAGAACCTTAAGTTTGGTTGGTCTCCATGTGCAACTCAATGTCTTAACCTCAAAAAAATTGTGAACTTACCTACAATCATGCATTGGCCCTTAACATTATAATGCAATACAAGGGACTAAAAATGTTGGTTGGTCCTAGTATTAGAGTATATGCCTCAAATTTCCTCACTAAATTCCTTTATGAAATAAAAGGCAACTTTGGAGCGCATATTTATTGTTGAGGAGTTGACTTGCGCATATTTAGCATTTGTTTTCTTATAATTTTGTATACATATTTTTTGTTTTGTTTGCAAATTTGTAGTTATGTTTATTTTCATGCACACTTGTGAATTGTTTTTATTCTACATTATTTGCAGGCCACTAAGCCCTTCTTAGTTTTCTTCGAGTAGTTGATGTGCAGAAGCCCTCTACGTGCTACATATACGAGGGTAGAATAGAGCCAAGAAAGTCATTAGATCCATATATGCAAGAATTGAGGATAAGCAAGACCCAAATTTTGAAAATAATTGATAGGAGATGAAATAACCAGCTTCACAAGCTCATCCAAGTAGCAACTTATTTCTTCAATCTAAAATTGTGTTTCCACAATCTAGTAGCCTATATACAATGGTACAAAAGATATCTACTAATACCACAACAAGGGTGATTTCATAAGCAAGATGTGCAAAGAGTTTCAAATAGAACTACAGCCAAGTAGAAATATACATTAGAATTCTGAAGTTTGCATTTTAATTTTATGATCTAGCCTTTAAGTTGAAAATGAGACTGATTTTTTTTCTTTTTCTAATTTCAGATAAACTATGGCAAATGATTGGTCCTACAATCCATACCTTCAAACCATGGTCATAATTTCAGATAAACTATGGCAAATGATTGGTCCTACAACCCATACCTTCAAACCATGGTCATCTGCATATTAAGTAAGTTTTGCAATGCTTCTGAAAGTGCGCATAGCTAGAGCATGTTCAAGCACATCTACTCAAAAAGGTGTAATAGATTGTGCTATGAGAGGTTGAATGATCTAGTCTATGGTCATTACAACCTTCATCTTAGGACTACTAATTTTGGACACAAACTCCTCTCTGCTCACTTGAGCAATGGTTGATCCAAAGTCCAAGTGGCTCTCTGAATCTACCGACCCTTTCTTCACTGACAATGACAAGGACCATGAGTGGGTTCACCAAGCAGGGAGATTGAGGTTGGCAATATCAAAGGAGGATAGAGCACATTGTGGCACAACTGATGTTGATCAAAGTGGCACCTTACAAGCAAAGCCTGTTTGCTCAATCCATCTAAGACCTGCCTCAGACACCTTTAGGGGAGGCAAGTGAACTACTCTAAAGCTAAAGCTAAAGCTAAGCCAAAGCCATAGATTTGTTTTTGCTTATGTGTGTTCAAAAATGTTTGAAGTCATGTATTTTATATACATTTGACAATATTTATATACGTTTTATATTTCCTTCAACAACAAATTCTGTTGTAATTATGTGATGGATGTGTGTTTATGTATGTAATCAAATTAGCTTATATTTGATGATGTCTAGCGGCTTTAAGCTTGATTTAAAACAAGTTTTTAATCATTAAAGTTTTCAAATTTTCAAGGGTTTTTTCATTTTATTAAGTTACAAGTCCGACCGTTATCACTGAGTTTTGGACTTGATCATGACCTTCTTACTAACACTGTAAGACATAAGCAGGGATTTCAACACCACATAACCTCAGACTCTGATGTTTCAATCATTAACACTGCTTATCATTATTCATCAACTGCATATCATTATTTTCATCAACTGCATAAGATGTCATAGCAGATGTTCTCAACGCAGGAGAATATTTGCGAAGATGCATAACATCAACAAGAAAGAAAAGCTGAATTGATCAGAATGTCAATTGACAAAGCTTTTTATAACTTGTTCTGTCTGAGTGCATCTAGAACTTTTCTATATGATTATGGAAAAAAATAAGATATGGCCTGTTATTATTTTCAGTTTTCAGTGTGCTTCTATTTTTAATGTCTGAGCTTGACTTAAATTCAGAGGATGTGAAACAAAATAAGTAGCAAGCTTGTCAAGATGTGGGACTCTGTCTTACTGAGGAAGACAAATCTTCTAGACAATAAATTAATGCTCCCACTGCAGGAAAGGAGCATCACAGTACATCGCTCAGGTCTGTTACCAATTATTAAATAGCTGGCCACGCTTCTTTTTCGGGAAAGCCTGAAGCAGGCTTCATGTATTACAAAATGTTTGCAATGGGGCAGCATATGTCTGCAAAGACTGGTGTTCACACAGCTTAGAAAATTCAATAATGATATCCATTTTTGTATGGCTTTTGGAGAACAAATGCAGATAAGGAGCACATCTGGAAGAGGGAAAATGATAAACATAGCATCTCTAAATTCATTATGGATGAACAAATCAACATGAAAACATGCAGGCAAAAGATCTTAGAAAAATTTGCAATGTTAAGTACATTCAGATTAAGTTGCTGCGCACTGCTAAAATTTAATGAGCAGAACCAACGACCAGTTCAGGCACAGGGTCAAGGGTCTCCAAGCTAGAGCAGAAGGCAGCTACACATAATGCATCTGACAGGCTGAACTCGCAGAATATCATGAATTAAGATATCTTATATCTCAAGCAGAGTGGCGGGATATGCCTCTGCCCCTGCATGAGAATTGATATTTTTCTCAAAATTTGACATAAACATTCCTAAACTTATTTTAAAAAGAACTTAAATCATGCAAGTTTTTTATGTTTTTTGGTAATCGGCAAAACTACACCAAATGAAGATAAGATAATATTAATGTTCAACAAGAGACCACAACACAGGTCTATGGGACTGAGAGCTTACAACCAAGAAGATGATGCCGACAAAAGAGCAAGCACAAAAAACCTAAAATAGAAGATGAATAAGAAAGCAAGAGTCACCCCAAACAGGATTAGGGTTTAGGGATCCTTCCTCGAAGGGAAGGAGGACAACAATGAATGAGATGGACAGAGGCAACCAGGGGCTCTGTTTTGTCGCTGAGTGCTGCAAAAGGAGTGTTGTTGGCGAAAAGGAACACCATGGGTTTTCACTGATCTTGAGTGGCTGGTGTTAGGGAAACTATACGATCGCTTCGTACCCTGGGTAGGAGATAAGGGCGAGAAGAAGGTCGTGCCTAGGTTTGGCCCGTGGGGAAAGATAGCTGCAAAGTGTGGTCGTGAAGCTTTATGTATTCACAAAGATAGAGCGCAAGGCAACGCTGATCTGTGTACCTGAAGAAGTCCGAGAGGGATCTGCACTCTCTAAACAAACAATAGAATCTTCCTCTGATCTCATAATATATAAGGCATCTGAAAAGAAAATGGGTCTCAGAGTCTATCTCCGCCATGTTACAAAGTCTCCAAACCCAATCCTCTCTATTGATATGGTGGTCGATCTAAATCCAAAGTCGGTGAGAGTCCACCCTAAAGGAGCCAAGAGAGATACGTAGAGCATGGGTCCACTCTCTATGTAAGTAGTCTGGGCAACAAATGATCCTGTCTCGAATATCCAAGTCCAAGAAGTGTTCAGCATAGAATGTCACCTTCAGGCTTAAACCCCCACGGAGGATCAACCCAGGTCCAGATATGTCTGTTGAACTCCTGTCGAGAGGAGAGGAGGTGAGCTAGAGTGTCCAGTGAGAACTGGTAGGGAGGGAGATGGTTGATGTCTATCCCGACCGATCTCAGTAGGATAGTAGCCTGAGTGTACCAGCAGTGGGCCCTAGAGGCGGGATCGGAGTCTGTAATAGCAACTGAAGAGCAGTATGCCAAGTGAGGGTATCTGTGTTGGCCTTCAGACGACAAATATTATGTTTTCCTATGAGTGACCCATCTTTTTTGTTATGGTCCAATGCAGTTCAACTATTTTTTTTAATTGTAAATTGTTAAATCAACTTATTATCGAGTTTATGGCAATATGTGCCTATATTGCTTTTAAAGCTATAAAAAGCTCCTCGAGGCTTAGAAAGTTTATGCCATTTTATGATTTTGACCTTATCAAAAAACTTGCACAAGGGCACATATCCATGTTGCAAACCCACAAATACAAGGCCCAAGCCTCTTTCATCAATCCTATTGTGCTCTGAACTGCAAACTTAAAAGTAAATTCATTACAGGATCCTAAACATTTCATGCCACTATTTTCAGCCAGGGTAAGCTGATCATGCATAATGATGTATAATGAATGTAGACTGCATGTTCGCCAGTCAAGCTGTGTAAAGAGGCATTCAAATTCCAACTACCCACCCAGCAGCTCTATCATACCTGTTCAACCTACAACCATAAAATTCCAGACATGTGAAGAGGTCACTCAAACCCTAAGAACCAGTTGCACCTGGGGTATCATCATTGAAGCAAACAGTGTTAAATAAATTCAGAGGATCGTTTTTGTGACCTATTGCAGCAACCCACCTAAGGAATTTCCCAACAGACATGGGCAGTTATCCAAGGACAAATCACAATCAAGACACAGATCTAAAGTTCCCGGAAAAAGGACACCCTGATCAAAAACCAAGGTCAATCAAGGTAGCATTCTAGATCAATTATCTATCAGACAGGCTATGAAACAACTGCTTGTAAGATCTTTAATCACTTTCAAAACCATGTATTAACTCAGAATTTTGATCATCTTGTCCTCTAACCTACTTAACATACTGTACTCTCTTCTGCATATTAAAATTTTCATATTTGAGTTTCTTGAGTGTGCTGTTGTGATATTCTTGTGGTTAAATGAAAATCTGCAAATCGATAAAATTTGAAGTTGGATTCTCAAACCCTACAAATATCTCATGCTTGGTCAATGTTTTGTCGAAAAGATTTTCAGGTGCTCAAGGGCATTGTCTAGAAGCCATTTTTGGCATTAAAAACTAAAATAAATAATACAGAGCTCCAATAGCCTCATCCTCAGGGACATTTTGGCTTATTACCCAAAAGACTCTTAAAACATCAAACTCATGGAATATATTATATTAATTATTGATAATTTTGAAGCTTAAAAAAATATATTAAGGCAAAGAAACCTAATGGCTTAAATGTTGCCAAACTCCGTGTGAGTAACATGTGAGATAAACATCTAAGATTTAGATACACCTGTAGCCCCATTCCCGTTGCAAATTTAGAATTAAATACCAAATAGAACCTCACAAGCAAAGTGATTAAGTAGCCATGTCCAACGATAACTCCCTCGATAATATTTGAAGTCATTCCCACATCATTTCATCCAGCTGAGAGATGGGAAAATCAATAGGATGGTGGAACGCACTTGCTTATCGCTTATCTTTGGTCAACTGATATCTCCCTTCGTAGATGACTAGGATAGCTTTTACCTTTTTGACCAACCAATTAATTATCTTTCATATGATATATCTATGTAAACAACCAACCAACAGATATCTGTGATGCCAACTCTTCTCTTTTGAAATTTCTATTTACTCGAAGGAAAAAATTGGTAGAATGTAATCTTCTCAATGCCTGTAAATAATCAACCAATCAACGGACTATGTGATGAACTTTCTTCTTTTTAATTTCAATTTACAAAGTAGTTAATGTTTATAATTGATACAAGTTAAGAAACAGTAGCGGACACATGTTCTCATATGAAATGTCAGTATCATCTACATAGATTAAAACGAACTTAAAGAAGATAATAGTGAAGGTTCCCCGCACTCTATTCTTTAGCAAGCTTCATGAACTTATAATAGTGAAGATTCTTAGCCCTCGGCATCTATAGCAAGCTTCATGAACTTGTTAACCCTTTCTGGGAATCTTTAACTAACAGTTAAGTGGCCAGCTATCAACATGAAAATGTTGACTGCAATCTATTCTTAAGCAAACTTCATGAACTTATAATAGTGAAGATTCTTAGCCCTCAGCATCTATAGCAAGCTTCATGAACTTGTTAACCCTTTCTGGGAATCTTTAACTAACAGTTAAGTGGCCAGCTATCAACATGAAAATGTTGACTGTGTTTGATCAGCAAATGACAAAACTACAACTATTAATTCAGTGGATGGCATTTCAAATTCAAATTTTGGAAAGTAACATGAATGAATGTCAAGTTTTTAGACTGCAATTGGAGTTCCTTGTTTTATGACCTCAACCGTTGTTATGTCTGATCTTGAGGAATGGTCAACCAACCATTTCATTTTTACTGTCCAATAGTCCCCACTAGCAGAACAAAATAAGAGGTATTGGTAAGCTGGAAATGAATTTGCATTATAGGCTATCACTAAATAAGCAGAAAAGACTGATACAATCACTGAAAAAACTCATTTATGACATTACAAATGTAAACTAGTGAATGTACTACTCGTATTACAGAAAGAATGCTCTCAAAAGTAAACAGCTTTGAAGTGTACTATTTCCAGAAAGAGTACATAGATTCCAATATGTCATTCATGATTCAGACTCATGATATCAAGTCCAACAAATAGTCCATTCAAATCACACTTATCCAAATAAAGAGCCACTTAGGCTTCAACAAAATCATCTAAGAGAACAAAATCATCTAAGAGAAAGACATCCTACAAAACTCAATCTTCCAAGATATTAAATCCTCTTATGGGACAAGAAAAACAAATGTTTCTTAAACATTACATATCTCGTGCAAGACAAAGATCAGTCCTCCTCATCAATAACTTTAGTCCCCAATCCCCTCAGACCCTCTGGGGGCACCTCTGCTACAGTAACTAGCGAGTACAACTCCTCCTTGGCATCCTCTTCGGGATTGCGCTTCCTGGATATTCGAACCCTGACCCTCCTGGGCACACTCCTAATACCCCTGCTCCACACGGCCTTGTTCAACTTCACATCGATTCTCACATCAGTTGTTCCCATAGCCTTCTGTGCAAACTTCTTGATTTCCTTTACGGCCTTCGGGGCCATTTTCTTAAAAGTACTGCAAACAAAGATCTAATAAACGCAAGAACGCAAAAACCTAAATCGGAAAAAAAAAAAGCAAAAACACAAAAGACGTTTAATATCTTTACTTTTTTTAAATTTGTGCAGACGGCCAATTCAGATTAATATAGGTAATTCAGATTTATATGGGCAATTCAGATTTATTAATTTTGCTACTCCTAACGAGATCGAGGCAAGATTATTTGGGATTATAAACGTTGGAGGAAAAAATACCAGCCATGAAGACGCTTGTGTAGATTAATGGTATACTCCCTGGTTACGACCTCTTCTCTACGGCTCTTGCCTTTCTCAACCATCGTGCTCTCCGAAATAACCTGCTATCTGCACTCCTCTAAAAACCCTAACGCACCTACAGAATATTTTCGAGACTAAGCTGTAGGCTCAAAAAAGAGGGACTAGCTTAAACCCGAGGTCTATAATATGGCGAAACCCTAAAAGCTTTAATTAAAGACAGTTTAAGGTCCGTACATGCAAAGTAGATGTTCATTAGAAAATATTCGGCCAATTCAATTACTGGTTACGACCTTCCTCCCACCCAACCCGCCATAGAATAGTAGGGAATAATCGCCATAATAGGCCACCCTGCATTCCAAATATTTTCTAATCCGTTGTTTGGGTGTGTAAAAATGGAATTAGAATTGAGAAAAAGTGGAATCTCGTACGCTCATTTACCCTCCAAAACCAAGATTTGGTATTCCATCTAAATAGATGGAATTGGTTTAATACTCATTTTAATTCCATTTTTTGCCAAAATGAAGATTACATAAAAAGTAAAATGGAAAAATTTTAAGGTCTGAATCTTCACCATTTCTTGCAATATCTCGAGGGAAGTCTTCGATCGGTTTGTTTTGGAAGTGTTGATAGAGGAGGTGTGCCATCAGGCGACCATGGCCGCCCTAGAGGTGTTGACCGCAATGAGCTCCAATAGCAGGAGCAACAGGATAAAGGTGATCTAGGTTGGCATCGTCTCCGCATTGTTTTTGTCACTTCCTAATCAGAGTTCGAAAAAGAAGAGTAGTTGTGAGAGGATGTTATGTCTTTTGGATGTGTTGTGTGGTTGTGCAGAAGGGAGGACCGCCTTGGCCGACCATGCAATGGGCGTCCCTGCGGTGTCTAAGAAGATACTGGGAGTCTCCAACCTAGCAACAGAAAAGGCCGTTTGGATTTTGTGGTCTATGTATAAATATTCTCCGTCTCCGCGAATATTGCAAGAAATGGTGGAGATCGAGGCAATCATGAAACTTCCTAAGCTACTGCTTTTCCACTTTGTAAAATGGCAGTGGCTTTACCATTTCACAACACACCTATGTTCACTCTTGTGGAATGGTGAAAAGTCATTACTGAACCCTATAGCTTCATTATTTCGCAGGGGACCTAAATGCACCTCTGTGGAATGGAGAAAGCATTAAATGAAACACGCAGTTTCTAGTTGGTATTCCAATTCCAAATGTGCAACCAAATGGAGGAAAAGTGTATTCTTATAATGAATCCCTTGTGAACCAAACAATCCAAAATCAAATTCCATAATGATAATCTGGATTACAAGTTCCAGAATCCCAAATCAAGGATACTGAATGCCAATCCTCAAATCATATTCCAGCAACCAAACGGACCCTAAGGGCCCGTTTGGTGAGCGGAATAGGAATACGTATTCCAAAAATTTTGAATTCCTTGTTTGGATGCACCAAAACGGGATTGGAATACGAAGTAAAATAGGAATACGTATTCCAATTTTGGCCCAAAAATGGGGTTTTGCAATTCCACCCAAATAGGTGTTATTGGAATATGTATTCCTATTCCATTTTTTTTTATTTTAGAAAACATAAATTTTCGGGTCCGCGAATTCCCATCAAATATTGGCTGAACCAAATGGAGAATAGGAATACGTTCTATTCCATAATAAGTATTCCTATTCCGCTCACCAAACGGGCCCTAAAGTTTTAATCTAATATATGATATATGATTGTTTATAGGACAAGGTGTATTAGGTAAAATGTTAAAAATTGATGCTTTTGTACATGCAATATTGAGTCTATATAGTTTTTGCAATCTTTTTTTTTTTTTTTTTCAAAAACTAGCATTTACATCAAAAGGAGGTGTAAGGGATACATCCATAGGTGTTTGATTTAAAAGCATAAATAAAGATTCACATAACAAAAAAAGCATCAATCTTCAAACATGTATCAATATATAAACCATTGTTGTACACAATTTCATGAACTAATAAGTTATAATTAATAGAATGTTATAATTAATAAGCAACAAAAAAATTCATGAATTGAAGAAAGGGGATAATCATATCTCTAGATAGTAACTTAAGATCAAGAGTTCTTAATTTAGTGGAGAGAGATAGTGTTAGATAGTCATCACTATAGTTTGTTTAAAAAGTTTAATATTTTTGAAAATAAATTTTCATATATTAAGACATTGAAAAATCATATTGACATCCATAAATATCCTTACAATATTTGTTCATGCTGATGCAAGGATGGAAGAGTTTGTTAGCATGAATGTTGATGATACTACAATGGAGGAGTATCCTAACCATTGAAGTGTATTGATAGGTTGCATTCATGACTTTATTTGTCATTGATGCCAACATAGTAGTAATTTTGTTAAGACTGGAAGAATAGCAGTCAGTAATCTTAGTATGCGCAGAAGCTGAGGAAGTTTTAGATGATATGCAGTGAAGGATATGTTCCTGAGGTTGTCATGATGACGTGGTTTAAAGGACTAAGTCTAATCCGATGTTGTACGGAAGTTACACTTGTTTTACTAGAAGCAATGCAGAAATAGAGCACCTGTTTGGAAATTTCTGATGTTTTCATTGTATCTTTTAGCCAAGATGTAATAAAGGTGATGCACAGATAATAATGATAGAGAACGGTTGTGTGATGATGTCAGCATGTGCGCAAGACGTGATTTCACACTCGTGAAGTTTTGTATAGACTGTGAGTTGGCAGTGTTGTAGATTAATTAATTATCTTATTTTAATTAATTGAGAAAGCCTCAAGGCCAACTCAAGGAATTATTATGAAGATATGGTATAAAGGAAAGTTATATTCCTTGTTGGTAAAGAGACTTGGATTTGGAGGATCAAGTGGAATGCGAAGTATTAGTGTGTAGCTCGAGGAACAAAATGCTTACTGAATGCGTGTAAGCAATCTAAGGGATCATTGGATGCGCAGTATGAGATCTGGTTACAAGATCTGAAGGAGTGGAAGTCCAGTTGATAGGACAAAGACAGAGGAGGAAGTACGTTTCAGTTTTATTATTCTGCAAGGAATAATACAGAGATCATTTGGACAGTGGGTTCTTTGATCTTAAGCTTGAAGCTATTTGGGCAATGGGTCCAAATGTCTTTCGCAACTCCTAACAAGGTTGGAATCTCCTAACAGTGATTCAAAATCTCCTAATAGGGACTCATATATACTAAATGTTGTAACAAACTCCTACTAAGGTTTATCCTCTAACAAGAAATATTTATATTAGTACATCATCTTGTGGGTACCATCCCCACAGGGATTTTCCCTCTAATAAAGTGTTTCCCTAGTTAACATATCTAGTGTTAATTATGCATGAGTATCTTGTTGTAGTTTCAGTTTATATTACTCACATGATTAAGTTTTTCTAAAGTTAATGTTTGTGATGATAGTTGTGTTGGAAATGTAGATGGAGGAACTGAGAGGGGTGGTGAATCAGTTGCCACAAAAACAAAACCACAGATCCCTTAGATGTCTGATAAAACTATTTACTAATGTCACTCGATAAACATACTGAAAATGTTGTAACTCGGTAGATGCAATATATGTTATACTTTAACAAATCTTAAACATTCACAGTGATTAACATGCAAGCATAAAAGAAATAACATGAGCACGTGAGACACCAGATTTAACATGGAAACCCAATATGGGAAAAACCACCAAGTAACTAGCTATTGATTTTCACTCTTCTAAAGTGAGCCCTGTTAGGAGTCAACCTGGTTAAAGGTTACAAAACACACTGTTAGGTGTGACCTTGTTAGAGGATTTAACCACCCTATTAGGAGTGGCCTTGTAAGAGGTCTTAAAACAATTCAATAGAATTGTCACCTTGTTAGAAGATTTACAATTGGCTGTTAAACCAACTCTGTTAAAAGATTTTGGAATCACTACTACAATGGTAAGAAAGTAATAACGAAATGACCTTAATGAGATGCACCTAAATTGCTAATTACAAATCTATGTTCTACTTTATACTAGATCCTTCTTGATCAAATATAACTTTGCTGGTCCTCAAGGATATCCGACCATCCTTCAAATTTGCTCACACTTTCCTCTTCAAACAATCAATACACTTGCATACTCACTCATACTTTAGAATCTCAACTTGACCTTACATTTATACCATTCAAATTATCAAGTCGGCCCAATTACAACTTGCAATGACCAATAAAACATTACCACAGTCGATTGAAATCAATACTTGAAGTAATTAAACTTCATACCCAAATTAACAAAATCCTTCATTGGCCAACCCTGATTGGTAAACACTGATCTTGAAATGATTTCCTATGTTGACAACAGAAGCTTGGTTAACACTGCGAACTTGCAAAATCCCTTAGCAACCGAGTGAACTCGGTGAACACTAACTTTTGACCAACTTTTCTTCGTTAACCATGAGAACTTGATTAACACTACTTTTTGCCACATTTTCCTTTGATGCCCAAGTGAGCTCAGTAGACACTGTCTACGCAGAGTAATATCTAGGAATGCTCAGTAGACAAGGAAAATTGCCTTGCTGACCAAGTGAGCTCGGTAAGCACTATTTGCCAACTGATATGACATTTGTGTAACATCAAATACAACACACAATTAGACAATTGTATCCAACAAGTTGTGTAATTGATTCACCTTTGCCCTCCTTCTCAGTTATATCAGTGGACTATATATTATAACAATTGGTATTAGAGCATCGGGTCCTTGAAGACAAGGCTTAACAACTTTGGGAGATCAATGGCGAATATGTTCAAGAAAGATAGTCTGAGATTTGATGGGGCCAACTATGTTAGTTGGAAGGAAAAGATGAAGACTCCTCTGCTATGCATGGGCCCTGGATATTAGCTTTTGATGAAAGCTAAGGAGGCAATTATTGAAGAATCAAAGATAGAGGAATGCAGTGAGGCAGAAAGAGATTTGTTCATGTGTAACATGAAAGCCAGAGAAGTTGTATTGTCAACTCTTCTAGAGAATGAATGCAATCAGGTAAAGACATTTCAAACTTCTCATGAAATTTGGAAAGCATTAGAACTTACTTTTGAAGGTGATAGTCATGTAAAAAGAATGAAATTACAGAGTTGGATTTGTGCATTTCAAGATGTTAATATGATGGAAGATGAGTCCATCAGAAATTATATAGGAAGAATATCATAAATTGTTGCAGGCATTTGATCTCTTGGTGGAACTAAACATGATGATGAGGTTATATGGAAGATCTTGAAAAGTCTATCACCACCATTCAAAAAAACATCACCCTCATTCAAGCAAACAACTCAAATGATTCAACTAGTAATGTCCTAGACCAAAGATTTCACTAAGGAAACTTTGCTTGGAAGATTAGAATCTATAGAAGCAGAAATGAGATAGTCTAGGGAATTAGCCAAAGTTGAGACAACTTTCAGTGCTATGCACATTCAACCTAATCTGTCAAGAAGTAAAAGCGCAAGAGGAGACTTTGAGAGCAGCAGCAGATCTAAGGAAGATAAGCAGATTGAACAAGGAATGACCCTTCTGCTGAGAAGAGAAAAAGATGGTAAGAAAATCATTAAGTGTTGGACTTGTGATGAATATGGTCATTTTGCATCTAAATGTCCTAAAAGAGAGAAAAAGTTTATAGGAAAATTCAAGCCTGGAAGAGATAAGGATAGAAATTGTTTATATGCTAATGAGGACGAAGAATCCAATGAAAAAGATCAAAGTGAAAGTGGTGATGAATTAGGATTTGTGGTTATTAAGGAAGATAACCTTGATAGAGAAATTAGAGAAGAAAGAGCTCTAGTTACCCAAGTTGAGAAGAAATCAAATTGGATAATTGATAGTGGATGTTCACATCACATGGTTGGTGATATGAACAAATTCGTTAAGTTCAGAAACCATGATGGAGGTATTGTTAGAGTTGGCAATAATGCAACCTGTCATATTACAGGTATTGGATCTATTACTTTTGATAGTATAAACTAACATTGATGATATTTACTTTATTGATAGTTTGAAACATAGTTTGTTAAGTGTTGGACAATTGGTAGATAAGGGATATTTGTTGCAGTTCACAAAGAAGACTTGCATTATCAAAGACAAAGATGGTAAGTTGATTAGTACTGGAACCAGATCCAGAGGTAATGTATTTCAATTGACTCCTATTGAAATAACATTTTTGGTTGCAAAGGTTGATAACAGTTGGTTATAGCATAGAGGGTTATATCATATAAACTTTGATAATATTATGAAAGTTAGCAATACATTTGCAGTGAAAGATCTGCCAAAGATTATTAAGCCCACTAATGTTAGCTACAAGGAATGTATTTTGGCTAAGCAGAGGAAAGTGTTTTTTCCTAGGAAGAAGTTCTCTGCTACAGAGAAATTGGAGATTGTTCACACAGATCTTATTGAACCTGCAAGAACCAAAGGATTCTATGGTGAAAGGTACTATATGATTTTTGTTGATGATTTCACTAGGATGATGTGGGTAGCATTTCTTAAAGAAAAGTTTGAAGTTTTTGAGAAATTTAAGATATCAAGAATAGAATTGAAAATGAATCTAGTGTTAAGATTAAGTGTTTAAAATCATATAAAGGAGAGTTCACCTCTAGAGAGTTCAACATATTCTATGAAGAAAATGGAATCAAAAGACAATTATCTTCACCTAGAATACCTAAACAAAATGGGATTTTTGAAAGAAGGAACAAACCAATAGTAGAAGCAACAAGAGCAATGTTATTTGAGAATGATGTCTCAAAGACATTTTGGAGAGAAGCAGTTAACATTGTAGTATATACTCTGAACAAAGTACAAATTAGAAAAGGTATGAGCAAGACACCTTATGAGTTATGGTTTGGTCACTTATCATCAGTCAAGTATTTCAAAAATTTTGGAAGTAAGTGTTACATAAAGAGATATGATGACACTGGTAAGTTTCATCCTAGAAGCAATGAAGGTATGTTTCTTGGTTACTCGTTGAAAAGCAAAGCATATAGATATTTCAACTATAGAAATAAGACAATAGTTGAGTGTGCAAATGTAAGGATTGATGAAAAGTTTGGTACTAAAGAGAAAATGGTAGACTATAATTATGATAAAGAAGAAGATAATTTTGGAATTGTTAGACAGAATGCTGAAATTATTTTTGAGACTAACAATGACTTGTAGAATGATGTATCTATTAAACATAGAGAAGATCAGAGATCCGAACATAGAGAAGAGATAAGAGTTGAGATTTCAACTCCTACTTCCAACAAAAACATGACAAAGAAGCACCCTTCAAAGTAGATAATTGGGAGAAAGGATAAAGGTGTGATGACAAGAAACAAAGTGAATGAGGAATTGTTCCTAAGAGCACAGATGAAGCATGTAAAGATGATCACTGGATGTAAGCTATAAAAGAAGAGCTGTATCATATTGAGAAGAATGAGACATGGGAATTAGTTCCTAGACCTAAAGACAAGAATGTGATAGGAACCAAATGGGTATTTAGAAATAAGATGAATGAGAAAGGAGAGGTTGTGAGAAACAAGGTCATACTTGTTTACAAAGGTTACTCTCAGCAAGAAGGCATAAATTATGAAGAAACCTATGTACCCATGGCTAGAATGGAAGTAGTAAGGGTGTTCTTGGCTTATGTAGCAAGCAAGAATTTTAAGGTTTATCAGATGGATGTCAAGTCAATTTTTCTAAATGGAGAACTTGAAGAAGAAGTCTACATTGAGAAACCTGATGGATTCCCTTTGACAAAAAATAAAGATTTTGTAAGCAAACTAAAGAAAACACTGTATGGTTTGAAGTAAGCACTTAGAACCTGGTATGCAATGTTGGATAGGTATTTATCAAAGCTTGGATTTGTCAAAGGTACAACAGGTGGTAATTTGTATTTGAGGAAAACTGATGATGTCCTATTTATCATTGTAATATTTGTGGATGGCATAATATTTAGAGGAAATGATGAAGAAAGTGACAAGTTTGCTGAAGAGATCAAAAATGAATTTGAAATGAGCATGATAGGAGAAATGAAGTTTTTCCTACAATTGTAAATTGCACAGAATAAAGATGGGATATTTATTTCACAAACTAAATATCTAAAAGATTTGTTGAAAAGATTTGGTTTGGAGAACTACAAACCTATTGGTACACCCATGATAACTGGTCACAAGTTATCCAGTAAAGATGAGACACCTACCATTGAGTAGAAGAAGTATAGATCTATGATTTGAGGATTGCAATATCTAACTCACACTACACTAGATATAAAAAATGCAATTGGGATTGTGGCAAGATTCCAAGCTGATCCAAAAGAGTATCATTATGCAATAGTAAAGAGGATATTCAGATATTTGAAAGGTACATCTAATTATGGAATTTGGTATGATAGATCAAGTGTTTTCATCTTGTGTGCATATACTAATGCAGATTGGGCAGGCAATAGAGATGATAGTGGCAGAGCATTCTTTCTTAGAGGAAGACTAGTTTCTTGGTTGAGTAAGAAACATGATTGCATATCTCAAAGTATAGTCGAGGTAGAATATGTTGCAATAGCAAATAACTGCAATCAAGTTATGTGGATGAAACAAATGTTAAAAGATATTGGGATTGAGTTCAGAACCTATTATCATTTACTGTGATAACACAAATACAGTAAGTATGTCTCATAATCTGGTATTGCATTCTAAGACTAAGCACATATCCATAAAGTATCATGTTTTGAGAGAAAAGGCAACATAGAAAGAAATAAGGTTGGAGTATGTAAGCACTAAAGATCAAATCACAGATATCTTTACGAATTTGTTGCCTAAAGATACTTTTGAGTACCTAAGAGGTATGCTAGCGGTTATGCCCCTACCTTCTTTAGAGTAGTTAATGCAAGGAGTGCATCAATCCAGTGGTACAAAGCATTATGGTTAGACTGGATTGAATGTTGATGCTTCCTGAATGGGGGAGTATCTGATATGTATTGAGTCACGAAAGACTCTTGGCAATTGGTAATTGGTATTGGACAATATCTTTAAACACTTGAGTAGGTTGATGATTTAAGCAGTTGATTAACAATTGGTATGTAAAAATTGGTATTATGATTGAGACCTTTGACATTGATGTCAATGAGGGAGAGAATGCACATGAAAAACATATTGAGAGAATGTACATAAGAAGTGAGAAGAGAAGCACTTGTTGAGATGGCAATGGGGAGAGTTATCTCTTTACAGAGACTTAGAAAGATTCATGTAAGTGTGCAGTCATAAATACAAGTGCGCAAAAGAAAGTGCAACTGCGTAGATGCAGCTAGAGAGTATTGGAAGTTGTTTACTGTGAACAACTATTGCCAATCCTAAAGAAGAAGAAGAACAATACAATGTTCCAAAGGATTTTAGATTGATGAAGAGGATTTGAGAAGATGACAGCAACAGAGTATGGTATTCTTGGAACTTAGATTTTTTTCATCTATGTTGCCATCAATGCCAAAGGGGGAGGTTGTTAGCATGAATGTTGATGACACTACATTAGAGCAGTATCCTAAGTATTGAAGTGTATTAATATGTTTCATTCATGACAATATTTGTCATTGATGTCAACATAGCAATAATTTTGTTAAGACTGGAAGAATAGTAGTTAGTAATCTTAGTATGCATAGAAGTTGAGGAAGTTTTAGATGATGTGCAATGGAGGATATGTTCTCGAGGTTGTTCTGATAACATGGTTTAAAGGACTAAGTATGATTCGATGTTGTATGAAAGTTACACTTGTTTTACTAGAAGTAGCGTAGAAACAAAGCACTTGTTTCGCAATTTTTGATGTTTGCATTATATCTTTAGCCAAGATGTAATGAAGGTGACGCACAAATAATAGTGATAGAGAACATTCATGTGATGATGTCAACATGTGCACAAGATGTGGTTTCACATGTGTGAAGTTTTGTATATACTGTGAACCAACGATGTTGTGAATTAATTAATTATTTTATTTTAATTAATTAAGAAAGCCTCAAGGCCGACTCAAGGAATCATTATGAAGATACAATATAAAGGAAAATTGTTTTCCTTGTTTGTAAAGAGACTTGGATTTAGAGGATTAAGTGGAATGTGAAGTATTAGTGCACAACTTGAGAAGGAGCAGAATGCTTACTGAATGCGTATAAGTGATCCAAGGGATCATTGGATGTGTAGTATGAGATCTAGTTATAAGATTTGAAGGAGTAAAAGTCCAGTTGACAGGATAGAGACAGAGGAAGAAGTATATTTTAGTTCCATTATTCTGCAAGGAATAATACAAAGATCATTTGGACAGTGGGTTCTTTGATCTTAACCTTGAAGTTGTTTGGGTAGTGGGTCTAGTTGTCTTCCGCAACTCCTAACAAGGTTGGCACAACTCCTAATAGGGTTGGAATCTCCTAATGGGGATTCAAGGTCTCCTAACAGGGACTCATATGTATTGAATGTTGTATCAACCTCCTAACATGCTCTATCCTCTAATAAGGAATATTTATATTAGTACATCATCTTGTGGGTACCATCCCCACCGGGGTTTTCCCTTTCATCAAGGGTTTCCTTAGTTAACATATCTAGTGTTAATTGTGCATGAGTATCTTGTTGTGGTTTCAGTTTATATTAGTCACATGGTTAAGTTTGTTTAAAGTTAATGTTTGTGATGACAATTGTATAACTGATTCAACCCACCCCTCGCCCCCCCACCCCCACCTCCATCTCAGTTATATCAATGGACTATATATTCTAATAGAGTTAACAAAATTATTCAATGATCCTACATGTAAAATAGACCTTACATGTAAAACAAACATCAAAAATTAAGTTAGGGTGATTAAATCTGCACTTGTCAACTATTTTTTTATATACTATTGTTTAAAATGGGAAAAAAAGAATCAAATATATAATATATATGAAATTTGTAGACATTAAACATGAAAACTATTGAAAGGATTTTATCCCTTTCATAAACAAAAGTGTGTGAGTTCTAATTCATAAACAAACTAACTTCAAAATTTTAAAAAATGATCATCTTATCTTAGTGTATTTTCTAAATATTTATATTAGATTGAAATTTGCATGATTGTCAAAAGTATTAAAATTAAAGTATTATGTTTGAGTGAAAATATGAAAACAAGGGAAGAGATTAATGCATGAGACTTTTAATTGTAAAACAAACTCTCATGGTCTTGATTAAGTGTACAAAGAATAATAATGGTTCTAGTGGAAGACCCTTTAGTAATGTAATATATATCAAATCATTATATGATTTGAAGACTTAAATGTTTTGCATATAATAAATCTTTTACTTTCATTAATAAATGATTAATTAGTCATTAATAGTACTTGCAGGTAGGCTAAGTACTGTTGTGATACTTTTTGAATTTTATGTTTTAACTAGTGATTGAATTTTTTGTTAGAATTAATCATTCTTTAAATTTTCTTATCAAACTATTACATTGTATATTATAGCTGCAAAATTTATAACTTTACAATTCTTAGAAAATATTTTTCTAAACTCTGATTAGGTGAACTCATTTACCTCTTATATTGGCCCGATTTGATGGATTGTAAAACTAATACTTTTTGAGACTTGTTTTTTTTATTAAGCTAATCTGATTCATTAATGTTTAACAATTTTTTGAATGTAAGTGCATTGATTTAGATTTTAATATTTTATTTTCTTATAAAAATAATATTATTTATATTATATAATTATTTAAGAAATATTATTTTATATTATTATTATTATGAAAATATTACTATTTTCATATTATAATTTATTTATTTATTTAACATACTATAATAAATTTATTAAATTAAAATTAGATTTATATAAAAACGAAAGGCAAGTACTAAGCCACTATGTGACACTTGTTTCCTATGTATTATTATAAAGAATGCATATACATTCTATTCACACAATGTATATTTGCTTTGTATAAAACACTTTGTATATTTGAAAATAAATTTTCATTTTATTAAAACATTGAAAAGTCATGTTGGCATCCACACATATATCCTTGCTATATTTGTTAGTGTTAATGGGAGGAAGAGTTAACAAAATTATTCAATGACCCTACATGTAAAATAGACATCCAAAAAAAAGTTAAGGACAATAAATCATCGCTTCTCACCTATATTTTTTTAATACACTATTATCTAAATTAAAGATATATTTTTAATGAATGAAAGACATAAAATATACAGAATTCATAGACATTGAAATGCAAATTGTTGAAAGAGATTATGTCCCTTTTATAGGTGCACTCTAAATACAACCCTAGACATCAAATGTAATTCATAAATAAAGTGGGCAGCTCTAATTCATAAATAAGTTAACTTAGTAATTAAAAAATGATCATCTCATCTTACATTATAAATAATTTAATTTAACTTATTCCATTTTATAATAGTGAAATTAGTTTTATTAATTAGTTTTTAAGAAATCATAGAATTAAGATCTTTGTTTTAAATTTTAAAATTCCAACTAATATGTTAAATTTATATTTTATATGAACAAATTTGTAAATTTTTAATTTAAAATATCATAATTCAAAATTATTTTAAAAAAATCAAATTATATTGAATATCATTTCAATGAAATTATTTTTTAATATGTAATAATTTTAAAATTTTAGTTATTTCTGTTAGAATTACAATAGGAAAGGTAAACTTCAGGGGGAAGGGGGTGTGAATAAGTAGTTTAAACTTTGACCCATAAAACATTCACCACACATCCATCTCATACATTCACTAAATAAACTAAAATATCATGAAAAGCATGTACATCTAAATCATGTAAACAAGTAAATATTTACACATATATGACACCAAATATGATTACCCAGAAACCCTTCAATGAGAAGGTAAAACTGGGGTGGAGATGACACCCACAAATCTTCACTACTACAATAATAAAGTGTATCCAATGAAGGTTACAATGTTTGATCACGAGACATGATCTACCCTGTGAAAGCTTTGCCCTATTAAGGCTTATAAAGACTATTAGGTCTCACCCTGTTAAAGGATTTCAACATCTTGTTAAAAGTGTGTCCTGTTAAAGGACTTCAACTCACAATTAAGTAAGCATCTTGTTAGAGGATTTTAATATAGCCTATTAGGACTACTCCATTTAAGAGATTTAACTAATTCACCTATTGGAACGTCTCAACATTGATCCTATGGTTAGCACTTTCTTACTTGATGATAGATCACCTCTAAACTGATTTATTCTTGATCCTTCTTGATTAGCTATCTCTCTGTTGTGTACTATTTCCTTCCTCTATTCTCCTTTAACTGATTCTACAATGCAATTTTAATTCACAATTCCTTAGCCACCATGAATACTCTGTTTGCGCATGCAAACTTCTCTCTTTGCTCCTTCCACATTCACAATAAGTTTAGGGTTTGTCCTCCTTAAAAAGACCTAGGTGACTTAGGATTAGGTATGAATCAACAACTGTGATTCATCTATTTTGTCGCTTAAACCTTCCCTTTACCTGATTGGATGCATGTAATTCATAGGGATTCCAACCTAAGATTCATCCTTATCACAAAAATATCATAATTCAATCTATAAGTTGGCTAAAAAATAGTTTACATAGAAGTTTGTGCCAATACAAACAACTATGACAAAACTGTGTTACTTGGCATCTAAAGTCTCTGATGCTTGACATATATTGATTTCTATACTGTGACTCGGCATGCACTGCGAACTTGGCTCTTGAATCACTTGGCATACATTGTTTGCTTGGCGCTTGAGTGATTTGACACATGAGTGACTCGACACTCACTGTGGACTTAGCATGCTCTTTCTTATACATGTTGTGCTCGACATGTATTAATTGTTCAACATGAACTAAGTAAATGACTTGAGTGTGTAGACACTCGGTATTCAAAACCAATATGAGATCAACAATCTGCCCCTTTGAAATGAGTGCCAAAAACACTTGGTCATGCATTAATATCCTTATTTTTATGGGCATAACATATCTCTTATTTGGTTTATGTACAAAATTTCAAAAATATCAAAATTTTGCAACAACTTATACCTCAAAATCTTATACTCCTTGTTGATCCCAGATTGGTTTTAACAAGCGAGTGTCTATACACTTAAGTCATTTACTTAGTTCATGTTGAACAAGTAGTATATGTCAAGCACAAAATGTATAAGATAGAGCATGTCGAGTCCACAGTGAGTGTCAAGTCACTCATGTGCTGAGTCACTCAAATGTCGAGCAGACAATGTATGCTGAGTGGTATAAAAGCTGAGTAAGTAGTGCATGTCGAGTCATTCAGACGTCAAGTCATAGTATAGAAATTAGTATATGTCAAGCATCAAAGACTTTAGATGCCAAGTAACATTGTTTTTTCATAGTTATTTGTACTGGCACAAACTACTATCTAAACCATTTTTGAGCTGACTTACTGATTGAATTATGATATTTTTGTGGTCAGGACGAATCTTAAGTTGGAATCGCTATGAATTACATGCACCCAATCAAGTAAAGGGAAGGTTTAAGAGACAAAATGGATGAATCATAGTCATTGATTCATACCTGACCCTAAGTCACCTAAGTCCTCTTAAGGAGGACAAAACCCTAAACTTTATATGTATGTAGGAGCGAAGAGAGAAGTTTGCATGCACAAACAAAGCATTCATGGTGGCTAAGGAATTGTGAATTGAAATTACATTGTAGAATCAATTAAAGGAGAACAAAGGAAGGAAATAATATACAACAGAGAGACATCTGATCAAGAAGGATCAAGAATACATTAGTTTAGAGGTGATCTATCATCAAGCAACAAAGTGCTAACCGCGGGATCAATGCTGAGACGTTCTAACAAGTGAATTAGTTAAATCTCTTAACAGAGTAGTCCTAACAGACTGTATTGAAATCCTCTAACAATGTGCTTAATTAATTATGAGTTGAAGTCCTTTAACAAGGCACATTTCTAATAGGGTGTTGAAATCCTTTAATAGGGTGAGACCTAATAGTCTTGTAAGCCTTTAACATGGCAAACCTTTTACAGGGTAGATCATGTTTCATGATCAAAACATTGTAACCTTTATCGGATACACTATATTACTATAGTAGTGAAAATTTATGAGTGTCATCCCCACCCTAGTTTTACCTTCTCATTGGAGGGTTTATAGGTAATCATATTTGGTCTCATATATGTGTGAATATTTACTTGCTTACATGATTTAGATGTACATGCTTTATATGGCATTTCAATTTACTTATTGAATGTATGAGATGGATGCATAGTGAATGTTTTATGAGTCAAAGTTTAAAGCACTGTTTCACCCCCCCCCCCCCCCCCCCCGCCCCCCTTAAAAGTTTACCTTTCCTATTGTAATTCCAACACTCCCCCTGAGTTGTTAGATTTGGTTTTGTACTCAAAATGTTACTCTTGCTGAGTAGATATGCCTCAACTGATACTCTTTTACTTCATGCTATCTATGTTGATATTTGCTTTCTCTCCCATGCTCTTACTCTTCCTTAGCTTAGCTCTATTTCTCTCCTTTTGTTTAAGCTAACTTTCTCCCCCTTTAATTAGCTCTCTTTATCCCCCTTTTTGACAATGATGTTAATGGGCTATACATTGATAGTATGTTTGCCCAAGAAAGACTTATGGACCTCAAGGATAATTTTAAGACTTGCATCCCAATTTTCATGAGCTACATCCAAAGATTTAATTTGGATAGCCAGCTCAGCGACAAGGTGAACTAGGCCATCTAATGTAGAAAGATTGGGGTCTTTCTTCAATGAAGTTTCTACATAGCCTAACTCCTTGTGTAAAATCTCCATGTGATGAGTCAATGTGATTTGGATGCTAATCAGTTTGGCCCTTATGTTGGCTTCTTCTATAGATAATGCTGCTAACTGACTCTGGGTTTGCAATAAAGTTCTGAAATACTTCTCAACTTTGAGCTAGAGTCATAGACAATTTAGCTTTTGATGACTGTATGTTACTCTCCAAACTTAGGATGTCATTCCTTATTTCTTGTGTGAAGAGTTTAGGATTACATAGTTTGGTGTATAGTGAGAAAATGTTCTCAAGTACCTTCTTCACACTTTCTACCTTAGTTGCCAATGCAACTTGTGTAAGTGCTATATTGCATGATATTTTCTCATTCACTTTGCTTGGAAATTTCTTTTCAGACCATTCTAATAATCTTGCATTAGTATCAAGGTATGCATCACTTACCTTGGCTTTGTTTCATCTAGAGTAGGCAGATTAAATACATCTAGGAAAATGTCTTTAATATCAAGAAAAGCTTGCTTCTGCCTATGCTCCCTTCTGAGTAGTTCTTGATGTTTCTTTCTAGCCAAGGCTTCTTGTAGTATACACATCTTCTCTATTGTCATTTGGCATAATCATACTTTGGAAAAATAATTTCTTCATCCAAGATAGCATCTCCATATGTTATTTCCTCTTCTACCTTTGATGAACTTGGACTCGACACTGAGAATTCCAAAGGTGTTGCATCTGTGCTCGCCCTTTCAAGAGTGTGACTAGAAGGAGTGCCAAATTTTGGTAAAGTTACTAGGGCTTGAATTGCTGCTTGTTCCTTTAGATTGGGTGTCAACTCAATCTCTTCAAGCTTGTCCTTTTCTACCACAATGCCTTGAATTGCACCTTGAACTTGTGTTGGAGGTGTAGATAAGTCTATCTAACTTGTTTGACTCTATGTATCAATAGTGGCTTGAGTTTCCACTTTATCTTCTCCAATTGTATCAACCTTTGTTGGTGTAACTTCTGGTACTTTATCTAAAGGTTGTACACTAGTGACTTGAGGGGTGATGGTGGGTGGTTCTTTTGTTTTCACCTCTTCCCTCATGGTGTCAGTCACTAATTTTTGAATTTCATCTACACTCACTAATATAGGGTTGTCACACAATTTAGCCCGAAGTGTAGATTGATCAAGTATCTTTTTTAGGTCTTCCTCTATTAAGGGGTTGATGTTCTGAGCAATGAGATCAGAAACATCCTTTACTATAATTGTTTCAATATTCACACTTGTTATTTGTTGAGGGTTGATATTTGGAAATTGTATATCTTGTACACTCTGTTCTTGTTGTTGCTCTACCTCAACTGTTGCCTAATTATCTACACTCATTTCAGTCCCTCCCTCAACTATGTCTTCATTGCCATCTTCTTCATCATCTTTAACCTCACTAGGCTCCTATTCTCCTTCTTTTACTAGAGCTAGCCCATATGTAATTTTCCACATTTGGGTGGTCTTCTTTACAAGATCTTCAATATTATTCTGTAGTATGCTGAAGGCTCTATATTTTGGGACAAATCTAATAGCATATTTCTTTATGGCTTTAGCAATTTGTGCCTTGCTAAGTTTAGGCATAACTTGAGCAAGTGGTGTTTCCCTAATTTGTCTTTCTAGGTTCAAACAATAATGCCATTTTTGCTTCACTATTTCATATAAAATTTTAGGCATAGAGTTGGCAATCTCTAGAGGGGCTTTATTAAAATTTTCCATCATGGCATATATTGCCTCATCCACTTGATTCTTTTCAACTTTTCCAAGATTATCAAAATCAATGTGAGAAAATCCTAACAAATTTGCATTATTCTTAACATTCTCAGATAGGTTGTCTAGATCTAAGGATGGATTATGACTCACCACTTGGAATTGGCTATTGTCATTAGATTTTGTTCTTTCATCATCATATTCAGATTGATCAATGCACTTTCTCCTTGGTCTTTTCTATGCTCCTCCTTCCTACTTTGTAAGTTTGGCTTTCTCTTTAGCCTTTTGTGGAGTGGCATGTGCACTAGCCCTTGTGGTAGGTGTTATAGGTTTGGGTTGGCTTGGTTTAACAATATTTTTGGGTCTTGTTACTATTTGTGCCTTAGCCTTTCTCTTCTTCTTATCAGTAGGAGTAGGTGCTTCCTCAACTTCTTCTTCCTCAACACCTTCAACAATTCCTATTTCTTCCTCTTGTTGATGTTCACCCTTTCCTTGTGTTAATGCAAGTGGTGCTTGGATCTGAGTGTCTTCTTCCTCTTTATCCTCTTCCTACTCGACACCTTCACCTAATTTTTCTTTCAAGTTCTTTATTAATTTCTCCTTCTTCTTTATGATAGAGGTAGTCTTTAATTCCATGGTAATCTTAGATTTAGCCATCTCATAATTACCAAATGGTTTGGCATCTTTATCTATATCTTCTACAAGTAATGTTGTTATTGTTACAGAGGCCTCATCTACATTAATTTCATAGACTAATGGCCTTAGCCATCTTACTCTTGGAGTTTCTGCTTGAACAAATGTATAATCAACATCAACTAGGAAACAAACATCATCATAATGTTTTTCCACTAATGATACTTGAATCCTCAATCTTTTCTACTTGAAGTCCTCAAAGTAACTAGTCATTACTGACTCAAAATTTTCACCTAGCTGTTCAATGAACTCTCCTATTTGAACTACCACAAACCTGTTTGTCTTCCTGCCATAGTGCCAAATGTAGGAAATGTGTTTTGAAAATAGAAGAAGATACATATCAAATTAGAGCCAAATTTTCATTAAGCACTCTTTGTTTTCCTTATTGCTCCCAAGTTTTCCATCAATTATTGTAGTTGTAGCTTGGCAAGATCATATGTATGATCCTTCTTCACAATCTTGTAACCCTTATCCAGTGTAATATAGGGCAAACTATTCAAACTGGTTGATTGATAAAACTTATGTGCAATTACCCTAACTACAAAATTTATCAGAGGATCTGTGATGGTGTCTATGGTCATTCCCCTCTTATTCCATGCAACCCATGTGTTCTTCTCAATAACCTCTTTTGACTTGCTCCTCATAGTCTTTGGCCGATATAGGGTTGGATAGCTTGTTAACTTATGGATTATTCTTTTAGTGATTTTGATAGGACCATTATCTAGCCATAGTGAACTATCATGAATCCTGCTCAATACAATCCCAATCCATTAGGTTTTGAAAACATTAAGGAAATCTAGGGCACAAGTTAACCCTTTCTTTTCTACAATCTTGAATTCTTCCCTTAATACACCGTTGTCACATAATTTTCCATATGCTTCTCTAATTTCCATGTCTCCAATACTAACAATCTTACAGTTGTAACACTTTCTGACATCTTGAATCATTAGAACTTTCGGTGGTATCATGGATAACACAATAGAGGGATCTTGTTTATAAACAATGTCTGGTATGGCTTTGAAAATCAATTGTTTTACTTCATTGCTAACCAATTGAACATTCAAAACCTCTTTACCCTCTACACCCTTTGAACTAGATGCCATTTTACAAAACTAGGGTTTTTGAAATTTAAAACAGCATAGCTCGACACATGATAAATACCTTGCAAAATATGATGAAATGATGTTGAATTGTTGTTCAAATCTCCTGCAATCACTTTGGATGAGTTTCCAAATCACCTTTAGCTCTTCTTGCTTTTTCTTGATTTTGAATGATGTTAAAATGAGCTAAAATTGATCAAATACCCCTTTGAAGTACTGCAATTAATGTTGAGTTCTTACACAACTATAAGCTCGACATTAACTAATTTCAAGCTCATTCGACATCCACTAGTCTTTTCATTTGTTCAGCAATCATTACGAGCTTGACAACAACTATCCAGTCTATTAGCTTAGCATCCTCTAGCATTTCACTCAGCAATCATAGGAAACTTTTCATGCTCGGTAATAACATGAAAAACTTAAGGATTTTCTTTGATTCCTAATAACACCTTGCATCTTTATTCATGCTTATGTAATCTTTTTATTACTAAATCCTTTGGAACTGATGTATGATATAATTTTTGAATATCAGTCCCACATACCTCTTTATTACTTAGTTTGATGAGGTGTGATCACTTGACCCATTGGGTCTTATGCTTGACATTCTGATTTATAATCTTGCTCCTGCACACATTAGTA
This sequence comes from Cupressus sempervirens, assembly GCA_028749045.1. Lineage (NCBI taxonomy): Eukaryota > Viridiplantae > Streptophyta > Pinopsida > Cupressales > Cupressaceae > Cupressus > Cupressus sempervirens. The sequence continues at coordinate 645,225,669 of CM053791.1, forward strand.
GTATGTCCTTTCTTACCACAATTATGACAAGTAGGTTTGGAATTCTTACCTTTGTTACTCCTTTCTTCAACACTTTTGGACGACTCTCCTTCTTTAGTACTTGTGTATCCCAATCCAGATGTATCATTGTTAGATCTAGGGGATCTCAATAATTGCTTTAAGTATTTTATGGCTTCATTAGGTTTATTAAAACTTTCAGCAAATTCCTTTCCCCTTTTTAGGTCACTATTCAATTTCTCATTCTGCAACTTCAATGTTGTTATCTCAATGTCTTTGACATTCAATTCATAGTTGGCATTCATCATTTGACTCAAAGTATCCAATTGCATGTTAGCAATCTTAGTTAGCTCTAACAATTTCTCTTCCAGTCTATTGGTCAAAACTCTTTTGTCATCTTCAATCATGGCTTTGTCCTCCATAGCTTTCTTTTTTTGTTCAATCACCTCACATAGTAGTATGGCTTGTGATTCTTGCTCTAACTTGAGATTTTTGATTTCTTTAGCTTGGGCTCTGTTCTTTTCCATGAGATCTACAATTGCTGCATCAAATTCATTGGAGTCTTCATTAGCAAATAGCTAAGTAGTGTCCATCTCTTTGTATTGTGTGTCATTCTCCTCAATAACATTTTCCTTCCTTCTCTTTAGAGATTTCTTTAAATCTTGTCTTGCTTCATTTAGTTAATGTAGAATGAGTTGTTTTTCAATTCCTTGATTCTCAATGATCTTTCCCAACTTGTAGACTTCCATTTTCAAGATCTTTCCTCAAAGTTGCAAAGCTTCTCTTTCAGAGAACCAAGCTCTGATACCAATTGTTGGAATTACAATAGGAAAGGTAAACTTCTAGGGGGGTGAATTGTTAGTTTAAATTTTGACCCATAAAAAATTCACCACACATTCATCTCATACATTCACTAAGTAAACTGAAATATCATGTAAAGCATGTACATCTAAATCATGTAAACAAGTAAACATTCACACGTATAAGACACTAGATATGATTACCTAGAAACCCTCCAATGAGAAGGTAAAACTGGGGTGGGGATGACACCCAAAAATCTTCACTACTGTAGTAATAAAGTGTATCTAATAAAGGTTTCAATGTTTGATCATGAGACATGATCTACCATGTGAAGGTCTACCCTGTTAAAGGCTTACAAAGACTATTAGGTCTCACCCTATTAAAAGTGTACCTTTTTAAAGGACTTCAACTCACAATTAAGTAAGCACCTTGTTGGAGGATTTCAATACAAACCTATTAGGACTACTCTGTTTAAGAGATTTGATTGATTCACTTGTTAGAATGTCTCAACATTGATCCTATGGTTAACACTTTCTTGCTTGATGACAGATCATCTCTAAACTAATGTATTCTTGATCCTTCTTGATTAGATGTCTCTCTATTGTGTACTATTTCCTTCCTCTATCCTCCTTTAACTAATTGTACAATGCAATTTTAATTCACAATTTGTTAGCCACCATGAATACTCTATTTGCACATGCAAACTTCTCTCTTCACTCCTTCCACATTCATATGAAGTTTAGGGTTTGTCCTCCTTAAGAAGACTTAGGTGACTTAGGGTTAGGTATGAATCAACGACTATGATTCATCCATTTTGCCACTTAAACCTTCCTTTTACCTACTAGGATGCATGTAATTCATAGGGATTCCAACTTAAGATTCATCCTTATCACAAAAATATCGTAATTCAATCTGTAAGTTGACTCAAAAATGGTTTACATAGTAGTTTGTGCCAATACAAACAACTTTGACAAAACTATGTTACTCAAAATCTGAAGTCTTTGATGCTTGGCATATACTAATTTCTATACTATGACTTAGCATCTAAATGACTTAGCATGCACTCTGAACTTGACTCCTGAATCACTCGACATACACTATCTACTCGACACTTGAGTGACTCAACACTCATTGTGGACTCGATATGCTCTTTCTTATACGTGCTGTGTTGAACATGTATTACTTGTTTGACATGAACTAAGTAAATGACTTAATTGTGTAGACACTCACTAGTCAAAACCAATCTGAAATCAACAATTTCTTTAAATAATATCACTATATTTCATAATTTATAATTATAGTGAAGGTTAAAAAAAAAATTCATAATAGAATAAAAAAGATGATTTACCTTTTCATCATAAGCAATTTAGAATCTAGGTAAAATATGATTTCTACCATAGAGGATTTGTATTAGGGGTGGGCATGAACCATTGCATGTTTGACAGAATCAGGGCAACTTAAATCATGAACTTGTTGAGAAATACATCACAAAGCTCAACCTTCCCCATATGGAATTCACATAGAACACAAAGCTCATGCAAACAAAATGAATAAAATTTGAGCCTCCACTACCAAAAATCCACTTCAGGAACATATCTTTATCACAATGACACATTCTAGAAATAAAATAGATATTTCTTGAAAATTTACCAAGTCATGTTCCTTCCCATACCTCATCACTTGGTTCTTGCCTCCTTGTAAAACCTTTTATGAGGAAGAATTATTTACTTGGATTTTTGGGAATTAGATCAGAGATGTTGAGTGAAATCATTTTTCTCCAAGATTTAATGTAACAAATTCATTTCTCATAGTGGTAGCTGTAGCTGAAAACATAATCATGGCTATGCATAAAGTAGAATTGATTAGATGATGTGTAAAGGAAAAGATAAACTGACAGACCTTATTACTTTGATGGTATCCATTCTCTCATTAGTATTATCAGCAGTTGAATTAAAAAATAGCTCCTCACTTTGATATAAGGAAACCCTTCAATTTAATAAGCTCCTAATTACAAGTCCTAGAGTCTAGCAACCACAAGAAATAAGAAATATGAACAATTAGTACGTGTCAAACCATTCTTTGTTGAACTAGTTTTTTCCTACCACATCTTAATGCAATTTACCCTATGTGTCTCATTGAAATTTTATATTCATGTTCCATATCTACCTTTCCTACATCACCATTTTTGTGTGAAAGAGGAATTAAAGGAAAAATAAAGTTGCAAAGCTTGTAGAGGGCAATAATGGGAACTGTATCATTGAGCTGCCTCAATATTGCTACCTTTGCTTGATTTTTTCTCAAATGTGGTTGTGTAGTATGTGCCTAACTTCTCCATTTGTTAATGATCCATTTTTCTCTTATAAACAATCGGTAATGCCTACCCCTAGTTGACCTTTTTGTTGTATTGTCGAATTCTTTTAGGCCAATTTTTTGATTGTGTTTTATGATTATTAGTACTTGGTTACAAGATTTGATTATAAGTTATTTCATACTCAGTTGATTTATGTGATGAGTTGTCCAGTTATTTCATGTGTTTATGTTTTTTATTTCGATGATTGATGTGTGTGTGTGTGTGTGTGTGTGTGTGTGTACATGTATATGTTCAGTTAGTGATTTCAGTTATCTCATGATGGTTAGATAGATGGATTAATTATATGTAATTTCTATAGTTACTTACCCCATACTTGCATGTGTATGGTGTGCGTACCTATTTTATTTTATGATCGACACTCCTGATGTGGTTGAATAAGGGAGTCGTAATCACTTGCTAGTTGGGATCTATATGATGTACCACTTCCTGCCATTGCTTATGTAGTTTAGAATATATGTGTTTTTACATGTGTAGATTTTATGTAGATTGTAGGTACTGAGTGTCGACTTCCCTGAATTGTCAAGATGAGCATATCCTATTGTAGTATCTCAATGGTATAAGAGGGGAGATAACTCTTGAGTCCAAATCCTAACCTAAGCCAATTGTCCTAAAAATTAGGACAAGTATTTGAGTTAGTTTGACCTTTCTGAATTTGAAAAGTGACGTGAATTCATGATTTTGACCCTAGAGTTTGTGTTGGTATTCTGTATTTTATGATGGGTTTTCGTATTTCATCTTATGGGTTTGTGATGATTTTCTGTTATAATCAAATCAAATTAAAAGATATTTAATGATTTAATTTAATGGAAATTTTATAAAGAAAATTCAATATTTAATTATATTTAATTAATTAAGAAACTAATTATATAAAAGAATTAAATTTAAAGATTTTATTAAAGTTCTAATTTTGGCATGTTTATATTTATTTAATTTAATAATTATTTTAGGAGTTTTATTTTAAATAATAAACTCTAAATAATATTATTAGTTGAATTAATAAATATATTATTTAAAAAGCATTTCATGATTAATAAGAGAAAGTAAGCAATAATTTAATAAAGTTTATTTTAATTAAATTGGATAAATCTTATGCATGAAATTAAAATATAATAAATTAATTAAAGGGAGAAAGGAAATTAATTTAATAAAGATATTTTAAATTGCCAAAAAGTGTGCATGAAATTAAAAGAGATTAAAATATAATAACAGATAAAGATCAATGAGTCTTCTTGGGTGATTGCACAATCGAAGCCCCAAATTTAGGGGAGAACTCTTTATCAGAGATCTAAAGCTCATTTTGCAATGAGACAAGTTTTGAAGAGCCTATTTCTAAGAAGAGGGTTTTTGAAAGGAAGGAAATTCTGGTGTGTTTTGTGCTTTTGTTATTTTAGTATAAAATCCAGGTAGGATCTTGTGGGTTTGTGTAATAGTTGCTCATTCTTGATTTCGCTGTCTTCTTTGTGTTTGCAAATCTATTTTTAGAGTTAAATTGAATTTGAAACCCTTATATGTGATTTTATCGTTCTTCATTTGAGAAACCTTTGTTTGTGAATTGAATTTGAAACCTTTGTTCGTGATATTATTGTTCTTCATTTTAAGATCATCTATATGTAAATTGGAAATTTGAAACCCTTATGTTTAATTATTGCTCTTTGTTTCTTGAAAACATCCATGAATGAATTTAGTTTTGAAACCCTTGTTTGATGAATTGGGGATTCGTAGATGGATTTGTTAAAATTGGGATGTGGATTTTGAAATGAAAACCAAGTTTATTTTATCAATTTTGACTACTTGACTCGGATTTGTATACCAAATTTATTTTACAAATTTATCATATATATATATATATATATATAAAATTATACAGTAATTAGTAATTACTATATATACATTAAAAAAAGAATGCTAATTAAAAATTGCGGACTACAATTTAATTTGTGGGGGGGGGCTTTTGTTTTAATTAAAAAAAAATTTATAATTTTGGAGGGGGTCGGGGACCCCATCCCCCACCCCCGGCTGCCATTGGCAGTGATTGTCCCAAGGATAGGTGCACTGCCATGGTAGCATACACTGCCCTTGGGTAGCGTGGCTGGACCACACCCCATTTTGGGGTTAGTGATAATTTAAATCACTTTATAAATTTTGTTTATTTTTATTAAATTATTTTTAAAGGATTTTAATATTATCATTATTAATTATTATTATTATTTTATTTAATAATTGTTATTTTATTTTATTTAATAATTAATAATATTAAAAAATATATATAATTAAAAATATATTATTTTATTGATATTTGGATAATTGTTATTATCAATGATTTAATGATGATTAACAAATTTTTAATAATAATAGCTAATTATAAAGTTATTATTTACTTTGTGAAATTGATCTGTATTAATAGGTATGCCAATTTGAGATTTAAAATGTGAACTTTGGTTGTAAATCAAATTTATTTGTGTTTTCAAAATCAATCAAGATCTATGAAATTACTCTATCAATTATATGTTTTTCTTTTGATGATTCGAGAACCATAGTAGTTTTGATACTTTGGTAATGAAAACTAGAACCTTTGGGTTTGCAAGCTTTGGGTTTAACCATGGAGGAAACTCCATAGTTAAGCGCGCTCAGGCTGGAGTAGTACTAGGATGGGTGACCTCCCAGGAAGTCCCGGTGCTTCACCCTTGTGAGCATCACCTACATCCAGTGAGTGCTAAGTGTTCCATTTATTCTCATGAGAGATGGATTCATGTTGAATCACTACTCATGAAATATGGGTCAATGAGTTTGACTCAAAATCACACAGTTAAATCCTGATAGCAATATCAAAACTAGAACCTTGTTTGTACATTGAACGTTCTGGTGTTTTGAAAACCTTGTAAAAAATATAATACTTTGAAAAGATGAAAACTGTTAACTGGCTATTTATTGAATGTTGTGTTTTCATAATGAAATGAACTATGAAACAATGTTTAAACAACTTTATATGAATTAGTTGAATCGTCTGGGATTCCAATGAACTTGGAAACCATAATGAATCTGGTAACTAGAGAAATATAAACTGAAACCTTGATTGAGATTGAAAATGTTATGAACTGTAATATTTGGAAATGAAAATGAAAACATGAACCCTGTTTGGAATTGAAAACTCTATAAACAATAATACTTGGAAAAGAAAACTAAAACCCTAGTTGTTATTTAATCTTTGTGTTTTGAAAATGAAACTGAAAACTTGAAAATCTATAAGTGAAAATTAAACTTGTGTGTACTTGAAAACCTAATGATATATGAAATTCACTTTTGTATGTACTGTATGTTATTGATGTTAGGTTTCAGGGTTGACTTAGCTTTGACCAAATTAGGATGTTTACTAAAGACTTGGGGGTTTGTTTTGTGATTTCATGATGATGTTTTGTATATGATCTTTTATACCCAACTATGGTGATGTGTCATGTGTGCTCTATGTTGAGTTGATCAAATATTTTGTTATTGCTTTCAATTTCTCTTCTATAGAACTGAAGTGAATGGTGTGACTTTCCTAGTATAACCTTTGAGTCTTCGATCAATTATCCTTGATTGATTCCTAGTTGCTTGTACAAGACTAAGGTGATCAAATGATTTGTTTGCTTGGTGATGTCATGTTATGACATGAATTTGATTTATGTATACTTGATTTTGGATCAGTCCTGTTAGGATGATCGTATTGGTGGAATATGTGATTTTGATCAGTGATGTTTTTAATACATTCTAGTTGCTTGTTTAAGAATTGATGTGTGGTTTATGGTCATTTGTGATCTTTTTCTTTTGGTGAGCTTAGGGTAGGTTATCTATATGTCATGTTGGGAAGTGGCTTGCAATGGAGGCCAAGGCCCTAAAGAGGCTGGCGGGTAACCCAGTGTGGGTTATTTTAATAAGTGATAACATTTCATTAAATGAGTTTAAAATGAATTAATAAGATATTGGTACCATAGAAAGTCACTAGGGGGTCTAGAGTATTAAAAGACTACCAAAGTAACCTTCGAGTTGACTTGTTAGTATGCCTTGTCTATATGAAAGGATACTAATGTCACATAGAGACACTAGGGGGATTTGGAGTCCATAGTGGCTGCCAGGGTAACCTAAAGTTGGCTCATGCGATGACACTTGCCCACTTGCATAGTAGATTTCCTACATGTCTGTGTTACCTCTGGGATTAGTTGATATTTGTGTCTTGACACCCTTTGAGATAGTTTTCTTTTAGGCAATTCCTTGAACCTAGATGTTGGTTTTGACTTATGTTTTGTTATCCTGTTAGGGACTTGAGACTATCTCCTCAACACGGTGGGAGTGGGCCATTTAGGTTCCATGAGGTCAGGTGTTAGTGCTTATCCTTATACCATTGAGATCTAACCATTGGATTTTTTTGTTGGATGTGTTTGTGTAAATGCTCCTTTTTATCTGGTCTTGTATTTCTATGAAGGATGGTTATATTCTAAGTGCATTGTATTTGATTTCGTAGATCTTATGAGATGATGTAATCTATTTCATGATGTATATTATTTCAGCCTTTCATACCTTGTGATTTGTACAGTGGATGATTGTGCATTTTGGTTATGCCAAGTGGCATCCTATAATTGTATATTATTTAAATAGATTCATGATTGTAGTTACTCTTTAATGTAGATGTGTTATATATTGGTTTTAATGTTAAATTAAATTAAATGTGATTCAACATCATGGGACATTTAAGAACTATAATCTATTTTATGGTACATGCTTATGTGTATGTTATTTCTTCTATTGTATTATATCTATTGTTGTTTATTATCTTTCAAAAAAATGTTTGGCAAAAAAAGTGAAACTTTAGGTTAATTTCTTTTGGGTCACCTGGCGGGGTGTTACACAATCTGTGTATATGGCTAATGGTGGTCAATTTGTAGGTAACAGTTTTGGATGGATTTGTTGTTTGTATTCTTGGGTTTCAATCTAGGAATTATAAGTTGATTACACAAAAAAAATGGCAATGAAACCTTAAAAAAACACAAAGATACTTTTACAAACCTTCGGGAAAACATATTTAATTCAAATCCTTCAAAAAACAAAAATCTATTCTATGATAAATGGAAAGTGTAGACACAATGTCCAAAAAAATCTTGAAAAATATAAAAGCAATCCTACAGATTCTAAGGAAAGTGCAAGGTCAACAATCGCTTGCAAGAAGTTGATGCACTCTGAGACATTAGATGTGACAATTACACATCTCTCTAGTAAAGATGTAGCCATACCTAGTGGGCTTCTCCCACCTTGTTCAATGCACTCAAAGCTAAGATTCCCATTTCCTTAGCCACAATATCCTGCATTAAATTACACAATATTGCTATCAATCAATTACAAATTCTTAATTCCTACAATTCAAGCAAACAAGAAGTAGTACCATGCTCTTTAGCTTCTTAGCTTCCGTTGAAATGACGTCGACAAACTAAGCAGCCAGACTTGTTGGAGGCTATGAAAGTTAACATATCAGAGGATGCTTCTTGTGAACAACCCTGCAAAATCTAACACAACACCTTTTTAGTTTGATTAACATTCTTCTTTCAACAAATAACATGTAGGCATACGGGTTGAAGTTGTTTATCTTGAGCCTCTGAAGCTCATGTTCAATGAAGCTAATGAGGGGCCCTTGTTGCTACTATGAGGTCAAAAATAGTCTTCATAAACTCACCACTCATGGAAAGCCACCTGAGCCACCCAAAAAAACTTGATCAGAAACTGTGAACTTGAAATTGTTTACCGACAATTATTTTACATTGTGAGACAATTTCTGATTACAAGTAATCTCACAAGGAAAGCCTATTGGCTAATAAACATTATTAAACAAAAAAATTATATTACAAAATTCATTGAAAATTTTCATCCAACCAATAGAATAAAATGTTACTAGAATATAGTTGTATAAATTGATTGAAACATTCATTATTATACAAACAAACTAATTGTAAAAATTGTCAATCACATGAAATAAAAAGTTACCAAAATAATATAAATGTATAATTTCACATATAAATGTTATTTACAGTTATAAAAAGTAAGAAAAATAGTGTTCATGTTCCTTATAATTTAATATCATCGCATTTATATATTACATAAAAATTCATAAAATGAAAATTCTACAAATTTAGATGAAATAAATAAATAAAATTTAGAAAAATCAAAAATCAAAAGCTTTTAATTAAAAAAAAATGAAAAATGAAAAGAGAAAGCAAGTGCTTACAATTATGTTTTGATTTCCATTTGCTATTCATAAATTGTATAGCAAACCATATTTCATATTGGTAAAAAAGGAATCTTAAGGAAAGAAAAATCTCCAATATTCAGTCGAGAAATCTAGTGCAAGGAAGATGATCATGCTCCTCATCTAACCAAAATTCCCAAGCACACAATAATATCCCAACTATTTATCCATTTGGACCAATCTTCTCAATCATCAACAATCTTTTGTCATTCAAACCTTGATGTGTTAAACAACCATGCAAGTATCAAGAACCACATGGAAGTATTTATAAAATATATAATATAATGAAGTTTTTGTTACCCCGTCATAAATGTTATACATAAAAAATAACATCATTAACTCCAAGGTTTTTGTAAAATGGATTCTTGAATAGAGCTTGTAGTTTTCTACAAATTTTTCATTTCTCACCACAAAGCCTCATTTAGTGGCCCTGTACTTTGTACCTCTATGCAAAATCCTCCACCTAAAATAATGAGTTTTTGTTTCAGCATGAATTTGACAAAGAAAGAGGTGAGAAATCACCAAATGCATACTAGAAACCTATTTCTAAGACAATCATTAGATTTATGCATGGAGCAGCTGAAAAATTTCTTCATAATATAGTTGGGGCAAGAAAAGAAAAAACCCTCATGTCATTTGACAGAGATTCACAAATTCAAAAAAAATCAAGTAAAATAATGTATTCCAATCAAAATGCATAACTTAGATGAATACAAAGATTTTAATCTGATTGAAAACTATATATATATTTTTAAAGGTATATTCACCTTTCAATGAAATCCCCATAGTAGTTCACACTTCAACAATACCCTGTTTCATTCTTGCTCTTATCCAAAAAGCAAAAAGACATTAAACAAAAAGTGAAAATCTCTTAACAATTTTTTAACAATATTTAAAACTATCATTGATCATTTATACAAATCAACTAAAACATATAAAAGGAAAAATTAGAAAGTTTCTATGACAAGATTAAAGACTGTTTTTTAGAAATTTATAAAAATTATTGTGTATCGAAAAATCTACCCTAAAATTAAAAAGTCATTAGGGCTAATAATATTATGGCAGAAAATTGTAAAAATCAGAAGCAAAGCTCCCACATATAAGCCTATTGGCTTAATAAATTAAAACAATTGATGTAATGATGTGGCAACTTTCATTTAAAGAGGTAAGACTTAACTGAGGACCTCATTCATGGGGGATTAGGTTCGCCCTAGTTTTGGTGGAGGATTAGCTTCAACCTAGCTTTAGTAGAGGACCTCACTCGTGGGGGACTAGTCTCACTCTAGTTGGCACACACCAATTGTTGGATGTTGGGCTAGGTCACAAGGATACCTCCCACACATAGAAAAAAAAAAAAAAAAAAAAAATGATGGTGAGGTAGAACTATTCTTCAATTGTTGTTTTTTCTTTAAATTATTATTTTTTATTTTTTTATGTTGAAGGTTTTCTCTTATCTAAAGTGGATGTCTTGACTTTGGCCATTAGCTATTTTTGATGTGTTATAATAATGTAATATGGTCACAATAATTTCCAAAATTCATTTTGCACTTATTTTCTATGGGTTTGTCCTGTAGCATCCACTCTTTAACCTTGTCGTTTTACTTTTCATCCATCACTTTTTAGGAAAAATTCAATGAAGGCTTTAATAACCTTTCCAAACCAATTATCGAAGGCTAATGATGTAATTTCATGTAGTAATTGTGCATTAATTTGTCACAAAACTAGTAGTTGTTCTTTTCAAGATCATCAAATATGTTCATAGAAAATCATAATTTAAAAACAAGCATGTAGTACAATTTATAATAGGTTCCTACTACGAATGATGTTTATTAGTCATTGCCTATTTAAGTTAACTCTAATATTTTCATTGTGTTATTTGCAATCGATCCATTATCTGAGAATCATGTGTATAATTTTATTCTATGGTCAATAGGATATCATTGTATGATTTTTTTTTTTGCATTGATATATATTTGCATTGGTATGTGTTATGGTGGTTTTCTTTTTTTTCTTCATTTTCAAAATTAGGTAAAATCATTATGGCGAGAGAAAAAATATAAAAGGAGGGAGGCAAGAATTTCAATTTTATGGCATTGTACAAGTGTTCTTGATGTTGGGTAGGTGACATTCTCCAAGATAGTTTATGTGCCTTGTTTGTAGTGCAACATTGTGCATTTTATTTATTTTGATTCAACTATTACACAAATTTAGTAGCTTGAGAACCTCCATTTTATTTATTTAGAATAGAAACACAATTCTTGAATGAAAAGAGTATGATATTTTTTGTGCAATATGTGCACATTTTGTCACATTATCATTGTTGACTACATGACACAATTTTTGTATAATCTTGAGGTGTGTCACTTGCCATGGTTTCAACATGGGTGTGTGCAAGAAGTTGAATCCACTTTTTCCAAATTAAAAAAAATGAATTGTGCATAGATAGTTGTCACATAATTTTTATCAATTGTAAGAAATAAAAAATTATTAAAAATAATAAAAAAATTGTTTTTTCAAGTTTATGGACCAATCTCATAATTTTTTTGGAAAAATAGAAAAATAATCCAATTACAAAAAGTTACATATTTGAATCTAAACTATCTCATATATAATGGATTTTAGTTTACTTCAAAAAATGTACGAAAAAAGGTCTTGAGACATATGGAAAAAGTCACTCTTATAGTGTTGCTAACATGACCTTCAAGTTGCAAGTCAAAGCAAATCCAAAGCTAAAGAGTCGGTCCCAATTATTATTTTTTACATGAAACCTGCAACAAAAACCAAGCTCAAAATTTAAGTTTTATGTAATGGAATCCCATTTTTATTGTAGATGTATTTTAATGTCTTGGAAGCAAATCATATTTTTTGGAGAAGCAAATATGATCCCCTTCCACAAATAGGCTACCATCTCTCCTTTATGATTTTGAGTGATTTGTTGCAACTTCACATGTTGTATTGTAGGACCAACAATGACTTATCCTATATATATGTATTCATTGTTACCTTGTGCATGCTCTTTATGTGTAATATTTATTTTACATTTTGGAAGGAGTCAACTTTTGGACAATTAAAGTACATCATGGGTCATTTTAAGGAGAAATAAAAAAAATCCCTTTTTATTATTCAAAATCATTTGTACTTAAGAATTTGGTATTCATGGGATCAAAATATTATCAAAAGAGGAAAGAGAGGAGCATTATAACCCTTGAAGAAATTGAATCAAATGGAGAGAAATATGCAAAGCGTATTATTCCATGACTATCGAAGAGATTGTGGAGGATTGCAGATATGGATTATGCAAATATACAAGAGATGATTGTAGGAGATAATACAATTGTATATATTGTACAAAATAAAATGGTAAGTAATGCTAGGATGGTAGATCAATAACTAGATTATGTGTGTGGGGTTGTACAAATTTAGGAATATTGAACCCATCCCTAAACAAATCTAACTAGGACAACCCAAAAAGGATGAAGGGGTGTTAATGCAAGATCTAGGAAAAAGGGGGATTTTGTTATTCCTTATAGAATCTAGTGTGTGATTATGTGATGTGATTGATATGAAAATGATGAAAGAAATGTTGATCTAACATATAAAAGTAAGTGCAAGAGGGAAAATAGAAAGAATGAACTCAACTTGGAGAAAGAAGAGGCAAATGGACTTTCAAATCTAATTTTGATTGTCATAGAGATGTCAAAATTAGGTAAGACTCTAGAGTAGGGATTTTAACACTATGTAGCAATTTTTTATGAAAATCTTAGCCCCAAAGGATGAGAACTTGGATGATTTGTTCTATAATGATAAATCAACAATTCAAAATTTTTATCTAGCCTCTATAGCTCTAAATTTGATGAAAGTTTTAGAGGACTTACAATTATTTTTGAGATTCCTAAATTTGTATCTATGATTTTTGTTACTATTCCATTCATGAGAAACCCATATGGATGGATTTTGTAATCTAATAAATATATGAAAATGCTTGTATATGTAGATCTTGGAATGAATGTACAAGCAAGAATGCCAGCACCAATACATATATCTATAATCACTAATCATAGATCTAGAATTTTTATATGCTTGACAGCCTTGATAGAGAAGATGAATGCATATGTGAATCTTGTTGCTTGCTTAAGAATTCATCTACATGTCAATCATGGGAGAGAGACTTGCATTAATTAGATAAGATTGAATTTACTTGAATGTATTTTAAAGAAATGGAGACTTGAAGATATTAAGTTTGATGTTTGTCTTCAAATCTTGAATCCAAATCCTCAATAATCTTGATTACACTTTCTCTTGAAATCACCAATAGGAACCCAATAGCTTGCATTAAATAATGTATCAATTGCATAATAGTGGATGCATCATAGATTGTGGATTTCCAAAATGAGAGGATTTGATGTCCTTTTATACTCACTTTGGCATTCAATATTGCCAAGGTTGACCTTAATTGAAGATATAAGAAGAAAACCTTGTATTAGGTTCAAACAAAAATTAAGCACAAAGCTCTAAAATAAGCCTGACCTAGTCGACCTAGTTCAAGACTAGGATGACTTGGTCGATGTAGTCTAGGAATAGCACAACCTTGCCGACCTTGTTCATGTATTTTTATCTTGATATTTTATTAGGTCTAGGGAAGTGTGAAAATTATGGAAGAAGAAACTATATGTTACGTGGATGAAACATAAAGGACATCAAGACTACAAAATCACCAAAATGAGATCTAATAGGTCCTAGATACCCTAATTATGGGTGCTAACTTTTTAGGAAAATAAATAAACAAATCTTGGTATGTCATCAAATCCACCTTTTAATGATATAAAGAGTGTGATAGTAGACACAAAATCAAACATCTCTAGATCCACCTTTTAATTGAGATTTTGATTAAATATAATATTCATATTGTTGATTTGGAAAAACCTAGATATATTGATATTGAGATAAATTTTAATCCTAGATAAGTTATAGAAACCAAAAATGAAAATGAAATACCTTGTGTTGGTGAAAATGAAAAATCATTTTGTTGTTAAATCTAAAAATCCACATGTTTGTGAAATTGAATTCCCTTTTTTGTTGAAAATGAAAATCCTCGTATTGTTGAAAATGATTTATTTATTTTTTTAAAATGAAAGCAATGTCTTGGATAATCTTCTAGGTAATATTTATTGGAGATAAATAAGAACCTCTACCAATAGATGATATAAACAAAAAAAGAAAAAAACTATAAAAAAAACCTTTCATTTCAATCTCAACTCACTATGCACTCAATAAGAATGAGAAAAATGAGTAAAGTAACAAAAAAGGCAACCTTTTTTGTGAAACTTAAAAAGAGATGAATCATGTAGACATGTTATATCAATTGTTGGAAGTGGACATATGAATCATGGTATGCCAAAAAGTGGCATTGTAAAAAGGAATGTCTTTTTCACCCACCCAAAAATGTGGAAATATGTGTTAATTTTTTAGTAGGCTTGGGAGTTAGTACATCTGATACTCAATATGCATCATACACCTGATACATAATAGAAAATATATATTAATATAATATCACTATATAAAAATATATTAATGTATTATAATATTGTAATATAATATTATAACATTTATTTGATAGATCAATATAAGATTATAAAATTACATTATAGTATATTATGAAAATTATTATTATATTGTATTGTTATATGTATCAGGTATATGATGCTTGTTTATATAAATATGAACAAACCAAACTTCTGGCTCATTTTTAACCCATCAATGTGGATAAAAAATGACATTAGACATCCAAAACTAATCATACGAGTGATTTGATATCTAATACCTAGCCCATTTTGATGAATTTCTTCTCAAATTCATCATAGCTACATATTTAAAAAAAATATTAGATTTTTATTTATTAAATATAGGCTTTGTAAATTGAAATTTTTTTTCTTGTGTGAAATTTATTTTAATTATATGAATATATAATTTAATGAGGCATGATAGACACATATGACAAACTTAAGTCTAAAAACCCACCCTCTAAAATAGTCTACCTAAAAATTCCACCACCCCCCCACCCATAATAGTAATATAAAAAAAAGCACTCAGGTTGAAAACCCTTTATTTATGAACCCTCAACCTCTAGAGGATCTCGTAAGTGATAATTTGAATCAATTGAGGGGCATTCAAAATGTGTGTGGTAATATTTGCTACATTATCCCCAACGTTGACCACATTGAACATCATAGTAAAAAATATGGAGACACTTACAATTTAATATAATGTTGCACTTAAATGGAGAGAGTTCATGCATGCCCAATTTGATGATGGGTTGGATTACAATGGAGTGAAGGCCCTCAAAATTCCAAAAGAACAAATAGCTGGCCTACTTGTGTATGCCAACACTAGAAGGAAAAGCTATGGAGAAAATGGTACATGAGTGATGATATGTGAGTGGGTGGTTTTTGATAAACCACCTAATGACAATATGGAGTCATTTTTTAGTTTCTTAAAAAACTACATGCTAAATTTGTGTTGGGTCACAAAGTTAACTATTGGAGCATGAGACCATTCATGGCCATAAGCAAAGGTGCTCCCCAAGTTAGACCAAGGGTGCATTAAGTAGTATATGTACCTTATGTTCCCCCTCATAATATTAGACTCCCTCCTCAAGTCTACTATCCATATGTTATCAAAGGTTGGCTCACAGACTATTAAGGTCATTTACACCTTGAGCTAGCATTTGATTAGATAAACTATATCCTTGATTTAGTCTTGTGTTGATGATGTTGGTGATAAGATATCCTCCTTAGGTGCACCTATACACCTATGGTGACTGGATGCAAACTATCGAAGGATGATACTACTGCTAAAGTGAATGAGACACAATATAGATCAATGATTAGAGAGTTATAGTATGTTGTGCATAGTAGACCTGATATTATACATGTAGTTGGTATTCTTGCAAGGTTCTCCTCTAATCCTAAGGAAAAATATATGAATTTGAAGGATTTGAGCAATACACAATACAAATCCACAAAGCTCAAAGAATACCTACATGTAAAAACCTATCATAGAGAAGAAAAAGACAAGAAGAGGCAAGGGTTTTCTCTAAAAATATGCAAATTGTATTATTAGAAATGAAAAAGATAAGAGATAATTACAAAAGATCAATCCTTACAGAAGGAGATTGAAACTTGAAAAGAGGGTAACCTAAAAGGGAAAAGCTATTTAATAATTACTAATTAATTATTAAATGTGAATGCATAAGTGCATAAACTAGAATCTTAAGAAGGGGGAAAATGTAATTTAATAAATGAAATGAAATTAACCTTTTCTCTAACACCTCCCCTTAAGATGAGCAATAATACAGCTACAAACAATGCAAAAAAAGAAAAGAAACTATGGGTCCCAACAACAAGGCCTGATGAGGTACCCAATCACAATCAAATCTCTATGAAATGGAGAAATAGAGAAAACTGAGTGGGAAAGACCCTACTACAAAAAGAGATAGAAAAGGATGCACAAATAAAACATCTCAAGAAAATCTCTCAAGACCATAAGTACAATGAAAGCCTTCGTGATAGAAGATTGAGACTCCATAGCCACCCCCCCTAGAATGGCAGAAATCCTATGTTGATGAACATACCAATGTGGCTCCAATTTGAAGGAAACAAGGGCAATGGAGAAGGATGATAAAACCCATGTATGTAAGGTGTAGCTAGAAGTCCTAGCTGATGCTCAAAGGATAAAGCATGAGAATCCTTAAATGGAATCTCCAATGGAGGTGGGATAATAATTGTGTTGAATCTGTCATCTGAGAGGAGATGTGTGTCCTTTAATATATCCTCAAAAACTACAGTGGGTGGTTCAATTAATGGAGCTACAATAGTAGGCAATGTTGAAGAGTAATCTTGTGAAAGAGAAGGAACTTGAATAGGAGGCAAAGGTGTAGAAGTCACAACACTAGTCTCAGGAACAACACATAAGTTCAAGTGACTTGAATTCACCTCAGTAGACTCTTGTGAAAAAAGAGAGTGAGTCTCTGATAGTGGAGATGGTGGACCAAAATGTGAGAAGGAATATATATGGGAAGCATGATTAATAGCCCCTGTAGCAATAATATTGCATGTCTCACTATCTTTGATGTGCATTGAATCTTGTGCAAACTCAACTATCTTCCTTGTCCCACAATGTGTAATCTAATAAATAAAGAGAAGGTTAGAGGATAAAGATGGAACAAAAAGTACATCATGAAATATACCATCATCAATGTCAATAGAACTTTTACCACATACAATCATAACAATGTTGTTCCCCATCAAAATGTGTGGAGTAGGAGAAGCCCCAAAAGAAAAGAACAAATCTTGAGAAGATGCCATATGGTGTGAAGCATATGAATCCAGTAATCATTTAGAAGAATGACAAATAGTAGTTTCACATAGTGCATGACCCTTTCCTATATCTTTACTATCTAACTAAAATGATGATGATGAAGGAGATCTATGAGAAGTAGAAGAAATATCGATGTTGCTCTTTTGAAGGAGAGTTGTCAAATCTGAAACCTATTTGGCATAACCATCTAACTTCTTCTCATAGTAATGTGACTCATCATGATTAGGCTTATTACAATAAGCACACTTCATTATTTTTGGCTTTGGTTTACCTCCTTTAGGAGGAGGTGGCCCTAATGAATTGTGAGTGCTAGAATCAATCTAAGACTTTATAGATTGAGATTTATGTGTCTTCTCCTTCATCCCTAAAGATGGTCGAGCTACCAATGCATAAGTCTATGAGCCTATGAGGGAATCCAACTAAGAGAGCTTAGCTTTCTCTTGAGTCAAATGATCACAAAAAGCCTCAAAGGATAGCATGGGAAATCTATTACCCAAAGAATCTTTGGTGGAATAGAAGGTAGAAGCAAAAATCTAAAAGTTTTGCAAGGCTGAGAAAGAATCAGGTAGATACACTCAATATCAGTCTTGGTCTTCCCACAACCCTACAATAAAGATATTTGTTGATTGAAATTAATCAAGAAGTCCTCAATAGAAGGAAATTAATTTGGTATGAGAGAGGTAAGATTTGCCTCAATCTAAAGTGCCTTGAACTCATTCACTATACCAAACAACCCTTCAAGATTGGTCCACATAGCTAGAGGGGTATTGCACCCATCAAGATGAAACTATAGATTGTCAAATACCTATAAAGAAATCAACCCAATTGCCTCATCTATCTTGTTCCTATGTTGCATGACCTCAAAAGGCCTTTGTAAAACTGGCTACATGAAATCTAAACAAGACCACAACCCTTTTAACTGAAGAAGCTGTGTCATCAAGGTCTTCCATGTGTGATAGTTATGAGGGGTCAAAAGTTCTAGACAAGAAGAGGTCTCAGTCATTATTTTACAAGGTGTTGGATTATTTTTTGTAGGTAAAAAAATGACCAAATGCTTAAAGTACTATGTCCACTCAATATTACTCCAAACTAATACAAGATTTGGAAAGTAGACAAAAAATTATGCACTTTTAAAAAAAAAATAGCACCTGAATATGTGTCCATATGAGCTCAAACAAAGCCTTTGAAGTTGTAAAAATCAAGATTTGCAATTTCAAAATTTTTTAGGAAAATAGATTATAAACAACCTGTAGCAATGTGTAGATCACGAAATTCTACCCCAAAACAAAAAGAAATTGCTTGGAAAAATGAGTTTGTATGAGTAAGATATTGTTTTTTAAAAATCACCTCTATAATTTTTTTTGAATCATCATCATCATACCTCCAAAAATCAAAGAAAATGTCTGATAAATATCAGATATATTTTATCAAACCCTAATTCTCCTTTATCTCCAAATACCGAACAAGCTACAACAAATTTGGCTCTGATACCATGAAGGATTTGATCAATATGCAATGAAGAATACCTACATGTAAAAAACTATCACTAAGAAGAAAAAGACAAGAAGAGGCAACAATTTGCTTTGAAAATATGCAAATTGTATTCTCAAAAATGAAAAAGATAAGAGATAATTACAAAAGATAAATCCTAATAGAAGGCGATTAAAACCTGAAAAAGGGTAACCTAAAAAGTAAAAGGGTAAACTAAAAGGTAAATGTTTTTGATTAGGTAAAACAGGTTTTATAGGGATCCTGAAACCCAAAGTTTTACAACAAAAAGAGCGATAAAAAATAGTCTAGACAAACAGAAAAGCTGCCTCAAAAGGCCAGAAACAAAAGAAGGCCCGAAGCCAAAGTACAAAGGCCAGAGACAAAGCTAGGCAAACAAGCTAGTGGCCGTCTGTGTCCATGGCCTGCAGGGTTTTTGCAGCATCATTGTCCTTCTGACTGGCCGCTTCTTCCTGAATCTTGGTAGGAGTGTTCATCTGGTTCCCTTGATTCACCTGGTCACTAGCCTCTTTCTGAAATTCATCCCAGTTGAATCCTTGCTCTATGTTCTACTCTACATCCTTTTTAAGGCTAGTTTTAGTCAAATATTCACCTAGATTGACAATATTTTCATTCAAGGTGTGAAGGGTCTCTACTATTTGTTTGATGATTATCCGGTGGACAGAATCCAACCTTTGGACCTTCTGCTCTAGCTGGGTGAGTCTATCATCCTGATGGTCTCTATAGACCTGGCCTCTGTCTTTCTCCTGACTACCCACTTGGTCCTTGCTCCCTCTGGCTTGCTGGTTCTTATCAGTAACCTAGTTGTTGGGCTGGTTGCTCCTGTCCTTCAGAGCCTCAATTTCTTGAAAAAGCCACTTGATGGAACGAAAGTTGTCAATCAGACTGTTCTTTGCATTGTTCAGGAAGTTGAAACCAGTTTCTCACACATTGTCAAAGATAACCAGAAGAGCTGGGTCAAGGAGCTCGTTGTAGTGGGTGCTTCTGTCAAGGTAAATGTTATTTAATAATAACTAATTAATTATTAAATGAGAATGTAAAAGGTGCATAAAGTGAAATCTTAAGAAGGGAGAAAAAGTAATTTAATAAATGAAATGAAATTAACCTTTTTCTCTAACAAATACCACAGAGCATGAATGTCAAATTATATCCAGACTTGATCATAGTCAACACATGCAAGTTTCTAAAATAGACATTTTGGGAAGAACAAATATTGATAGAAAGATAAATTGGGGAGTGAAAATCAAAGTAAAGAGCACACAAGTGGAGCTATGAATTTCATAGGCGAAATAAAGAAAAATGGATAACCTAAAATGGAAAAGCCATTTAATAACTACTAATTAATTATTAAATGCGAATGCATAAGTGCATAAAGTGAAATCTTAAGAAGGGAGAAAAGGTAATTCAATAAATGAAATGAAATGAACCTTTTTCTCTAACAAAATTTTGTTAAAATAATATCCATATATTTGAAAGGAACTAAAGAATTTGGATTATGGTACAAACAAGATGGTGATTTTGAATTAAAATTCTATACTGATGATGATTGGGCTCAAAATGTTGATGATAGTAAAAGTATAAATGCTTTTTAGGAGAAAGATTGATTACATGGTTGAGCAAGAAACAAACTTGCATATCACAATCTACCATTGAAGCTGAGTATGTTGTTGCTCTAATAAATTGTTCAAATATTGTTTTGATCAAGCAATTGTTGGAGGGAATGGAAGAAGAAGTTATTGATCTTGTCACTATCTATTGTGATAATACTAGTGTAATGCATGCAAAAACCAAGCATATATCTATCAAGTATCACTACTTGAGGGAGCAAGTATAAGAAAAATAAGTGAGGTTGGAATATGGGAAATCTAATGAGCAAATTACAATCATATTCACTAAGCCATTGCCAAAAGATGCTTTTGAGTATCTATGAGGTATGTTAGGGGTCCTTACCCTATCCAAGATTAACTAAGAAAGGATGTGTATTGCATCAATTCATGGATGAATAGAATATATCTTTTTGGTGTTGATGCAAGAGTTTACTCTTTAGGAACTATCTCTTGAAGTTGTGAAAGTAATTATAATGAAATTGATGTAAACAATACATGAAAGGTACAAGGTTTTATAAGTTTCACATTTGAACTTATATTTACCTTTGGCATTGTTGTTAAAAGGGGAGAGAATCAATGAATCAATAAGGGAGAGAATCAATAAGCGAGAAGGTGTAAAGATGCTACTGAATAGAGAAGTACACCCAAAGGGGGAGAGTTTGTCAAGATGAAGATGTTGAAGTTTGAATATGATGTTGAATCTGTAGACACCTAAAAACCTTTAGAAAATAAAGTATTTTTATTTTCTGAAAAAGTCCTGATGACATCATCATTTATTAATTAATTAATTAATTTATTTTTATGCCATTAAATCCTTTTATCTTAATTAAAAATATTTAATTAAGGAATACCTCCCAAAAATGTTTAAATCTTATTTAAACATTATTTCCTTATTTATTAATTATTTAATTAATAAATTGACCAAAAAAACCCAAAATAAATAAAAATTTATTTTTTGCCCAAAACTTGGCCAATTTCCTTAAGACCACTAACCTCTTCCAAAATCTTCTAATCCTTCTTTAATTTTAATTAAAGGCTAATCCCATCATTTCCTACCCCTAATCCCAACTCAAAATATGTAATTAAGATTAAATATTAATCCTCATGTTTATTAAAAAAGTTTTAATAAATATCTCCTCAACCCAAATCCTTGAAATAAATAAAATTTTATTTATTTCCTAAAAATCTAATTTATCGTCATCCTAAGAAGTTCTAGACTCTTCTAGAAAGTCTTCATCCTCATCCTAGGAAATTGTAGACTATTCTAGAAAGTCTTTATCCTCATCCAAAGTCTAGACTCTTCTAGAAGATGTCTTTAAACCTAATTCTAATCCCCTCCTAACCTTGTCACATTCCCTAAACATGGGTTAAGACTTACTAACCCAAGCCAAAGTTAACAAATATCTCCTCCTTCACCCACCCTCATTAAATGCCATCCACTTGCCTATCCCTAAGCTAATCCTAAACCATCCTAATCCATCCTCTAATCATTTGCACAAGCCTAAGCAAGCTTAAAACCCTCTTAATCAAGCCCAAGTCGAAATTGCTCTCATCTCCCTCAAAATATCTCAACCATAAAACTTTATGAAGCCCACTAGGCCCTAAATGACTCTTCCAAGCCCTTTTATTCCTCTTACAAAGTCATTATGAGGGTCTTTATGAAGATTTTATCCCTTGAGCCTCCTTTGTTGACTCATCCTTCCCCTTTCCTCCATCCTCTCACCATGTGACATGTGTCACTCCTTGATTGGCTGTAAGGAAGCACAATCCATGTGCTCTCCTCTCATGCAATCTGAGCCCTCCATGAGCTTTTTCCCATCCTTGCATCTTAGCCCTCAATCCCTCAAGCCTCTTGCCTATAAATTGGATCCTTCCCCTTTGCAAAATAACACAATCCATGAAGTAAAGTCATAATGCCATTTTAAGAAGCCATTTTACATCAAAACCATACACTCACACCCAAATTCCAACGCCATTTGAAACCCTTTTTGAAGCATAAAGCTTGAGCATACATCCTATCTATTTAGACAAAGCTACTCAACAAGAGAGCTTCTTATTGAAAGAGTCCATTAATGGCTCATATTCTCAATTGAGAGCTCATATTAGTCTATCTTGAAGTTTATGAATTTTGTTTAGTTTTTAGAAGCTTTATTTAAATTTGGTTTCTATTAGCATACTAACATTGCTCATATACATAATCTATTGTAGAGAACTTGAATGAAGTCAAAGAGATGAAGAGTTGTATTATTGTTAGTGCATACATTTTATTATCTTATGTCGTAATGTGTTGTAATGTAAATCTTATGTTTATGTGTTGCCATCAATGCCAAAAGGGGTGATTGTTAGCCCCAACTGATAATGATGTTAATGTATATGAAAAAGTAATATCAATTTTTATATAGTCATTGATTTCAAGCCTTAATTGGTAAGACATTATGCTAATTCAATAGAGTGCCATATCATTTGATTGATGAAAAGAATTTGAAGAAAGTATTATAAATTAGAGTGATGATAAGTATGGTATTAAATGGGTACTTGAATGAGTTAGATCTTAATAGTGTAATATTGGTTTGATTGTTTTACAATCATGGAATGTTTGTAATTAAGTGTTGAAGATAATGTATGTTTACGTTACATTGATTGAACTACACGATCAAATGAAGAAACCTAAACTTAACCAAGCTACTACAATTATCTCCAAGCACCTGGGAAAGAAGTGTTAAATTTTAGTATTAACCAAGCAATGTCATTGTTAACCAAGCCATTTTAGTGTTAACCAAGTGATGTATTTCCTGAGTAAAGTTGTAGTGTTCACCGAGCCTAGACAAGAAGAACAAGTTAAGAAAATATTTAATTTGAGACTGACATTTGATGAAAATCAAGAATTTTTGAGAAGTTCCAAGGATAAGGAAAAAATTATTTATGAGATCAATGACTATAATAATTTAAAGGAGATCTAATGAAGGAGAATTAAAAATTTGGAATAGAGCACAAAGTTAAAGGTGGAACTATAAATTGCGTGTCTAGATTCAATGAATCTAAGCTCTAGTATCATAGTTATTCACAAAATTTGGAAGATTTTAGAAAGGTGGAAGTTAGATAGTTAAGGGAATGAACAAGATTGTTTTTGTTTCTCATTATGTGCTGATCATTGGAGAATTATTGTTGATACAGATTGAAGAAGATAGAAAGTAAAAAAAACATAACATAATTTAGAAGATCAAGCAAGAGGAAGCGCTAAGTGAAGGAGAAAGTTTGTGAATCAACCAATAAGAGATCAGAAGGAAGAGACAGAGGGAATAAGAGATCTAAACAAGCAAGGTAGTGCTAAATGTTGGAATTCTTTAGAATAACTTTGGGGGGGGGGGGGGGGGGGGGGGGGGGGGGGGGGGGGTGGGGTGAATAAATTATCTAAGGCCTAGATGTACAATTAAAACTTTTCATAGCTTAATGAGCCCATATCCATAAAAAAATTCATCATGCATGCATCTGTTACATTATGCAATCACTTAAACTTGTAGGTTACTATCAAATCAACTTTGCAGAAATGCAAACATGAAATATAAAATATTCAATAACACATTTGACACAATGATTTAATGTAGAAACCCAATTTGGGAAAAATCACCAGTAACATGCTACCCATTCTCACTCTTTTGAAGTGATGCCCTGTAAAAGGCCAACCCTGTTAAAGGTTACAATGCACACTGTTAAATGTGACCTGGTTAAACGATTTTAATCACCCTATTAGGAGTGAGCCTTGTTAGAGGACTTTAGATCATTTACTTGGAATGTCACCTGGTTAAAAGATTTACAAATGACTGTTAGGTCAACCTTAATCCAAAGGATTTACCCAAGTGGAAGATTGTTAGATTGTAGTGACTGATTAAGGAAGTACTATACATACCCCATAATTCTTTAGCGAAGTTTAGGGAAAACAAATTTGGGCCCTCTTTTATCAAGATTTTGAGCCGACATGCAATTATTAATTATAACCCTAAAATGGTAAAAATACTTGTATAAAAGGGCTTAGGGTTAGGGATTGTTTCATTGTGGGTGATGCAAAAATTGGTTCTTACGATGGTATTATGCTATAAGGGATTACAAATTGTAATCAGGTTGTAATCACTAGATTATAATAATATTGGACTTGAAGTTTGGTGGATGTAGCCCATGGACTGGATGAACCACGTTAAATCTTGATGTTTTGTGTTATTTTCTATGTGATCTATTATTTTCTAATATTGTTTATATTTGCATGTAATTGTTATTTTTGTCCATGGTTAAATCCTAACAAGTGGTATTAGAGTGAGGTTGTCTTTTCAGTTATCTTCTGTAGGAAAGTCTCACAGTTGAGTGGGAGCAATGGTAGACAAGGGTAAGGTGAGGATTACCAAGTTTAATGGGCAAAAATTTTAGTTATGGAAGATGTAAATGGAGGATTATCTATATCAGGAGGATTTATGGAAGTCGTTGGAAGGAAAAACAAAGAATCAAGGATCTATTTCAAATGTCAATTGGGATCTTTTAGATACAAAGGAGCTTGGAAGCATTTGATTATGCTTGGCACCATAGGTGGAATTTAATATTATAAAAGAGAAGATGATGGAAGAGTTGATGGAAACCCTAAGGAAATTGTATGAAAAGCCCTTTGCTTCAAACAAGGTATTTCTCATGAAGCATTTATTTAATATGAAAATGACTGAAGGTGGATTTGTTGCAGATCATTTAAATGAGTTTAATACTATTACTAGTCAGTTATCTTCTATGGATATTAATTTTGATGAAGAAATTAGGGCTCTTTTGATTTTTTGTTCTTTGCCTGAAAGCTGGAATGGCTTGGTAATGGTTGTGAGTAGTTCTGTTTTTAGATCTAGTACCCTAAAATATGATGATGTGATCGATGTTATTTTGAGTGAGGAAACTCATAGGAAAACATCGAGTGGATCTACATTAGGAAGTGCCTTGAATGTACAAAGTTGAGGTAGACTGACTATGAGAAGAAATAATTTCAGAAATCATGGGAAATCAAGAAGAAAGTCAAAGAGGACGTCTCAATCGAGAGGACCAAAAGACTATCAGTATTGTGTTAAAAAAGGGCATAACAAGAAAGATTTTTGGACTCGAAAGAAAAATGAAGGAGGTAAACCAGATGGAGAAATGGAGGAAAAGGTGGTAAGTAACAAATCCAAAGAGGATGCTTTGCTTATGTCGTTAGAAAGTGTTGATGATTCATGGGTTTTAGATTTTGGTGCTTCATTTCATGCTACACCTCATAGAGGTTATCTCATTGATTATATCCAAGGGGATTTTAGACTTTTTTATTTAGGGGATAATGAACCCTATCAGATTATTGGAAAGGAAAAAGTTAAGATTAAGTTGCATAATGGGAATCATTGGCTACTACATGAGGTAAGACATGTTTCGAGGTTGAGTAGAAATTTAATTTTAGCAAGGCAATTGAGTCATGAGGGTTGTGTAGATACTTTTAATGATAAAAATTGGAACATTTCAAAAGGCTCCCTTGTAGTAGAAAAAGGTGTGAAAGTAGGCACCTTATATCTTTGTACAGGTCAGATTGTTCCTTCTGCTTTAATTGTTTCAGAGAAAAATGAATGTTCAGAAACAGTTGTTGCAGTTGAGCAGGGCGAACAAATAGCTGCTGTAGATTCTGATTCAATTTATGGCACAATAGATTGGGGCACATGAGTGAGAAAGGTATGAAAGTACTTCATTCAAAGAAAGTTTTACTAGGCTTGAAATGTGTTAATATGGATTTCTGTGAATGTTGTGTGTATAAAAATAAAATGGAGTGAGTTTTGTGAAGACTGGGAAGGAAAATAAAAGGGAGACATTACAGCTTGTGCATATAGATGTATGGGGACTAGCTCAGATATCTTCCCTTGGTGGCTCTCATTATTATGTTACATTTATTGATGATGCAACTAGAAAAGTGGGTTTATTTCCTTTGACATAAATTTGATGTATTTCAAACCTTTAAGAAATGGAAATGCTTGGTTGAAAATGAGAATGGAGAGAAATTAAAATATCTTAGATTGGATAATGGTGGTGAATATTGCAATCAAAAATTTGAAGATTATTGCTCCACTATTGGTATTCATAGACAAAAAACTATTCCAAGGACTCCATAGGAAAATAGAGTGGCTGAATGCATGAAGAGGACTATAATGGAGCATGCAAGGAGCACGAGGTTGCATGTTGGGTTACCCTTACACATGTGGGTAGAGGATGTCAATACTACTGTATATTTGATTAATAGAGGTCCCTCTACTCCTTTGGGTTGTAGTATTCCAGAGGAAGCATGGATTGGTAAGAAGGTGAGTTATTCTTTTATCAAAGCTTTTGGTTGTGAAGCATTTGTTCATATATATTCTAAAAATAGAACCAAGCTGGAAGCTAAGTCAAAGAAATGTATTTTTTTTGGTATGGTATTAATGAATTTGGTTATAGGCTTTGGGATTTTGAAAATCATAGAATTGTAAGAAGTAGGGATGCCATATTCAATGAGAAAGTGTTGTACAAAAATTTGTTGCAACAACATAAGAAGAAAGAAGATGATTATGTAGTGCAGGATGATACTTCCAAAGATGATGTTCTAGTCATTCCTTATGATGTGCAACAACCGTAACAACAAATACCACACACACTTGTGAATGTTATATGGTCAACAAGGCTAATTAGACCTCTAGAAAGATTTTCTCCCCCTTTGTATTCTATTTTATTTATTGATGCTTGTGAACCTGAATGTTATGATGAAACTGTGTAGGTGGATACTAAGATTCAGTGGGAGTCTGCAATTAAAGATGAAATGGAGTCTTTCTTGAAAAATAAGACATGGGATTTATGAAAATTGCCTGCAAGTAAAAGGGCTTTATTGAATAAATAGGTTTATAGGTTGAAAGAAGAGGATGGAGGTATGAGAAGATTTAAAACCAAGTTAGTTGTAAAAGGATTTTCACAGAAAAAGGGCATTGATTCTGATGAGATATTTTCTTCTATTGTTAAGATGACTTCTATTCACAATGTTTTAAGTATTGTGGCTACTAAAGATTTGTATTTGGAGTAGCTTAATGTTAAAACAACCTTTCTTCATGGTGATTTGGATGAAGAGATATATATGGCACAACCACAAGGATTTGAGGTCAAATGTGAGGAGAACTTAGTGTGCAAATTGAAGAAAAGTTTATATGGCTTGAAGCAAGCACCTTAGCAATGGTATCTGAAATTCCTAAAAGCAATATTTATCGAGCAAGGTCGGCCAATAAAGTATTTCATTATATTATGAAATAACATTTAAGAGTAATATCTATAGCCGATTGATGAATAGTTTGTTGGTAAATGTAACATGTAAATGAGCTGACTTAACCATCTAAATGGTATAAGTAAGAGTTCAAGTTGCGAATTCAAAAAGAAAGTATGTGGAGGTATGAGAAGTTAATGTGATATGAAGACTGATTATTGTGGAAGCGAATTTGAAGGATGAACAGAGATCATTAAGGAGCAGTAGAGCCATATTTGATCAAGGAGGATCTAATATTGTTGAACAGAGACCTATATCCAACAAATTCAGTTGCATCTTGTTTAGGTCAATTCATTGTTGCTTTCTAACCATTGTAGTAGTGATTTCAAACCTCTTAATAGAGTTGGTTTAACAGCCATTTTGTAAATCCTCTAACAAGGTGACAGTTCATTTGAATTTTTCTAAAGACCTCTAGCAAGGCCACTCCTAACAGGGTGATTAAACCCTCTAACAAGGTCACACCTAACAGTGTGTATTGTAACCTTTAACAGGGTTGGCTCCTAACAGGGCTCACTTCAGAAGAGTGAAAAATTGGTGACTAGTTACTTGGTGGTTTTTTTCATATTGGGTTTCCACGTTAAATCCGGTGTCTCTTGTGTTCATTTATTTGCATGCATATTAATAAATTTGAATGCTAACCAATTAATCTATCAAGTTACAATATTCCTGCGTTGCTTACCGAGTTTCAACAATAAATAAGCATTATAGACATCTACGAGATTTGTGAATTTTTTTTGGGATAACTGATTCACCCCCCCCCCCCCCCCCCCCCCCCCCCCCCCCCCCCCCCCCCACCCCCCCCCCCTCAGTTACTCCATCTATAATTTCAACAATTGGTATCAGAGCTCTTGGTGCTTGCAGGAAAAGATTTCAAGGATCTAGGCCAAAGGTGAGGATGTCTTATAAGAGGGAAATTCCAAGACTTAACAAGGACAACTTCTCAACATGGAAAGGATTGATGAGACTTCATCTAGCTTTGATTGGAGATACAAGACTAAAGTACCTTGATGAAAAATATGCAGAACCTGCTGGTACATTATCTGTCAATGATATTGCTGAAAAGAAGACTCACAAAAACATGATGATAGATATAGCATCCGCTCTGAGTTATGAAGAATTTGATGACATCAAAGATTACAAAACTGCCTTTGAAATGTGGAAAAGCTGAAAGAAATCTATGGAGGAGATGATAATGTAAGAAGAGCCAAAGCAGAAAGTCTGAGAGGGCAATTTGATCAAATGAGGATGAGAGAGGATGAAACATTGCAAAATATGTTGAAAGAGTTAAAGCATGTGTTAGTGCAATCAAAGCATCTGGAGGAGATATCAAGGAGGAGATAGTTGTAAGTAAAGTTCTTAGAATTCTACTTCCCATTTATGCAATCAGAGTCTCTGCAATTCAAGAAAGAAGATGTGAAGCAAATCATAAGATAAATCTAGAAGCCATAGTTGGAAGATTGACTGCATTTGAGCTAGACAACTTTGACAATTATGTGCTAGCTGCCAAAAAAATTGAATCAACATTTGAAGCCAAGCTTTTACTCAAAGAAAAAGGGAAAAAGTTGAAAGATCTACAATTAGACAATGATGAAGAATCAGAATAGAGTTCAGATAGTGATCTTGAAGTGGTTGAAGCTCTGCTAGCAAGGAAATATTCTAGAGGCAAAGGAAAATACAAAGGTAAGGTTCCTCTAATTTATTTTTCTTGTGAAGAAATTGGACATATTGCTGCTAGATGCCCCAATAAGCAAAACAAGGATGAGAAGAAAGGTCACAAGTACAATAGCAAAAGAGACTTCAAATCATTCAAGGATAAAGGTAAGAAAACATGTTTTATAGCTAAAGATTTTAATGATTCTGATGATGAAAAAGAAGATGAAATTGTTTACATTACTGTGAAAGATGAGTCTGATAATGATGAGGAAATGACATTTATTTCTCATATGAGTAGAAATGATACATGAATTTTAGATAGTGGTTGTTCTCATCACATGATTGGTGATAAAACTAAGTTTGAACACTTTGAAGACCATGATGGTGGCAGTGTAAGATTTGGTAACAATGAACCTTGTTGTATAAGAGAAAAAGGAAGAATCTCACTAACCAAGGAACTTGTATGTGATAATGCATATTGGGTAGAAGGACTAAAGCACAATTTGTTGAGTGTGACACAGCTGCTCAATAATGGATTCAAAGTAGAATTTATGCATGGAAAAGCAAGATTGCTAGATGGCAAAGGAAAATTGATTGGATCAGGCACTCAAACAAAAGGTAACTTATTTTATCTTGAACTTGGTGAATTTTCATGTGTTATTGCTCAAATTGAAGAAAGTTGGTTATGGCATAGGAGGTTGTGTCATGTAAACTTTGACAACTTAATAAAGATTAGTAAATTTAGAAAAGTAAGATGTATTCCTGACATAAAGAAACCTGAGGTTGGTCTATGCAAGAATTGTCAAATTGGTATAATGGGAAAGACCAATTTTAAAAGCAAGAACTATCAAATTGAAGAAGTTCTAGAAATTGTGCATACTAATTTATGTGGACCCATTGGCATTGAAAGTTATACTGGTGAAAAATTCTTCATTTTGTTTTTTGATGACTATTCAAGAATGATGATTGTCATGTACCTAAGAGAGAAATCAGAAGCATTTGAAAAGTTCAAATGGTATTTGGCCAGAGTAGAAAAGGAAATAGGCAAAAGACTAAAATGCTTAAGGTCTGACAGAGGTGGTGAATTCATTTCACATAAGTTCAATAACTTTTGCATTGAAAGGGGAATCAAAAGATAGGTTTCAGCACCTGGAACTCCTGAACAAAATGTAATAGCAGAAAGAAGGAATAGATCTATCATGGATTGTGTAAGAACCTTAATGATTGAGAAAGGAATTGCTATCAAATATTGGAAGGAAGCCATTATCACTACAGTTAATACCTTGAATTGAGTACAACTAAAGAAGGACTCATTCAAAACTCTCTATGAGTTGTGATATGGCTACAAACCCAATGTAAGCTATCTAAAAGTATTTGGAAGTAAATGTTACATTTTGAAAGAATCTAGAAAAGGAAAATTTGATGTAAAAAGTGATGAAGGAATATTTTTGGGATACTCTTGCAAAAGTAATTCATATAGATGTTTGAACTTATCTACTTACAAAGTCATAAAAAGTGCACATGTGAAAGTTGATGAGTTTGCAGAAATAACAGAAAAAGAAAGCAAAAAGGAACTTGAAGATTATAGAAAATTTGTTTACATTGAACTAGATACAATGCCAAGTATATCTATTAATCAAGAATCCTCAACTCCAAAGTCATCATTAACTAAGTCACAAGAAGTTCAAACCGAGTCAGCATCTACCAAGCTACAAGAACCCGAGCTGAAAGAACCCGAGTTGCAAATTGAAGCTACCAAGTTAGGATCTACCAAGCCTGAGCAACTAGATCTAGGATAGGAATTTGAGATGCAGAATGATAACTCAAAAAGCAAGGAGCCCATGCTAGCTAAGTATGTCAGAAAGCATCATGCACCAGATCAGATCATTGGAGATAAATCAGAAGGAACAATGACAAGAAGTAAGTTGAAAGGAACTTGTTTACTTGCTGATTTTGAACCTAGAAATATCAAAGATGCACTAGACAATGAAAGTTGGATTGAAGCTATGAATGAGGAGATAGAACAGATAGAGAAAAAAAAACATGAACTCTTGTACCTAGACCCAAAGACAAGAATGTGATTGGAACAAAGTGGGTATTAAAAAAAAAACTAAATGAAGATGGTAAGATATCAAGGAACAAAGCAAGACTAGTATGCAAAGGATACTCTCAAGAAGAAGGTGTAGACTATGGAGAAACTTTTGCTCCTATTGCAAGATTGGAAGGTGTCAGAACCTTACTTGCATATGCTGCATTCAAAGGATACAAAGTCTATCAGATGGATGTCAAGTCAACATTTCTCAATGGCATATTGGATGAAGAAATCTATATTGAACAACTTGAAGGTTTTATTGATCTAGACAAGAAAAACATGGTCTGCAAACTGCATAAAGCATTATATGGTTTGAAACAAGCCCCTAGAGCATCGTATGAAAGATTGCATAACTATCTTATTCAGATTGGTTTTCAAAAGACTAATGATAAAAGTAGTTTGTACTTAAAAGAAGGACTAGATAATAAGATTGTTTTGGCAGAAATGTTTGTAGATGATACTTTGTTCATAGGAAATGATGATCTTTGCAAAGAATTTTCAGAACAAATGAACAAGGAATTTGAAATGTCAATGTTTGGTGATATCAAATTCTTTATTGGTCTTCAAATTCAACAAAGTAAAAATGACATCTACATCACTCAATCTAAATACATCAAGGAGATACTGAAAATTTTTGGTATGGAAGACTGCAAACCAGTTGGGACTCCCATGTCTACTAGATTAAAACTTACCAAGGATGATAAATCAAAGGAAGTAGATCAGACATTGTATAGATCTATGATTGGAATGTTGCAATATGCAGTGCACACAAGACCAGACATTGTCCTTGCAGTAGGAATTGTAGCAAGATTCTTAGCAAAACCAAAAGAAAATCACATGATGGCAATCAAAAGGATCATGAGATTCTTAAAAGGAATTGAAGATTATGGAGTATGGTATAAAATTGGAGGAAAATTGGATTTAAAGGTGTTCACTGATGTAGATTGGGTAGGAAATATTGATGACAGAAAGAGCACAAATGGAGGAGCTTTCTTTCTTGGAAAAAGGTTAGTTTCTTGGACAAGTAAAAAGTAGAATTGTACATCTCAATCCACAACTGAGGCTAAATATGTTGCAACAACAGTAAATTGCTCAAACATTGTATGGTTTAAACAATTATTAGAAGGTATGAAGCAAGAAATCAAAGAACCTGTTGTTATGTTTTGTGATAAAACAAGTGCAATTAACATCTCCAAGAATCCGGTGATGCATTAAAAAATAAAGCATATTGCCATAAAGTATCACTTTGTTAGAGAATTGGTGCAAGAAAAGGAAATAAGATTAGAACATGTGCATACAAAGGAAAAAATTGTTGATATATTCACAAAACTTTTACCCAAGGATGCATTTTTGTATTTAAGAGGTAAGTTAGGGGTCATTCCCCTATCAGAAGCTCACTAAAATACAGTTTTAGTAATGCATCAACATGAACAGAATTGGAAATCTATTAGTTGATGTAGCAAATCAATGAAGACATTGCATATGAATCAGTACATCAGGTACAATACTATTCAGTTGTCTTGAGTTGTCTTTGGCATGTGTTGTCAAAGAGGGAGAATATACTGTCATATCTATCTAAAATTTGCAAAAAGATTATTATGAAAGGGGGAGCTTTGTATTTTGTCATTAAAAAGAGTTGTTTTCAAATTTCATCCTACTATGACATGTTGTGTTGCCATCAATGACAAAGAGGGAGATTGTTGGATACAATTGTTCAATTGTGTGTTATCTTTGACGTCACACAAATGTCATATCAGTTATCAAACAGTATCTACCGAGCTCAAAAGGTCAGCAAGGCAAAGGACAGTGTCTACCAAGCTCAAAAGGTCAACCAAGCAAAGATACAGTTCTTACCTAGTTAACTCGGTAATCAAAGGTAATATGGAAGAAGCAGTTCTTACCGAGTTCACTCGGTCATCAAAGGAAAATTAGAAATTTAGTTCTTACTGAGCTTTCAAGGTAATCAAAAAAATTTAGTTCTTACCGAGATCACTCGGTCATCAAAGAGAATTTGGTAGAAGCAGTTCTTACCGAGTAAAACTCAATAGACAAAGGATTTTTAGGATATTGCAATGTTAACTGAGTTAAGATGGTTAACTTAAGAAATTTTTGAAAGCAATATTTACTGAGCAGGGTCGGCCAGTAAAGTATTTCATTGTTTTATGAAATAAAATTTACGAGTAATATTTGTAGCTAACTAATGAATGGCTTGTTGGTAAATGTAACATGTAAATGAGCCGACTTAACCATCTGAATGGTATAAGTAAGAGGTCAACTTGTGAATTCAAAAAGAAAGTATGTGGAGGTATGAGAAGTTAATGTGATATGAAGACTGATTATTGTGGAAGTGAATTTGAAGGATGAACATAGATCATTAAGGAGCAACAGAGCCATATTTGATCAAGGAGGATCTAATATTGTTGAATAGAGACCTGTACCCAGCAAATTTAGTTGTATCTTGTTCAGGTCAATTCATTGTTGCTTTCTAACCATTGTAGCAGTGATTTCAAACCTCTTAATAGAGTTGGTTTAACAACCATTTTGTAAATCCTCTAACAAGGTGACAGTTCAGTTGAATTGTTCTAAAGACCTCTAGCAAGGCCACTCCTAATAGGGTGATTAAATCCTTTAACAAGGTCATACCTAACAGTGTGTATTGTAACCTTTAACAGGGTTGGCTCCTAACAGGGCTCACTTCAGAAGAGTGAAAAATTGGTGACTAGTGACTTGGTGGTTTTTTCCATATTGAGTTTCCACATTAAATCCGGTGTCTCTTGTGTTCATTTATTTGCATGCATATTAATAACTTTGAATGCTAATTAGTTAATCTATCGAGTTACAGTATTCCTACATTGTTTACCAAGTTTCAGCAATAAATAAGCATTATAGACATCTAAGGGATTTGTGAATTATTTTTGGGATAACTGATTCACCCCCTCCCCCCCCCCTCAGTTACTCCATCTATAATTCCAACAGTGTTTACATTTTGGGGGCTCTACTACTAATTTACAAGGATATGTT
Organism: Cupressus sempervirens; assembly: GCA_028749045.1. NCBI lineage: Eukaryota > Viridiplantae > Streptophyta > Pinopsida > Cupressales > Cupressaceae > Cupressus > Cupressus sempervirens. The sequence continues at coordinate 645,260,688 of CM053791.1, forward strand.
GACTCAAATTTGGTAGGGGATATTGATACTAGGTGGAGTACTACATGTTATGTATTTACTGTTAATAGGGTAGTTGTAAGCTAGGTTTCTAGGTTATAGAAGGTTAATGATTTGTCCACTACAGATGTAGAGTATGGTGCTGCTACAGAGGCAACCAAGGAGATGATATAGCTTTAGTTCTTCTTGAAAGAATTGGGACACCCTTAGAGGGATAATTATTTGTTTACAAATAGCCAAAGTTCCATTCATCTTGCAAAGAATTCAGCTCTTCATTCAAAGACAAAAAACATTGAGTTGCGGTACCATTTCATTCAGTTAGTTTTGGATGATGGACTGTTAAAGCTAGATAAGATACATACAGATGACAATCCAATAGATATGTTTACAAAGGTAAAAAGGGAGAAGCTAAATTCCTCTTCAGTTTTGGTTGGTCTTCTAGACTAAATATGAATAAAAGAACAATAGAGTCTAGGGTGGTTTGATCTAGTGGGAGCCTCATGGAGTAGCGACATAGCTACAGGATCAGTCTCTAAGTGGGAGATTATTATTTAGTGTGGAGCCTGATTAGTCCCCAAGTGGGAGATTTTTAGTTTGTGGTGACTGATCAAGGAAGTACTCTACATACTCCAAAATTTTTGGGTCCTATTTTATCAGGATTTTGGGCCGACATGTAATTATTAATTATAACCCTAAAACGATAAAAATACTTGTATAAAAGGGCTTAGAGCTAGGGATTATTTCATTGTGGGTGATGCAAAAATTGGTTCTTATGGTGATATTGAGCTATAAGGGATTACAGATTGTAATTAGCTTGTAATCACTGGATCGTAATAATATTGGAATTGCTATTTGGTAAACATAGCCTAGGGATTGGGTGAACCACATTAAATCTTGTTGTCTTGTGTACTTTTATGTGTGATCTATTATTTTCTAATATTGTTTATATTTGCATGTAATTGTTATTTCTATCTGTGGTTAAATCCTAACAGACTGATACAATGATTAAAAAGTAACAATAAGGCTTGATTTGATAACAACTTACAACACACTTGTAGATTATAGATCTTTGTTTCAGTCCTCCATTCTTCTTGGCTTTCACACACTTTAGCTCTGATAGCTTGTTCACCCTTCAAGCATCCATACCCTTAAGCCTTCTTTCTTTGCTTGCCAATGTAGTATCTTCTCTTAGGTCATTGAATGAAGTAATACCCTAGACTCTTTGTCTTCCTTAGATTCTCACACATGACAACCTTTGCTTCTGACCAACCATCTCTATAAATAGAGAATTAAGATATTTTGTAGTTCATCCTCCATCATCCATTTTAGGGTTAGGTTAGATTAGCTAGAATTTAATAAATCTACTTGTCATTTCATTTCATTCCCTTCTAGAAACTTCTACTTCAATCCTCTTTGAATTTTTCTCAAAATGGTTTACCATGAATTCTATGCTACCCACTCATCAATCTTATCTTCTACATGATTCACACAATTCAAGAAATTAAACTTGTCAGCTCAGATGCATTGAATTCATGATCTTTCTCATAATGCTAACATTCATCATTAACTGGATTTTGATGCTTGACACATACTGCATTGCTCAACATCCTCTATCAAATTACTTGGCACAAACTAAAATTTACTAGTGCTCAACATCAACTAAACTTTACTCGGCTTACACTATTTCACTTGGCTTATACTGAAATTGACTTTTCTCAAACTAAATTTTTTTCTTAGCTTGCACTAACTTTGCTTGGCACCTATTGTGTAGAATGTTTAAGCTTAGTAGATAAACTTCATTTAACTTGTTATTCTAAACTTAATCAGTGTAACCAACCTTTGCAACCTTAAGTAGATTATCAATGCACTATAATAACACTGGTACTCCTTTTCCATATCATAACTCAACCTTTCCTCTAGGTGCTATTGTTACCTCATTTGATCAAATCCTCTTCATCAATCAAACAAATGATAGTACTTAAATCATATAAGTAATTGTTTTACCAACAAGTAGCAAGTTTGACAACAATGACAAAATAATGATTGAAACACATTTATCATACTCGTATCAATTTTTTTTAGCAATCTCCCTCTTTGGCATTGATGGAAAACTAAAGTAACTAGACTTAATAAGTATGATCACCAGAATGCCAATTTTTTTTTTAAATATTGAAATCTCTCCCTCTATCAACAACTTTCATCTTCTAAATAGGTTATAAAATTTTGTTTTGATCAATAGACACTCAATCAACCCATCTTTATGATTCCCTCTTGATTACTTCTTATATCTCCCTCGACATTATCTCCCTCTTACTAGGTATATTTAATCAATAGGTACACTTTCTCCCTCTAAGTAGATATTCCATATTCCATGTTTCTTTTATCTGTATATTCTATCTGGATTTCTCCCTCTTTATGTCTTTCACCCTTAGTACTCTATCTCCCTCTTATTTCAATGTTTTTATCTCCCTCTTTGACAACAATGCCAAAGAATTGTCATCTTCATATGTAGATATGGATATTTTCAATTTCTCCCTCGGTCACCTAGCTTGTGACTGATTTATATAAGCTCCAACTCTTTGATTACTTTAGGTAGCTCCTAAAGTAAGATCCACTGCATCAATGTGTAACATATGCTAATCAACTTGTTTGATGTACATGTATCACCCCTATTTTACCTCTTAGATACTCATGAGCATCCTTAGGTTATGTTTTTGTGAAGATATCAACTATTTTCTCTTTTGTATTAACATATTCCATCTTCACCTCTTTATCTTGAACTAATTCTCTCAAGGATACTTGATTACAATGTGCTTAGACTTTGTATCCATCACATGATTCTTTGATATATTTATAGCACTTGTATTATGACAATAAAGTATCATAGGTTCAGTGATTTCCTCCTTCATACCTTTGAGTAGCTATTTGATCCATAAAATTTTTGTACAATCTATTGCAACAACAACATATTTAGCTTCAACAGTAGATTGAGAAATGCAGTTTTATTTTTTGCTAGTCCACGAAACCAACCTTTTTCCTAAGAAAAATGCTCCTCCACTGGCGCTCTTTTTTTCATCAATATTTCCAACCCAATCAACATCAATGTAGGCACTCAATTCAATTTTTTTATTTTTCTTATAGTAGAGACCATAGTCTTTTGTTCCTTTTAGATATTTCATTATTATCTTAACAACCATCAAATGATTCTCCCTAGGTTTAGTAGAGAATCTTACAACTATCCCTATAGATTATGCAATATCAGGTCTGTTGTGTGATACATATTATAATTTTCCAATCATAGACCTATATAATGTTTGATTCACCTCAACTGAATCATTATTCTTTGACAATTTATGTCCTATCACCATAGGTGTACTTACTGGATTGGAATCCTCCAATCCAAAAAAAATTTAGTATCTCCTTCACATGCTTTGACTGAGTGATGTATATACCATATTTTATCTGATGTACTTGCAAAGCCACAAAGAAATTGATCTCTCTAAACATAGACATCTTAAATTCTTTCTTCATTTCATTTGCAAAAGCCTTGCATAAAGTATCTTGACCTCCAAATATGATATCATCAACAAAAATTTCAGATGACAAAACACCTTTGCCTTTCTCTATCTTCAAGTATAGATTTCTATTATGACCAATCCTTTCAAATCCACTTTTCACAAGATAATTATGATGCCTTTCATACCATGCTCTTGGTGCTTGCTTTAAACCATATAGAGATTTGTGTAGTCTACATACCATTTTTTTTGTTAGCATCAACAAATCCTTCTAGTTGTTCTATATAAACCTCTTCCTCTAATATACCATTTAGAAATGGAGACTCAACATCTATTTGATAAACTTTAAAACTTTTGTATGCAGAGTAAGCAAGCAGAGTTCTTACTCCTTCCAGTCTTACAATAGGGGAAAATATTTCTCCATAGTTGATCCCTTCTTCTTGTGCATATCCTTTACAAACTAATCTTGCCTTGTTTCTTGAGACTTCACCATTTTCATCTAACTTGTTTATGTATACCCACTTGGTACTAATCACAATTTTGTCTTCTGTTCTAGGAACTAGAGTCCATGTCTTATTTTTCTCAAATTGTTCATTCTTTTCTTTCATGGCTTTACTCTAGTCCACATCTTCTAAGGAATCTTTCATTGTTTTGAGTTCTTGCATGCTCAACTAACATGTATCATTTCTCAACTTGTTCCTTTTCATTGGTCTAACATCTTTATCTCCAATGATTTGAGTAGTAGGGTGATGTCTCTTAACATACTTAGACAATCTTGGTTTAGCTCTAGTTTCTTCATTTGGTCTCTCAACTTCTAAATCATTATGTATATCTTTGTCAGGTAGTTCAACATCTCTTTCATGCACACTAATATTAGAACCAAAATGTGCCTCAACTTCAAACTGTAACTCAACACTTGAATGTAGCTTGGTTCCTAAATGCAACTCGACATTCATAGTATGTGACTTAGTAGTTATTGAAACTTGTTGTTGGTTTGCAACTTGATTTACATAATCTTCATCAGTAGGCATACCTTCATTAAAGTATACAAATGATTTGTATTCTTTTAGTTCCTTCATAGGTTCAACCTCATATACTTCTGTATATTCATCAAATTTCACATTTGCACTTTCCATAACTTTGTTAGTGTTAGTATTTAAACCCTTATAAGCTTTACTTCTTGTGGAATCACCAAGGAATCTACCTTCTCCACTTTTTGCACCTAGTTTACCATTCCTGAGATCTTTGAGAATATAACACTTGCTTCCAAATGCCTTAAAATATTTTACATTGGGTGAGTATCCATATCATAGTTCAAAAGGTGTTGAATAAATACCTTTCTTGACTTGCACATGGTTCAAGGTATAGACATCTGTATGTACAACTTCTCTCCAATATTTCAAAGCAACATTTTTCTCCATCATGAGTATCCTAGCATAGTCCATTACATATCTATTCCTCCTTTCAACCATTCCATTTTGTAGAGGGGTCCTTGGAGCAGATGTCTATCTTTTGATTGCTCTGTCATTACAAAACATCTCAAACTCATTTGACATAAATTCTCTTCCTTTGTCAGATCTCAAACATTTTAGACTTTTACTTATTTCTTTCTCAACTCTTGCTAAGTACCACTTAAACATTTGAAAAGCATCAGATTTTTGTTCCAGAAACATAACAATCATCATTTTAGAGTAATCATCAATAAGTAGCATAACACAATTTTCTCCTTTGAAGCTTTGCACTTCAATCAGTCTACACAAGTCAATAAATACAATCTCTAATATTTCTTTAGACGTATGAGTTTTACTCTTAAAACTTGACTTTGTCATTTTGCCTAACTGCTATTGTTTGCAAATTATATTGTCAGGCTTCTTCAACTTAGGTAAACCTCTAACACTTTTAATGTTACTAATACTAACCAAGTTATCAAAATTAACATGACACAACCTCTTGTGCCATAGACACACATCATCAAATTCTACAATTAAACAAGTAGCATCCTCTATATCAAGGTAGAATAGATTAACTCTAGTTTTATCAGATTTTCCAATTAGTTTTCCATTAGTATCATATATCTTAGCAATCTTTTTTTGAAACTCAACCTTACAAGATAAATTATTTAGTTGTGAAACACTCATAAAATCATAGTTAAGTACTTCAAAATAGTAAGCATTGTCACAGAAAATATTTTTTGTGAGTTTATAGAACCTTTTCCTTTTATAAAATAGGGTGCATCATTACCAAACCTTACACTATTTCCATCATAATAATTCAAGTTAATGAACTTACTTTTATCTCCAGTCATGTGATGTGAACTCCCACTACCAATGATCCATCTATCATTCTTGTTCACACAAGACACTAGTATAGTTGCCTCATACTCATCAGATTCATCCTTCATTGCAACATACACCACTTCATCATCATGATCATTAGATCCATCTTTTGTTTCCTCTTTAGCATTGTAGCAAGACTTCTTGCCTTTAGCTTTATAATCTTTGTTGTCTTCATCTCTTCTACTTTTGTACTTGTCACCACCTCTATAATTCTTCTTCTCTAGACACTAGAAACAATATGACCAACCTAATTGCAATTGAAACACATGATGGGTAACTTACCTTTGAACTTTCCTTTACCTCTATGAAATCTCCTTGCCAATAGTGCTTCAAGTTGATCTACATCTTCCTCATCTATATCATTGTCACTGGGCACATATTTTTTCTCTTTTTTCTTCTTCTCATTAGGTTCCTTCAATGATAGCTTAGCTTTCAAAGCAGATTCAACATTGATGGGTTTGTGATTATCAAACTTAGATAGCTCAAAAGTAGTGAGCCTACCTACCAGACCTTCAAGAGTTAGATAATTTCCTGGCATGCATGTTAGTTCTTGTATTGTAGAAACTCTAATAACATAGATGGGCATAAGTATTCTCAAAACTTTTCTTAGTACATTATCATAATCTATTATACAAGTAGCTTCTCTTATTGCATTAACACCATCTTTTATCATAGAGCAATGTAGAGCAATATTCTCACCTTCTTGCATTCTCATATAATCAAACTTACCTCTAAGGCTTGTAACTTTGGTTCTTAGAACATTCTTGTCACCTCTATAGATAGTGTCTAGAGCATCCCACATTTTCTTTGCACTGCCAAAACCTTTGATATCATCAAACTTGACATAGTTTAGGGGAGAGGCAATCTCCAAAATTGTTTGGTTTTTTTGTTTCTTCTTTTTTAGATCTTTAGCAATTAAGACTCTAGCAAGATCATCATGCTCAACAACAATGGTAGATTGTGCATGATCTCCAAGACCTCCTAGGTGTAGCTTCATCAAACTTTTCTATGCAAGAAAGTTATCTCTATTAAGCTTGGGTACCTCTCTTTTTGACATCTTGATCTTTTTCCTTCTAGTACCTTCAAACTAGTCCTCTTAAGCAAGTGACACTAATACCAATTGTTGGATTCTTTAGAATAACTAGAGGGGGGGGGGGGGGGGGGGAGGATTTAGTTATCCAAGGTCTAGATGTACAATTAAAACTTTTCACAGCTTAGTGAACCCATATCCATAAAACATTTTCATCATGCATGCATCCATTAGATTATTCAATCACTTAAACTTGTAGGTTACTGTCAAATCAAATTTTCAAAAATGTAAACATAAAACATAACAAATTTAATAACACATTTGACACAATGATTTAACATGGAAACCGAATTTGGGAAAAACCTCTAGTAACATGCTACTCATTCTCACTCTTCTAAAGTGATGCCTTATAAAAGGCCAACCCTATTAAAGGTTACAATGCACACTATTAAATGTGACTTGGTTAAAGGATTTCAATCACCTTGTTAGGAGTGAGTCTTGTTAGAGGGCTTTAGATCACTCACTTGGAATGCCACCCTGTTAAAGGATTTACAAATGACTGTTACGTCAACCTTAATCCAAAGGATTTACCCTAGATTGATACAATGATTAGAAGTAACAATAAGGCTTGATTTGATCTGATAACAACTTACAACATACTTGTAGATTACAAATCTCTATTTTAGTCCTCCATTCTGCTTGGCTTTCACACACTTCAACCCTAATAGCTTGTTCACCCTTCAAGCATCCATACTCTTAAGCCTTCTTTCTTTTCTTTCCAATGTAGTCTCTTCTCTTAGGTCATTGAATGAAGCAATACCCTAGACTCCTTGTCTTCCTTAGGTTCTCACACATGACAACCTTTTCTTCTGACCAACCATTTCTATAAATAGAGAATTAAGATCTTTTGTTGTTCATCATCCATCATCCATTTCAGGGTTAGGTTAGATTAGGTAGGATTCAATGAATCTACCCATCATTTCATGTCATTACCTTCTAGAAAATTCTTCGTCAATCTTTTTTGAATTCACCTCAAAATGATTTACCATGAATTCTATGGTACTAGCTCATCAATCTTATCTTCTACATGATTCACACAATTAAAAAAATCAAACTTGTTGGCTCAGATTCATTGAATTCTTGATCTTTCTCATAATGCTGGCACTCGACAATAACACACTTTTGATGCTTAACACATACTGCGTTGCTTAACATCCTCTATCAAATCACTTGGCATGAACTAAAGTTTACTGGTGCTCAACATCAAATAAACTTTACTTGGCTTACACTATTTCACCCAGCTTACACTAAAATTGACTTTTTTCGGCTCCAACTAATTTTCTTCTTGGCGTGCACTAACTTTCTTGGCACCTACTGTGCAGAATGTTTAAGCTTGGCAGGTAAACTTGTTTTAACTTATTCTTCTGAACTTAATTAGTGTAATGAACCTTTACAACCTTAAGTAGATTATCAATGCACTCTAATATCATTGTCTTAACTGATCCTTGTACTCATTTTTCATATCATAACTCAATCTTTTCTCAGTGCTATTGTTACCTCATTTGATCAAATCCTCTTCATCAATCAAACAAATGATAGTATTTAAATCATATAAGCAATTATCTTACCAACAAGTAGCAAGTTCAACATCAGTGACAAAATAATGATTGAAACACACTTATCAAACTTGTATCAATTTATTTTCAACAATACTCAATAGATCACTTGATTTTTACTTTCTTATCATTGTAGAAGATAAAATTTCTTAACCAAGTGGGCCTAAAAAGTCTTTGAAATTTTATATGTTAGCACCCAATAGTGATGTTTTGTAAGTCCTTTAGAGCAAGCCACTCTTTATAAATGTCAAGAGTGATAAGGTCTACATGATATTTGGTGAAAACCCTCTAACAAGGTCACACTAAAAATGTGCATGTAACCTTTAACAAGGTTGGATCCTAATAGAGCTCACTTCATAAGAGTGATATTATTTGGGTTACTAGTTCCTAGGTAGTTTTTCCCTTTACATGATTTCCACATCAAATATCAGTGTCAATTGTGTGATTGCTTATTGTGTTGCAATTTTTTTTCTTGATAATTACTTAAAGTTGCAACTTGATATATGCTAATTGATTTCTTTGATATCAGGTACAATAAAGAATAGTGAGATAACAATTTCATGGAAAATGGTTTACAAGTTTTAATTTAGATGTTGCATGTGGTTACTGAGTTATTGATTTGAAAGTTTATGAAGTTTGAATTAGTACTAAAGTGTTTTAAGGCATGTAGGATAGCTTTTTATGAAAAATTCACCCCCCTCTTAGTTATCTAACAATATTAATGTGCCTCATTCTTACTTTATGTGTAATAATATATGCTTGGCTTCCCTTAGTGAGTCTTTTAGTGATGATATAGATTTATATGAATATGAGGTGTTCAATATGGTTGATGTACTAGATGCCACCACAGGGAATGAAGCATCTCATGGGGAGTCCTCTCATGGGAGAGATCATGAGGCAGGAGTGACAGATGCTCTTCATGTTATGGTAAGGCTAAATGTTAAATATCACAGTGTATTTTAATTGTAAACTAATATTGTTAATAGATAATGTATTATGACTATAGACATATGTTAGAACTCCTTAGTGTATGAGAAGTCATAGAGTCGAGGTACATGAGAATTGAATTTTAAATTATAATTATAATGTTAATTTTATATATGTACAAATCATATAAATTAAGTAATTTGAATTGTGGTTTTGTTTTGTTTGTTTGGGCAAGATCCATTAAAGCCAAAGACTAATTAGAAGAGGTTGCATTTTGATGATCCACCAATAATATATGATCAACATACAGATATTTACAGCGGTAGGTATTTTGAGACACCATATGGCACATTTTGAGATAGAATGTGTATGTTGTATAGACAAGTACATTTTGTAGAGATTTTGTGATGATACATACCACATTTTCTAAGACTTTTATCGAGTTGACATTTATGCCATACTTGTATATGGAGATACATTAAAAAAAAATTCATCTATAGAATGTTAATTTTCATATTATTTCTTTTTCATGTGTGCTACATGTTCTATCCATGTTTATAGAATTAGTGAATATTTTTTATTATGTAAGTGTCATGCATTTCAATAATTTTTGGTGTACATGAAATATTTGTTGTGTTTCTATAATATATGATATTTTTGGATAACATGTTTCCTATTTATATCTTCATGATGAGAGAGTCACAATGTTTCATTATTACAACCTTTAGAGAGAGTCACAATCCTTCATCTTTTTTTCCCTTTGAAAGATTTGTAACAATTCATAACTATCACCTTTACAAAGAGACATAGTTATTCACAAATAGTGCATGAGCATGCAATGGACATATGTTGTAGGAACAACTAATGTATTATAACTCTCCAAAAGATAGCCCAAATATTTATCTATTCTTTATGGACACAAACCACCACCACCAACATATCTGGTTTACCCAAGGTGTGGTTCATTTTAGGCTCCTTGCTCACTAGAATCCTATTCGCCATACCATATCGATAGCTTCCCTTAGCTACAATAAGTGCACAAAAGTGACAAAATTTTTCAAGGTATTTCTCTCAAGTTGGGGCATCTATGCATTAATTTTTTGAAGCTCTAGGATTATAGAGGCCACTCTATAATAGGTTATTTCATATTTTCAAGACTCCAAGTGATTTTTTAGGGCAATAATTTTTTTGTTAATGCTAAAGGCATTTAATGAAAATTTTCAAGGTAGCCCAAATCTATATCTATTTTTCGTCAGCACAAACCACCAATTAATACATCATGCTATGAAGGTTTACCCAACCCATAATCTACTTTTGGCTCTCCACTCAGTGGAACACTTGGTGTTATACCTTACCAACAATGTCCCTTTGGCACCCTAAATGCATAAAATTGACAAACTTTGTCAAATTATTTCTCTCAATTTAAGGCACCTATAACACCCATATGATAGTTTACTTTTTAGTATTGATATTAAAATCTTTCGAACCACTTTTCATGTGTATTATTTATTTTCATGATGATTATGTATAAGTTATGACATTATTTATGTTTATGGATTACTTACCCTATACTTGCATGTGTATAATTAATGTGTTATTTTATATATGTCTTATGTGTTCAAGATATGGTTGGGGGATAATGTCATTGTCACTTGCGATATGTGTGTGTGTGTGTGTGTGTGTGTGTGTGTGTGTGTGTGTGTGTGTGTGTGTACACACACACACACACACACACAAATACATATATATACATACATATAAAGACATACAAATATATATACATATATATATATATACACACACACACACATAGACATACACATATATATACATATATACATGCATATAGATGTATATGTATATGTATACATATATATGTGTATGTGTATGTGTATGTATGTATATAGATGTATATATGTACATATATATTTATACACATATATACAAAGAGACACACACACACACACACACACACACACACACACACACACACACACACACACACACACACATATATTGTTGGAAATATAAGAGGAGTAACTAAGAGGGGAGGGGTGAACCAGTTACCACAAAAATAAATTTCAAATTCCTTAAATGTCAATACAAATCAAAATATAACTTCTGTTGAAACTTAGCGAACACAGAGGCACTTAGTTAACCCTAATAATTTGCTATCACTCAACAAATATTGAACATGCAGATCTTAAGATGTTAAGTGTGATTAACCTTAATTAACTTAGTTGCTTACATATAAAAGAAATAACATGAACACAAGTGATACTGAGATTTAATGTGGAAACTCAATTTGGGAAAAACTACCAATTACAACTCATTACTGTTTTTCACTCTTCTGAAGTGAGCCCTGTTAGGAGCCAACCCTATTAAAGGTTACAGAAAAAAAAGTTAGGTGTGACCCTATTAAAGGATTTAATCACCCTGTTAGGAGTGGCCTTGTTAGAGGTCTTTAGATACTTCAATCTAGAAATGACACCTTGTTAAAGGATTTAGCAAATAACTGTTAAGCTAACTTTGTTAAGAGATTTGATACATAGCTACAATGATCAGAGAGTAACAATGATATGACCTAATTGCTGATTCAACTGTATTGCTGATTTCAAATCTCTATTCTAGCTTGAATACTTGATCCTCCTTGATCAAATAAAACTTTGTAGCTCGGTCAACTCAGGATACTCTACTATCATTCCAATTCACTTCTTTGGTTTATCTTTTTAATCCCATGCTTCTCACCATTCAATACCACAACTTGACCTTATACTTATATCTTTTGCCTTGTCAAGTCAGCTTGAATATGGTTACAAATATTCAATATTCATCCCTTAAGTTGGCTACATTTAACAAATAAATTCATCAAACTAAATGTGTTGATTCAAGAAAATCCCGTTGGAAATATAAGAGGAGTAACTGAGGGGGGAGGGGTAAATCAGTTACTACTATAATAAATCCCAAATCCCTCAGATGTCAGTACAAAAATGCAAACTAAAAAATGAATACTACTAAAGCTCGGTTAATGCTTATAAAATGTTGTAACTTGGTAAGTGCTCAGTAAATGCTTAACATATAAACTTTAGATGTTAGCTATGATTACCATTACTTTAACTAAGTTGCAAACACATAAAAGAAAATAGCATGAACACATTTGACACCAAGGTTTAACATGGAAACCCAATTTGGAAAAAACAACCAATTTTAACTAATTACTGTTTTCACTCTTCTAAAGTGAGCCCTATTAGGAGGCAACCCTATTAAAGGTTACAAAACACACTGTTAGTTGTGACCTTGTCACCCTATTAGGAGTAGCCTTGCTAGAGGTCTTTAGACAATTCAATAGAACTGCCACCTTGTTAGGGGATTTGCAAATAAATATTAAGCCAACTCTGTTAAGATATTTAGATCACTGCTATAATGGTTAGTGAGTAATAATGAGATGACTTGATTTGAATGTAACTTAATTGCTAATTATAGATCTTTGTTCTAGCTGGTACTTGATCCTTCCTAATCAAATATAGCTTTTCTTCTCCACAAGGATATTCTACTTATCCTTCAAATTTTCTTCCTCTTCTCATCATTAGATCTTAATAAAATCTTCATACTTGCACATCCACCCTTTGAAATCACAACTTGACATTATACTTATATCTTCCACTTTGTCAAGTTGGCTCAAATACAACTTAGAATTATTAATATTCATCACCTTAGTCGGCTGGAATCAATAGATAAATCAATTAAGCTTAATATGCCAAAATAAGAAAATCTTTCATTAGCTGACCCAATTCAGTAGAAACTAACTCAAAAATGATTTCCTTGGTTAACCAATAGAAGCTTGGTTAATACTGCAAAGTTGCAAAAATCTTTTGACAACCAAGTGAGCTTGGTTAGCAATGGTTCCATCCAACTTTCCTTCATTAACTGAGTGAGCTCAGTTAACACTCATCTTCCACATACTTTTCTTTGATGCTCGAGTGAACTTGATAGACATTACCTTTTGAACTAGGCAATCATAGGAACACTCAGTAGACACAAAAAATTGTCTTCACTGCCCAAGTGAGCTCAACATATATTGACTGATAATGATATGACATTTGTGTAACATCCAAGACAATATAGAATTAATTAATTGTATCCAATAATCTCCCTCTTTGGCATTGATGGCAACACAACATGTCATAGCACAATGAAATTTTTGATTTAGACTTGAGAACTCCCTCTATCAGTATTAGCTCTTCCTTTCACTAGATTCTTTCACTGTCTACAATAAATTTTGCCAAGTTTATTTAGAAATTTCTCCCTCTTACAATAAAATTCTCCTTCTTTGGAATGATAGTAAACTTTTCCCTCTTTTAGTTCCTTACTTTATTCTAGTTCCAAAATTTTCTCAAAGATATAATAGTAAACTTCTCCCTCTTTGAAAACACATGTCAAAGACGAAATTTTTATTAAAACCAGTGTACCTTAAGTACTGATTCATTTGTAATATGCCCTTGCCAATTCTACACCAACTGATTGGTCTTCAACTTAGCTCTTGTTGATGCATCACTAAACTTTATTTAGTGAACTTTAGATAGGGGAATGACCCTTAGCTTACCTCTTAGATACATAAATGCATCCTAAGGTAATGGCTTGATGAATATGTCTACAATCTATTCCTTTATATTAACATATTCCAATTTGACTTCTTTTTCTTCTACCAACTCTTTTAAGAAGTGATATTTTATAGCAATGTGCATTGTTTTAGTATGCATCATTTGATTTTTTGATATATTTATTGCATTGGTGTTATCATAGTATGTGACAATTGGATCCTTGATCACTATCTTCATTCCTTCCAACAATTGTTTGAACCAAACAATGTTGGAACAATTAAATGCTACTATCACATATTCTACCTCTACTATGGATTGAGATTTACAATTTTGCTTCTTGCTTGTCCAAGATACCAATCTTTTACTAAGAAAGAATGCTCCACCACTAGTGCTTTTTTTTTCATCAATACTTCCTGCCCAATCAACATCTGTAAATAATTTCAAGTCCAAATTGCCTCCAAGTTTATACCATAAGCCATAGTCTTCAATACCTTTCAGATATCTCATGATTCTCTCGATTGTCATGATGTGATTTTCCCTAGGATTTGCTGAGAATCGTGCCACTATTCTAATTGCCAAAGCAATATCAGGCCTTGTGTGTACTACATATTACAATTTTCCAATCATTGATCTGTATGTGGTCCAATCTACTCCTTTGGAATCATCATTTTTGGAGAGCTTATGTCCAATAGACATAGGGGTTCCAATTGGTCTTGAATCTTCCATTCCAAATTTCTTCAGTATCTCCTTGATATACTTAGATTGAGTGCTGTAGATACCATTTTTGTTCTGCTATATCTATAATCCAACAAAGAATTTTATCTCACTAAACATGGACATCTCAAATTATTTACTCATTTATTCTGAGAATTCTTTGCATAAGTCATCATTTCCTATAAATAGAGTATCATCAACAAATATTTCTGCCAACACAATCTTCTTGTCTGGTCCTTTCTTGATATATAAACTATTATTATCATTTGTCCTTTGAAAGCCAATCTATACCAAGTAATTATGAAGTCTTTCATACCAATCTTTGGGAGCTTTCTTGAGACCATATAATGCTTTGTGTAACTTGCAAACCATGTCTCTTTTGCTAGGATCTACAAAACCTTCTAGTTGTTCAATGTAGACTTCCTCATCAAGAATTTCATTCAAGAATGCAAATTTAATATCCATTTGATATACTTTAAATCCTCTATGTGTTGCATATTCTAGTAAATTTCTAACACCTTCTAGTCTTGCTACAAGAGCAAAAGTCTCACCATAATCAATACCTTCTTCTTGAGAATAACCTTTGCACACCAATCTTGCTTTGTTTCTTGAAACATTTCCATCTTCATTTAGCGTATTTCTAAATACCCACTTTGTACCAATTACATTTTTATCCTTGGGTCTAAGAACAAGAGTCCAACTTTTGTTCTTTTCTATTTGTTCTATCTCTTCATTCATTGCTTCAATCCAACTTTCATTTTCTAGAGCATATTTAACATTTCTAGGTTCAAATTTAGCAAGTAAACATGTACCTTTTAATTTGCTTCTTCTCATTGTTCCATCTGATTTATCTCCAATGATCTGATCAGGTGCATGATTCATTCTAACATATCTTGCTAACATAGGCTCTTTGAGTTTTGAATGAGTTCCACCTTCTTCATTATTAACTTTAGTTTCAAGCTTTGATCCTTCTATCTATGACTTGAGTCCTTCAGACTTGATTTGAACTAGCTCAGTAGTCTTTGTCTAAGACTCAGGTCCTTCAAATTATAACTCAGGTTGCACTATTTGCAACTCGATAACTGTTGGAGATTTCGAGGACTCCAGAGATGAAACTTCCTTTCTTTTAGATAGATTTGGTAGGGTATTAGGTTCATAATAAACAAATCTTCTATAATCTTCTGGCTGCTTGTTGCTTTCTTCTTCACTCTTTTCTGCAAACTCATCAATTCTAACATGTATACTTTCTATAATTTTGTGAGTAGACAAATTAAAACATTTTTATTCTTTACTTCTACAAGAGTATCCTAGAAATATGCCTTCATCACCTTTTACATCAAATTTTCCTTTTCTAGATTCTTTCAAGATATAACATTTGCTGCCAAATACTTTCAAGTAACTTATATTAGGTTTATAGCCATACATAGGTGATAAGGAGTTTTGTTTGAATCTTTCTTCTACTATAATTTGTTCAAGGTATGAACTACAGTGCTGATAGCTTCCTTCCAGTATTTGAGAGCAACATTCTTTTCAATCATCAGGGTTCTTGCACAATCCATGATAGATCTATTTCTTCTTCCAGCTATACCATTCTACTGTGGTGTACCAGGAGTTGATACTTGTCTTTTAATTCCTCTTTCAATGCAAAAATTATTGAATTAATTGGAGATGAATTCACCACCTCTGTCTAATCTTAGGCATTTCAAACTCTTTCCAGTTTCTTTTTCTACTCTTGCCAGATACCACTTGAATTTTTGAAAGGCTTCTGATTTTTCTTTTAGATACATTATAGTCATTATTCTAGAATAGTCATTATAGTCATCATTCTAGAATAGTCATCAACAAAAAGAATGAAAAAATTTTCTTCACTATAACTCTCTATTCCAATAGGTCCACATAAGTCTGTATGAACAATTTCCAAGACTTCTTCTGACTGATAGTTTTTGCTTTTGAAACTAGTCTTTCCCATCTTACCAATTTGGAAATTCTTGCAAAGATCCATATCAGGCTTCTTCAAACTAGGAATATGTCTTACTCTTCTATATTTGCTTATCTTAACCAAATTATCAAAGTTTACATGAAATAGCCTTTTGTGCCATAGCCAACTTTCTTCTACTAGAGCAATAAAACATGAACAATCACTGAGATAAAGATAAAATAGATTTCCTTTTGTTTGCCAGATCCAACCAAATTTCCCTTTCCATTAAGTAGTTTGGCCTATCCATTCATAAATCCTACCTTGAATCCAATGTTATTCAACTATGCCACACTTAGTAGATTATGCTTTAGCCCTTCAACCCAATAAGCATTGTCACATACAACTTCTTTAGTTAATGAAATACATCCTTTTCCTTTTATGTTACAAGGTTCATTGTTTCCAAATCTCACACTACCTCCATCATAATATTCCATATGCTCAAATTTTGTTTTGTCTCTAGTCATATGATGTGAATAGCCACTATCAATAATCCATATATCATTTTTTATAACATGAGAGATAAGTACCATCTTATCTCCTTCATCATCGAATTCATCTTTCACAACAATATATACCATTTCATCTTCATTGTTATCAAAATCTTTAGCTATAAAACATTATTTCTTTCCTTTATCTTTGTAGTTCTTGTAGTTCTTGGAATTCTTCTTTCCTTTATGCTTATTGCTTTTCTTTTCATCTTTGATTTCCTTATTTGGACATCTAGTAGCAATGTGACCAACTTCTTCATAGGAAAAGCAAATCAGAGGAACTTTACCTTTGTACTTTCCTCTTCCTTTGGAATACTTCCTTGCAAGTAGGGCTTCAACAACTTCAAGATCACCGTCTAAACTTTATTTTGATGTGCCTTCTTCTTAACTTACTGATTGATTGGATTTTGATTTCTTTCTCTTTTCTTTGAGTGAGAATTTAGCTTCAAAAGTAGATTCAATAACCTTTGAACTAGGAACATAGTTATCAAAGTTATCTAACTGAAAAGCTGTCAATCTTTCAACTAGAGCATCCAAAGATATTTTCTTATTTGGATCACATCTCATTTCTTGAATAGTAGATACTCTAAGGCCTCGTTTGGTTGTAGGAATAAGGGTGGAATAAGAAATTATGAATTCATGCATTAACTAGTATTACATTTGTTTATAATCCATCAAATCCAATTTAGAATTCACGTCTCCTCATTTGTCCTCAAATTGGGCAGCGGGATTCCTAAAAAAACATGGAATAAGAATAAGCTATGCTTATTCCATGTTTTTAAAAACCCAATCAAATGTCTTTTCAGGTCCATGAAAAAGACAACAAGATATTTCCTTCCTTTTTGTTGCTCGAAGCAAGTTAGTGACATTTTAGGGCCGTCAACCATTTGCTGAGTTTGTATTTTTCCTAGATTAAAGTAGTACATTTTGAAGCATTTTTAGTATTAATAAATCTCATGAAAGGCATAGTGTGAGGCCTGAAGCAGTGGGGTTTCTTCACTCTTGTTGCATGGACACTCTTTCTAGCTACCTTTATTGCTAATCAGTTTTGAGGAGCCTTCCCTCTAGTCAATTTCCTTGCTATATATTTGTTCGTGCCATCTCTTGTGATCACAATCACAATTTACCTAAATTTAGAGGTGATTTGTTAGTGAAAGTCGAAGAAACAAGATTGTTAATGTCATTCATGTGTGGTGTTTATAAATTGGCAATGTAACCAATCCCTTTATTTCCAAATACATGTGTCTCTCTTTTTGCTTAAATCAAAGACTTGATATGAATACTAGGATAGAGAAGCCATTTCGACCCAGGGGAAAATGGTTTTTACATGTATATACTTGAGTAAATTAATTTGATTTTTAAAAATTTAACAAAAAAATATTCTTTATAAATTCATATTAAGATTAAAAAAAAAACTTTTTCTAATTCTAATTTTTATTGATGCAACCAAACATGGAATAGTCATCTACCAATTCCTCTTCCAGGACAACCAAACAACTCCAAATGATATTCCAAAATTTATTTTTAGAATGCACAAATTCCAGAAGAGAGTTTATTTGAGCATAGTTGAATTCCACATTGGCCAATTCTTGCAACCAAATGGGGCCTAATTGCATAAAGAAGAAGAAGAGTTCTAAGTACCTTGCTTACAACTATTTTCTCTTCAATGTCTCCTCCAAATGCTTTAATTGCACTTACACTTGCTTTGATCCTTTCCACATATTTTGCAATGTTCTCATCTTCTCTCATTTTCATCTGATCAAAATGACCTCTGAGACTTTTAGCCTTAGCTCTTCTTACATTTTCATCTCCTACATATATGTCTTTTATGTTGATCCACATCTCATGGGCTGTTTTGCAATCTTTGACTTCATCAAATTCAACATAACTAAGAGTAGATGCAATATCAATCATCATGACATTATGATTCTTCTTTTCAGCAATATCTTCAACTGATAATGTTCTAGTGGGAATCTTGTATTCATCATCAATATACTTGCATCTTGAGTCATTAATGGTGGACAAGTGTAACCTCATAAGTCCTTGCCATGCTGCAAAATTGTCTTTGTTTAGCTTGAAATTTTCTCTTCTGTAAGACATCCTGATCTTTAGCTTAGGTCCTTGAAACCTTCTTTGCAAGCATCAAAAGCCCTGATACAAATTTTTGAAATATAAGAGGAGTAATTGAGAGGGGAGGGGTGAATTAGTTACTACTAAAATAAATCCCAGATCCCTTAGATGTCAGTATAAAAATGCAAATTGAAAACTGAATGCTTCTAAAGCTTGGTAAACACTTATAAAATGTTGTAACTCAGTAAGTGCTCGATAAATGCTTAACATATAAACTTTAGATGTTATTTGGGATTACCATTACTTTAACTTAGTTGCAAAGACATAAAAGAAAATAACATGAACACATTTGACACTAGGATTTAACATGGAAACCCAATTTGGGAAAAAACCACCAATTGCAACTAGTTACTATTTTCACTCTTCTGAAGTGAGCCCTGTTAAAGGTTACAAAACACACTGTTAGGTGTAACCTTGTTAGAGGATTTAATAACTTGTTAGGAGTGGCCTTATTAGAGGTCTTTAGATAATTCAATAGAAATGCCACGTTGTTAGAGGATTTACAGATAGTTGTTAAGCCAACTCTGTTAAGATATTTAGATCACTACTACAATGGTTAGATAGTAACAATGAGATGACCTAATTTGAATGCAACTTAATTGCTAATTACAGATCTTTGTTCTTGCTAGTACTTAATCCTTCCTGATCAAATATAGCTTTTCTTCTCCACAAGGATATTCTACTTATCCTTCAAATTTGCTTCCTCTTCTCATCATTAAATCTTCAATAATATCTTCATACTTGCACATCCAACCTTTGAAACCATAAATTGACCTTATACTTTATCTTCCACTTTGTCAAGTCAGCTCAAATATAACTTAGTATTCGTCACCTTTGTCAACTGGAATCTATAGATAAATCAATTAAGCTTCATATTGTGAAAATAAGAAAATTCTTTGTTAGTCAACCCAACTCAGTAGAAACTAACTCAGAAACAATTTCCTTTGTTACCTAATAGAAACTCGGTTAACACTAAAAAATTGCAAAAGTCCTTTCATAACCGAGTGAGCTTGGTTAGCACTGGTTCCATCCAACTTTCCTTCATTAACCGAGTGAGCTCGGTTAACAGTCATCTTCTGCATACTTTCCTTTGACAATTGAGTGGACTTCGTAGACACTGCCTTCTAAACTAGGCAATCACAAAAATGCTCAGTAGACACAGAAAATTTTCTTCGTTGTGTGAGCTCGACATATACTGATTGATAATGATATAAAATTTGTGTAACATCAAAGACAATACACAATTAATCAATTATATCTAATAAATCCTTCGTTAGCTAACTTAACTTGATAGTCACTAACTCTAAAATGATTTTCTTGTGTTAACCAAGTGAATTCAATTAATACATCAACTTTGTAAACTTCCTTTGGTAATTGATTGAGCTCAGTTAACATTGGCTCCATCTCAACTTATCTTTGGTTCTCGAGTGAATTTGGTAGACACTATCTTCTTGCAAACATTATTTGGTGCCCGAGTGAACTTGATAGACACTATTTTTGAACTTGGTTTACTCTGGAATGCTTGACAGAAACTAGAAACTATCTTCGTCGCCCGAGTGAGCTCAACAGACACTGAATGGTAAAGACTTGACATTTTGTGTAACATCAAAGACAATATATAATTGAACAATTGTTTTCAACAATCTTCATCTTTGTCATTGATGGTACCACAACATATCATAATATAATGAAATTTTAGAACAAATAAAAAGTAAGGATAATATCCTTAGTTTCATTCTAATTCTTATCCATGAGAACTCCCCCTGTTAGTGTGAACTCCCTCTGGAATGATTCTCTGATTAATCTGATTACAATGACTACATTATCAAACTCCCCCTCTTTGATATCAACTCAAGTTCATTCTTCCTCTTTGATATCTTTGATATATAACTGTAAACTCTTCCTCTATCAAACATAAAATTTCTCTAATGCATAACAAAACTCTCCCTCTTTGACATCTTATGCCAAAGATAACATTCAATGAACTTCCATGTACTTGATGTACTGATTCATATGCAATCTTCCCTTTACAATACTACATCAACTTGACTGATCTTCAACATGCTTGGTGGATGCATCACTAGAATCTAATTAGTGAGCTTTAGATAGGGGAATCACCCCTAGCTTACCACTAAGCTACAAAAATGCATCCTTAGGTAATGGCTTTGTGAATATGTCTATAATTTTTTCTTTTGTATTCACATATTCCAATATTACCTTCTTATCTTGTACCAATTCTCTTAAGAAATGATACTTAATTTCAATGTGCTTGGTTTTGGTATGCATCATAGGATTCTTGGAAATTTTAATTGCACTAGTGTTATCATAGAAAACAACAACTAGATCCTTGATGTCTTCCTTCATACCTGTCAATAGTTGTTTGAACCAAAAAAAATTTGAACAATTCACTATTGCAACAACATATTCTGTTTTAGTTGTTGACTTAGAGATACAATTTTTCTTCTTGCTTGTCTAAGATACTAGCCTCTTTCTAAGAAATAATACTCAACCACTAGTGCTCTTCCTATCATCAATGCTTCCTACCCAATTAGCATCAGTGAATGCTTTTAATTGAAAGGTGCATCCTTTCTTATTCCACAAACCATAATCTTTAGTACCCTTTAGATACCTCATGATTCTTTTGATTTCCATCATATAATTTTCTTTTGGATTAGCAGAGAATCTTGCCACCATTCCAACTGCTAATGCTATATCAGGTCTTGTATGTACTACATATTGAAGTTTTCCAATCATTGATATGTATGTAGTCTGATCTACTTCTTTTGAATCATCTTTGGAAAGCTTATGTCTAGTAGAAATAGGTGTTCCAATTGGTTTGGAATCCTCCATTCCAAAGTTCTTCAGTATCTTCTTGATGTATTTTTATTGAGTAATATAGATGCCATCCTTCTTCTTTTGAATTTTCAAGCCAACAAATAATTTGATCTCTCCAAACATTGGCATCTCAAATTCCTTACTCATTTCCTCATAAAAATATTTATACAAATCATCATTTCTAGTAACAATTTATCATCCACAAAGATTTTTGCCAACACAATCTTCTTATCTGGTCCTTCTTTGATGTATAGGCTGCTATTATCATTAGTTCTTTGAAAATAAATATTTATGAGATATTTGTGTAATCTCTCATACCATGCTCTAGGGGATTGTTTGAGACTATACAAAGCTTTGTGTAGTTTTTTAACCATGTTCCTTTTGGTAGGATCAATGAAACCTTTAGGTTTATTTATGTAGACTTCCTCTTCTAAGATTCCATTCAGGAATGTTGATTCACATCCATCTGATATAATTTTAATCCTTTGTAGGTTACATATGCAAGGAGTGTTCTAACACCTTCAAGTCTAGCAACATGAGCAAAACTTTCTCCATAGTCAATACCTTCCTCTTGAGCATAACCCTTTCAAACTAGCCTTGCCTTGTTTCTTGAAACTTCTCCATTCTCATTCAACTTATTTCTGAATACCCATTTTGTGCTAATTACATTCTTATCCTTGGGTCTAGGAACAAGAGTCCAAGTCTTATTCCTTTCAATCTGATCAATTTCTTCATTCATACCTTCAATCCAACTTTCATTCTCTAATGCATCTTTTATAGATCTAGGTCCAAATTTAGTGAGCAAGCATGTACCTTTTAAATTGTTCCTTGTCATTGTACCAATTGATTGATCTCCAATGGTTTTTTCAGGTGCATGATGCCTTCTGACATATCCAGCAAGTCTAGGCTCCTTTCTAAAATCACTAGGTTCACCATGATCTTCTATTTCATGCTCAAGTCCCACTATCTGTGACTTGGGTCCATCGGACTATAACTTGGTTTCCTCTTGCTGAAATATGAGTCCTTCTGATGACTCAGGTTGTGCTTGCTACAACTTGGGTGGAATTAGAGATTTTGGGGACTTGGGTGGTGAAGGTTGTTGATTCCCATTTTCTTGAATATTAGGAATAATATCAAGCTCATAATAGACAAAGTTTCTATAGTCTTTAGGTTCCTTGCTACTTTGTTCTTTGTTCTTTTCTGTAAACTCATCAATCTTCACATGTGCACTTTCTATAAGTTTATGAGTAGATAGACTCAAACATTTATATACTTTTCTCTTATTGGAATATCCTAGAAATATTCCTTCATCAGTTTTGACATCAAATTTTCCTTTTATATACTCCTTCAGAATATAACATTTACTGCCAAATACTTTGAAGTAACACACATTAGGTTTATAGCCATACCATAATTCTAAAATGCTTGATTTGAATCCTTCACCAACTAAACTCGGTTCAAGGTATGAATTGTAGTGTTGATTACTTCCTTCCAGTATTTGATAGCAACATTCTTTTCTATCATAAGGGTCCTTGCACAATCCATGATTGACCTATTCCTTCTTTTAGCAATGCCATTCTGCTGAGGTTTGCCAGGTGCAAACACTTGCCTTTTGATTCCTTTCTCATTGCAAAATTCATTGAATTCATTAGAAATGAATTCTCATCCTCTCTCTGATCTTAAATATATTTTAGTTTCTTTCCCATTTCTTTCTCCACCCTAGCCAGATAACATTTGAACTTTTGAAAAGCTCTTGATTTATCCTTTAAATACATAACAGTCATCATTCTAGAATAATCATCGACAAATAAAATAAAGTACTTATCTCCTGTGTAGCTTTCTATGCCAATAGGTCCATAAAGGATTGTATGGACCAACTCCAACACTTCTTTAGAATGATAGTTTTTGCTTTTAAAACTTGTCTTGCCCATCTTTCCCATTTGACAATTCTTGCACATGTCCATGTTAGGTTTCTTTAGGCTTGGAATGCCTCTAACCATTTTTTTCTTTCTTATGTTCATCAAGTTGTCAAAATTTACATGACATGACATCTTATGCCATAACCAACTTTCTTTTACTTGATCAATGAAACATGAACTTTCATTAAGATCTAGGTAAAATAGGTTACCTTTTGTTTGATTGCTAGTCCTAACCAGATTACCTTTTCTATCTAGTAGATTGGCCTTTCCATTCATGAATTCTACCTTGAATCTAATGTTATTAAATTGAGCCAGTCTAAGTAGATAATGCTTCAGTCCTTTAACCCAATAAGCATTATCAGATATGAGATCATTGGTTAGTGCAATACAACCTTTACCTCTTACATAACATGGTTCATCATTGCCAAATCTAACACTTCCACCATCATAGTGACCAAGTTCTTAAATTTAGATTTGTCATCAATCATATGGTGAGAAAAACCATTATCAATAATCCATCTATCATTCTTACTGATATGTGAGATAATTGTCATTTTATCATTCTCATCATCTGATTCATCCTTAACAACAATATAGACCATTTCATCTTCTTCTTCACTACTTTCAGAATCTTTAGCAATGCAACATGGTTTCTTACCATTGTCCTTGTATTCTTTTTAGCTTTTGAAGTCCTTCTTACCCTCGTACTTGTCATTTTTCTTTTCTTCTTTGCCTTCTCTATTTGGACACCTTGCAGCAATGTGACCTTCTTCACAAGGAAAGTAGATCAAAGGAATTTTTCCTTTGTACTTCTCTTTTCCCTTGGGGATCTTCTTGCAAGTAATGCTTCAATGGCTTCAAGATCTTCATCAGAACTATCTTCATCCTCATTGTCAGATTGTCTTTTAGATTTTGCAGATTTCTTCTTGAGTGATAGCTTGGCTTGAAATATAAACTCAAGGTTGCTAGTGTTAGGAACATAATTGTCATAGTTATCTAATTCAAATGTTGTTAATCTTCCTAGTACTACATCCAATGTTATATAATTCTTGGGATTGTATCTCATCTCTTGAATTGGTGACACTCTAATTGCATATATAGGAAGAAGTGTTATGAGAAAATTAATTACCACTATCTCATCTTCAATCTTTCCTCCCGAGGCTTTGATTGTACACACACTGGCTTTTATTATTTCACTGTATTTTGCAATATTCTCATCTTCTTTCATCCTTATTTGATCAAATTTTGCTCTGAGACTTTCTAACTTGGCTCTTCTTACATTATCATCTCCTACATAGATGTCCTTTAGCTTAATCCACATCTCATGAGTAGCACCATAGTCTTTGACTTCATCAAATTCAACATAGCTAAGAGTTGAAGCAATATCAATCATCATGATATTATGATTCTTCTTTTCTATGATTTTTTTCAACAATCATAGTTCTAGTAGGTGCCACATACTTGGCATCTAGGTACTTTAGGCCTAAATCTCCAATGGTTTCCAAATGTAATCTCATGAGTTCTTGCCATGCCTTGAAGTTATCTCTATTCTATAAGACATCTTTTTCTTTAGCTTAGGTCCTTGTAACCTTCTCTGCAAGCACCAAAAGCTCTAATACCAATTTCTGGAAATATAAGAGGAGTAACTAAGAGGGGAGAGGTGAATCAATTACCACAAAAATAAATCTTGGATCCCTTAATGCCAATACAAATCAAAATATAACATCTATTGAAAATTGGTTAACATAGAGGCACTCGGTTAACACTAATAATTACTATTACTTGACAAATAATGAACATGTAGATATTAATATATTATGTGTGATTAACCTTAATTAACTTAGTTTCATACATGTAAAAGAAATAACATGAGCACAAGTGACACAAGAATTTAACATGGAAACCCAATTTGGGAAAAACCACCAATTGCAACTAATTACTCTTTTTCACTCTTCTAAAGTGAGCCCTGTTAGGAGCCAACCTTGTTAAAGGTTACAAAATACACTGTTAGGTGTGACCCTGTTAAAAGATTTAATCACCCTATTAGGAGTGGCCTTTTTAGATGTCTTTAGACACTTTAATCTAGAAATGCCACCTTGTTAGAGGATTTGGAAAATAGATGTTAAGCTAACTCTGTTAAGAGATTTGATACACTACTAAAATTAATAGAGAGTAACAATGATATGACCTGATTGCTGATGCAACTATATTGTTGATTTTAGATCTTTGTTCTAGCTTAAATACTTTATCCTCCTTGATTAGATAAAACTTTGCAGCTTGGTCAACTTAGGATACTTTTCTATCCTTCCAATTTGCTTCTTTGGTTTATCTTTTCAATCCCATAACTTGACCTTATACTTATATCTTTTTCCTTGTAAAGTTTTTGATTAAGTAAAATGGGTTTTTTACAGGGGTTCCTGAAACCCACCTATTAACAAGATTAAAAAACTAACAGTTTAGGTCTAGCTACCAAGCAACAAAAAAAACAATAGGCCTGACTTGACCAATAAACAAAGGCAAAAATCAAAACGCCATTTGCCAGGGAACAAGCAAAAACTAGGAGAAGCAATTAGGGGACAAGTTCTTTAGCTAGCTCCTATTTCTTTAACTCCATCTCTTCCTTGGCCTCAGCCTCGTTGGTCTTTGAGTGACTATCATCTTGAGAAGCCTCCTCTTTCCTCTTTATCTTTTCCACTCTCCTTTTTCTACTTGGGCTCTCCCCCTTTAAAGACACCTCCTCCTTGATCACCTTGGTTCCCTCTATGTCCTTATCCTCCTCCTTGTTATTTTCTTCCATCATCTTGTGCAATTGAATGATGTTATCATTTAGACCTTTAATTATGTTAAGGCTCTAATTAGTCGAGGTGTGAAGCATAGTCTCCATCCTTTCCACCCTTTTTTCAATATCTAAAACCCTAGCCTCTAGTTTTCTAATTTTGACATTCTCATCCACCCCTTCTAGCCTTTCCTATCCCTACAACCTAAACTTAATTTCCTCAATTTCATGAAATATTCTTTTTATGGACTGAAAATTGTCCACAAGGCTATTTCTAGCATTGTACAGGAGGTTCATACCCATTTCCTGTGCATTGTCACTAAGAATCACCAAGACTGGATCAATAAGCTCTTCCAACTAAATTTTTCCATCCCTTCCCTTGAGCATCTCTAGGTTAATATGTTCTCTAACAAGCCCCATCTTTGCTGTACTAGCATGGAAATTCCTCCATATAATTTTTCTTCCCTTTTTGTCTAGAGAAACCGTAGTTTTTACCAAGCCCTCTTCCTCCTTCCTCTCTTCTTGAGCTTCAAAAATTCTCTCCTTACCCTTTTTGTGAGCCCTTTCAACTTCATTCTCCCCTCCTCTTTTCCTTTTGACTGAGCTCTCCACCTTCCTGCTAGCATGTGCCTTACTAGGACCATCCTCACTCACATTTCCTTCCCTATTTGTATCCATCCCCTCTTCCTCATCATTATGCTCATCCTCCAATTCTTGTTCCTACTTTATCCTTTTCTCCAAACCTCTCCCTAGCTTCCTTTTTTTCTTCTTATCCATATCCTTCATGATTTTTTCCACCTCCTATTCTTCTTCTGAGTGCATACCTACACTATCCTCTATGTCCAATGGGAGCTAAGAGCTCTCTATTTCCTCGGAAGAAACTGCCTTCTAGGAAACAACCCTTCCATGAGTTTGAGCTTTAAAATTCTCATATAAGAGTAATAAAAAACCCTTGTAGAAGGCTAGGTTAGAGTACACTTTCTTCTTATAATCCATAATACTCTTATTAGCAGACAAAAATAGAGAGTGGGGAATGAAAATCTTAGTTCCATACCTAAAATGATTAAGAATAATGAAATGGTGGGTTCGAATCCTGTCAAACCTGGTGCTGAGCATTATGTAGGAAATAATTACCCTTAGGACAAACCTCCACAACTTCTTAATAGAAGCAGGCTCATAATAGGCACTCATCTTCATATGATCCTTCATTTCCTTCAAGTCCTTAGCAAAATCTTTCACTATATTCAGGGAAATTTTCTTGTCCCTATAGAATTTAATGCCCTAGTTAGGGGATTTTATCACCTTGGCAATGACCCCTTCATTGTTTTTAAAGTCCACCCCATCAATCTTCACCTTCATCTCTCTCCATGTCTTCACCATTAGGTCAGTAATCTTTGGGTCCTAGCCATGAAGTTTATCAATGAAGGACGAGATACCTCCTTCCCTTAATTTCTCCCACACCTTTGCACCTCTTCCACTTCTCAAATTCTCCCTCTGACTCCATTCTATGCCTCTCCCCAACTATTTTGTTGCAAAAAAAATAACAGAGACATTGAGCTTTCTTGTCACCTTGAGCCAAGGCCTAGTTTTTCTCCCAAAATTTGTACTTGACTCCAACCTCAGAAAAGTAGAAGATGAAGTAATTATCATGAGCCCTTAAGATTGCCCATAAAATGTGCCAATAAACCTCCCAATTATGATGTCTCTGGATCTACTCATGCCAAACTCTCATAACTTTATATGTTAGATTGAAAATGCTAATTGCCATAATTACACTTTATGTTATCCATTTTCCCTTGAATCTTTTCCAATTCAATAATACTTTTTACGTCCACTAGAAAAATCTCTCAACTTGACCATCTTTGTGAAGTGTCCCTCCTTACTGCCTCATTTGTATCCAATCAACAACCATGTTACCTTCACAGTAAACATGTGATACAAAGACCTTTTTGAAAGAAAGATAATTATTTTTCATTCCCTCTATCATATTCTTTATACTCCATCCTAGAGGTTACTAACCCCTTAATCACTTAATAATGTTATTTGAGTCCCCCTCCAACCAAAGGTATTTGACCCCAACTTCTTTAGCCAATTTCATAGTTTGAAGAGTAACACTAGCCTCTACATAATGGTTGGTTTGAAAACCTAGGGGGAAAGTAACCACCACAGTCCCATACCCAAGACTATTTCTAATCATGGCCCCACATCCTACCTCTCCTAGGTTGCCTTTGGCTGCACCATCAAAGTTAGCTTTGTGCCATCCTTCTGGGGGTAAAGACCAAAAATACTCCTTTATTCTTGTTTGAGAATCAATAATTCTATCAATATCACCTACAAAAGGGTTAGTTTTTTTTATAAACATATAGTTTTCCAAAAGGCATTTTGAATTTTACCGGACACAATTTTATCTATTAGATTAGCATCCCTAAAGAATTGGTTATTGTGTTCCTTCCAAATACCCCAACCAAAATGAGGCAAGGCCCATTTACTAATAGTTTGTAGCCTGGATCCCCTCCAAGAAATTTTCCATTGCCTTAAGAAATTGATAGATGAGTTGGGAGCACACCAACTCATCCTGAAAGCTTAACTGAGTAAAGGCTATACTTCTCTAGAGAAAGAATAATGTATAAACAAATGATCCACTATCTCGACCTAATTTTTACAAAGGACACACCTATTAGGAAGAGGATGTCCCCTCTTACAAAAGTTATCAATAGTCAAAATCTTGTTCTAGAGTAAAAGCTAGAAAAAATGTTGATTTTAGGGGTAAGACCAGGGTACCAAGCTTTAGCCCAATCCAATCTCAAATCCTACTTCATAATAGCTTGGTACCCCAATGCCACCGAATAAGTTCCATCTGAAGTATTCTCCCAAACAAGCTTATCTTGATCTTCATTCAAAACCACAGTGAGAAGAATAGTCATAAGGGGTTTAACGTCCATTGAAATGACAGATAGATCCCTCCAACCCTGGTCTTGTCTATAATTTGATACAAATCTCCCAAACTTTTGGATGCAAATGCAGGCCCATCTCTCAAAATTAGGGATGACAATAAGAGGCCCTTGAATCAGCCAATTATCCTACCAAAAAAGAGTTTCCTCTCCATTCACAACACACCATTTTCCCCTACTATTTGCTACATCTTTAGCACTTAGAAATCCATTCCAAATATTAGATCCCCTCGGAATTGATTCACTAAAAAGAAAGTTTGTGATTGAAGGTCTACGCAAATATTTGTCTTCCATGATGTCCCTCCATTCCCCTTTACTAGAAAAGATTCTCCAAACCTGTTTAGCTTCGAGGGCTTTGTTGAAAGGACACAATTTCCTTATCCCCAATCCACCATACTATTTTGGGAGACATACATTATTCCAAGCCACCAGGTGTAAGCACTTGTTGCCTTCCGATCCCAACCAAAGAAAGTTCCTCTAGATCTTCTCCACGTGATCTGTAAACTTGCTAGGAATCCCAAAAAGACTCAAAGCAAAGGTTGGAAGGTTCTGGAGAGTAGCTTTGATCAATTGAATCTTACCAACTTGGCTAAGAGTGACTTCCTTTTAGCCAACCAATTTTTTGTTAAACCTATCTAATATGTTATTCCAAAAAGAATCTGGGAGCCTCAAACCCATGGGGAGGCCCAAATAGCTTAAAGGAGGATTTCCTATATCATAGCCTAGAATAGCAACAATCTTCCTTTGGCACGTAGCTGGAGTATTTATGAAGAAGAAAAAACTCTTGTTCTAGTTGATAAGCTGCCTTGATCCCCTAGAGTAAGAGCTCAAAATCTTTTTCACCACCTTGGCTTCACCAACTATGGTTGTCCCACCCATTTTATGTCATCAAAAAATTGTTGGTGGGAGAGAACTAGGGGACCAGAAGAAAGTTTAATACTAGTCAGAGCACCTAACATTCTATTAGCAAAAATTATCCTTCCAAGATAGCCAGCGAAAATAATGAAGAGAATGGGGGAGATCAGATCCCCTTGTTTAAGACCTCTGGAGGGCTTTAAAAAGGCTGAGGGAGATTGATGAGGACACAACCCAAGACAAAAATGAACACAATAGGAAAAGGGAAATATTATTATTAGAAGTGATATGCTATTACATCTAGTGCAACAAAAATAGACTGCATAACATGCCCTATGGGCTTACAATGTTATTAGATTATGGAGAAAACCCTTCTCATAGTACCTTCTTCCAAACTCCACCAAAAAACTACCTTTACAATGACAGAAATGTCCTTAAGTAAACCAAATTAGGTTTAGGGTTAGGAATAAATTTTAGAATATGCCATTTGGCATCCACCATCAAAATAGAAGGTTCTAGAAAACACATCAAAAGTTGGTGTAAAATTAGAAGAATCTAGAAATGTTAGTCCAACTTCGGGGAGGTATAACTTTTGATTCAAAACTTCGATTGATGAACTGCTTAAATTTTTAGAAAGATCTCAAAGTGCTCTATAGCCCCATGGAAGATCTTCACTCATTCCCCATTTTTCAGTCCCATACAAGCCATTTAGTGCTTCAAATCTGACTTTGAAGTGCTCTTAGGAGGTCTCCAGGCAACTTAAAACTGCAATAACTTTCAAACCATAAAGCCTTTTAAACTATTTCTTTTTTTTTGAGTGCTTTGAATTTAAACATAATCATCCCTCCAATTTAAACCCTATAACTCATTATAATTATGGCTCAATTACAAACTAACCTATTTGCTACATTGGCACGTATCCCAAGTTGCTCAAAAACTCTACCTAGAGAAACAATAGTGGAACTATGAGAGTTGGAATCTTTATTTGACCCAAATGGGTATCTAGAAATGAAGAAACTTAAGATAGAAATTAACACTAAGCATATCTTTGGGTGATACAAGATTGCCCTTACACCATCGGATGCTCCTGTATAAAAGATCCATTCACCAATATAGCCAGGGAGGTAGTTGTCACCAATTGGCCATAAAGTTTGATAACCTTTGAGTTAAACCCAAAGGCCTTGAGAACTTTGAAGAGAAAGGTCCAATCCACATGATCATAAGCCTTAGACAAGTCAATCTTAGGGAGGAAACCTTCTCTCTTACCTTCTTCCAAAGAGTGGATCACTTCATGGACAATCATAATAGAATCTAGGATTTGTCACCCTAGGAAAAAACTAGATTGTTGAGGAGCTATAATAGAGGGGAGAACCTGGATGATCCTTGAAGCCAACACTTTGGAAATAATCTTACAGAAAGAGTTACACAAGTTGATAGATCTGAATTGGTCCATAGAGTCTGCCCCTGCCACATTGGGGATAAGCACTAGGAAAGTGGCATTAATTTTTTTGAGAAGACTTCTAGCGCCAAAGAATTCTTGCACTACTTTAGTTACATCTTTTTGAACCACATTCCAGAACATCTGGAAGAATAAATATGGGAACCCATCTAGACCTGGGGATTTTTCCACTACTAGAGAGAAAACAACTAGTTCCACTTCCTAAGGTGAGGGAATAACCCCAATCATCTCATTCTCCTAAGGTTGGATCAAAGATGAAATGTTAGAAAAGATCTGATCTTGTTCTACCAGGTTAGGGTCTTTCATAAGTAGATTAGTGAAGAAGGAAATAACCTCACTAACTATGTCATCTTCTTCTTCGAAAACCTCTTCTCCCTTCTTAATGTTGCTAATTCTATTATGAACTTTGTGCTTCAAAGAAGAGGTGTGGAAGAACCTAGTATTAATGTCCCCCTCTTTCAACTAGACAACCCTCGACCTTTGTTTCCAATAGGTCTCTTCATTACTAATAACATCATGAAGCTTAGATAGGATAGCTTTTTCCACCTCCATCCTCTCATCATTATACCCCTCCTTCTGAATAACGTCTTGAATAATTCTTAGGTCCTCCAAGATTTGAGCTTTGGAGTGAAAGATATTAGCAAAATCTGACTTGTTCCACTTTCTAATGTTCAACTTCACATTTCTTAGTTTCTTAGCCACCTTGAACATAGAAAATCCCTCAATATGGATATTCCACCACTTCAAGATATGGGGCAAAATATCTGAGTGAGAAGTCCACATTTTCTCAAATCTAAAAGGGAAGTTACACTTGATATCAGTAGGATCTAAAGTGAGAGAAATGGGTGAGTGATCCAAACTAGCCTTGGCCATTAACGAAAGATTGCAATTATAAGAAGACAATGAATCTAAGGAGATAAGAGCCCTATCCAAGTGAACCTAAATACAATCTCTTCCCACTCTTCTATTACACCAAGTGAAGAGACCTCCCTGAAGATCAACATCTAGATAGACCAAATCATTGATAAAATCTGAGAGCTCCATCTAATTATCAAGATTTGGTGGAAGACCTCCATGATTTTCATACACATTTGAGGAAGTGTTGAAGTCCCCCATAATAATACACATTCCTACTTGGAATCTTGATAAAACATTCTTAATTTTAACCTAACAATTCTTCCTACCATTCTTAGTGTTAGGAGCATATACATTCAACAGAAACTAGGGTTCTTTATTTTTAATATTTTCAACAAGAATGAGGAGAATATTACCTTCACTATAAATAAATTGAGACTTAAAGAGATAAGAGCTATAGAGAGTAAGCATACCTCCCAAAGCTCCTTTTTAATTCATTGTGAAGCCCTCCATACTAATACTAAAAGAGATTCTTTCCACTACCTCCTTTCTCCTTTTGATTTCCTAAATAAGGAAAACTTTAGGCCTAATCATATTTATGATAAATTCTTGTTTATGGGCTCCATTTAGCCCCCTTATGTTCTAGAATAGGACCTTCATTTCTTCTTTGTGAGGTAGATCTTTGGGAGGGTTCTTTGGCTCCCATTTGCTAGATTCCTTCTAGTCTCCTCTTTCCTATTCAGACTGTTACTATTCCTTCTAGGAGTCTTAGGTGTTGCTCTAACATTAGCCTTTTCTCTGCTTCTTGTTGCAACTGGAGACACTGGAGAAGGGTCCCAACTATTCTTTTTCTTGGTTATAGATGTCCATTTCCCTTGGATTTCATAAATATGTATCACAAATAGAGCCTCCATATGAGTTAGTTTGCTCAGCAAAGAGGATCTAACCATTTCCACCACTCTAGAAATCTTCCTAGGGGAGACAATCCCCATACTGAGATTATCACCTCCACTGGGTATTAACTCACCTAAGAGAGCTACCACTACCTTTTCCTCCCTGACTTGGGTCTTGGGAGCATAGGAAATTAATGGAAGAGAAAAAAGGAGTGAGAAGAAAATAAGGAAAAGACTCCTTTTAAAGTTTATGAAGGGTTATCACTATTCCAAAGGATAGGAATGATGAAGCATTGTGACTCTTCCAAAGGGTATTGATTATGAAAGGTTGTACAATCTTATATCCTCATGATAAAGGAAAATGTCCTTCCTTTATATTGAGTCCATAAATTAATTCCCTGAGTCTGCTATTAGACCTTATCAATTAATCATTATAGGACCACATTAAGAACATGTTACACTTAGCAATAACATTAATCTTCTACCTTGCAACTTGAATATCTTTCCATACACATAATATTATGACAAGTGAACTTCACCATATGACCCAAGTCAGGGAGCATAGGAATTTCATTCCCTATCACTGGTTTAGGACTCTCCTTTACAAGATGAAACCCTTTTACTTTGCCCTTAGGGGATGACTATTTCAAAATTTCTAGATCCTCTAGCCCAGCCACCATCCTCTACTTCTCAAATATTGGCCTTTTTGATTCCTCACAAGAAGTTTTGGTACATGTTGGTTCTATCCCTAGGACTTCCTCTTCCACCAAAGTAGGAGCAACCACTGATTCCTCCTACTGCTACTCCAATCCTATTTATTTATTAGTAATTCCCTTGCATTTCCACACTTTCTCTCCCTCTTTTGAATTTTTGATCTTGTCCTTTGTTAATCCCTTTGCCTTGATCTTATTCTGGTTATGTTTTCTAGTTTTCTCCTCCAAGACCTTAGGGAAAATCTTAGCCACATGGCTTCCTTGTTACAATGGAAACAAGAAAACATCCTCATACCAAAATTCCATTCGAAGTTCTAGCAACCAGACCTAAACAGGTACTTGGACAAAGAAGGAATCATTAAGTTCCAACTTTGAAGTCCATTTCTATAGGGTTAGCATCAACTGTCCAAAGGACCAAGATCTAGTACATAGAATCTGCATGAGGTCCTCCATACAAGAGAACTCAAAAGAGAGGAAACCCTTTGCTATAACTGCTATCTCCACATGCCCTTTCAGTTCCCATTTATTTCTCACATAGCTCCTCACAATGTCAATATTTAGCCTTGGGCCTATGAACTTCCCGAACACGTATGAACTTCCCAACCAAAGAGGATGACATTGAAGCAATGTTATGGTCTACTATTTTATTAGGGATTTCAATAGTGAACATACCCTTTTCTTTGTCTAGGATGTCTTTGATCTCTGGGAAAGAAAGCTTACCTATTGGTTTAATCCCAAAGGGAGAAGACCATTTCCCTTTTGAACCTGAGTCAAGGACCCTACACTCATTCTGTGGGCCCAAAAAAGTCCTTCTAAAGTCCAAAACCTCCTTTCTTGGGGCCTATCATGAATCCCATGGGCCCTCTTTTCTTGAGCAAACAATATTCCCCTGGCCTTCCATCTCCTGGTAGTCCCCAAAACCCTTCTCTACTTCATCTTGGATAGATCCTCCCATTGCTGAATCCAAATTTCCAATCTCTCCAATTCCCACTTTGACACCAACTCCCTCCTTGCAAACCATTTATTGAAAATTTTTTGGGGGAAAAGTCCAGCCCTATACCCTAGGCCAGTGGAGCAGGTACTTGGCACGAAAATTCCGTAAGGGAAATTGGCCTATATCCTTTTCTCCACTACAAAGGGGAGTCAAACATGTGACCTCAAGGAAGTAAACCTCAAGGCATAGACCAACTCACCTACAAGTGATGACTTTTTCCTTGTAAAGTTGGCTTGAATATACTTACAAATATTCAATATTCATCCCTTAAGTTGGCTAGACTTAACAAATAAATTCATCAAACTAAATATGTTGATTCAAAAAAATCCTTCATTAGTCAACCTAGCTCGGTAGTTACTAACTCTGAAATGATTTTCCTATGTTAACCAAGTGAACTTGGTTAACACAAAAACTTCATAAACTTCCTTTGGTAACTGAGTAAGCTCGGTTAACACTAATTCCATGCCAACTTCTCTTTGGTGCCTGAGTGAACTCGATAGACACTATCTTCCTACAAACTCTTTTTGGTGCCCGAGTGAACTTGGTAGACATTTTCTCTAAACTTGGTT
This sequence comes from Cupressus sempervirens, assembly GCA_028749045.1. NCBI lineage: Eukaryota > Viridiplantae > Streptophyta > Pinopsida > Cupressales > Cupressaceae > Cupressus > Cupressus sempervirens. Next base: position 645,296,839 of record CM053791.1, read on the forward strand.
TACTCTAGAATGCTTGGTAGATACTGAGTAGTAAAGACTTAACATTTTGTGTAACATCAAAGACAACATAAAATTGAACAATTGTTTTCAATACACACACACACACACACACATATCTATATATACATACAAACATATATACATCTATATACACATATACATATATATACTTACATACATATATACATACCTACATACATATACATATACATATGTGTGTGTGTGTGTGTATTATATTTTATGTAGATTGAAGGTACTAGACATCCAATCCGTTGAATTTCTAGGACGAGTGTGCCTTATCATAGTATCTCAATGGTAAGAGGGGAGATAATATGCAAACTCAATCCCATCCTAAGCCATCATCATCCTAAAATACATACAAGTATCTAATTGGCTACCTATTTGAATTTTTTAGGGTGATGTCAATTTGTAAACCTAACCTTGAGCATGATAGTTTTTTTGAGTTGTTTTCATGTGGTTGAGTTGTGGGAGTTTTGTGGTATGTTTATTTGGTGAAAATAATTTATTAAAATTTAATTAGGTGTAGACACCTAAAATTGTTGAATTGAGCACAAATACCCTTATCTTGACCAATTAAATAGATATTTATTATTTATTTAATTTTAGCCTTATCCTACTTTTAATTAAATAAATTTATATTTATTTAATTACATTCATCTTTATCCCCTATCCTTGATTTAAATAAATTTACATTTATTTAATCCTAGCCTATTTCCCCTCATCCCACTTGCATCTTAATCCTTCACTTTAATTAAGTAAATGACTTATTTTACTTAATTAATCCCTTTTAGTTCCACTTGGAATTATATATTATATTTAATTTTATTTGAGCACATGGTTTCTAACTTTAACCTTCACCTAACCTCAAGTTCCTAGCCTAACCCTATCCTTCTAACCTAGGTCAATCCACTTACCCACTAATTAATCCTAGTTTCTCATATAACTATATCCTTAATCATTTGCACAATTCCAATTAAAGGATTAACAAACCCTAGTCACATGTGACATGTGCTTCTTGCACACACACACATTTTTCCCCCTTCACATGTGAACCAAAGTTGCTCACACATGTGTAAGAAAACCTGGAGCTTCCAACCTTTTACACATGTCATTAACCCATCACATCTAAGGTTTCTCACACATGTGTGAGCATCTTTTCCCCTTTGAATGGTCAAAACCCTAATCCACATGGAGTCCACTTGGCCTCCACCTCATGGACACCTCATTGATCCTGAGGAATCCTATCTCTTCATCTCATTTTGAATCTCAACCATCCATTTCATCTCATTTCCTATAAAAGAAGAACCCTCTCGTCATTTTCATAAGGAAGATTCAATCCATTGTTATGCTACATGATTTGTGAGCAACCACATACCCTCAACAACAAAAATATCAATACTTCTTTGTTTTGGGAAGATTTGCATGTGTTGTACTAAGTAGATTAAGTTTGTTTTTAGTTTTTATTTCAATACATTTGTATGTTTGTCTCTATGTCTTTCATATTTGAGGTTTGCATAGATATGTAGGAATAAACTTAGTTGCTTTTGTTTATTTCGTTTGTTACATTTTATGCAATACATTAGGATATAAATATAATTAAATATTATGAATGTCTGAGTATTAAATATTAAAGTAATTAAGTTTTATGAATTAATTAAATATGTTTATTTAATAAAATAACTCAATTAAAAGTCTAGTTGTGGAATTAAAGACTTAATTAATTATCAAATCAAAACACAAACTAAAGTTGCACAAATAATATTAAGTAATTTTAGAAGTCAAGTTGCATAGTATATTTGGCTAAAATTTTCAATTATAATTTAATTAGAATTATTCTATAATATTGTGCTAAAAATATTAATTAAAAATTGAGTTATAATTGTGTTTTTTGAATGCGCACCAATTAAATGGGAATTAATAATCAATTCCAAGTTAAGAAGTTGAGTTAAGCAACAACTTAAGAGTAAGATTATTAAAGTATTGTCTTATGCTTTTTGAAGGTTGAGTTTTGATTATAGGAAACCTAGTGGATTTTTCTATATGAGGAATTTCAAGCTATTATTAGTTATGTCTATTAGGTTTCGAGAATTGTTTTGGATGCCAAAGTTAAAGACTTGTTTCAAAGATGGAATTTAAAGTTTTTCCTTTTTACCTTATTTGTTGTTAAGCTCAGTTGTGATTTACAAGCATGATTTGAAAGCCCATGTTGATATCTCCTTCGAAAAGATTGTCTACTCTGTGTTTGGATTGGTTGTTCAAAATTATGTAACTTATTGGTTCATGTTTTGGTTGATTTTTTTTCATAGTTTTGCATGAAAATGTTAGGATAACCTTATCTAAAAACCTTAATGGGAAAATGGAAAATTTTATATTGTAGAGTAAAACCCATATTGAAATGTCCATAGGAAAATAAATATTTCCTTTTCTCTTATTAAAAATAATTATTTAATTATTGGTTGGTTGAGGAAATTAAACCTATCAAACTAAGGATAGGAATTATTTTATACAAAAAAATTTAAAAAAAATTTATATATATATATATATATATATAATTTTATTTTTAAAAATTATTGGCAAATGACTGAAGCCTTATATACTATATTAATAAAGATAAAATTACAAATGTCTCCATTCAAATGGGTACTGGTAGGAAAGAATGGAAAAGAAAACCTCTTGTCTTGCCCAGGACCTTAGTCCTTTAAAAAGTACATAAATTGTTGATCTCATATTGGTTTTGACAAGTGCGTGTCAACACACTTAAGCCATTTACTCAATTCATGCCAAACTAGTAATACATGCCAAGCACAACATGTAAATGTTAGACCATGCCAAGTTGCAATGAGTGTCGAGTCACTCAAGTGTCGAGCAGATAAACCATGTCAAGTGATTCAAGAGTCGAGTAAATAGTGGATACCGAGTGATGCAGGTGTCAAGTCACAGTTTAAATAATAGTGCATGCTGAGCATGAGAGACTTCATATGCCGAGTGACACAGTGTTGACATATTTGTTTGTAATGGCACAAGCAACTATGTAAACCATTTTTGAGCTGACTTAAGATTATATTCTAATATTTTGGAGATAAGGACAAATCTCTATTTGGATTCCCTATGTAATTACATGCAACCAATCAAAAAATGAGAAGAATTAAGTGACAAAATGGATGAATCTTAGTTTTAGATTAATAACTAACCCTAAGCCACTTAAGTCTTCTTAAGGAGGACAAAAACCCTAAACTATCTATGGTTAATGGAGAAATTATGGAATGTTTAAGGAATTGAAGGAGCGAACAAGATAGTTTGCATGTAGAGCATTCAAGGTGACTTAGAAGTAATAAAGAAGGAGTGAATTGGATAATCAGTTAGAAAAGAGTAGAGGATAGAGAAAAGGAAATAGCATTGAGACATTTGATCATTAAGGATCAATAAGACATTGTTTAGAGGTGATCTATTATTAGGCAAGTAGGTGCCAACCACAGGATCTATGCTGAGACATTTTAATAAGTGATTTTAGTTAAATCTCTTAATAGAGTAGTCCTAATAGACTGTATGAAATCCTTTAATAGGGTGCTTACTTAGTTGTAAGTTAAAGTCCTCTAACAAGACACACATCTAATAAGGTGTTGAAATCCTCTAACAAGGTGAGACCTAACAGTCTTTGTAAACTTTTAACAGGGCAGACCTTTCATAGGTAGATTATGTTTCATGGTCAAAATATTGTAACCTTCATTGGATACAGTTTATTATTGTAGTAGTGAAGATTTGTGGGTGTCATCCCCACCCCAGTTTTACCTTCTCACTTGGAGGGTTTCTGGGTAATCATATCTGGTTTTATGTGTGTGAATGTTTATAGGGTTATATGATTTAGATGCATATGCTTTATATGTTATCTAAGTTTACTTATTGAAAGCATGAGATGAATGAATGGTTGAAGTTTTATGAGTTGAAGTTTAAACTACTGATTCACCCCCCCTCAGAATTTTACCTTTCCTCTTGTAATCCCAACAATTGGTATTAGAGCCTTTTTCTCTAAAAGAGAAGCCTTGCAGCTTTGAGAAAAGATCTTGAAATGAAAGTCTACATGTAGTGCCTACCCTCGTTCACATCTTTTCTAGACATATTGTTGCTATTATTATCAGACTATGATGGACTAGTTTTATGTTGATGGATTAGTGGTATTGTTTTGAGACTATCAGACATTATGTTATGGATTCAATGGTTATGTGATGAGATCATTTAGACTTTACATTTCATGCATACATGATGATCATTATATTGTTTTCAGCTATTGTTGATGATTAGTTGATGGTTATTATCTCATGTGTTTTATTATGGATACTTACCCCATACTTGCATGTGTATGGTGTGCGTTTTTTCTTATTGTATGGCGTTTCTGATGTGGTTAAGGAAGGGAGTCGTAGTCACCTGCTTGGTTGGGATCTACACGATGCACCACTTCCTGCCATTGTCTGTTTAGCTTAGCATTATATATATTGTATGTACATGCATGGTTTTTCTGCAGGTTGCAGGTACCGGGTATCGACTTCCCTGAATTGCCAAGATGAGCGTACCCTATTATACTATCTCAATGATAAGAGAAGGGAGATAAATTCTCAAGTCCAAATCCCAAACCCTTAAGCCAATTGTCCTAGTGAGGTAGGACAAGTATCTGGATATTTTACCCACTGAATGTGTCGAATGACATGATTCGTGATTTTTAACCCTTTAGACTGATTTTGTGTGAATTGCTCTACGATGGTTTTTCATATTTTATTTTGGAGGTCTATGGTGAATTTTCTATTAATTAAGTCTTAATAAATAGATTTAATTAATAAATTAATTATTTGAGGAAATTAATATAAAATATCATGTTATTTGATATTTTGATCATAATTAATTAAATGGGAATTAATTGAGGAAAAAGAATCAAATAAAAGAAAATTAGAAATTAAAATTAATAATAATAATAAGTAATAAATAAATAATAATAATAAAAGTTATAAAAATTAAAATGAAAGTTATAAAGATTAAAATGGAAGTTATAAATATTTAAATAGAAATTATATAAAAAGTGAATTGGAGTTATAAGCTTGCATGGGAGTTAACACACTTTTCTATTTCTCAAGTGTCAACAACATGAGGGTTAGTGCATCAATTAAGCACATGGTGTCTACAACCTTATGGCTCATCTTGAAGGTTGGAAAAGACCCATGCTTAGTTGGTGACACCTTCCAGCTATTTCTAGAAGCACTCTAGATGTTTCTTGAAAGCTCTTTATATTTAGGCATTCATAGAGGCTTAGACATAGCGGTTGGAGTGCAATTGGAGCATTGGAGGACTCGAGAACTCTGAAGAAGGGAGGAGCTTGCTCTGCGGGTTTTTTGAGGAAGAGCATTATAGCATCAGAATCCTGGTAGATTCTTGTGATTTTACTTATGCTATTTCCGCATCATGCATTCCCTGTCTTCTTCGTGTCTTCCATATGTCTTTTGAGGAATTTCATATTTTTTATTGTATGCATTATTTATGTGGGTAGTTTAATTTATTTGAGAATTCTATATGCATAAATCTGAAAAGAACATAGGGCTAGGGTTTAAATTCATAGCCAAACCCATTAGATTATTTATTGGATAAATTTGAGATCAAAAGTTTATAGGAAAATTCTGAAAATTAGAATTTCTAAATAAACTATTTATATTTTTGAATCTACACACACACACACACACACACACACACACACACACACACACACACACATACACACACATATATATACATGTTCATGTGCTATGACATTAGAAAACTCTGCGTGTATACACACACACATATACAAATATATATCCTTTTATATATATATATATATATATATATATATATATATATATATAGACACATATGTATATATATACATATATTTATTTGTTTATTTAATAATCGAATGCCAAATCACGATAGAAGTTTCATATTAATAAAATGCCATATCGCATGGAAACGTTTTTATGAAAAAAAAAAAACGTTATTAAAAAATAATAAAAACGTATGCGCAGTGGGGACGGATGCCCGTGCACCCGTGCTTGTTCAAAGTGGGGTACCTGTAGTCGCAGGAACTGTGATGTCAGCAGGTACCACATACCCATTGCCGCTGCAGGCCCTGCAATTGCAGGGTACCTGCATGCGTGCCGCAGTTTGCATATTGTTTGTTGCAATGTTTGTTTATATAAAACATTGCATCCGATTTTATAATGTTATTTTAAAAATGTTTTCCATATTCGATTTTAATTGTTATTAAAATTTTTGGCATTAATCGAATTTGTTAATTCGATTTTGTTTAATGGTAAAATAATTTATATATTCATATATGTATATATATATATATATATATAAAAGTATGTATATAATATGTAAATATGATTATTAATAATTTGTTTTATAATTGTATAACTGATAATTGATTTATATCATAGGCTCATGGTTTAAATTAATTGTTTTATTAAGTATATTAAATTTAGATTGATGGGGGATGTTTGGATTAAAATTATAATTGAAGAATGGATTTCTATTCATTCAAAAATGTATAAATGTTCCTCCAAATTCTTTCTCTAAACTTAGAAACGTAAACCAAGACTTTTGCATTTAAACTCAAGTTTTTAAATAAAGCAAAACCAAAATATGTGTTTACATTGTGTATTCGTTATGCTATTGTTTTGGGTTTTGGGTTGACTATTGTTGACCAGTTATAGGACGTCTACTAGAGGCTTGGGGGGTTATGTGATTGTGATGTCATGATGATGTTTAATCTCGATCTTTATAAACCCAACCATGGTTATGTGATGGAATGCTCTATGTATTGGATGTGATTACTGATTGTTATAGTTGAGATTCTTATGTATGAGATACTTGACTTAACCATTATTTTTGGTCATCAATCAGTTATCCTTGGTTATTTTCTAGTCGCCATGATGGGAATGTGATGTGGATTTATTCTTGATGATGTCATGTTGTGACATGTTTGACTCAACCATTTTTGGAGTCTTCGATCAGTATGATTGAGATATATTTTGGTTATTGAGAATCATTGGATACTTTGATTATTAGTGATACTTCAGTTGCCAATAGAGAGCTGTTGTGATCATGATTTTCTATGGATGTTTGCTCATGGAGATTTGATGCTTTTATGCATATTTGATGATTTTATTATGGATTATCTTTTGTGATTTTGAGATTTATGATTCCATCAGCTTAGGGTAGGATATCTGCATGTAGTGACGGGAAGTGGCTTGCAATGGGGGCTAGGGCCCTAAGAGGTTGCCAGGGTAACTCATTGTAAGTTGGATTAATAAGTGATAACATTCACACCTAATACTAACTGAATGAACCTAAAAGGATAAGAGTTTTGTTCTCGCCCATGCCCTGAGTGCTTGTACAGGCTAGGATGGGAGTAGTGAGATGCATGGTTGCGACCTTGCATTCCGTAGTATGCCTCATCAGTATGAGAGGATACTAGTAGCCACATGAAATCAGTATGGACCCATGGAGTTTAGCTAACTTCCAGGGTAACTTGTACGTGATAATTGCGATGACACTTTCCCGCTTGCATAGTAGGTTCCTACATGTCATTGTGTGCATCTGGCATTAGATGTCGGATTTTGTGTTTGGAACCTTTGAGTTAGTATACTTTTAGGATTTTTGGACTTATAGAGATTTGTGCTATGTGATTTTGTTAGCCTGTTTGGGACTTGAGGTTATCTCCTCAGCACGGTGGGAGTGGACCACTTAGGTACCACGCGATCGGGTGGTAGTGTATTTTTCACTCTTATCATTTGAGATTCATTAAGACATCGTGACTGATGCGTCCTTCATGATGGTGGATATGTATCCTTTTCATATGTTAGATGATGTTATCTTATGCTTTTATTTGCATGTTAGATTACTTTATATATATGATGTTGTATATGTTAGGAGTGACATTCCTACTATGTTAAAACCGATGATCTCTTTGGTGATTTGGAATGTTACGCACAAAGGGATGGCTAGGATCCACGATGGTCTAATGATGCTATTAATGGTTGGGAGGAACCGTGCACTTAGTTTATTATGTTGATCTTTATGATGGATGTATTTGTCTTCTATGATGATGTATCATGAATATCATGTGATTATTTTTACTTTGATGAATCATGGATTAGAATAGGATGATGTACCTTATTCTTTGTATGCGTATTTTTTTGAGCTTGTCATACCCTGTGACATGTACAGTGGATGATTGAGCATTTGAAATTTAATGTATAAACATTGGACTTATCATTATTATTTCATGTGGATGTTGTACTAGATGGATTCATATATGTTAGATGCTTGTAGATGTAATTCAAAGTTAAGGGATCTTAAAGAATGTAATTTGTTATGTATGTTATGTTTATTTTCAGATGGACATTGCTATTGCTTCCGTTATTGTGCATAAGTCATATGTGGAATTTACTTTCATGAAAAAAAAATGCTTCCAAACTTAGTGAAATTCTAAGTTAATTCTTTGGATCCCTTGGCGGGGCATTACACTACAAGTTGAAAAAAAATATTCAAAACTAGGAGATTGAAATACATCTCATACTACATCAATTGAATGAGGCAAGAGAGGAACTAAAGAAATCCTTGAAGAGAAGGAAAGAGATTGCTATTGTGGAGAATAACACACTATACAAGGAGATAGACACTACCAAGCTATTTGCAGATGGTGACTCCAATGAATTTGATGCATTAGTTGAAGATCTAATGGAAAAGAATAAAGTCCAAGCTGAGGAAATTAGAAATCTCAAGATAGAACAAGAATCATAAGCTATACTACTATGTGAGGTGACTAAAAAAAAGAAGAAATCTATGGAAGACAAAGCCATGATTGAATAAGACAGAAGAATTTTGGCCAACAAATTGGAAGAGAAGTCAATAGAGCTAACCAAGATTTCCAACATGCAATTGGATACTCTAAGTCAAATGATGAATGCCGACTATGAATTGAATGTCAAGGACATTGAGATAACTACATTGAAGTTGTAGAATGAAAAATTATAGAGTGACCTAAAGAGAGAAAGAGAATTTGCTAAAAGTTTCAACAAGCCAAATGAAGCCATCAAATACTTTGAGAAATTATTGAGATTCCCTAGATCTAATAATGATACAATAGGACTGGGTTACACTAGCACTGAAGAAGGAGAATCATCCAAAGTTGTAGAAGAAAGGAATACCAAAGGCAAGAACTCCAAACCTACTTGTCATAATTGAGGTAAGAAAGGACATATTGCTAATATGTGTACGAGCAAGATTACAAATCATAATGTTAAGCCTAAGAACATGACTAATTGTCATAAGTGCAACAAGTAAGGTCATTAGGCACATGAATGTAGAACTAGGACCATGCATACACAAAGATTTGAAGGATATTGCTACAATTGTTAGAAGTATGGACATAGAGATTTTGCATGCAGATCCAAATCCATATGGTCATCAAACAAGTTGACAAAGGTACAAAACAATGGGAACTCTTACAATTGGGATTATAATACAAGATATAGCTATCATTATTGTCAAGAATATGGACATGTTCCTAAGAATTTTATTAGGACATACTTCAATGGCAATTACAAAAGATGGTTAAGTCAAACTACATGTTTTAGCTATTTGAAGACTAGTCACATCACTAAATATTGTCCAACTAGGTCCAAGGCAGCAAGTTGTGAATTTGATAACGACAAAGGCAAGATAGATGTTGAACACATCAGAGATGAGATGAACATGACATGGAAAAGAAAGATGTTTGGAGCACATCAAATGGAGAAGGGATCACTTCACTCAATGGGTTAGGTGATCACACCTCATCAAGCTAGAAAAACAAGAGGGATGTGAGACTAATATTTAAATGTTAAATCATGCATCAATTCCAAAAGGAGACAGTACTAAAATGAATACATCAACATGAATAAAGATGCAAGATGTTATTAGAAATTCAAGACAAATATTTAAATTTTTCATATTGTTGTCGAGTATGAAAAATTTCCTATATGTGTTGAGTGGAACATTAGTTGATGCCGAGCTATTAGATTAGTTAGTTGATGCCGAGCTTGTAGTAGTTGCCAAGTGATGGAAATATCAATGGATGCTGAATGAACTTGGAATTAGATATTGCCGAGCTTACAATTGTGTAAATACTTAGCATTAAATGCAAGGTTTTCAAAGGGTATATGATTGATTTCAACTCATTTTTTCATCATTTGGAAATTGAGAAAGAGTGAGAAGAGCTAGAAGTGACCTGCAATTCATCAGAAGTGATTGCCAAAGATTTATGTAGCAATTCATTGCTAGTTCGACAAATTTTCTAAGGTATTTATGAAGAGCTGAGCTATGTAGTTTAAATTTTCATAAACCCTAGCTTGTCACAATGGCATCAAGTTCAAAAAATTTTGAAGCAAAGGAAGTCTTAAATGTTCAACTGGTTAGTAATGAAGTTAAGAAGCTTATATTTAAAGCCATTCTTGACATCGCTTATAAACAAGACCCTTCTGGCATATTATCTATGATCCCACCAAATGTTATAATGGTAAAAGATGTGAAGAAATGTTACAATTGCAAGATAGGAAGCACTAGTGACATGGAAATAAGAGGTGCATATGATAGGTTGTGTGAAAATGGTGTTTTGAAATGTATTCAAAATTGAGTGGATACGTATTGTGCTAAGCTAAATTCATGATGGTTCCTTATGGCTAGAAGGAGGACCAATCAAAATAACTAAGAGAATAATTCATATGGTTATTGGCTACCCAATGCTAGATCAACCCAAGACGCTTAGGAGTGATTCCAAGGATGTGATTGAGAAGAATACTGGAGCAGTCTAAAATAAGAGAGGTATGACTATAGATACAATCATAGATCCTCTTATCAATTTTGTTGTAAGGGCAATCTTACATAAATTCTATCAATCCAGTAGATTGAATAGTATACCTTGCATAACTGTGGATGTTGGTTATAAAATTGTTAAGAAAGATCATACATATGATACAGCAGAACTTCAATTACAATACTTATGGAGAACCTTGGAGAAATAAGGAAAACCAAGAGTGCACAATGCAAGTTTGGTTATATACTAGTTTGCATATTCTTTTATGTACAAAACACATTTCCCTCATTTGGAATAGTAGGATGGAAAACTAACAGATCAGTTGCAACACAAACTGGGGAGTACATTAAGCAACTACGAGAATACTTTGAATCTATAATGACCAACTACTTTGAAGACTTCAAAAAGTCAATGAAGCAGAGACTTAGAATACTAGTTTCCTTAGTTGAGAAACACTATACTGATGTATGTTTTCTTGTTGATGTTGACTACACATTTGTACAAGCTACCACATGAAGGGTAAGATGGTTGAGACCCTTAGGATATGAGGTCAATGTAGATGAAGCATCAACAACCATAATAACTCTACTTGCAGAAGAAGTAGACAAGACTACTAAAGTTTTTGGAAATTATGAGATGGTGAAATCAAAGATTACCATGGAACTGAAAACTACCTCCACAATTAAGAAGGATAAGTTGGTAAAGAGGTTAAAAGAAAAATTTAAAGAAGTTGTTGAGAAGGAAGAGGAAGAAGAAGAAGAGGATGAAGAGGAAGATCAAACACAAGCCCAAGAACCTCTAGCTTTAACTCAAGGCATGGGAGAAGACAAAGAAGAGGAGGAGACTATAGGTGCTGAGGGAGAAGAAGCCGAGGAAGCACCTACTCCTGTCGAGTCAAAAAAGAGGAAGGTAAAGGCACAACTAGTGGAAAGGGGAAAGAAAATTGTAAAACCAAGTTAGAAAAAGCCTACTACACCTACTACAAGGGCCACCACATGTGCGACTACCCAAAAGGCAAAGGAAAAATCAAAGCAAACTGAGCAAGGAGGATAGGAGCAGAAAAGACAGAGAAGGAAGAATGTGGCCCAACTAGATTCTGATGAAGAAAAGACAAAATCAGATGACAACAACCAATTCAAGGTGGTAAGTCACAATCCTCTCTCAGATCTTGAGAAATTATGTGAAAATGTCAAGAGAAATGCAAATTTATCAGGTTTTAATTGTATTGATTTTAATAAATTGGGAAAAGAAGAGAAAAACCAAGTGTAAGAGGCATTATATGCCATGATGTCAAAGTTCAAAAACACACCACTAGAATTTTCCAACTCAATACCTAAAAGCTTATATGATATTGTTGAGAAAAAATGGCATTATTGTTTGAATTTAGAAAGACAAATCAGGGAAATAACACTAGCCTAAGTAATGCTAGAGTTGAAAAAAGGACAAATTGCTAAGGTAGTCAAGAAATATGCAATTATGTTCACACCTAAATATAGAGCCTTTAACATTCTCCAAAATAATATTGAAGATGTTGTTAAGAAATCAACTTAAATATGGAAACTCATTTATAGGTTGACCACTGTGAAGAAAGGAGAATCTCACACTTCAGAGGGTAAAGATGATGATAGGGAAGATAATGACAAAGATAATACAGATGGACGAGAGAAAAAAAACAAGATAATGACAAGGCAACAACTAAGCAACAACAACAAGAACAAAGTGTGCATGACACACAAGTGCCAAGTGTCAGTCCTCCCTATGAAACAACCAAGACAACTAAAACTATAACTATTAAAGATGTCTCTAATCCATCAGTGCAAAACGTAAATCCTCTTATTGCAAAAGATTTAAAGAAGATTTTAGGTCAATCTACCTTAGTGTAGAAGAACTGCAAAAGGTAGTAACTGATGTCACAAGGGAAAAGGTGAATCCACAAGAATCACCTTCCATCATCCCTTCAGTTACTAATGTAAAACCTTTGATCCAAATGATAGTACATACATCTACTAAGGTTGTTACAATTGATAAAAGGAAATAGGACAGATAGATTTATCTGTACCTACTACACAAGAATAAGGTGCAAGCAAAGTCATAGTGATAGACCAGGGAAAGCCTGAAGAGATAGAACCAAAGGTGAAGGAACAAGTGGCCATCCAAGCACTAGTAGCTTTATACTTATCTAGCACTCCTTCTACACAAGCTCTTCAGAAGTCAAGCATAGATGCTACTCCATTGCAAATCTCAGTGCCAAGCCCAAGCTCATCAAAGGTTGAAAAGGTAATACATTATAGAGACATAAGCCTTGATGAAGACATTGTTTTTCCAAAGTATGATTATGACACTATGAAATTGGAACAAATAGGCATTTTGCAACAAGCCTTAGAAAGAAAAAAAATCAAGAAATGCATACGAGAGAACATAGGTAGAAGCAAGCACTTCAAGACATTAAGGACATCTTTCTAGATGCATTTAGTCTGTCAACTCTTGAAGAGACCAAGATACTAATAGACCAACAAAAAGATATAGTGGATAAGGTCACTAATTAAGACCTTGATACAAATGAAAAACTATCAGAATGGTCAAAAAATAAGTTTCAAGGCAAGGTAAATGAGAAAATATCTAGTGAGATAGCACTACAACAAGTTTTATTGGCAACCAAGGTTGAGGATGTGAAGAAGGTACTTGAGAATATATTCTCACTATACACAAAAATATGCAATCCTACACTCTTCACCCAAGAGACTAAAAGTCACTTTCTGAGCCTGGAAAGTCAAATATTTGCATTAGGTGCAAGATTGCCATCAAATCCAACTCAGAGTGAGAAGCATTTTAGGAAATTTCTTTAGACATAGAGTTAGTTAATTGTCTTAACAATAGATGAGGCTAATATTAGAGCCAAACTAAGAAGTATTCAAGCTACCCTCACCCGACATATGGAGATAATGCACAAGGAGCTAGGCTATGCTGAAACTTTATTGAAGAAAGATCCCAATCTTTCTACTTTAGATGGTCTAGTACACATTGCTGCTGAGCTTGCAATCCAAATTAAGTCATTGGATGTTGCATGTGATAACTGGGATGCAACTCTAAGGATAATAATGGATATCCACAAATATTTTTTGGACAAACACACCATGTGTAGCTCATTTGACATAAGTGTCAAAAGAGGGGGAGAAATGGGGAAGAAATATAATAGTAGTAGAGATATATCATTGGGGTGATATACATTTTTATATATAGAAAAAGTAGAAAAAGGGATAGATATCATCTAAGAGAGAGCATATTAGATGAAAGAGTATCAGTAACATAGTGCATTGAAGTCAAAGTGTATTAGTAGAGACACATTTACTCAGAAGGGAGCATAGATTTTGAAATTTTGTATATAAGCCAAGTCATGGATATGTTATGCTCAATAGATTAAGGATAATATTGTATATTCAAGTGTTTTTGACACTCATGTCAAAGGGGGAGATTGTTGATCTCAGATTGGTTTTGATAAGTAAGTGTCAACACACTTAAGCCATTTACTCAGTTCATGCCGAACTAGTAATACATACTAAGCACAACATGTAAATATTAGAGCATGTTGAGTTGCAATGACTGCCAAGTCACTCAAGTTACAAGTAGATAGACCATGTTGAGTGATTCAGGAGTTGAGTAAATAGTAGATGCCAAGTGATGCAGGTGTCGAGTCATAGTGTAAATAACAGTGCATTCTGAGCATCGGAGGCTTCATATGTCAAGTGACATAGTGTTGACATATTTGTTTGTAATGGCACAAACAACTATGTAAACTACTTTTGAGCTGACTTAAGATTATATTTGATATTTTGGAGATAAGGATGGATCTCTATTTGGATTCCCTATGCAATTACATGCAACCAATCAAAAAATAGGAAGAATTAAGTGGCAAAATGGATGAATCTAAGCCATAGATTTATACCTAACCCTAAGCCACCTAAGTCTTCTTAAGGAGGATGGAAACCCTAAACTATCTATGGTTGACAAAGAGATTATGGAATGTTTAAGGAATTGAAGGAGCGAACAATATAGTTTTGATGTAGAGCATTCAAGGTGACTTAGAAGTTATGGAGAAGAAGTGAATTGCAAAATCAGTTCGAGAAGAATAGTGGATAGAGAAAAGGACATAACATTGAGACATTTGATCGTGAAGGATCAATAAGACATTGTTTAGAGCTGATATGTTATTAGGAAAGCAGGTGCCAACCATAGGATCTATGTTGAGACATTTTGATAGGTGATTTCAATTAAATCTCTTAATAGACTAGTCCTAACAGACTGTATGAAATCCTTTAATAGGGTGCTTAATTAGTCAAGGCACACTTCTAACAAGGTGTTGAAATCCTCTAACAAGGTGAGACCTAATAGTCTTTGTAAGCCTTTAACATGGCATACCTTTCATAAGGTAGATCATGTTTCATGGTCAAAACACTGTAACCTTCATTGGATACACTTTATTATTGCAGTAGTGAAGATTTGTGGGTGTCATCCCCACCCCAATTTTACCTTCTCACTTGGCAGATTTCTAGGTAATCATATCTAGTGTTATGTGTGTGAATTCTTACAGGGTTATATGATTTAGATGCATATGCTTTATATGTTCGTTCAGTTTACTTATTGAATGCATGAGATGAGTGAATGGTGAAAGTTTTATGGGTCCAAGTTTAAACTACTGATTCACCCCCCCCTTCTCAAAAGTTTACCTTTCCTCTTGTAATTCCAACATAAATAAAAGGGGCATTCCCTAGTTTTAGAGTTTGATTATCATGTTTCAACCTTTCTGTGCTAAATTACTCCTGTGTTTATTATCCAATAACTAAACCTCTGATACAATTGTATTTTGGAAGAGCATTCTTCCTTTTCATCTTTTGTGTAATTGTTAAAAAAAAAAAACTGTCAATGTATGTGATCAAGGTCACGACCATCCTCTTAAATCTGTATTATACTTTATGCTCTATTGATGAAGTATTTCTTGTTGTTTCTCTTCAACCACAAACCACTCAACAATTGTTTTTTACATGTTAATATTTTCTGTCAATAAATATTTTGTTTCTGATTAGAAAAAAATTGAAATCTAGATTTTAAAAAATAATAATATTATTAAATACTATTTAAAATAAAATAAAAGATAAAATATTATTAAAAAATAAATAAAAATTATATTGGGTCAGGATTTTTACCCTCACCCCACAATGACCCAAAGGCTACTGTTGTCATTGTAATTAGTGGTTATTGATGATAACCAACTTGCTATTGTAGGTTTGCACCGTGCAACACTGAGACTGTTGTTATGACAACGAGGAAGAGCATGCCCTCCTAATTAAAGAAGATTTTTATTTAATGAAAATAAAATAATTTTTTTTAAAGAAAATAATTTCTAATTAATTTAATTTAATTAAAACTATTTTATATTTAAAAAATTTATAATTTTTTTTTAAAATTAAAAATTTATTTAATTAATAAATATAAAAATGAATATTTTTCAATGTAAATAAACTTAAATTCTAGATATTAATTTTAGTTTGATATTTATTTAATAATGGGTTATAGGAATTTAGAGGACTTGAACTAATAGAATATTATTTGTGTATTTTATATTTTCTATTAGCAAACTTTACCATACAAAGAGGAATTAGTAGGACTTCATTGTAGTAAACTTTGAAATTTTATGAAATATTAAATGATATTTTTATAGTCAAAATAGACCTTAGAAAACTAAAACTAAACTTTATATTTATCAAAGACTATTTATATGTTTATTATCTTCTTGGATGCTAGTAATTGTGGGATTTATGTTTGCTATAAGGTTGGTACACAGAGGCTTGGGGAATGTTTGGTATATGTGATGTGCTTATGTTAAGTGCTTTATGAAGATGTTCAATCATGACTACTCTTGTCCAACCAATTTTCTTACCTTGTTATTTTTGTACTCTTAAGAGTGTGTTATATGATGGTTTGAGAACCAGTTGAGATCTTTTATATTGTGGATTGAGAACCAATATGAGAATTATTTTTGTGGACTAATGTGAGTTTTTAGTCATCTTTTATGGATTTGTATTTAGTTACCACTCTTAATTTTTTAATGGTACTCTTTATGATATATGAGTTTAGAGTAGGTTATCTAGGTGTGTAGATTGAATGACTTTCAATAAATATTGAGGCCCAGAAGTGACTGCCATTATAAGTAACTTAATAAAGTGGTAACATGTTACATTAAGATGGGGAAGGGGGTGCTAAAATAAATTAATAAGATGCATTCCTCTCCCATGCATGTGTACGTGATTGAGGTATTGACTAGAATGGAAGTTAGAGAATATGTTTGATCGAGGTCTTGCATGGTTGATTGATTTAGGTCTTGCATGGTTAGTATCTTTATTTGTATGGAACACTTATTGATGTCGCATATGGTCACTCGATTGTTGGAGTCTAGAGAGATTGTCATAAAAAAGATCAAGGGGTTAGATATATGCAATGAAACTTCCATATATACATATTAGGTAACCTATGTGCATTTTTGCCTCTGGATTAGTGTGTACTACCTTTACAATTGAGTAATGACCTTGAGTCAAATAGCTTTTCAAGAATTCATCCTTAGATCTTTTGTGATTGGTTGTGTGGTTTGATATCCATATGGAGTTTGTCATTATCTCCTCAACATATAGGGAGTGGGCATTTTTGGTGTTCTATGAAGTCAAGTGATAATGTAATATTTACCATTTAGATATGTTTAGATTTCTTATTCGTGTGCTTGATGGTCCTTGCAATAGTTGCATTATCTTGACTCTTCTTAGAGGCATGTTCTATCTTCTCATCTTATTCTTGTTTATTGATTTATATTGGTTATAAAACCTTACGAGATGTTGTATGTGTACATTATACTTTGATTTGTATCTCATACCCTGCAACTTGTGCAGTGATGTAGAGTCTTTCTGTATTAGTTGGTTTTGAGATTCTCATATGTGATCATGTTCTTGATCATTCATCTACATTATGTGGAGTTGTGTATTATGATAGTACTTAGTAGATTTAAATATATACACAATTCTACATTATATAACCCTTGAGATTTATAATCTATTTGAGTTAATTTGTGTGCATATGTTTTCCTATGGTTACTTACTTTTGCAATATTATTACATTACTATTGTAAACTCTTAAGGAAAAAATTATTCTATAAAATTAGTTGCATATTCTAGGTTAATCTCTCTTGGGTTCCCTGTTGGGGCATTATAGCACCTATGTATGTATCAATTGAAGTTCTAGAAACACTCGATGCCATACCCTACCGATACTGTCTCTTAGGTGTCCTAAGCGTCATACCTCTACAATCAATTTTATATAATATTTTTTATTTAATCAATAAATAATAAGAACTAAAAGAGAAAAATAAGATATAAAATGAAGATGTTATAAGAGCTTTCTCAACACTTTAATAGGAAATGATGTTATTTTCTTATTTGATTTCACAAATAGAAATATAATACACCATCTATAAAGTCATCAACGCTATGAAAAATAATGTACAAATACATCAATGCTATCATATTAGGGCTACATGTCTTTATTTTGGCTCATGTACTCATGTACAAATAAATCGTATATCATCAATACAATGTCATCATGTACAAATACATCAATGCTATCATAAAATCCTAGGCACTACTCATGCACTTATGCTTTCACATGTTCTCACATACAAATACATTGTATATCATCAATACAACTACATTACGTATAAATATATTAATGATAAAAAAAAATCCTTGATACACAATTACTAAATTTGGGTATGATAGTTATGCTCCATAATGTATAGCTCCAACCCTTGGCACTCTTGATGACAGTTACATTACAATAGTGTATAAAATATCAATATTAGCGTATGATATTTCTGCTTTGTAGCACTTAGGATTTTATGATAGCATTGATGTATTTGTACATGATGATGTTGTAGTGATGATATGTGATGTATTTGTACACAAGTACATAAGACAAAAAAAGACACGTATATCTACTATTTTTTATAGAATTGATGACTTTATAGATGGTGTATTACATTTCTATTTGTGAAGTCAAATGAGAAAATAACATCTAATAGGATTTCATATTATTGTGTTGATAAAACTCTTACAACAACTTTATTCTAAGATTTTATGATAACATTGATATATTTGTACATGATGACATTGTATTGATGACATGCAATGTATTTGTACATAAGGACATGAGCCAAAATAAAGATATGTATATCTATTATTTTTATAATACTTATGACTTTATAGATGGTATATTTCATTTCCATTTGTGATGTTGAATGCGGAAATAACATCAAATAAGATTTCCTATTAATGTTTTTATAAAGCTCTTATAATGTCTTTAGAAATATCTTACCCTAATACTGATATTTTATACACTATTGCTTGTGGAAGTGTACCCCTGCTCTAGTACTATCACTAATCTGGTGGGAATGAACTCTTGTGGATTTAGTGTTATCTACCATAAAGTCTTCTATTTCTAAGGTGGCTTCAACATATGTTAGACACACCAATGAACACCTTCTTATTACCCCCAAGGACATCTTAGTGGAAAATCGATGGGAGTCCTTCCCATCCCCCTCTTTTCTATGTAATAAGAGTCTTCCAAAAGTATGTTTGAACACAAAAAATGTTAAATGGATTCCTCTAGAAAAACATCACCTGAAACTCAATTTGGATGGATGCTCCCAAGGGAGCCCTAGAACATCTAGGATTGGTGCATGATATCACAATGTAAATTTTATTTCATATTTGGCACATCCTATACCCAGGTCACTAATAATGTAATAATGGTACTTGTCCTACTTCAAGGCCTCAAAATGGAAAATAAATTGAATATTAGTAGTCTCATTACTGAAGGGGACTCAATGGTGATAATTAATGCATGTATTCAAAGAGACTCTAGTAACTAGAAAAATGAGTATATTTTGAATCGTGCTTGGTGTATTATTGATTAATTCATAGAAGTTTCCATATCTCATATGCTACATGAAGGGAATTCTGTAGTAGACTCCTTGGCAAACATTGGATGAGATGAAATGTTGCTAGATTACTCATCATTTTAAGATGACGTGAAAAAATTACCACATCTTAAATCTACTACTGATAATGATAAAATTCGAATCCACGAGTGAGATTGCTGACAAATAATTTAATCATGATTTTAGCTTTCTAGTCAAGTGTGTAATGGATTTTGTGGACATTCATGAATGTTATCTCGAGGAGAAATATCTAAAGGGAGTTTAATTAAAGTTTGTACATACATACTCACCTATTAATTGGGCACGTGAGATTATGATAGGAAAAGTATGGCACTAATATTAATATTAGTACAAGGATATACTATCTCTTAGTACAACAATTTATTTTACCAAATGTCTTGGGTAATATTTTGGCCAGTAGCTATGGGGAAACTTATATGCACCCGTAGGTAGTGTTAAATAGTGGAAGTCTTTTATTTTTCCATTGAATAATGGTGCATATATGTTGCACCGTAGATGACACCAATATTTTGGCATGTGTTGGCAAGTTGTTCTTAGTATCACATGAGTGAACACTTACAAGTAGTGATGTTTATGACATGCACATTTTGCTCAAATGTTTCCACATATAGTACGGGATGATGTGTCCCACCATTAAGAAGATAGAATGGTATTAAAAACCATCTTAATAATATTAAGTCATATTTGTTTGCGGCTTAGTTGCATACTTCTCTACACTCAACTAGTTGGGCTGTCATAGTAGAGGGGATTGCCAAAAGCCATGGGATTTTTAACATGTTGGTATTACATTATGAAATGGGTAAGAAACCTATTTGCGTGGGCAAGCGTGATCACAAAATCTTTAAACCAAGCCCTATTTTGACATTCTTGTGTGGATAGTGCTTGATAGAAACCTCGATTGTACAAATAATGGTTTTGAAGACATGTTCCTTACGTATATACGTAATGCATATATTCTGATATACCAAACTCTATATGTAAGATGCGTTTCTTTTTAAGATCAAGTACTATATAGTTTTTATGATCTTGCATATCTTGCATTTGATAAGACGTTTGTTTGAGGTTGTTATTGTTTAAGAGTATGGTTCATTACATACTTGATGACCATCTTGGTGGATAGTTATTGTGGTATAAATCTTGATAACTTATCATTTGATTTTTTCTATTTTGGGGTTATCTTAATGATATTGTATAATATGTAATACTATTTTTGTATTTGTTAGGGTTGGTGCATTTTCTTGTTGGTTCTTTCCCTCATGAACCTTGAACCAATGTATTATTTATTAATATATTATATAGTTGCTTGTCACTTCCACCTCAAATTTATTATTATTATACACTATTGCAATGTAAGCGTCATCGAGAGTGCCAAGGGTTGGAGCCATACATTATAGAGCATACATATCATACACAAATGTAGTAGTTGGGTATCAAGGATTTTTTATATCATTTATGTATTTACAAATTTAATGTATTTGCATTGATGATATACAATTTATTTGTATGCGAGGAAATATAAAAGCATAAGTACATGAGTAGTACCTAGGATTTTATGACAATATTGATGTATTTATACATGATGACATTGTATTAATGATATGGGTATGATATATGTGCTCTATAATGTATAGCTCCAACCCTTGGCACTCTTGATGGCACTCACATTGCAATAGTTTATAATATTTTAGTATTAG
The DNA here is from genome assembly GCA_028749045.1 of Cupressus sempervirens. NCBI lineage: Eukaryota > Viridiplantae > Streptophyta > Pinopsida > Cupressales > Cupressaceae > Cupressus > Cupressus sempervirens. The sequence goes on from CM053791.1 coordinate 645,318,494, forward strand.
AGAAACAATACAAAATAAATAGTACTTGACAAATAATTAAAGTAACATATACTCCAAATCATGGTAAAAGAATCTCATATGTCCATCATATTTTAAATCCTTGCATTCCTTAAACATGAGAGCATAAGTTTATTAAGAAAAATGTTCATTTATAATAAATTATTATGAACATTATAAAAAAAAAAGAACCAAAGAACACGATGAGCCTAAGCATAATGAACTTTACCATCATTTTATATGAGATAATAAAGTGTGTCTGAATATTTTATAACTATCAATTTTGCATCTAATTGCACTTACAATCCACGAGAGAACCAAGTTTCTTAACCCAAAATGGAAGAAGTATAGTGTAACGAATTTAGTGAATCAAAACATAATAAATATATTAAACTTCACTATCTTTTTGTACTACCTAGTCAATTATGCATGAAGGGTCATCTCTTTGCTTGAGGGTATCAAATATTTTTCATGGCCAACATTACTAATTGTCTAGAGTTATTTTATCTTTGGTTTCCTCAATGCTTAAACGACTTAACATTTGACGCTATAATAAGTGTGAATACATGAGAATAGTTTTGTGCTTCTCGTAGTCTTCAAATGTTGGTTTGCCATTCTTTCTAATCGTGTATGTTTGCAACCATGTTGCCACAACTACAAATGAACCAGTAGGATATGTGAACCCATCATCATATTTTTTCAATTGTACTAGATTTTTCTTCCCTTTTACATATTATATCAACTATTAATATTATCTATCATTATTCCCTTGTAGTATGAGAACTGTAAAAAATATGTCTTGGTTGTATAAGATTTGAAAAATGATCATACTTAATTGAAATTTCGATGTCATTAGTTCTCATTAATATTATTTAAGAAAGAAGAGTCAAATATTTTGGAACCATTGCACCACCCACTTAGTTGACTCATAGTAGTCTCAATCACACTTTAAAAAAAATTGTGATAAAACAAGCCAAATCTCATACCCAAATGGTCTATGAACTTGCATCTAAGATTTGAAATGAATGCATCTTTTAAGAATCTCTAACTATGTGACAATCCAATCTATCTTCTATTATTCCCTTTTCAACTAACCAAATTAATCCACACACTTTTGAATCAAGTGTCCCTCCATGTGACTATATACACTAATCAACAATAGATTGAGCATCACAAAGTTCTACACCTAAAATCCTGAATTGCTTATTAACAAAATCTCTCTTCACAGATGCACCTTCTTCATCTTGCTTCCCTCTCCCATGCCCAACTTTATAAAAACTCCAAATATGAGGTACACCCCTCATGCATTCTATTCAACTAATAAAATATACGAGCATTCTTGAATTGACAAGTGCATTTATTTGACCAAATGAGATAGCTGTCCATTACAAAATTAATTTTCCATGAGAACTTAAAAGAACTATCAAAACAATGTTTGACATATGAAGTAGAGTAAGATCTTTTATCACTCATATAATAATGGTACTCTTCAATTATCTTTTAGTCATGTTCTCTACTATTAAGGGAATGTGCATATGTTATGTGGACGAAAATAGTAATCTAAATGGAATTATAATATTGAGCTTGCAATTCATTTTGTGGTCGCAATGTATAGTTCTCTACAAACTCAACCAACAATATAATAGTGTCATTCATGAAAGAGTCCTTACATACCCTGAATTGTTGATCCAACCATTGATACCTATGACTATGACTTATACACTTACAAGAAATATCTCACAAGATTGCATTCTTTTTTAACCACTTCACACCTATAGCCTTCATCTCCACTAGTCAAAGTATATTTGATTGTCTCACATATCTTCTTTTGGATAATTATCTTTCTAAAATTGTACATTTCCTTCACAAAAAATATGAAACAAACTTAAACAAGCCACCACATTGTGAGTACTTGCCATTTAATAAAGTATTCCTATAAAAGAAACAACCATCATCTAAAAGATATAAAAAATGATATAACAAGCCTCTTAATGATTTAGGAAGATGAATTGCACCAAAATCAAGAGAAAGATAGGAGGATATTTGTATTGAAATAAAATATTTTAAAGAAAATATGATGATTTAATCTTTGAGAAGTCCCATTTGAATGAGTTAATGAAAATGGTTAAATCAAGGCCTCTTAGATCAAAAAATATTTGTTATAACCTCTATGCTTCTTAAGCATACCTACAATGGAGTCTCCTCCACACCTATTAAAATGCTGACAATAAATCACGTTGACTTTATCTTTTGAAAGATCAAATAAATTTATTTCACAAACCTATCTATTCAATATGGTACTACTCAAAAAAAAAATTCTAATCATTATAATGTTAATATATTTTAAGTTTATTATGACTTTGTAGTTTTAGTTTTACTAAACGTAAATTCTTCACCATATATAAACCTCTATGTTCGACATTCATGGGAAGCTATTAAATGGGAAACAAAATTCTAAAAAAATATATGCACAAGGTATTTAAGTCTTCTTTCTATAATTTAAAAAAAATAAAAATTGGACAAATACACAATGAGTTTAAGGTTATGAAGCAAATACATATCAAAATTACAATTAACTCAACTTTAAACATTAATAGAATGTTGAATATTGAGGACAGAGTCATGAAACCAATTGCAATCACTAGGTATGAATGCTATAGAACTAAATTTGAAAGAATCAACTTGACATCTTTTTTAGAAAAGAAAAAGTTATGCTCTATCAAGTGTAACCCACTATTGTGGGTTTAAGGATGCAATTTTTCATTTTTATGCAAAGTGGGAAAAATGTAGCATAATAGTTCACGGTCTATTGAAAACTCCATTTGATATTGGATATGTCTCACAATTTTTTTTGAACAAAATGGTTTGATTTGTAAGCCTTCTTCCAGCACCCAAGTTTCAAAATTTTTTAAAATAGGTTCAAGAGAGAACCTACTCCATGTTCCAAATTTTCCATATTAATTTTATTAACAATTTTGGTATGGAGTTTGTGTTTTTGGAATGTCCCCATTCGAGACATTACTCATTTTCCTTTAATTTATATTATAGACTTCATAAAATCCCTTTTTCATATCCCCCTTCCCGAGTTGAATACTTTTCTTATATATAATATGATGAGAAGAGACACATCTTTTCAATTAATTATATTATTAATACTAATATAGGTTATTATTTATTAATATAATATTCTTAATATTAATTAATTTGTATGTTATTAATATCACTTAAACTATTTCATATTAAATAGAATATAATATCTCCTAACTTAAATAATATATTATTAATATTAAGAAATGATATTATTAAATTTTAAGATTTTATACTATTAGATTATAATATTTAGTTTATTTAACAATATTAAGTTTATTGAGGTAGATTAAATATTACAATAACATTTATTAAATACAAACATTATTTAGTTATATCATTTCATAACTTTAATCATCATATATTATAATAGTATTTATTTATCTATCTTTACTTAAAATAAAAATATTATTAGTTATTTATAATTATTATATATATTACTTATTTTTTGTATCTTAATAATTATATTATTTTAGCGAGGATATCACAATTTTATAAAAGGAAGCATTACAAATATATCTTGAACTTGAACCAGAACTTGAACTTCAAAGTTCAAAGTTCAAGGTTCGAGTCTTGGTATGCAAGTCCAAAGACCACCATTTAAAGTTCAAGTTCAAGAGCATGAGGGATCAATTCAAATATGCAGGTTCAAAGACATTGAGTTGAAATGGTAGTTCAAAGTTCAGAACTAGACACAAAGGATCAAAGTATATGCCTAAGCTCAAAATACAAGCTTCAGAGTTCACCGGTTCAAGATTTAGTTATCTAGTTCAGATTCAAAATAGAATTCCAGTGGACTTTATCTCAATCAATGACCACAATGGTTATGTAGGGGGCATCTAGAAGTGCGATCAATAGCTCGAAGACAGTTGAAGTTTCATTGCATAAAATATGTAGAGGCAAGGACCCCATCTTCTTGTAGAGATAAATATAAAGTACACATTGATGAAGTAGGAATTAAAGTACTCGATAGCTAATGTGTAGCTTTGACCAACTTCATGGGCAATCGGGTCTGAAATGGATTAATAGGCAACCCTTAAAGAAGAATACAGATATCTCAATTACTAATTAGTTGAAATTTTGGGATCACTATTGTCGCCATACACTAAATGGATAAGTGGAAAAATTTGTGGAAATGGAAGGAGCATCCAAATAGGGACTTCCTTCTTTTAGCCTAAGAGTAATTGTCTTCACTAAACTGATTCCTCACTCCCAATGAGAAGTGAATGACAAAGTGAATTAATTGTCAAATTCAATGTAGGTCACTGCATATGAATATCAATGGGACTAAAATTCTTCATCATCAAGGGAAATCAGGTGACTACAGATCCTTATGATGAAATAGTGTCCCTCGATGCTATATGATAGCTAAGTAAAGCCAAAGGGTCTATGCGTGGAGCATTTCCCTGTTTGATTGTAGGCATAGGAATGGAGAATAAGAATGCATATTGGGAATAGTAATGGCTATTCCAATAACAACTACTTTTTAGAATGGGTATAAGCTCATTTTAGAAGCAAATAGGAATATGTATTCCTATTCCCTATTCCAACTGACGAACCAAATGAAAAATAGAAAACGTATTCCAAATTTTTATTCTTATTCCAGTAACCAAACGAACCCTTAGTATTATTAGTGAGTGCTGAACAAGATTTGAATGTCAAATATGGAGAGAGACATGACCATGAGACCAAGTCGGGCTACACATATTGATAGTATGGCTAAAGCCGGCATCTGCTGTAACTGAATGACAAGAAGGGCCAACCAAATCACAAAATCGTCTTCGTCCCAATTATATCCCAAAATGGAGATAGGTTCTTGGTTGGGAAGATTGTGATGCGCAAGGATGCACGTGAAATGCTTGACAAAATGTCTGCAACAATTGGAGCAGAACATAGTTTGGTGGCGCTGATATGAGCATTTCGAGTGCGTGCCAAGCTCAGGTCTGAACACAAATCCACCTTGGATACAATGAAGGTAATGGATTGATCGGTACTCTCTAGCACCGACTTGCAAAGGAGCCCATTTATGTGAATGCTGCAGGGTTCGATCTGGAAGTCACAAAAGCCCATATTCAATCGATGATTTTACAGCAATAATTGAGGTATGAAAACCCTAATATGAAGAGTTGGGGATCCACATTCACTATTCTATTTTCACAGCCCCGTTGCACATGGAGAATGTGAACCGAATGTTTGACAGAATGCTCGAAGACATTCCCGAATATGCAGAGGCATAATGGTTGGCACTCGCATGAGTTAAAGTAAAGCCATCGAGCACCCCAACCATATAAGTGAGAAACAAGCCCAAATACAAGTTGAACCATTTAAGTGTTTAAACTTTATTCAAAAGAGACTTGAACCTGACAAATGTCCTCAATACTATGTTATTTAAACATTAAAACCCAGTAAAGTGACTAAGTGGGATATCTTTGAAGAATAAATTAAGAATTAGTTATTACAACTGATAATGCCCATCAGGGAATCAAGAATTTCAGAAGTGAGGAGCTATTTGAGGTACGATTTTAATGGAATAGGAGTTCTTCTTTTTTTGTCAACAGTTCTGAGGCTCCCAAGGGAGGAGAAAGTATTTTCTGATTGTAATAAAAGTTTAAAGAGGAAATGAGAGAGTACTTGATTTTTTTCTAGGGACCAATCGTGATTTTTTTTACTTGATTTAATGCATGATTGCTAGACCTTTCAACTACATTGGACCAAGATTTTATTGTATCCCTAGAATCAATGGACCTAGCAAGGTTATACCAAGGGTTCTTGCATTTTTTTAGTGATGTAAGTTTGGCTATATCATGGGTGCATCCTTTATGTTCTCTATATTAGTGATTGAGTGTTTTTGGATGATCAAATAATAATGAGGAAATCAATGATGCAACAAGCCTACATTAAATTCCTTTTTCTAATTGTTTGTACAATGACTATCTATGACTATGAACCCTTAGGGATTATTAAGAGGTGGCTCTTAGAAACTTGTAGATGGAGGACAATCACAATGTATAGTTATTTATAAAAACAAAGCCACTAAAATTGCTATATGGATGACTATAAGCAACTTCATTCTTGCAAAGGTGGACTATTTATTTGTCTCATATGTTTCACATTCTTTCATCTTGGCCACATTTTCAATCTAGGCAACCCCAACAATGAAGTGATTGTAAGACAACTAGTTGAGTTTCAACCTGTAAACCCATTTATTCTGTAAAGCCATTTTACGTGTAGGAAACTTACATAAATTTCAAGTCTAATTTTTCAACAAGGAGTCTATTTCTTCTATCATTGTATACTCCCACTAAATCTTTGCATCCACCTACACAACTTCATCATAACATTTAGGTTCACTAAGATTTATTAATAAAATAGAATACAAAGAGGGAGAAAATCTATCTGGAGGTCTACTTAGCCTTGTTGACCATATAACATTCACTAGAGTTTGTGGTATTTGTTGTTGTTGTTGTGGAGCATAAGGAACTATTGGAACATCATCTGGTACTACATAATCATTTTCTTTCTTCTTATGTTGCTGCAAAAGATCTTTGCACACCACTTTCTCATTAAATATGGCATTCATGCTTCTTATAATTTTATGATTTTCAAAATCAAAAATCCTATAACCAAATTCACAATGCCATATCCAACAAATATACATTTCTTTGACTTAGCTTTCAGCTTGGTTCTCTTTTCAGAATCTATATGTGCAAAAGCTTTACAACTAAATGTTCCGAGCAAAGAATAACTCACGTTCTTACTAGTTCATGCTTCCTCTAGAATACCATAGCCCAAAAGAGTAGAGGGACCTTTATTGACCAAATATATAACAATATTGATAGCCTCCACCTACACCTTTAAGGGCATTCTAGCATGCAACCTCATGCTCATTGCACACTCCATTATTATCTTGTTCATGCATTCAACCACTCTATTTTCTTGTTGAGTTGTTAGAAAAGTTTTTTGTCTACAAATACCATTAATGAAAAAAATAATCTTCAAATTCTTTGTTGTAATTTACTCACCAACATTATTAGATCTAAGACATTTTAGACTTTTACCAGTCTCATTCTCAACTGAGCATTTCCATTTCTTAAAAGTTATAAATACATCAAATTTATGTCTAAGGAAATAAACCCATACTTTTATAGTTGCATCATTAATAAATGTAACATAATAATGAGATCCACCAAGGGAAGATATTGGATCTAGTCCCTATACATCTGTATGCACAACCTCTAATTTCTCATTTCTCTTTTCCTTCCTACTCTTCACAATACTCACTCTTTTTTGTTTTCCATACACCTAACTTTCACATAAATCTATATTGATACATTTGAGACCTAGTAAAAATTTTTTTTGAATGAAGAAATTTCTTACCTTTCTCACTCATGAGCCCAAATCTTTTGTACCATAGTGATGTTTTAGAATCTACAACAATTGTTTGTTCTCCCTGCTCAACTATATCAACTATTTTTGAACATTCATTTTTTTCTAAAATAATTAAAGTAGAAGGAATAATATGGTCTACACATAGATATAAGGTGCCCACTTTCACACCTTTTGATACTATAGGGGAACCTTTTCAAACCTTCCAATTTTTATCATTAAAAGTAATTGTGCAACCCTCATCACCTAGATGCCCAGCTGAAATTAAATTCCTACTTGGCCTTGGAAAATGTCTTACCTCTTTTAGTAGCCAATGATTCTCATTCTAATACTTAATCTTAAATTTTCCCCTTCCAACAATTTGACAGGGTTCATTACCCTCAAAATAAATAAGCCTAGAACCCCCTTGGACATAATCAAGAAAATAACCTCTATGGGGAGTAGCATGAAATGAAGCCCCTAAATCTAAAACCCATGAATCATCAACACTTTTTAAAGAAAGAAGAAAAACATACTCTTTGGATTTTTTACTTACCATATTTTCCTCCTTATTCCCTTTTTGTTTGTCTCCTTCATTGTTCTTTTGATTCTAACAATCTTTCTTCTTATGCCCTAGTTTCCCAATACACTGACAATCTCTTGGTCCCTTGGATTGAGACCTCTTTCCCTTTGATTTTCCTCTTGAGTTTTCATGATTTCCAAAATTGTTTTCTCTCATATTCATTCTACCTCTTGTTTGTGCACTCAAAACACTTCTTGATGTAGATCCACTTGAGGTTTTCCTATGAGTTTCCTTACTCAAAATAACACTAATCACCTCATCAAATATTAGGGTATTAGATCCAGAAACATAATTACTCATAACCATTACCAAGTTATTCCATCTTTCAGGCTAAGAACACAAAATCAAGAGAGCCCTAATTTCTTCATCAAAGTTAATATTTACAGAAGATGATTGACTAGTAACCATATTAAACTCATTTAAATGATCTACAATAGCCCCATCTTCTGTCATCTTCATATTAAGGGTGACTGCAAGAAGTTTGGTAGCAATTCCGCGGAAGTCAGATCCACGGAATTGTACTTCTTAAAAATGGGTACCCGATTTTTTAAAAATCGGGTACCCGTTTCTAAAATTACGCTTCGGGCACCCGAGCCAAATTTTAAAAATCGGGTACCCGATATTTAAAATGGATCGGGTGCCCAAGCCGCTTAACTATCGGGAGCTTGCCTTTTTAAGAATCAGGTACCCGCATTTTAAAAAATCGGGTACCCGATTGCTTAAAAATCAAGTACCCAATTTGTAAAAGTTTATATAAGCGCTTTTTTGGCATTTTTGAGGTCATTTTCATGACCTCAAAAATGGGAGCCTGATTAAAGACGCATACGGGAGCCCATTTTTCAGCCCAACCGACTACCCCCTTGTTGCTAGTTTTCGATACATAGGTATTTTAATATGTTTTATACTATTTTACTTTATTTTTTTCAATTTTCAATTTAAATATGTATGTTAATTTATTATTTTTTCACTTTTAATATGTACATAAAATTGTAAATTTACATTGTTAATGAACTTAAATGTTTAAATTTTTGTATTTGTTAATTAAAATATAGTTTCGTAAATGTATATTTAAAAAATTATTATTTTAGATGTTTTGAAATGTATTTAATTTATGTATTTATTACAATGTTGAATGATTAGATTAGATGTAAATTTATTGTTTAAACATGTAATTTTACAAATAAATATAACCTCGACCTTGTTTTAACTATAACCTCGACCTAAAACCATATAACCTTGACCTTGTTTTAACTATAACCTCGACCTAAATTCATTGTTTAAACTATAATCTCGACCTAACCATATAAATAAAACCCTAAACATATATAAAATACTTAATCACATAGCAGTTGGCCACAGGATCCAAACAAAAAACTTATAGTATTTAAAATGATTTTACTTAAATTGTATTGTACTTTGTTTCATGGATCAAAAATGGATGATGTAAACTATTTTATAAATGTATATTCTTTTAGCCTTTCATACCCTGTGACATGTACAGTGGATGATTGTGCATTCCAAATTAAATTGCCAAGTGGCATTCAGAACAAATGTATATAAATTATTTAAATGGATTGAAATGAAGTAGTTAATATGAACTTTCATGTGGATGTGTTATTTATTTTACTTTTAGTAGTTTATAATTATTTAAAAATGAAATGTAAATGTGCTCATTAAGGAATGCAATCTCTTATGTTTTTTATAAATGTAAATTATTGTATGTATGCTATTGCTTGCTTAGTAAAACTTTTGATTAGTTCTTTGGATCCCTTGGCTGGGCGTCATTTAGGATTAGTTCTATAATGTCAATTTGTATTGAATTTAACTCTAATCATAACCCTTACTATCATCTTAACCTGAGTAATGTTAATTTGCTAAAACCTACACCAGGTAATATATAAATAATTAAATAACTTTCCTATCTTACCTTGAGTACTAATTTTATAAATGTCAAACCTTAAGATTGAAAGGTAACCCTGGCCCTTAACTAATTAATATTATACTTATAAACCAAATTGAATTAAACCATGATCATAAACCTAATTATATATCCCAAATTAAGAGTAGAAACCTTGAATTTAACCTTAAAAGTCCTTTCCCTAACCATTAACCAAATTGAACCATTACCCTAGAAGATTGAACCAAGTTAAACGTTGACCTTAAGACTAAACCAAATCACCCTAAACTAGAACTCAATAATATATTGAACACTTTAAAACAAAATTCAAACCTAACTTTTTTGAATTAATGTTGGTTTTTAATCTAAAAGCTCTAACTATAATTCTATATCTAAAACCAAATTTAGCACTTTAAAACTTAATTCAATTTATTAACTCTTGTCCTAATTGAAACCTAAGCATGTAAACCTAATCAAACAGTACAAACCAAATTGAACCCTAATCCTAAAACTAATTAAACATTGATATCAAGGTCTCAAAATGATACATCATAAAAAAATTAGAAGAGACTTGAACGAATCAGGCATCTAATTAAGTAACCCTCGCTGACCATCAAGAGGTGGAGGTGTCCACATCAATGCGAGTAGGAGCCTAGACTAGACCCTTGGATGGGTAGCCTAAATGTTTATTACCTTTGCAAAATGGAAGGCCACATAACAAAATATTGCCTTATTCTATAAAAAGAAATACCCACCCCCTAGTGATATATATAGTAAGATCTTTTTCCTAATTTTATTATCAATTTTTTTGGTTAGAAGATGATGATAGTTCAAAATGATTTAGAAGATAGGGATAAAATGAGAACCATCATTCCTAGAATGAAGATGCATTATTCCAAGTGATAAACCCATTTCTATCATAAATCAACTCCTCCATCCAAAAAATTAGTAATAAGAAATCCCTACGTCAAGTAATCAATGGAGGGCTCATAAAATTGATCAAGTGATCAACAGAGGGCTCATAAAATCCCTAGGTCAAGTAATCAATTGATCCCCAAGGGGAGATAAGAATCTCATTAAAAATTAGAGACATGACACTCCTAAATGCGTATCATGCAAAGTAATTATTGCCAAGGTCTTAGCCTCTAGACTAGAAGATATCCTACCCAAGATCATTAATCCTACACAAAAGTGTTTTGTTACTTTGGATATTTATGCATATTGGAGAACTTGATAACCTATTGGAAGACTTTGGATTGAGAAACATTTCTAGGATAGAGTGTAGGCATGCTCAAGTAATTGATTATGAAAATGTCTACAAAATGGTGGAATGGACATGTGCTCAATGTCTACAAATGTGCTCTATGACATGAGTATTTTCGACACCTTTCTAGAGAATATTTTTTATTAGCCAACTACTTTTTGTAGAACTTCATATGACTAGGTTTACAACAATAATGCATGAGTTAAGTTTTAGATTTTGATTCTTTGAAGAATCATGAAGTTTTTCGTATCCTTTCTATATAGTAGAATTGTCCCCTCATTCCCAAAAGCCCCAAAATTCCCCTCATCCCTAGGTGACTTAGTTAATGGGGATGCCTATTTTAAGTGTTGAGATTTGTACTTGTGTCACACAAGGTTTTTCTCTTTGTTCTTCTCCCTATTCTATTATGTTTGTAATATGGTCATATGATTGCATAGAAGGTTGACTCCTTTGAATGCTCTATGACAAGAGCATTTTTGACACCTTTCCAAGAATAATTTTTGATCAGCCAACTGCTTTTTGTAGAATTTCATATGACCTACTTTACAACAATAATGTCATGTGATAGATTTTAGATTCTTTGAAGAATTGTGAAGTTTTTTCTATCCTTTCTATATAGCATAATTGTCTTTTCCTTTGTCCTTGGTATTTAATGTTTTTTCATGTTGGATATGTCATTGTTGATAGAAAACTACTTATGTTAAAAAGCGGATAATAGTTAGGATTCAAACTACAATCATAAATATTTTTTAATCAAATCATAATTCTATCTCTATGCTTTCATTAGATAATTGTAACCTTAACTCTCATCTTAGGACCATAATAAATATTCGATACAGGTAAATATAATTTTAACTAAAACCATAATCCTAGGTAAGTTCCCTAACATTAAAGGATCACAATCATTATAATAATCTTAAGCTTAGCCATCATGAAAACTGTTAACATAACAAAATTGTGAACCATAACCTTGTCATAATCTTAACTTTGTTTCATCTTGAGACATGAACATGTATAATCCATAATGAGTTCATACTTAAAAATTTAGTATTTAATGTTTAATTTGACTTAAGTGTTTAACTTTATTTATTTAATTGATATGATTTTAATAAAGATATGCACATTTATATAGATCTAGTTGATAAATTTTAGATTTAAATTTTATTAAATAGTAATTTTGTCATACATGTATTATGTTGTGATGTATTTTTGATGTGTTTTATGTTTTATGTTGTTTAAATATATATGCAGATTATATTTGATGGACCCACCGCCACCCCCTCCCCCTCCCATACCCCCACCTCTGCCACCTCCATCTCCACCTCCACCTCCACCACCCACCGTGGATGAGCTCCGCAAGACCATGAGGCATAACCTCAATGACCTCATGAGTGATATAGAGGCTATCTGATGTGAGAGGCACCCCCCCTCATCTACTACGTCTTGCAGATAGCATACAAGGCGTGGTTGACTCCATTCATCATTTTGATTTAGACATCGATTCATTTAGATCATGGAGGGCAAGCATGCGTGCCTTCTACTTTGATGGCCTATCATACAGAGAGGTTTATAACCTGCATATAGGTAAAGGAAATTTTCAGCATTATTTTGTAAACCCTAAGATGGGTGAACCAATTAGTGAGAAGAAGCCTCACATTTCCATTAGGTGGTGTACACATCCGCACATAGCAGCACATTTTTGGGAGCAGTGGTAGATGGTATTTGATCATCCACCACACACTAATCATGAGGTGCCCATGTACTTCCTTAGGAATTTATGGGTTGAGTTTGAGTTGGGTTTGAAACCCAACTATTTTGATATGAAAGCATTTCAGGGGGTTGGTAGAGGGATGCCTCAGGATAGGCCCGGGGCAAAGCTGAGTGACAGAACAAGAAAGCGTAGGCGAGTTGAGCCCCTTGTACCTCTTCCTGCGCCTGTTGTGCCTTCTCCTCACCATCATCATGCAATTTCATCTACTTTTACCCATTTGAGTGCCCTTTCGGGCAATTAGTACAATAGTGGACGTAGGCGGTACATGCTCCTCCACTTGGACATGTTTGTACTAGCTATGGAGGCATATGCATAGGCCCCCAGAGCGATCCTGGTGTAGCACACGATGGCCATTATGCTGAGGGTGCAGATTTTGATGATGATGTATATGCTACCCGTGGTGATGGTAGTGATGAGATAAATGTGTCATCATTTGTTGACCTCATGTAGCAGGGAGAGCTTGGAGAGAGTCAAGAGCAACAGGTAAAATTTTAATTTCAATATAAATATAAAGTGCACATAATTATTTACTTTCTACATATATGTGTAATTGTATTAACTATATTAATTTGTACTTTTCAAATAACAGAGGATGGATGACACTGTTCCTCCTAGGAGGCAGTATAGTCTTTTTTTGAGACCTACAGATGTTGGCGTCCCTTATACGGTATGCACTTTGAATTACACTATAAAAATGTACATTCAAATTCAAATTTAATAACATGTGCTCATATGTTCTTTTTATTTGATTTTGTAGGGATTGTCTGCATCTACACATACTGATGTTAGTACAAGTCCTACTCCAGTTACCACTGAGGCACAGCCTCAAATACATGTGGTATGAACTTTTGACTGAAGACAAATAATTTGTATTATTTTTATGTATGTACATTATTATTAACTTATAATCTAAACAATTTTGACTCACATGTATATATATTTTATGTGTTTTGATTTTACGAACAGAAGCATGGATATCATACTCATCCATACAGGCCTCGGTATAGTCTATTTTTGACTCCATCTTATGATTATCGTGCTAGCATACCTGTAGACACATCTGTGACATTGGGTACCACTCAGGTATGATATATACATGTTTAATTTATAGTGTATAAAAAATGTAGTGTACAAATTATGTACTTTGTAATTATATTCATGTATATTTAATTTTGACTAAACATTTATGTATCCATAATTTTAGGACTATGTCACCACGAGTGTTGCTGAGAGCATAGGACTTAGCCAGATGGAGGTACCTACATCATCATTTGAGGTCAGTATTGTTATTTATGTACATAATGTATAGTTCATTATGCTCTAAAATCAAATTAAAAAAATGTATGTATTGTAAATTACAGGACCTCACCACTGCTGCATTTGGTAGTTTTGACAGTGTGCCTCCTCTCGTTACTAAGGGACACCCATCTCATGTGATATAATTTATTTTATTATGTAGTGAATATTTAATTTATTTGCAAGCTAGATTTTGAGACCCATTTCAATTAAGCAAGTACATGATGAGACGTGCCTCCTGTTACACAGGGTGATACATCTACCTCACAGGGTGTCCGACATGACGAGACGACTCATATTACACATGATGATCCATCTGAGTCCTCTTTGCATGGAGCAAAGAGGACATTTGATCAGATAGATTAGGTCTTTTTGGCACCTATAGATTGTGTTTTTATGATGTATATATATATATATATTATTTATGATGTATGTACACTTTGTGTTAGGATAGTTAAAACTGTATGTTAGACCGTGTATTTTTTCACTTCATAGATCATGTTATGATGTATGTTAGACCATGTACTATTTTTTTATGATTTCTTATCATGCTTGCGTATGTAGTACATATATTACTATGTTTCACCATGTTTTAAGTATATTCAAACCATTTTCTTTATTCTGACATATTTTATTCATGAACATATGACACATTTTGTAAGTATATATGCAAGATGAACAATAATTTTAACTATCTATACAACATTATTGGATAAATATCACATCAAATTTATGCATTGAGATAATTCATACAAATAAAATTGACCTACTTGATTAAAAAATGTATTGATAATGTACCTAACAATGTGTCATAAGTGATCTTAATGTGTTGTTTGGTAATGTAAGACTCATTATCACCTAATAAGACCTATTATGTGGTAGTAAACATATGAATAGCTATCATAACATATAACAGACATAATGACTTATTAGGACTCCCATGTCCCCTTAAGACACACATGTATGGATAACGTACCTAACAATGTACATCATAAGTGATCTTAATGTGTTGTTTGGTAATGAAAGATATAATCAATACAATGAATACAATGAGTAATGATCTAACATATAATCAATACAATGAATAATGATCTTTAAATTATCATGTGCAAGTGACTTGTTTTTAATATTACAATCAATAGTAATTTGAAACTTCAAACAAACATTAATTTAAACATGCTTGAATGTAAAAGTAATAGAACAAAATAGGAGGTCATTACTTAAATTGACAATTAATTTATAATAATTTATCAAGTGCACATAAACTTTCAAATAGAAGTAAACTCTCATTTTTGAATTAGTTTGTACAACATATTTCACAATATATGTAAGACAATGTCAGTGATATATTTATAGTTCACTAAACTCATTTGAAACATAAAATTGGTTGAACGCATCTCTTCAAATGAGGTCTTGTAAAATAAAAATGTAAAACAAAAACACACATGTTAATAAACACATAAATTAATATTCAAGGTATCTGAACTATGTAAATATATATGTGTAATTTTTATGTACTTACTATGTGAAATTGCACAAGATGTTGATGTTCGATCCACTTTAACATTTAAATTTGCATAAATTGTAATTGAGACCTGAATAAGAGGTATATAAGTTCTCTAAATTGGTATTGAAAACACAAACATACATGTAATTAAATTATATAAGTACATATATATAAAAATAATACAATAATGAAAAAACTTACATGTGTTTGATTTAAATGTAGTCATCCCATTGTACCATCTGCATCCTCTCTCTTTTGCAATGCATCTATGATTGTCTCGTGCTCATCCATTGAAATTGTCCATAATACCTTATTGGTGGGTCTCCCTTTGTATCTTTCTAATTTGTATTTGTTGCCACAACCAAATGAGAATAGTGTAAAATCTTCTTTTCAGTTTGGTAGTCTTCAAATGCTAGCAAACCATTTCTTCTTGTTAGGTATCTACGTAGCCAGGTGCCAGCTACAACAACAGACCCGATTGGATACTCAAAACCATCACCGTCTACTTGATGACATGTCATTTTTTTCTTAGGTTCCACACATCTAGCTAGCCAATACTCAATCTGTTCATCATTATCACTAGGTGCAATAACAACATAAACATGTCCTACAAGATAAGATAAAGTATAGAAACACTTTAATCACTCATGTACATATGCAAATTATATAAATTGAAGCATGAGATCGCAAAAAAATCTAATTAAATTGTGCGTACCAGGTTCTATGAGGTCTGAAATACGATCATAGTCTTCTGATGCAAAAGTAACATTTTTGCCTTCATTTACTATATCATCTTCAAAATGTGTGTCAGTAGGTGCTAATGATCTTTGTTGCCAATCTTCAACCCATTATGTATTCTCACATTCTTCCCATTCACCTACAAGACAAAATTGACAAAAACAAGCAAGCTCCCTAATCCATATAGTCCAAGTGTTAGAATCTGAACTCCTAAATGAATGCCATTTAGCTGAACCACTAATTGTATCACAATCATATCTTGAAGGGATATTATTTTCTTCAACTAGGTAGAAGAAACGTTTGATTGTAGAGTTTTGACTTGATCTCGTGTATAAATATTTGTCACACCATTCGACAATCTCATGTGCATTTTTGAATTTAGCTCTTTCCTCAAATTTTAATTGCTCTTTACTAAGGGCTCTCTTCACACATGCACCAGCAGCATCATGTTATCCTTTACCATGTCAAGCCTCAAAAAAACTCCACACATGTTGGATGCTAGTTTGCTTATGTGTCCTACTCAACCAATAGAACATTCTAGCATTCTTGAATTGTCCTGTACAATTATCTAACCATATCCAATGTTGTGTCATTTGAATTTGTCTCTCTTTTAAATTATCATAAAAGACCTTGAAACAATATTGGACAAACTCAGATGAATGGAGTTTATTATCACTTAAATAAAAATGATACTCTCTCAATATTTTTCGATCCTCCTCCGTACTATCAGATGCATGTCTATAAACTATATGAACATAAATTGTTACTTGCACTGAATTATAATATTGTGGTTGTACCTCTTCTTGCGGTGCAAGCGTGTAGTTCTCTGCAAAGTCAACAATTGAAAGTATAGTACCAATTGGAAATGTATTCTTACATATGCAAAATTTTCCATCAAGCCATCTAGAATATTGAGAGTGTTTAACATATTTTGGTATGATCACACTCTTAAACTCATCCATAAATGCATGACAACTAACTTTATCTGTAACTAGATCACACCTTCTTCCAAACTTCCCATCCTTCAATGGATATTCAATAGTTTTGAATCTTTTTACCTCAACTAATTGTTGTCCAAAAGTAGTCAAAGCATTTTAATGCAAACATTCATCTAACAAAGAAGGATTGCTGCACATATCACATGTACTAGAAAGACATGCATTGAAACGAAAGTATTGATCATTAGGTGGCTTACAAAACAAACCTGATATGAAATCTTTTATAGTTTGAGGTGGTATTTTTATACCACATTCTTGCAACATTTCTTTACTATGCATGGTACCACGTATAGATTGAAATACATCATAATCGTAACAAAATTGAATATGAGTTTTACAACAACATGTGATTCTTTCCTTGTTAATCCTTACATACCATGGTTTACACTTTTCAAAAGATCTTTGACTAATGGTAATATTTAATACCTTACCATCTACAAATTTTTTAAACAATTCAGTTTGAGTCATGTCCAAAAGGTGTTTAGGATGTGGATCACGTATTTTTCACCCAATTCTCAATTTAAGAACATCTCTTGAATTAGGTGATACTCTTGTATTATCATGCCAAAAAATTTCAATCAAACTTTTGATTTCACTAGTAAGTTTTATATCACATCTCGGGAGTCTACCACTAGAAGTCCATAAAATATTTGTTGGATCACGTTCAAAGTTAACCCTTCTCTTTACAGCTCTTTCTAAAGTCTTACGATTCACATTAAGATATCCACTTATGTTGCTAATCAATCTTTTGTCAGATGTTGATTTATTAACTAAAGCTGTTGTTATTGATCATCGTGCTGCATTCTTATCTTTAGACCGACTTCTCTTTCCGATAACATCAAAGGCACTAGCAACAGTGGATACAACTTGTTTTAAAGACTCATTTTTATTCTTGGGTTTTGCATACATTCCAAACCTTCTCATTACTTTTCACATTTTAGACATTTTAATTAGTTGCAACATTAGCTAACATTGAAACCCAAATTTCTTATTATAAAAAAAATGCCTATACAATCTATTAGCATGTGTCCTAATTTGTCTCCATGAAACCAATCCCTCAAGATTATTTAACACATCATTAGGAATATGAAAATTATGTTCAGACACTTTACTATCATCCTGACATGTTTGTTCAGTAGTTGGTGTTTCTATGTCTACATTCATGCTATTTTAATTTTTAGACACTTTACTATTTTCACTATTATTTGGGATTTGAATATCATTTTCAAATTTTCTTGGCATTTCTTTTGGGGCAAGCATTTCAATTGGAGTGTTTTGTGCATGATCGTTTGACAATTGCTTCTCATGAAGAAAATCTAAATCGTTTAAATCATAAAATGCTTCTAAAAAATCACCAATTTCATCACAAGAGAAAATTTGAGGGTTTGGAGACACATCTATATTGAACGCATAATTAGAATGTGCACCTAAATTTTCTTGTATTGGGTTCTCTTCTTTGACTTCTTCATCCATCGTGGTATCTTCAATGTCTTTCTCCTTTGAAACATTGTTCAAGTCTCTAATTCTCTATCTTCTCTCTCGTTGACGTTGTGCTTCATTCTCTTTATTTGCTGAGTCTTTGTTGTTTTGATCCCATGTTTACACCAGTTTTGAATTTGAATCAGTAGCCTACAAATTGTATAAGAGGACAAGAAAATAGAATAAGCGTGACGAAATTCAGTGTTGCAGGTCAAAATTGTTGTTCAATCATTTCAATCATTGAAATTGGGTCAATGGGGCAGCTTTTGGGACCCAACGGGTACATAAAAAATGAGTACCCGATTTCTTAAAAATTGGGCACCCGATTTTTTAAAAATCGGGTACTCAATTTTTAAAACAATCGGGTGCCCGATTTTAAAAAAGTTGGTATAACGGTTCAAAGAAATCGAGCACTCGATTTGTGAATTACAAATTGGGTGCCCGATTCGTGAGACATGAATGAGAATTTGGCATGGCTCCCGACTTTTGCATGGGGTTTTGCCTTGGGGAAAGGCATGGCATAGGCTCGGTCCCACCAAGCCATGCCTTTGTGCTCCTTTTTTTTTTCTAAGGCATTTAATCGACAATTTCTAGTATTGTCGTAGTTTTTTTATAGTCATTCCTATTGAATTTTTTGACGAGACAAAAACCAATTATAGGTCTTGCTGTTCTAATTTCAAAAATGTAAATTTTATAGTGTTATTAGTTTATTTTCTATTTTTCCATTATTTATTAATCAAAACTATCTCCTAAACGTTAAAAAGTGACATTCACTAAAACTTTAATAACTTTTTTATTTTATAATTTTTCTTAAATTAATTTATATGTCATCAATCTACATACAATTCTTTTGATGTTAAAAAAAAAAATTGAAAAAAGTGAGATTTTCATTAAATTATGTTGTCCATACACGAGAGGTTTTAAAATTTACCTTTATAGCCAATTAATAATTAATAATAAAAAAATTATTCAATAAAAAATTAAGAAAAAATATTTTCATCAATCTTAGGTGTATTAGGTAACTCCCTTTAAAAGAATTTGCAAAAATTCATTTATTTGTGTCAAATTATGGTGTCCGTACATGAGCATGGTATGGTCCTGAAATAGGCATTTTGAAAAAGTGGTTTTTAAAGATCCATACCAAAAAAATAATCTATCATATGGGTGCACAAATAAATTACATATTCAAAAACTAGATTCCGAACACTAAAAATTTTATTTCTAGAGTTTTTAAATATTCAATTTCTAAATACCTCAAATTTTGATATCAATTGACAAAAAATTTCAAAAACAGGAAAAACACTTCCACTTTTTGGCCAAAAGTGAGACCCAACTTCTTGCACTGACCCTTAAATAAATGCTTTATTAGAAATACCTTGTTTGAAGCATAGGGATTTTCATACTATAAGGAAACTCAAGTGCAGAAACAATTTCCTACACTAATCCCTTAAGGAAAGTATTGTGCAAATTCCTATTAAATTGTTACAATTTCAGATTCGGTATTATGTAAACAATAATATTGTAGTCAAGCATGAATATAGAAAATAGATAGAGAAAGAAAACACATATTTACACAAATATATGCTGGTGGGGAAAAACCTTTTGTTAAAACAACCCCACCCCTCCAAAACCTGCACAATGTATTATCTTCAACACAAAGGTTACAACACACTTGCAATGCAAGTTCTTTCAGGACACGGAAGAAAAATCCAGTAGCAACCAACAATACACTTTTCACTCTCTCATATCTACAACCCTAAAAAATGCTTATATCATGCAATTTCCATTTTAAGGGAAACTTCCAAAGAACAACCCTATTAGAGTTGTACCATTCTCTGAAAAAATAGGAAATCCTAATTTTTTTTTTCTGGGGGTGTGCTAGATGGAGACTCAAGTGTACAATACTCAATGATCAATTGCCACATGTCTTCACATCTTCACCCATCATCAAATCTTCTAGAGATAGCTCTTACACATCGTAGAAATTCATCATAGCCATTTCAGCCATGATTTCCTTACGTAAAATTCAAGATGTCAACACATACAAGTAGAGAGACACATCAACATGCTAACTAGACATGTACACTCACACATAATTACATTATTTGCAAAAAAAACATTTAGAAAAAAAAAATACGAATAGGAATTATCCAAGGTTGAGACACCTTATTCCTACCTATCTAGGGTTTGCATCAACTTTCCATTCATCTTCAATTTTGTAATATTAAATGGCAATGATTATGCTAGGCATAAATGAATATTTCCAAGTGTTTTTCTATCCAAAATATCCCAGTCCTCATCTATTATAGTTGTCAGTTTCTTGGATTTTCCTTACAATGACTACCATAAATCCTTGTTATAAAGATAGTCCTCCATTTGCATTTTCCATAATTGAAAGTTCTTCCCATTAAACTTCTCAACCTTTAGCTTACCCTTGTCTTCCATTGCTCCCACTCAATCGTGAGACTCTCATTCAACTGTGAGACCTTCTTGTAGAGGATAACTAAAAATAACCTTTCTCTAATACCACTTGTAGGATTAATGAGACATAATTAAAAATTACATGCAAATATAACCAATATCTGAAAATAACAAATTACACAGAAGAAAACACAAGACACAAAGATTTCATGTTGTTCACCCAATCTTTGGGATGCGTCTACCAAACAACGAGTCCAATATTCTTATTATATAGTTATTGCAACCTGATTACAATTTGCAATCCCTTACAACTCAATATCACCACAAGAACCTACAATCTCATCATACTTAATAAAATCCCTAATCCTAAGCCCTTTTATATAAGATTTTTCTACTTACAAAATTAGGGCTCAAATAAGCCAACCAATATAAAAATATAAATCCTAGCACCTTTTACCACTAGTACAAAAACAACATTATATGATTAAATAAACTACTAGAAATTGTAGAGATATGACTAATTTTGGTCATGTGACCATTGGTAGTTTATTGCTAGACATTTATCTTGCAACCAAATTTATGACTAAATTACTATAATCATTGATTTAGTCACTTATTATTATTATTATTTGGTAGTTTATTGTTGTTTATTTGGTCATTGATTATTGTTAATTGGTAGATTATTTGATCATATTTGGTAGTATATTTGTTGGTTTATTTAGTCATTGATTTGATAGTTTATTCAATTGTTGATTTGGTAGTTTATTTGATTATTTATTTAATCAATAATTTAGTCATAATAGGGTGATAGAATTGAACCACCATCCTCCTACTTATAAAGTAGGTGCTCTTCCATTGAGCTAATGCCCTTTATAGAAACTAAAGAAACTACTTAACTTGAAGCCAAATAAGAACTAAAATAAAAAAGAAAATACATATACATACATACATGAAACGTTTAAAAAGAAGGAAGATAAATGTACAAAGAAAAATATATAAAATGGTATGAATTTGAAAGGATGAATTAATATACGAATTAATAATATTTCATATATTAATTCCATATTTATTAAGTTGATATTATTTTATACCTATCACAACCCACTCTCCCCTTACCCGAATAAATCAGCTCTTATTGCCACTTGGAATTATTTAACAATTCTTTATCTTTTATTAAATTGAAATAAAATCATTCTATTTTTATTTGTTAAGGGTAAAAGTTGTTAATAAGTATAGCTATTTTGTCAGTGGTATGAGAAGCCTTCACTCGTTAGTTTCTCTCTTTCTGGAGTAAAAATGGAGGACCGTTTCTGTTTGGGCAACCATCCATCAACTCCAAACCACCCTCCTGCATATCAATTTCAAGCAAGGTAGGCTTATCACAGGATCTATAAGAGAAAATCTAAAGGAGCTCACAAGCCATATATATATATATATATATATATATATATATATATATATATATATATATATATATATATATATATATATATATATATATATATATATATATATATATATATATATATATCTTAAGAAAAAGAGTCTTTTTATTGCTTAAAACAACAAACACAATGGTTGCAAGAAAATGTGCCAAAGGCCTTCTCATAGAAAAATCTTTCATTGCTGTCCATGCTTCTACAAATAATGGTAACTAGTCAAATGGTAATGGAAAGGTTGATTAGAAGAATCCCATCTCTCATTCTTCTCATGCAGGACTCCAGGTTTCTACTTCTTTTCACTGCTTCTTGATGCTGATAGTATTAGGCCATTTCATTAGTTGAAAGTGGATGCATGCTAAGGTTATTGATTCTTGTTTCAAGAATGCATTTGTTTCATAGCTTGTAGATTATTCTATGTTATTGTAAGCCTTTCTTTGTTCATTGACTCCACCTATGGTCATTCTTTCTCAAGGTATGATTAATAAATGAAAGTGCCTTTCATGGTGAAAAGGTTGTGGCTCTTTTCGTTCCAACCTCCTTCTATGTCATAAAGCAGTTTCAAGCTTAGATCTATCTTGTTGCATGGAAAATTAGTTTGTAGGTAAGAGGTCCTCCTTGTTAATGTCTTGTGCATTTAATCTGGCTAAGCTGGGTAAAGGAAACCTATTTTTCTTTATTGTGAGTGTTTTTTTTTAAAAGTTTACCCTCCGATAAAGATGTTCTCTTGCAGATAAAGTTTCCTATGTGAATGTATTTCTAGACACCCTGGTAAAATTTTTTTCTTTATATAGATGAAGTTCCATTTACATGATGTATTCTTCTATGAATTGCTTCCTATTTTTATCATGTTGAAGTCAAGTGAGTTGTGTTGTTTTGTCTAATTTTTCTTTTAACTAGGCTTGTCTTGATTGTTGCAACCACGGTTACCAATAAACTCCATAAAGAAACAAGTTTTGGGCCTTGGTAACTAGATTTATATATGATATATGTGAAATCTTAATTTTAATGAAATTTCTATGCCTCACATGTTGGGTCAAACTTGTGGTGTCACCTGTGTCAATAATTTAGAGGCTTGGGTCAACTAACAATATGTGGCTATCAATTTTATCCATCATTAAAAGGTAGTTTAGCAAGATTTTTTTTGCATGGTTCTTTGACTATGTTTGAGAGGTATTCTATGCTGTAATCTAAAGATATTATCATCTTAAATGGTAAATGACTTGATTATACTTTAAAGTTACAAAATGGATAGTCCTTGCACTAATTCAGTAGAAGCAAATGGAAGACTTTAACAATATTTAGGCTTGTTCATGTTTTTTAGTAGTGATAGAGGACCATGCTCCTTAGATTAGATTCTAGCCTTCAAAATAGGTTTGTTCCTACCTTCTCAGAGAATATGTTCATTGTTTTAGTCTTCATATTGAGTTATTCATATGTGCAGTTGAATGGCCATGCGAAGTAGGTCTTGTCTACCACACCACTAGTTAAGATTTTGCTTAACTAAGTATGTAAGTTGTCTAGGGATTAGTTATATTCAAGATTTATTTTACTATGACTTTATTAATAATTTTTAGGAACTGGTAACTCATGAAAGGATGTTGGCCTTTAAAGTATCATGTTTCATAGATGTGGCCATTCATGATGCATACATGACATTTTAGAAAAGACATTATTGCATTCTCCATTATTTCCTACATTATGTATAGAATCTATAAATTTGGGGAAAATAATATGATCACATGATGAGTGGAAAGTAATGGTGTCATGCTTGTTACTTGATATACATCTTGTGTATTTATGTTTTATGAGAGGAATTTAAGATAGAATAATCAACTATGAATACTAATTGATGGAGAAAGGTTTTCATCATTAGCTATGTGATAGGCTTAAAATATACGTATTTATAACATGTGTCAATAGAGAATTGATGGTAATACTTGTATTCCCTTTAGGAAGTTGGATTAAAACTTCTTGCTAGAGATGAGCTAAGATGCTATAATTAATTGATCTATGATTAATGGACTTATGCTTTTATCTTTGTATGTGGCTGAGTATATGGAACTCAATGATGGATAAACCTTGTTGTGTTTTATAAATGGTGGAGAAGGGACTGTGAATCTAAAGTGATAACAAAGAAAGTGTTGTTTGTTATCTTATTGTTTTATTAATGTTCTTGATTTGTGTAGCATGATTCCATTACTCCTCTTGGTTTTACTTGATTAGGCTATCTCGTTGTCAGGCTGGGTATCTTTCATGTCAAGAAAGATTCCAGGAAAGCTTAATAGTTTTGTGGTAGGTTGGTAAAGCACTCCAACAATATTCTCACCCCTGTGTTCTTAGACAAGTTCTGGAGCTTCTTTCAACTTGGTTGACATGGTTAGGCCACCTGGTATCTGGTATTTGGTATTGGTAATCTGGTAATGAATTTATAGTTTCTTTTAATTTGAGCATATATGTATATGTATCATTTTAATTAAAGTTAATGATAGTTAATCAACTAATGTTGATTGCTCAATGTTCAAAAGACTTTGACTCTCGTTGATTTTTTTGCAATTTATGGAGATGGCTGATGTGGCATTTGTTTTGTAGGGGCAGTCATTACAATACCAAAGAAATATAATATCTAAACTAAGATTTTAAAAATAAATCAAAATAAGAAATAAAGAAAGAGAATGTAAAAGAAGATAGGTATTTGAACTAATAACAATTCTAATATTAAAATAATATTAAATTATTAGAAAAGTGTTGCAATTTCATTATTTTATTCTAAAAGTTATTTTTAATGTTTATATTGGTATTTTGGAATAAGGAAAAAGAATACGAAAGATTATAGAAATATTTGATTTAATAATCTTAAGAAAACGAAAATAAAATATCAAAATGGGGGAAATTAATAAGAAAGAAAAAATTAAATAATTGAAATATTAAAACATTATTAATTTTAAATTAAAACAAGCAAGAAATTGAAAAGGAATAAGAAACAAAAGATTTAAAAACAACTTTTAATATAAAATTTGTCAAACATACCAAGGTTAATAGCTACTACCTATCGTCAAAATAGGTTGAGAATAAATATTATTCCCTCCATTGAGCTCATGATATAGCTACCGAAATGCAACCCTTTCTATCATGATACCATAGTCCTTTTATTTTATTTGAGATAGCTAGAAATAATGTGGACAATTGAGAATGTAACTTACCAATATAATAACATTATAACATTGAATTCTATTGTTGAAAAAATGTTTTAATCAGAAAATAGAATATCCAAATATAGAGAGAAATCCATGTGATATGGCTCTAAGCTCTGCCATAAAATGGATCTGTGCAAACAACTAAAATATATGTTTAAAATATAGTAATATGGATCTGTGCAAACAACTAAAATATATGTTTAAAATATAGTAATATGGATCTGTGCAAACAACTAAAATATATGTTTAAAATATAGTAATATGGATCAAATTATAGAACATAGATTGTATTTTCTTTTGACATGAAAAATCTTTGTCCACGTTTGTATATGTTGATTTATGGTTTTTAATTGTAATGCAACTTACAAAGAACATATTACTAAAGATAAAATTAGTAATATTCTAGGCACAAAATGAAGTGAGATTTAAAGGAATGATTATGTTGCTTGCATGAAGAGGAAGAGACATTTTTATCAAGTAATCATAGTTATTTATGTTGTTGAACATATGTTCTTTAAATTATTGTGATTTATTATTATATCAATTTCATTAGAAACATCTTCCTTTACATTTATCTAACCAGAAAAGTGCATGGTGTGGCTAGTAGATACTTCGATATAAATTACTCATGCATTGAAAGTGGATGTATATAATTTCTTGCATGTATTGTATTTTGCTGGTCAATGCAAAAACAATTTAGAAGTGTGTTATTTTTAATCTATCTACACAAGAAATCAAATGCTCTAGTTTATTTTGTTGTTGCTTGGAACGATATAGATTTGCGATGGGCAGGCTAAGGAACAACCAACAATATTTCAGTATAAATTCAATGCATCCATAAAACATAATACAACCTGATTATAGGTACAATTTCATTTATCTAACAACTTCCATATTCATATCTGACCAAGTGTAGAATAACTTCAAACTCCATATAGTGGCAAGCCAATTTTTACAAATGAGTAAACTAGGGCACAATTTGTTTACATTTACTAAGTAAAATATAAATCATGATATAACTTGTTTTTAAATTTACCTTAATGAATCAAATCAATCAAATTGTCAAATATGGTACATTTATTCAGGTAAAGAAACACTGCCTTCAGGAATGAGGTGTACAAGGTCCTTCACTCCTACGTCACGCTTGATCATTAATTCAATAAGGTCTCCAAAAATGGATCCCAATAAATTTAGCAATGCAAATATGAATACACTTAAGAATGATGGGAGCAAACTCAAAAAATTTGGAAAGTACAATTGTGACTACATGAGAGGTATTAAATCCTGGAAATGCACCTTCCCAAGCCTTCTTTGGGCTCACACTATTAAGTGGAGCTCAACCAAAAGAGTTTACTCTAAGGAATGCTTATGTATCTACTACAATGATACTCCTAAAAGTCATCAAAGTTTTAACAATACCCATAGTCCATTGTCCCTGACCACCAAACAACACATGCCATAATGTGAGAATTGCCAAACTACATTAGAGTTTGACCCAAAAGGATGAAATATATTCACAGTAAAATAGCCCATAATTTATACTACTAACTTGTGAAAATCAAGAACTTCCTCTCTATAGGAAGAGACAAATTTCTAGAAAGAAATTAGATGATGTCACAACAACTCCCATGTGACCTCCAAAGTATATTGTGATTAAGCACAGGATTGCACAAATCGTAGAGCAAACTCTAGATACATATCTAGGTGGTGGTATCATGCCAACATCTATACCATGGCTTCTACCTAATTCATTATAATCTTAGTACTAACAAGTATTGCCAAAGCCAATCCCACTATAAAAACTAGCTCCCAGCTAATACAAAGGCACCTATAACATGGTTTCTACCCAATTCAATATAATCTCAGTGCTAACAAGTATTGCCAATGCCAATCCCACTATAAAAACCAGCCCCTAGCTAATACAAAGGAACCTATAGTTACACCAATAGCCAATCAAAAAATAACCCTCTTTTGCAATTGACTAGTTTGATTTTGTCTTTCCGTCTCATAGTTTTGTTGGCCTAGTTTTTCACCTTGTATAATTTTGTTACACTCTATAGTGAAAAAGCCATTAGTTCTATGTTTAAAATGTGAGATGTGTTAAAACCCTAGATGAAATTATTAAAAAATTTCATGAAACCATTGTTATGTGCCTTATTTTTTCAAAATTTCGAAATGTATTGTATTATAAAAATCACACGGGAAGCTTATTACCCTAAGGTTTTATCTTTACCTTTTCCTGTGTTTCTTTTAATTTTACTTTCCTAGAATTTAATCATCTTTTCCCATAAAACCTTGCTTTAACTGTGGTTCTACCTTTGTTAATTCCTTAACACTTTCCCAAAGTATCTTAACCATTGCAGGGTTTGTGTTTGATAACTGTTGATCTTTGAAAGATCTATGGTGATTGCTTGCCTACAATATGAATTTTCTTGACCTTTAGTAAAAGTGGGGAAGCACCTACTTGCCACAGAGCACTTTGTGATGTTCCCTTGAAATGTGCCACAAAAGTTTGGAGATGTTAGAATGACTTTAGAATTGTCAGGTGGCTGTCAAAGCACGCTGAGGATTTTAAGCAATTTCATTGGTCGAGTTGAGTAGTGGGGTTACCTTTTTGTGTTATGACATTACATCGTCGATATTTGAAAGATCTAAAATAAATGTATTACTACAATGAAAAGATGTGTGAAGTTTAACTAATGTGGGAAAGCACCCTAGCAACACATGTGATCAGTGATGTCATGCATCCCAAATTTAAAAAGGCATTGAAAACAATTGGAAAATGTCAGACACGTTAGAAAAAGAAACACAATCCATTGTTTGCTCTTGCTAACTGGGTCATAAAAGGTATGAGATATATGCACTGTTGATCTTGGGGAGATCACTGAAAGGCACATCCTTGCAACATAAAAATGATAGAAGTTTAACTAAAGCAAGGAAGCACCTACTTGCCATGTGGAAAAGTGAGGCCAGTCATTCAAACGGTCGTTTAGTCATGCCAGGTTGGAAAGCATGATGACATGGTACATGATGATTGATGGAGTGGTCTACATGTTCATTGAGTTGGAAAGTGATTGTACTAGTGGGCCCATAACTTTGAAGCATAATTATAAAGATAGAAGGATTTTCATGATCATTGATCTTTAGAAGATCGACGATCGATACATACCCACTTCATAAAAGTGAACGAAGTTTAACTAAAGTGGGGAAGTGCCCTATTGACATGTGGCAATTTCCAAAAAGGGTTAATGCAGTGATTCTAATTTCAAACTAAGTCATCCGATTATTGATGATCAATAGTGGAATTTTAAACTTCACAACATGATATGAAATATGACTATTGAAGCATTAACTTTGATCAATGTTGTTTTGTGCAAACTTAATGCTGTAATAAAACTTCCAATTCTCCATTATTGAGCCATAAGATTGCAGAATTCTCATAGTGCAAAGATTTCTAGAGCTAAGGGCCAAATTTTCCAAGTGTTCAACATATTGCTGAGAAATTTTCAAAGAAGAAAAAGCAAGAAAAATGGGTAAGTCATTTGAGCTTCTATAAAAGTGAGAAATTGTAATTGCATTAGGGTAAATTTCAAAAATGCCTCCACGAAAGGATTTTTTGAGAAAAGTAGATTATCTAAAGAGGGTGGTACATGATGATTTCCTAGAAAAAATGTCACAGTCTATGAATGAATTAGCTAGGGGAAAAGAGCTTATTCCAAAAAGCCCTAGGTTAATGGCCAGTAAGGGTTTCTATGATAAAATAAATTGGTTAAGGGATGCAAAAGTGTTTGTTGGAAGATTAGGGCTTTTTCAGAAATGGTTTGTAGAAAGAAAATTAGATACTCCAATAAAAAATGTATGGGAATTCGATATGAGTAAATTGATTGTTCTAGGAGTTTTCTTCGATGATGATTTACTGGCAGTAATGACAAAAAAGTATGACTCAATTACCAAAATTGTAAAGAACCATGTGGGTGATAATCTCTTTAAGGTTTCACTTGAACTGATTAAAGAAGTTTTTAAGCTAAACCCTAACCATGTAGTTCATGAAAAAATAGACATGAAAGACCTCCAAACTAGGTATGATGCACAAAGAATATATCTAAGGGGAGGACCACTACAGGAGCATTTTATAAAAATTGCCCTTGGTTACATAGAACACCCTAGAGCCTCTCTTGAAAACGTATTCCAACACTAGGGCAACTTCCATGTATTTTTCTCTTTGTAAGATCTTTGGCATGGATGATCAAGATCACACCCTAGGCTCTATTGTTTTCATTATTCCTCAAACTTTTCAATATGAAATGAGTTCAATTTTTGATTTTGCTACTCACTTAGTAGAGGAGATTCATAATGGCTTAATAGGGATTACAAAGGCTAAGGTTGATAAGCCCTTTTGTTGGTACTCCATGCTAATGTATATATGCTTATACAAGGGAGTTACCTTTTTCTCTAAGGAGATGAAACTAGAATTGGAAAGAGAGGAAGAGAAACTCCTTGTTCAATTATGGAGTGCAAATATGACATAGGAGGTAATTGATGCTAGTTTTGTTAGGTTTGATAGATATTTTGCTTCTAGGCTCAGAATGTTGTATGAGAACTGATTAGACCTAAATACCATGCTAAACGGTTGTTGATGAGCCATAATTGGGGAGATATCATCCCATATGAAATGTCCACTATTTTCAGAGTTTATGGTTTTTTGGGAAAACCATGTGTTACCATACCAAGTGCCTTTAAAAATAGGGATTGCTGAATTATTGTGGCAAATTGGGTCAGTTGAGGAAAGAGATTTGCTAGGTAAATCTAAAGGTACATTTTTTCCCTAGCTTACTATTGTTCATAATTTTGTTTTTGTTAAGAAGGGATGGAGGAACTTGGGGAAATTTTTAGATAGTTATCAATTGGCTCAGTCCCATGCCCATTTTGTGGACTTAAAGGGATTTTATGACCTCCTTAGAGAAAGGAGTAAGGCTAAAATTTAGAAGAAAATTGTATACTTTCCTAAGGACATAATCAAAAATAGGTTCTCATTGCAAGAACAAGAGCTTAGGAAGGAAAATGGATAGTCTACAGTAAAATCTTAGACTTTATAAATGCTTTTGAGCCAGATTATGATCCCCTAGCAGATAGAAAATATTGGGGCATGAAAGTAAGTATGTTGATGGATAATTTTGTTGGGATTATGCAAAAATTGAATGAGAAGAAATAAATCATGACACAAGCATACCCAGACAAGGCCATTGAGGTGGAGAGTAGACTGATAAGCAGAATGATTTTGACATCAAGGCAATATACATTGTAGAAAAGAGCCAGATATGTAGTGGCCAAGAATGTACAACATGTTCCTCCATACAAAAGACCAAGGTCTAAGAGCCCACCTGACACACATGCTCCCAAAAAACAAAAATTTGAGCTAGGATCATCTTCTAATGTTAAAAAATACTCACCCACCTAGACTCCACTCAGGTTAGATGATGAAGCATCCTTGAGAGAACAACTGGGACAAATTGGAGGGGAGAGGGATATTATGGTCACAACTGCAGATATTGGAGGAGTACTTGTAGAAGCTCCTATGCCATCACTTGATCTGACTGTTAGAGATTATAAAGTTACAGAAATAGATCATATGATAGCACAAGCCACCAAAAAATTTATTGATGATGAAAGCTTTAGAAAGTCTATAGATTTTGCCTAATTTTTATGGAGAAGAAACATTGATAATTTTGAGAATAAGTGTAAGCTAATAAAAGTAGAGCGATCTAGTAAAATAGACTCTAAAATTGAAGAGGAAGTTAAAACTAACTTTATGGAGGAATTTGCACAAATAGCCCCTGAAGGGGGAAGAAAATTATTAAAGGATTCAAGAATTTTGATCTTGCCTGAATGGGACATAGCCAGTGCTATGATTTTTGATTCTATCAAGAAAGCAAAAGACACCCAATTTGAAACTTAGGAAGAGGTCCCGTAGACACACAAAGGATTGAAATACAGTAATGATCACCAGGTGTTGGTGATATGGTCCATTGAAAAAAGGGACAAGACTAGAATACATGAAGTTTCAAGTGTTGAGCATACATGTGGCCTCATGGTTTATAGATCAGAGGAGTTAGATAGTGAGAAAGTATCCAAAATGACTAGGGAAATGATGGACTTTGGGGTTGTGGTTGCTAAAAATGATAAAAAAAAATTCCTGGAGCTCAATGCCAAATTTGAAGAAATTTTGAAACCATATGAGGAAAGGGGAAATAAGATACATCAATTGGAGGCTTAGGTAGCCCAAATGGATAAGCAACTAGGAAAGAGAAAAGTGGGAGAATCTAGCTAGCCTTACATGTGGAGTTAAATGACTTATATGAAGATTAAAAATAAATTAAAAATCTTGTATCTAGTGGATAAGATTGAGTGTCCAACATTTTATAAACAATTGGTAAAAATAATGGATATGTGGAATGAAATAAAGAGCAGTGAGAATACTTTAAAGCCCATCATGAGTAAATGGGGCAGTAGGGACAAGCATATCACCCTTTTATTGATTTCAATTATTAGTCTATCTTGTGAATAGATAGAAATAACCTTTGATGTGGCTAATGACCTATCTAATTTTGATGAGAAAAGGGTTACAGTATAGAAGAAGATAATATATTTTTTTTCAAAATATCTTGTTGAGAATTTTGAGCTTTTCCCCCATGAACTTAAGAAAATAGATAAACTAAAAGAAAATGAGGAATGGGGCAAAGAATTGGATAATTTATTATGATTTAGAATAAAGGGGGTTATAAGTGAAAATGATGTGCTATGGGAAATGACAATTAAAGAAATTGTTAAAGTGAATTTATTCTATAATTCTATTAGAGAGGAATTTGTTGAAATCAATAAGTTAGGTGATTTTGTGATCAAGACACAATAAGAGGTTTTGAGTTTTGATTGGCTAGATGACACAATTTTTAATAAATTGATGGAAGATTTTGTGCACTCAAAACAATTAGTGATTGGAGAAACTGATGAGGAAGAAATGGACCAAGATGAGATGCAAGCAACTGATACACTAGTTTGAGTAGAAAAAGACAAAGAGGAACAATTATCTGCATTAATTGGCACAATGGTCCAAATCTATGACATGGAAATAGGAGAATTAGCTGTAACCATTGTTTTAATAGTGCATGATGACGTGGATGAAGACCCTTGAGTTGAAGTAACTTTATGAACATCAAAATTAGGTTCATCATAAGCAACTCCATTGATTACATCCTCTAAGGAATGCCAAAAACCTCAAAGCCAATCATGAACCTCTTGGCAACAAAAGGGTGCAGCAAAAAGTGTCCCCCACAAAGAATATTCATGATGTGAAATCTTTCTGTTGCACTAATTTTTGTCTTTTGTGACAGTAACATTGTAAATATCTTTTTGTCTTAAGGACAACTGTCAATATTCTCTATGCCTAAAGCTTGTTGCATCTCACACTATATAAGTGAGATTCCAAGGCTAGAGAAAAGGTCTAATTTATTGTATAATTTTCAATTCTAGTTGTCTATTTTGGTCTACTTTTCTTGATGTCAACTCTTTGATGTATTTTCTCTACAATTTCAAGAATACATTAATTTTCTAGGATCATGGTGCCTTGTTTTAAGTTGTTTTGAGTATTATCCAGTGTTACATAATTTTTAAAGAGAATTAATACAAAGATGAACTATCCCCATATCTTTTCTCTATGAGTCTTGTCTCCATTTTTATTGGATTATTATTTTGAGATTGTATGAGCAAATCTTGTTCAGTTCAATGTAACTAGGATAAGTTGTATGTCTTGCTTTTGATTCAAAGAATTGAGTAAATACTACAATAAATGTGATAAGATCTCTAGGAATTAAGATGGATTTATCTAATAATGAATTTTAGGGATAATTGTTGATGATATTGATTGTAATGCAGTCAATTAGGTCAAGAAATTAGATAGACTCTGAATCCCAATGGATGAGGCATTGATCAATTATTTTAGTTAGCATATGAAAAGGTCATAGATATATGTCAAGAAAAAATCTAAAAAATCAATATCAATTTTCTTTTAAATGTATGAAGAATGTCATAGCTGGTCAATACTTGTTTACATTTAACCTCTGAGTCTCAGTTAAGTGATATTACCTAGAATTATTCATAGATCTGTGAAGAATTGTGACCAATCTATTATAGGGGATGAATATTGTTATAAAATTTAATGGAATGAATGAAATGTGAATGTAGTACCAAGATTTGAAATCTCCTATCCCTAAGGTACACTTGGCTTGGTTTTGCAGAGCCAAAAGAGTAGAAAATATTTTATGATTTTGTTGAAGTTGGATCCAGATTTGAAGACCTTCTAAGTAATCATGGGAAGTTGCTAATCCTTAGGTTATTTTAATCTTCACCATCTTCGTATCAGGTATCCTTATTACTTGGTAGTGTAAAAACACCAACAAGTTTTGCACATTCTTTGTTTATATTATTGATCTTAGATTGGTTTTGACAAGTGAGTGTCAACACACTTAAGCCATTTACTTGGTTCATGCTGAACTGATAGTACATGTAGAGCACAACATGTAAATAATAGACCATGCCGAGCCACTCATGTGCCAAATCACTCAAGTGTCGAGTAGATAACATAAGTTGAGTGACACAGGAGCCAAGTGATTTAGGAGCTAAGTAAAAAATGGATGTCAAGCAATGCAGATGTAGAGTCATAGTAGGAAGATTAGTACACATTGAGCATCAAAGACTTTAGATGTCGAGTAACATAGTTTTGACATATTTGTTTGTAAAGGAAAAAATAACTATGTAAACCATTTTTGAGCTGACTTAAGATTGAATTTTGACATTTTGGAGATAAGGATGAATCTCTAGTTGGATTCGCTATGCAATTACATGTAGCCAATTAGAAAATGGGAAGGATTAAGTGACAAAATGGATGAATCTTAGTCATAGATTCATACCTAACCCTAAGCCACAAAAGTATTCTTAAGGAGGACAAAACCCTAAACTCTCTATTAGTGTGTAAGGAATTGAAGGATCAAAGAGAGAAGTTTGCATGTGCAAACATAGCATTCACGGTGACTAAGAAGTTATGAAGTAAAAGTACATTACAGAATCAGTTAAAGAAGAACATAGGATAGAGAAAAGGATACAACAAAGAAACATCTAATCAAGAAGGATCAATAGAAGATTGTTTAGAGTTTATATGTTATCAGGAAAACAAGTGCCAACCATAGGATCTATGCTGAGACATTATAACAAGTGATTTTAGTCAAAATCTCTTAACAGAGTAGTCCTAATAGGCTATATTAAATCCTTTAACAATGTGCTTACTTAGTTGTAAGTTAAATTCCTTTAACCAGGCACACTTCTAATGGGGTTTTGAAATCCTCTAACAAGGTGAGACCTAACAGTCTTTGTAAGCCTTTAACAGGGCAGACCTTTCATAGGGTGGATCATGATTCATGGTCCAAACATTGTAACCTTCATTGGATACACTTTATTGCTGCAGTAGTGAAGATTTTTCGTTGTCATCCTGACCCTAGTTTTACCTTTTCACTTGGAGGGTTTCTAGGTAATCATATTTGGTGTTATGTGTGTGAATTCTTACATGTTTACATGATTTAGATATATATGCTTTACATGTTATTTCAGTTTACTCATTGAATGCATGAGATGGATGTGTGGTGAAAGTTTTGTGGGTTCAAGTTTAAACTACTAATTCACCCCCTCCCCCCCACTAGAAGTTTACCTTTCCTATTGTAATTCCAACATCTATTTCTTCTTTGATTTGAAGATTTCCTTCAACATCCTCTTGAGAATATTCTTCCTCACATTGTTCAACATTTGGATAAATAACATTGTAAGAAAACTACCTGTTGGCTATCTCACTATATAATCCCCTCCTCTCTAGTGCATAAGTTCTAGTAGGACCAATAGTTAATGGAGAAAAGTGGAGTTTTTTTTTTTCTAGTCTCAAATTGAAGTTTACAAATAGAGCAATTTGATGCTAGAAATAAATCCTAAAGCTATCTTCTATTTACGTAATGATTGTGCCTTAACAAATTTGTTGCTTTCAAAGTAACTTAATTCAAGGGAATTCTATTTAACAATAGTGCTCTTTCAAAGTAGTTAAACTAAAATAGGAGAAAAGGTGTAAAAGCATGTTTCCATCGAAGATAAGCTAGACCTCTAACATCATTTTCAGGTATAGTACATCATGGTTAATATAGAATCCCATGCCACAAATAGGACTGCACCCAAATCATTTATTTTTGGATTTTCAATTAGCTCTATATTAATGTAATGCGACATCTAAAGCTAAAAAAAAGACCAATTAAAATTAATGTAATATATGATTTTCTCTTTGCATATGAGTCAATTGTTGAATATATTTGAATATATTTGTAGAGGGAGGTATTTGAGAAGGTTTACCAAAGGATTGGGGGGAGAGTGGCAGTTGTCCAATGCACAAGGCATTTTCAAACTTATACTCTCCCATTCCTTGATTGGAAAAGATAACCTTCTTCATTGCAGTATTGATCTTGATGGCTTCAGCCTTCTCTTTTCCTTTATGAGAACTGGAATCAAAATTGGATGACTCTAGAATTTTTGTGGAAGGTTTTTTTGTTATGGTGAGAGATCTAGGTATAACCTTAGCAAACTCACTGATTGGAAAAAAATTCATTGGGGCACCTTCTAATCTCTTACAAAAAGAAAAAGGAAAAGGATCACCTAGAATCATGACCTCTCTTCCTCAGTGGGGAAATTTTAAGCATTGATGAGAAGTAGATGGGACTGCTTTCAGTGTATGTATCTAGGGTCTATCGAGCAAGATGTTATAAGGTACGTCCAAATCTAGGACATGAAATTTAGTGTTGATTACAACCAGTTTGACTTGTAGTGGTAGCATGATAACCCCTTTTGATTCTCTCTCTCTCTCTCATCATATGGTTTAATGGTTATCCTTTTTTTGATGTCTAGGAGGTCTTTGGGAAGCCCCAAGAAGTGGACCATCTTCAATGTACATAGGTTTAAATTAGATCCATTATCTATAAGGACTTGTTTTATTTTGTGTCACTATATAAGGAATTCAGTATGGAGTGATATATTGTGGTGGGGATCAAAAAATTGGAAATCTTTGTTTGTGAAGACAAGGTGTTGTTGTGCGGCAAGATTTCTGATCATGGTAGTGAATTAGGATGTATTGATGTTTTTAGGGACACAAGAATTTAAAAGATAAGTGTGAAGGATATATTTGTGGATAGGTGAGGTGGTGAGAAGCTCTAGAATGGATATTTGTGGAGTAGTTTCCCTAGTTGAGACATGACATCATAGTAGAAGCAGGTCTCTAGAATGGAACTGATGGATTGGTGAGATTGGGAGTGAAAGGTTGTAAAGTAATTCCTCCCCACCAAGTGGTTTCACCACAATCAGCTTCTTATAAGACAAGGGTATTTGCATGGGTGTCTAC
The DNA here is from genome assembly GCA_028749045.1 of Cupressus sempervirens. NCBI lineage: Eukaryota > Viridiplantae > Streptophyta > Pinopsida > Cupressales > Cupressaceae > Cupressus > Cupressus sempervirens. The sequence continues at coordinate 645,356,009 of CM053791.1, forward strand.
TTCTTCATTGCATCCGCACATGGAGTCAAAGCCTGATATGCAGTTAGTAGAATAGTCATAATGAAGTGCATTATATGTGGAAGGTCAATTGATATTGTGTGTGTTGGCATTAAGTTAGTATTTCCATTGGTGACAAAACTTATCCATATCAATATAGCTACCAAGCTGAGCACTTAGTTTTCTACACTCACCAAGCATTCCAGTATTAACCAAGCTTTGAAGAGTTCAACAGTTTACACTAAGAAAAATAGTGGCTACCAAGTGAATTCAGGCAATGTGTAGACCAGTAGTGTCTATTGAGTAGTAAGTTTGTGCCATGGAATTTTTGTGTAAACCAAGTGTTGGAAGAAGTAGTGTTTACCAAGTGAAGCAAGGCAAACTCAGTATTCAGTATTTACCGAGTGATACTACATCTACCAAGTCACTTGTGGTTACCGAGTTTAGAATTACTTTGATTAATTAGTATGGATCGATCCTTCACTTCTATCAAGTGCATGATGATGCCATGTAATGCAGTGGACACCAAGTATTAGAAGGTCACCGAGTCAGTTTAGTGAACCCAAGTTATTTACTATTGGGCTAACTTTGTAATGTGTTGTTCACTTGTATTTTCCCTGACCTTGCAGTTTTGTAAATTGGAAAGGTATATATATAAGATGTATTGTAAGACATCATTTTATTGAAGTGTCATTATGTAATTTTGAGAAGTAAATGCAAAGAATTATCAGCAATAGTTTGAGGAATGCAACAGATCAATACAGAAGCAGAAAATTCATATCTATCACATAAGGTGATCAGTGCATAAAGGATCTTATTAGCAATCAGTTGTAAGTAGATCCACTACTTCATCCTAATAGGTGAATCAGTTTCTAAATCCTTTAACAAGGTAGACTTAACAGTCTTTTGTATAAATCTCTCTTAACCAAGTGCATACTTCATTGTATGTTTGTAAATCCTCTAACAAGGTGGACCTAGCAGTCCTTTGTGCTCCTAATAGGCCAGATCACCAAAAGCGGTCAATGTAAGCCTTAATAGGCCAACTTTGTGCTAGAGTAGGGAAGTTTTGTGGGTATCATCACCACCCTAGTTTTACTTTCTATTTGGAAGGTTTCTGGGTCACCAAAACATTGTGTTCTTTTGTGTGATGAATTTTTTATCTTTCAATAATAATGTATGTAGTAGTATAGATGAATTTATCATGAAATTTTTTGAAGTTACTAATTCACCCCTCCCCTCTCAGTAACTTGTCATATCTTGAATATTTCCAACAATTGGTATCATAGCGTTGTGATTCTTAGGATAAAAGTTTGACAACTTGAGCAAAGATCTAAGGAAAAATGGAGATATTCAGACTTGACAAGGCAATTGTAAATGAAAAACTAAATCTAGAAATGGACAAAGTTTAACTCAAGGAAGAAAAGGAAAATCTTTCCCAATCCCTAAAAAGAAAGAAGGAACTTGCAAGAAAAATAAATGACCATCAGTATGTTGAAGAAAAGATTGAAGACCTTTTCCCATCAAGTAATTCAAATGAAGCTAATGAGGCAATCAAAGAACTCCTAGCAAAGAATGGCTCTCTATAAGAAGATGGAAGGAAACTCAAAAGAGAACAAGAAATTCAATCAATCAGGCTATGTGAGATTTTGGAACAAAGGAATAAGGAAAATGAAGACTTGGAGGCAAGAAAAAGTGAAGAACAAAATCAATCCAATTAGCATGAAAATTTCATTGATCAAATCATTGAAGTAAATGAAGAAATCAAGATTCTCAAAGCACAGAATGAAAGAATAAGAAGTGATCTAAATTATGACAGGGAAATTAATGAAATAATAATGAGAGAACTAAGATCTGAAAAGAAAATCATTGAAAAATTGAAGAATGACCTAAATGTTGAAAAATAATTGAGAGAATGTTGAAATCACAAGAAGAAATGAATCAATTGAATTAGCAAAATGAGCAGAATCTTCATAGGAAAAAAGGTAAAGCAAGACTTGGATATAATGAAGAAAAAGGTGAATCTTCCAAGCAAGGTGCAAAAAGGAATAAAAAACCCTCATGAAATCATTGTGGGAAAATTAGTCATACATCAAACAAATGCTAGAGCAATGGAAAAGCAAAATTTAATGGAAAGTGCTACAACTACAATCAACATGGTCACAAAGCCAATGAATGCAAGGAGAAACCAAAATTTGAAGGTAAACGTCACAAATGCAAAAAACATGGTCACAAGGCATCTCAATGCAGATCCAAATCATTCAATCCAGCTGAACAATTTGTGAAGGCAATATTTGGATGGGAGTACAATACCTGGTGTAGATGTCATTAATGTGGAGAATATGGACACACTGGAATAAATTGTGTAAGGTATCACCTAAGAAAGAAGGATACTACTATAAGGTGTTACACATGCACTAAACTCAGTCATATAGCTAAAAATTGCATGAATATAAGAAAAATTGAAGATGAAAAGAAAGCAAGGGCTGACAGCATAAGGAAACAAATGAGGTAGCAATGGATTCCTAAATCCACAAAGGATACAAGCTCAAATCATGGTAGTGAAGTCACTCAAGAAGTGAATGACTCCATCCTCTCAAACTAAACTTCTAAGAATGTGTTGGAGCTGTACTCATCAAGAAAATCGTAAGCAATTCCAAAAAATATGAGGAATGCAAATGATCCAATTAGTATTTTAGATACACAGGGATCACAGAAAGGTTATCTTTTTCCAAGTTGCATCAAACTCCACCAAGGAAAGTTGGTTGAAGACCTTACCAAGCAAGGTTGGGAGTAAAGGAAATTTGGTTTGTTCACCAAGTTGATACTCTTGTCGAGTTAGGTCAGTGGATGATAGTCTGTCACGCACTATGTCATAATGGTGCCAAGAATTTATGAAATTTTCTTAAAAAAAGGGGTAATTTTGACTTTATTTTTCAACGCATTCTCAACATTCAAAGAGCAGAGAGATTTGAAAGAGCATTGTAGCATTTTTGAGCAATTTAGCAGTGAGATCTTCACAATTTTTATCATCTATCGAGTAGCGATGATGTCTACCAGTGGAAGCAACACTGAACCAAAGAAGGGTTTTGAAATGCTAGTTAAGGGTGTCAAATGGAAAGCACCAAACTTCAAAATCATTCTGGCCATTGCTGAAACACTTGATCCTTATGGTGCTCAATCACAAATCCAACCAAAGGTACTCCTAATTAATGACATAAGAACTCATTTTAAATGTACTGTTCAAGAATTAGGGACATTAGAAATGGATAATGCCCTAGCTGAAATGTGTGTTGATGGAGTTTTGAAACCCGAGCATAAACATTTGGAAGCTAAAGGATTAACTCATATCCCTCACATGCCTCAAAATTTCCAAGTAAAATGGATAAGATATATATTGAGTCAGTTCCATAGTGGTCAATTATGGTTGGAACAACCCATTATGATTACAAAGAAGATGATACAGAAGGTTATAGGTCTACCAATACTAAGAAAAGCTAAGTCAACCAAAACCCTAGGTCGGGAGGAACTACAAAAGAAAACCCTAACGGAGTGGGATGGTAGAGGTTTGAAAATAAATAATGTCATTGACATAGAGCTTAGGTTTGGCATCCACATCAATGCACATAAGATCTATAGCTTGAGTCAATCAAACAACATTCCTTCTGAGGTAGTTGACCTAGAATACAAGGTTATAAAGAAGAATCTCGAATTTGATCTATTAGATGTGTTACTGAAGCAATTGAATAAAAAAATTGAAAGTGTGAAGACTTACAAGAAAAATTCCTTCAAGTTCGGTTCATTTCTTGTTTTCTTATTCTTTTATGTTGAAAAATTCTTTCCATCTAAGGGCACAGTCATATGGAGGAAAGACACCCCTATTCTTTATCAGATAAATGAATTTATTGAAGAAATGGGTGAAAAATTTGAAAGGGTCTTGGATAACTATTTTGAGGCATTCAAGGAGAAAATGAACAACATATTTCATATCCTAACCAATCTTGTAGAAGACTACAAGGATGATATATGTTTCATGGTGGACTATGATAGAGTATACATTCAAGCAGTCCTACCAAGAGTGGCATGGGTAAAACCATTACCTTATGAAATTAAAATTGATGAAGCTAGAGACATCATTGAGGTATTAGTAAATGAGCCAACCAATCCTAATCTTCTTACATTTGGCATGTATGAGGAAGCCAAGAAGAGGATAGAGCTTAGTATCAAGATTCCTCAAGTTCTCAGCAGAGGCAAGAAGAGAATTGCCAAATTGAAGATAGTTGAAGGTCCTCTAATGCTTACCGAGGGAAAGGGTGAGGATGAAGAGGAGGAATATGAAGAACAAGAATAAGAAGAATCAAAGAAAGAGGAACCAACGAGGAAGAAAGGTAGAGTGATTATCACCAAACCTCAGAAGAAACCAACTGCAGTGTTCTCCAAGAGAGGTAGGAAAGATAAAATTGAACCTGTATTCATTTGCTCTCCTCCTACATTTGAGGAAAGGATGTAACAACTAAGAGTTGGAGCAAGAATTTGTAACTTCAAAGTTCTCAAATATGAGACTCGAACTCCAGCTGAGCAAAAAGAGATTGAGGACTTAGTCATGGAGAAGATTGGTATTTGGAAATACTCCCTTGAACAAATTCAACCTCAAATCCACGTAGATATTTTTGCCAAAATCCAAGTCAGATCGGAGAACATGGTGCAAACTGTAAAAGACATCTTTGAACAATAGTTGAGATATTTAGTACTGAATTTGACTAATGTAGAAGTGAAGAAGGCAATAAAAGAGCATGAAGACAGAATGATTCTAAAGCTTAACAAATGTTTCATATTAATGAATAAACATACAATCAGTGGTTAAGCATGCCTCAGATGTTTGGAGAGATGTATATCATCTCAACAAGCCATCAGATGAAATTGTTGTAATTAAAGATGATGATAGTGATGATGATGATGATGACAACACTCCTTCCATCTCAGTTATTGTAGGAGAATTGCATGCTCTAATGGAGGAGAAGGAAGAAGAAGAGAATGAAGAAGAAGGAAAAGAGGATGAAGTAGAAGAGGAAGAAAAGGATGAAGATGATCTAGTTAGAATTGTAGTAGAAGAAATTGCATCTCTTCCTCACACTCCACCACATACTGTCACATTTTTTGAGATAGCTTCTACTAGTGAGATTGTGAGCACAACAACAACATCAATTGCTTAATCTTCACCAGCCACCTCTTAGCTCCAAGTGTCTACAATGGAAGTGTCAAACACTTCATCTACTAAGCTGACTATTACTTCTTTAGCTACTAAGTTAGCTCCCTCTACTCCTGCATCATCAGTAAGTGCATTAGTAAGTTCTACAATTTTGTCTTCATCCATTCTATTAAGCTCTATAGTTTTGTTTTCATCAGCATTGTCTGCATCTACTTCAATTCCAATTAGTTCAGACACTTCTATGGGTATTCTACTGAGTGTGGCATCGTTTTTGGGAAGTGTTTCATTTTTTGATCTAGTTAGTACTCCTATTGGCATTCAATCCTTAAGCCCTATTCCATTTTTCAGTGCTAGCCCTTCTATCTCTACTATTGTGTCTGTTCCAATGGTCAAACTAGTAATCACTGAAGTAAAACAAAGGCTACCATTAAAAATTTTGATCACTAGACAAGAAATTGAAGAAGACATTGACTTAGCCACAGAGATAATAATACCTAATATTGACTATGAGACTGGTACTATTGAAGAAATGAGGTTAGCCAATCAACTCATAGAGAAGAACACTACGCAGAAGCAGTTAAGGTCTGAAAGGGATAAGGAGTACAGAATAATTGAAAATTCCAAGAATATAATTACAGATGCTATAGGTGTTGAAGTGGATTCCACTCAACATATTTTGATTCAGTTAGAAGAGGTTGTACAAAAATATATTGAGGACTCCTCTAGGCAAGAGAAACTAATTGAAAAGGTTGAAAGGAAGTTTGATAACAAGGTGCTAGAGCATATTACTTAGTAGATTGCAATCAAACAAGTGGAGTTGTCCACATTTTTGGGTGATTTTGAAAATTCTTTTAATAATGCCACATCACTTTTTGCCAAACTTTGTGATGTCTCTAGTTTTACCAATAGAATAAAGCAGAAGCTAAATAAGATTGACGTTGATATGAAATCAAGTGCATCAAATTTGCAGACTAATCCCTCTTCCAACTCTTATCATCACACCAAGGTGAAATATCTAGTAGACATGCAGGAAAAAATTCTAAGGGAAGAAGCAAGAATAAGAGAAAACTTGATTGATATTCAGAACATGGTTTTGCCAATAATGGATATAATGCAGAAACATATTGCTCATTGCAAGACATTGGTCCAAGATCAAAATTTCTCAGTGGCTGATGACATGATCAAATTATCAGCAGAAGTTTAGATTGATCTCTCCACCTGCCAAATTTTGCAAGAGAATTGGGATAACTCATTCGCCCTCATCCTCAAGGTACATCAATAATTTCTATCTCATTTTGGTGTAACTATATAGATAGTATATGTAGCCCTTTGGCATTACTATCAAAAAGGGGGAGTGATATGTAATATCAGTATAAGTGAAAGGGGGAGATAGCACTCAATAGTGTCAGCATGTATATGTGTATAGCTATGTACATAAGTATCTTTGTATATACATTATGTGTCATCAAGGAGATATATGTAAAAATGTATATGCAGTAGCTTTCCAAAGATCAATTTTGAAAAATCAAAATTTAGTGAGTCAGATTGTGTACATATGTTTTGGATTTTAAGTGTTTTGTCACTAATGCCAAAGGGAGAGATTGTTGGCATTAAGTTAGTATTTCCATTAGTGACAACACTTATCCATATTAGTATAGCTACCAAGCTCAACACTTAGTTTCCTACATTCACCAAGCATTCTAGTGTTAACCAAGCTTTGAAGAGTTCAACAATTTACACTGAGAAGAATAGTGGCTATTGAGTGAATTTAGGCAATGTGTAGACCAACACTGTCTACCAAGCTTCATATTGTCTACCGAGCAGTAAGTTTGTGCCATAGAAATTTAGTGTAAACTGAGTGTTGGAAGAAGTAGTGTTTACCAAGTGAAGCAAAGTAAACTCAGTATGCAGTATCTACCAAGTGAAAATACATCTACAGAGTCACCAGTGGTCATCGAGTTTAGAACTACTTCGAGTGATTAGTATGGACTAATCCTTCACTTCTACCGAGTGCATGATGATGCTGTGTAATGTAGTGGATGCCGAGTATTAGAAGGTCACTGAGTCAGTTCAATGAACCCAAGTTATTTACTATTGGGCCAACTTTGTAATGTTTTGTTCACTTGTATTTTGGCCGATCTTGCAATTTTTTAAATTGGAAAGGTATATATGTTAGACGTATTGTAATACATCATTGTATTGAAGTGTCACTATGTAATTTTGAGAAGTGCATGCGAAGAATTATTAGTAGTAGTTTAAGGAATGCAACAAGATCAATATAGAAGCAACACATTCATATCTATCACATAAGGTGATTAGTGCATAAAGGATCTTATCAACAATAAGTTGTAAGTAGATCCATTGCTTCATCCTAACAGGTGAATCAGTTTCTAAATCCTTTAACAAGGTTGACTTAATAGTCTTTTGTATAAATCTCTTAACCGAGTGCATACTTCATTTTATGTTTGTAAATCCTCTAACAAGGTGGACCTAGTAGTCCTTTGTGCTCCTAATAGGGTAGATCACTAGAAGTGGTAAATGTAAGCCTTAATAGGCCAACTTTGTGCTATAGTAGTGAAGTTTTGTGGGTATCATCCCCACCCTAGTTTTACTTTCTATTTGGAAGGTTTTTGGGTCACCAAAATATTGTGTTATTTTGTGTGATTAATGTTTTATCTTTCAATACTAATGTATGTAGTAGTATAGATGGATTTATGATGAAAATTTTTAAGTTACTAATTCACCCCTCCCATCTTAGTAACTTGTCATATCTTGAATATTTCCAATAGTTTGTGTTGTTGTCATTGTTGTGGTCAAGGAATGTCTTTGAAAAGATATTCAATTTAGCATTTTTAGAGGGTGGTCCTCCTTCCACCTCAATTTCCCCATCATCGACAATGTTTTGGATGAAGATTTTGAGCTTGATACACTTCTTAATGTCATGTCCTTTGATTTGGTAGTAATTGTAATATTTATTATCTCTATATCACTTGGATTTGGGTTTATTTTTGTGAAAAGGTCATGTGTTGGAAAAAAAAACTATCAAATTGTGATCCACTAGTTTCTAGAGTATGGCATCTAAGGGTTCACGAAAGTTAGTGAACTTTCTATTTTGGTCATACTCATGATTGTAGTTTTTATTGGTATTGTTGTTGTTGTGAGGAGAGAATTGTGTTTGATTATGAGGTGGTTGGTTGTTCTAATTGTTGTTTTGATTCTAATTTTGAGTGTTACAATTTGAATTTTTGTTGTTTCGATGATGATAGTTGTTATTATTATCTCCACCTTAGAGATTTTTCACATTCTTGACATCAGTGACACCATTGTGGGTAATGCCTTTGTTTTTGGACCAAAATTTCAATTTGCCATTTTTGTTCATTTCATTAGTTAAAAATGATGAGCTATAGTGTTTAATGGAACCCTTTTCTAAGAGTCCATTTTCAATGTTCTTTCCTTTCTTGACTAAGGTTGCAAAGTCTTCAGGACTAGACATCTTCATTTGGAAAGACATATCTGGAATCAAATTTTTGATGAATATTTCTACAAGGTGGGGATCTTCAATTTTGTAGGGCATGCGATTTGCAAGGTGTCACCACTCTTGTAGAAAATGTGCAAATGTTTCAACAGTTCTTTGTTTTGTGTTCCACAAAACACTCAAGGAGGCATGATGTTCAATATTGTATGAATATTGGGCTAGGAATTTTCCTATCAAGTCATTGAAGGAGGTGATGGAACCTTTGGGTAAGTTCATTAGCCATTCAAATGCAAGGCCTCCAAGGCTTCTTTTAAAGAGCCTCTTAAGGTAATCCTCACTATAGGCAACTTCTTGACATAAGATAGAAAACTCTTTGAGATGTGTGACAGGACATGTTTCTCTTTTGTATTTGTCAAATTTGGGAATCTCAAAGTTTGATAGAAATGGTATCATGTTGATAGATCTGTCAAATGGAAAAGGGAAAATATACTCAAAAGAGAAATCTTTCATCACTTTGTTGTTCATATTGTGGACAAAACTTTAGAGTTCATGTAATTATTGGCCCAGATCCTGGTTTGGTCGTATCTGTGATGGTTGTGAATTGATGTTGAATCCACCTCCAAAATTGTATGAGTTTCCAAGTGGATTATAGGGTGGTGGTGGATTATGAAGTGGTGGAGGTGGTGGTGTGCCACTTTGGCCAATGTATTGATATGTAGCTATTGGGATTGGCACATATATTTTCAACATACTTGTTTGCATGTGTAAATAAGAGGAATACATTAGTTGTGTTGGGACTACCATTTGTGAGATAGGTACTTGCCCAATGTTTAAGAATTCTATAGCTAGACCTATCAAGGTTGACTACAAAATAATGGCATGTATAGTTGTGTTGGGCATAACACTAATGATTTGTTGAATGTTTTCTACACTTAATTGGAATGTGGCTTGCATAGGAGTTGATGTAGGTGGGTAAAAGCACAAACCTGTGTCACCTTTTATAAAGAAACAAGATATTAGAATGCGAAAGTTCAACATTAATGACAAAAAAATGGTATTTGTGTTTAGAATTTGAAGATGGTGTAAATTGATGAAATATGTAGAATTGGATGAATTTTATGCCTATAATTTCTATAAATTTTTAAAGTAAGAATTTATTCATTTTCTTTTATTTTGAAGTCTCTTTTTTAACTATAAAAAATATAGTGTAGTTCCCGTCAAACAAGTATATGCAATTCATCTTTTTTTGTTCTAATTTGAAAATATCTTATAGATGACATGTATAGCTAGGGAACAAAAAAAGAAATAATTATTTTTGGTATCCATTTTCTTTGTTATAAGTACTCGAGCTTGACCTTATTAGAATTCAACAATTTTTTCCTCTCGTCAAAACTTCCCTATCAAATCTACACCTTCATGAAAAAAATTACATATTCATGAAGATGACTCTCTCCTCTAGAGATAAATATAATTTTAATTTTATTTTGATATGATTTACTATTTTTTTTCCTTTTTTGAGGGTGCATCTTTTGAAATGTTGAAATATTGACATATAATATTTTTATATTATAACAAATCAAAACACTTTAAAAATTATATAATGACGATATTGAATCTAAGATCTATAAAAGGGTATTTTTAGTTTTTGAAAAAAATTGAATTTTGATAGAGAAATGATTTTTGACTAGAATAGGTTTTGGTATCCTAAACAATGACACATTTTTGTACTTTTACCCAGGTATAGAACTATTTTCCAGGACATGTTCTTTTCCTTTGCTAGATATTTGTTCTATGGTGGGATTTGGTAATACTGGAGCACCATCTTTGGTGATTTGTATAAACAAAGTGTTGTTGTCAAAACTCGTAGGGACATTAACACCATCCTTGACAAGGTTTTGGAAGATATTAGTTTTGTTCACCCTAATAGATTTTTCCAACATTTCCAAGTTGTATGGGTCTGCAAGAAATGTTTAAACATCATTAGGATTGTCATTATTTTCAATGGGGTCTTTATCCTTGTACACTTCTTCTTGATCATATGTGTTACTGCCTATAGTGGTGTTTCAAAAGGGATTCTTTGGTTCCTATGTAGGTGTTGAGCTAGGCATAGAAAAGTTTGTACTAGGGGGAAACATGTTCCCCAATGAGGTTGATCAAGGAGGGAAAGGATGGGTGAAAGCTTTTGGAAGGAGAAAATTTGAGAGAGCAACTGAACCTTACACGAAAAAAGGGAAAATACCTCAACAATTGCATGATCTATCATTGTGTTGATGATGACTAGAGCATAAAACAACTTAAATGTGAACAAAAGACCTTGTTGATTCTATAAACCAAGTGTGATATAGGATAAAAGTATCTTTTTCTTACCAAAGATGGAAAAAAGATCTTTGGGCAAGATAGGACACCGAATAGAGGACTCAATACTTGGAGATGGACTTGTGATCCTAATTGAGTGAGTGCAACTATGATAAATGTTTTCTTGTGGATAAAGGTCTAGTGTTGTAATCTTGGAAGTCTTGTGACTAAGATGTTCTTAGAATGAAGGATTAAGGTTCAAATGATCATGCTCTCTAGAGGAAAATTTGCAAATGGAAGACTAGAAGCTTCAAAAAAAGAAGAGACAAGAATATATTGATTCTGGAAAATGAGGGTGATATGGTCACTATGTATAGCTAATCCTCTCTCTCTAGAAATAAAAATCTTGGGTTTACTCCAGGGAAAGTGGACCATTCTCGAAGTTTAGCATTGTACAATTTTTTTTCATAACAATCATGTTTATCCTCTTCCTTTTTGATATCTTTGATGATGCATTAGAGTTGTTTATCATTGTGTGCTAGGCTTTTTCTTTCCTTGTAGGCAAATGGTTTGGATAACTTCACCTTCTTAAGTTTGACTTTGTTGGATATGACAGGAACAAAATAACCCCAATTATAAGACCAAGCACAATAATATTATATAAAATGTTGTGAATAAAAGACCCAATGAATCTAGAATACTATAATGAGTACAAGGACTTATGCAAATAAGTGTAGGTCATTTTGTGACATGGAGCCTAATCAGACTCAAAGGTTTATTTGACTTGATTTTCCTCTAGATTATTTCTATGGAGGGTTGGGGGTAGTGCCCCCAAGACCTGATTAAGGGACAATACCCTTGCAAGGTCTTGGGGCAGTGCCCTAGGTGCACTCCTTATTGTAGTATAGGGTGGAGTTGAGGGGCAATGCCCGGGTGGGGGTCTTTGGGGGCAGCGCCTTGAAGCCAAAAATGACCTTATATTGTAAAAGGTGTTAGCTATTATTTTTTTGTTATTCTACCCCTTATTTTGTAAGCAAAAAAAAGCTTCTATAAAAAGGCTTAGGGTTAGGGATTTTAATAGTGAGTGTGATGTGAAAATTGGTTCTTGTAGTGGTCTTTAGCTGTAAGGGATTATCGATTGTAATCAGGTTGTAATCACTAGATTGTAATAATATTGGACTTGATGTTTGGTGGACATAGCCCATGGATTGAGTGAACCACATTAAATCTTGGTGTCTCATGTTCTATTTTATGTGCTCTACAATTTTTTGGTATTGGTTATATTTGCATGTAACTATAATATCTATCTGAGATTAATCCTAATAGGTCAAGAGGACCTACTTACAACCATTTTTTCAATGAATGTTTAGCTCACCATTTCACTTGTTTAGATATATTTGATGTTTGTATTGATTTTGGATTTTAAACACTCAAGAACTCCAAACACATCAACAATCCTAATAAGGTTTCAACTAGGATGTATAAAGATCAACTAGAGGGCATCCTCGATATACAAAAGGTACATGAGGCCCAAATTTGTACATGAAAGAAAATAGTGTCACACAGCCAAGAGGAGATAGTAACCCAAATCTCCACCTTCACTTCTCTAAGGTATAAATTTTTTTGGGGCATAGCCAAGAGTGACAAAATTTTACTTCCAAGAGAGGTGTCTTTGGATTCACCTCTTGATATTTATACTCCTCTAGAAAACAGGAGTTGAGGTCATCCCAAGGGGTGATGAAATCCCCAAGTAGGCCTCCTAAAAAATAAAACAATAACACTTATTTCTTGTGCACTCAATGTCACCCAAAGGCGTGAGAGAAGAGAATACATAAGTGGCCTCAGGGTTTAAAAGAAAATTGTTCTTTTCCAATTGAATCTTTAGATTTTCTATCTACTCTTGAAGACACTTGTGTTTAAGCATGCAAAGCTTTTTCCAACTTGACAACATCATCAACATAATAAATAAAGGGTTCATCAACAAAACTAAATTTTTTGGTGTCAACATAAGAAAATTTATAGGGATAGAGCAAGTTCCTTTAAGTCATCCAAGATTGAGTGCGTTCATTTTAAGCACCAAGTCCAAATGTTTCATAGAAAGTTTCTTTGTCCCTTAGGCATTCAAGATTGTATGAGAATGTTTTAAGCCCAAATTGAAATATTTCATCACATTCTTCTTTAATCTTTAAGCATTCAATAGTGTATTTTTTATCTAAGAATTCATTCCAATGAAAAGCTTGTCAATTCCTTTAAAGCTTTCAAGATTGCATTTTGTTATTCTACACATCCATTCTAATGAAAAACTTATCAATTCCTTTAAGGCATTCAAAATTGTGCTTGACCATCCATTCCAATGAAATGTGTGTAAATTATCTTTAATAAACTCAAGAGTATGCATAATGTTACTTTTAAATGCATTCAAGATTTGATTTGGATTTTATGTGATTGTTTGCAATATTAATTCAAAGGACAAATGATTAAACCATACAAGTTTATTCATCCTCTAATTCTAAAGTCCTCCAAAGTTTGTCTCTTGTAATAAAATCTGATTAGTAATCCCATATACCAAATAAATAAAGAGTTAAGTATCAAGAACTTTAAAAATATTGATCAATCTATGAAATATCAGAGACGATAGAATGTAGGTGCAAATGAAAAACTATTAGAGACGACTAAACAAAGATGATAGAAAATAACTGAGTAAGTTATACCTAATACTTTCACTTGTAGACCATAAATGATAGAAGAGATTCAGAGAGGAAAAAATTTGCAGACACCAAAAGCAGATGATAAAAAATTATGACTACAACATAGATGACAAATCTTTTAGATTTGTAGAGGTGGAGACGACAAGAAATGAAGACAAAAAAACTTTAGAACTATAGGCCCACAATGTAGATGATAAAACTTGAGATTCAAAAAGGTAGAGATGATAGTTAACAAAGACAACAACACTTCAACACTAGAGTCGCCCACAATGCAGACAATAGAGTTAAATACATGGAGATGTCAAAACAAAGAGACCATAGAACAAGGTTTGGTTTATTTTTTAAGATGACATTGAGTGTGTCAATGGCATAGATGCAAAAATATAGAGAGGATGATCTGTGAAGACAATGAACCATCTTCGCAGATGACAATGTGTCTGATCAAAGATGATAGCAAACTATTTTTCCAAAAACGTTTGAGTTTTTGACCAAATTTCTCTTAGAATAGGGATGTGGGTCATACCAAGTGTGCCAAAGTGTATACATGAAAAACCTACTAGTTGGGAGCATGTCTAAACAAGGAAAATGTTAGTTGTACATACATATCAAGATTCAAACAACAAAATACAACTAAGCTACTTGAGTTTAACAAAGAGATGCAACCGAGAAATAGAATCCCATGCAACTTCAAGAGAAGATCAACAAGGGCTCCCATAGGGGGCCTTGTTGGTGTGATCAGAGTTGATGGACGTGGATGTGCTTTCCTCAAACACAACTATTCAATCCCGAGATGATGAAAATGCAAATGAATATATTCTATATGAGTGAAATGCTTCAAGAGGAGGCTATGGAAAAAACCATTCTTAAAAGAATTCTAGGAAATAGAGATGGATGCAAGAAATAAACCTAAGAATACAACTGTACCATGAATATGCAAAAAAATGCAAGAAGTAAACAACTACCAAGGGGTTAGTACTAAAATCTCTAAAATCACTAGAAAACTCTAAGCATAAACTAGCATGATAACAATGCAATGGAGGGGATGAAAAATGCTTGAGAGAAGGGATCTATTTATAGGCTTGAGGGAGACCTTGAGGAGGTGGCATCTATGTGGTATCCACATAGGTTCTACAAGGGAGACACATGGGCTAAATGAAAAGCCATGAAAAAGTCAAAATAAGCCTTTATGAATTAGGTGGCTCAAGGTGTGCTCACACATGTGAGAAACCTTGGGGAAAGGAATGGGGGGACAAGGATATAAGAGTCCTTTTGGAGAAATTAATGAAAGGGGGGCTCCTAGGGATTGAGAGCAACCACTTAGGAGCTAAAAGGTGGTTAAAAGGGAAGTTAGGACTAATAAAGTAGGTTTAGCAAGTGTTAGGCTTAGAAGGATGAGAGTGATGGGTGGTAGGATACGCTTTAGGTGGGATTAGGATTAAATCAAATAGGATTTAATTTAATCATAGGATTGTAGAATTTAATAAAGTGGAGGGGAATTAAATAAATTAGAATTTATTTAAAGGGGGTTTATGAAGCACCGTGCATTAAATACATTTAACACATTAGGGGGAAGTATTCAAATTAAATTTAAATACATTAGGGAAGTGAACTTATTTAATTAAATAAGTAGAAGAAAATGATCATATAATTAATTAATAAATAATCAATTATAGTGTCAAGGCAAATATTAATAAATTAATATAGTGTTTTGGGATGATTTTAAGCGTCTACAACCATAACACACAAATCTAGTAACAATAAATGCTAAAACCAAATCGTAAAATAAGGCTATGATTAAATAGAGTGCATATGCTCTATTTTTTCTCTATATTAAAGTTTTCTATGTTTGTATACATATTTTTTTAAATAAATAGTTATTGGTTTTAATAGAGATGTGATAAAAAATGATTTTTGATTTTCTAAGTATTGGAGTAAATTATATTCAAATTAAAAATAATAATTATAGCTTCAAACTTAATCTACAATTGTCTTTTTTTTAGAATGTGGGACATCTCTTTTAAACAAGAGAAAAGGTGAACTCTAAATCCATGAGATGCCTTTTGAGGAGGAATTTCAATTGAATCCAAATGCAAAATTGATATACTTATATGACCATTCATCGTGTGGAGTTAAAGGACTATCCTAAGACCAATGGAGATAATACCAATCTAATTTCTAATGTCATCATATTTTTTCTCCAAGCCTATGGATGTCTCTAAGTTTGGGGTCATCTATGCTAGAGCCCATAAGAATGTAGGGCCAATTAGTGTGACCATTATTATAATTATGATATTGCTATCCAAATTTTACTGTATAGATTTTGAGTCAAAATCAATGATCCATGTTTTATGAATAGTGATTCATGTGAATGCATATCTCATGAGAATAAATGAAACACTTAACACTCATTGGATCTAGGTGATGCTCACTCATTTAATTTTTGTGAGCATCACCTAGATCTAATAAGTGCTAAGTATTCCATTTACTCTCATTGGTAAACATATTTTTCACTGTAGAAATGGCCCAATAGAGTGTATGTGGCAAAACCATTCACAACAGTTAGATAGGCCCTTGATATCTAACCTTCCTTTGCATTAAGACAAGCAGTTCCCTTGTAAGATTATTTTTTTTTCTCAATAAAGATGAATAGAACTTAGAAAATAAAAAGGAAACCATTGATAGTGAATTGAACTTAGAACTACAATTCAGATTCATTAAAAAGAGAACACCAAATGTACTTTCTTTTATTTCTTAGCACCAAGAACGTAAGAAATGACTGATTACAAGAACAACAATTGTACACACTTTCAAAAAATTGCTTTGTTATCAGAACATAAGTGTTCCCTATCTCCAAGTCCAAAAAAGTCACTTCTTACATTGAGTTTCAAGAATTTATAGCTATTCTAGAATAACTAACCTTTTTGGGATTGTAACTACTCAAAATGTTAGAGTTTGGACTACTCTGAAGATAGTTCATAGCCAACTCTAACTTTCAATGCCTAACTATAGTTAGAAAAAGTTAAGACATTGACCAAAACCAAAGTTAATTCTAAAGTTTATCTTTTTTTACAAAATACATAAATAAAAACCTAAGACAACTTAAGACATATATATTTCTAACTTTTAACTATGATCACTACTATTTTCTGAGCTTGCTCTTTGATCTATAGGTACTATGAGTAGCTGAGTCAAGTTTTCCTTGTACGCTTTAATGATTTGATGACCTGAGCCAAAGTCCTATTTTTAATGATGATTAAACTCTACATCTTTTTCTTGCATAGCTCATGTCTCTTTCTAAATTCATCCAACTCTATGACACAACTTGGTAAGTTTTGAGTATAGGAGTCCAATGACAGTGAGAGATTGCTCTATCTTGTCATAATGCTAGCATCTGAACTTTTTTTATTGCCAAGTTCAGTGCTGATTTTTGTCTCTATGCATTCCAAAATGGAAGATATGTCTGGATTATGAGTGTGTTCACTAATAGGAATACATTCTATGATCATCAGTATATCCCCCAAGGCCTTCTTTTTCAGTAACTTGTAGGAGTTCAAGAATTGATCCCCTTCACTCAATTGTTAATTCATGCTATCATTTTTCCATCTGATGTTTTCCAACCACATGTCAATTTTCTCTTCTTCTCCACTGGTGATTAATTTCAGAAATTAACTATATTTCTGTCCATCCCTTTTATCTCTACTAAATTAGCATCAATTTCTCTCTAGAATGTTTGTTGTTCTTTGAGAGTTGTTAACTCTTTTTGAATGTTTTGTTGTATATGATCCACTTTAGCAAATGTAACTTTAACCTCTTGAAATAAGCTTGATGCTCATTCTTTCATTATTTTTACCCATGCTTTCACCATCTTACCATAAGTTTGGCATTCTCCTATGTCTTGAATGGTTTCTTCATCAAACATCTTCTTGGGATCTCCTATAATTTTCATAGATGAGCTAGGATCTAGAACGGAATCACCGACTATCAATTAGATGCATGAAAAAAGGGCTTGAACTTGACACTTGAGTTGATCCTTAGCTTGCTTATCTCTTCTTGACTAGTCCAACAAGACATCAACTAATACTTGAAAATTGTGTTTCCTTCCCTCATGGGTGGTCCATCCTAGATCCACTTTAGTGATACTAAAATCAGATTCATTTGCCTCATTTGTGTCCTTCTCTATGACTAGTTGTGCAATTTCAACAAATAAATTTCCTGAGGTAGGATTCACTGCTAGTCTAGAATCCATTCTAGTCTTCTTTATCTTTTCACCTTTATGCATTAAATCAGCTATGACATTCAAATTTGGTGCTTCCAATTGAATCATCCTTTTCTTCTTTCTCTCCAAACTTTGTTGTAACCAGGATGTTGAAATACTAGTAGAGGGGCTAATTACTGAAGGAAACTATAGAACTATAGATGATAAATCCATGTTATGCACATTTTCTACAACTGGCACCTCTTGAGTTGCTTCTGCACTTTCAATATATAATGAGCATGTAGGAGATGCTATGGATTGAATCATCTCATCTACAAATGATGATAAAGTATTCATCTCAGGAGCTTTATCTACCATCAATTGAATTGGTTTTAAAGTCTTCTCCTTGGGTTTTGATCTCTTCTTCCTAGTGACTGCATTGAGTTCACATGTTGAAACTAGATCAACTCCTTTATCCAGATCTTCACCATCTCGCTTTTGTGTGCTATCTAAAGAGCCCAAGGAAGTAGGGATAGAAGACAAAATAGCTGAAACTGATGTACCTTCCTGAGAATTATTCTTTTTCTTTGCAATGTCTCTTCCTATTGATCTAGTAGCCATGGCTTCTTTGACTTTATTCTTTAACCAAATTTTAGTTTTTTGAATTGCAAAGAAGGTTCTTTCCTTGAGGTCTTTCAATTCTAGTAGAGACTAATTAATATATGACAGTTCTAATAATTATATCCACTCAAAGAAGAAAGGATCAATCAAGTTTGGCCCATCCTCTGTTATGCCTATCACATCCCATCCCATCTTGTAATAAATAATTTTTTGTATTGTAAATCTCATCTAGTCCCTTTTCCTCATTTCAAAGTCATTTTCATAGTTTTTCCAATAATATTCCATTGTAGGGAAATGGAGATAGCTGGGTCCAAGTGCCAAGTTATTTTTAACATACCCGTTGCTATCAAATGGGAAATGACTATGGAAAGAGTGTAAAGTTATGTTCACCATGGATCTCTCAATATTTTGAGCATCCAAAGAAGAAAGACAACTGTAGTGCCCAATGCCGATTGGGAAAGGGATTGATCTTTTGTTCCTGCACTTTTTGTTTACCTGGCCAATTTGCCTACAAACTTTTGAAAGTACCAACCTATCATCTACAAAGTGAGGCAACATGAGAGGAAAATCTTGAAAACCTCCAATATGAATGTAAGTTAATTGGGGGTACCATATGAAGAAGCTATGACAAGTACTGACGAGACTAGTTATTCAAGAGAAATTTGGAGTCCTATATCTCCCTGTAGCTCCCTGACTGTGAGCATAGAAAAAGAATCATTCACCTTGTGGAAGTGTGCATTGCTCTATTTTAATTGCAACTGGGGGTAATAATTATAAATTTTTGTGGTTAAGCTATATTCCCCATAAGGATTAAGACCAAGCCATGACTTCATACTAGCAATTGCATACATTAGGTATGAGGACATGTAAAACCCTTGACTGCTATTGAATCCTGTTAATTGGTGATGAAGGGCATCGCTAATAATTTCTCCCAAATCTATAAATTATTTTCCAATGGTGATGGTACTAATGTACAAAAACATCCAATCCTAAAAAACCTCAGCTATTTGATTTCCCACCACTCTATTGAGAAGAATTATCATATTAGAAATGTCTTTATTAAAGATATTCCTATGTAATACTCTTGGTAACTATGACTGTCCTTATCTGGGTTGATCCAACGAACTCCTAGCAATGGCTTTCAGACATGTTTTCTTATTCTAATGGAAGTATCCTTGGGCAACTTCTTTAGAGATTCCTATGAATTCCTCTCTTATTGGAAATTTGAACATGATGGAGATAGATACTAGATTTAGCCTTGCCATGACATTACCTCCTAAGGTCTTGATGTCCTTGGAATTCTGATCATATGCCTTGATACATTCTAAAACCAATTCTGCACATTGAACTACAAGCGGGTGTCCTCTTGCATTGGCTAGACCACTTTCTAATGTTCATTGTGCTAGGGGTGATTTATCTTCTCTGCTCATCATTTCCCAAAAGTTTGGAACTTCCATATGTCCCATCTTTGTATTTGATATCTCGGGAAGTGTGCTTTAAAAAAAAAACAAAAAAAATTTAAAATCACAGTAGGCTCTTTACCTTGGAATTTGTACCTCATAATATCACTTACCAAATCCCTTGATCAATGTTCCTTCAATCAAATTTTAGACTTTGAGGCACACCGAAATATCTGATTAAATGCTTGATATGCTTTGTCTAAGATACTGCATTTTACATTCTACCTGTCATCAATTACATTAAGAGATTATGATGAACAGTTCACACACAATCTTTGCCAATTGTTTTTCATACTAGGATTGGTTCCCTTTTCACCACCATATGCTCTGATATACCTTTGTTACAAAATAATATTGCTGAGTTTGATTCAATCATTTAATCATTTGGAGTGCATTCAAAATTCCCAGACTTTATAGAGATGTAGCATTCATAGAACATAATGATATCTTTCACCATTCAACATTTCCTTTAAAGATAATTCAATCAAATGATTCACATGTTTTGTTAAGATGCTTAGTCAAATAGTTCTTATTCTTTGTATGCCCATGACTTCCAATGAGAGTGGGAAGCTCTGTTTGAGATCTAACTAGGCCAGTGAAGATGGAGTGCTTACTTTAGATAGGAATTTAATCAAACAATTTAGGTGTTTTTGTTGGAGAATTATTACCAAACATCTAATGTGCCTTGGCTATGCTTCCATTGGTCGATTTGAAGGTGAATTTATCTTTCCAATAAGTTTGAGTTCCTTGAGTATCACATGCTTTTTTGGTGTCTATAACTTTCATGAGCTAATGACCAAATCATTCTATCAGATGGTTCACACACTTACCTTCATTTTCCTATTCCCAATGCATTATGCCAAACTATATGTGCAGCATGCCTCTGGCATTACTTTGAACAACTCACATACTTTGTATATGCTTCATAAAATCTACTACATAAAAAAAGGTGGCTGTCCATAAGTCAAGATGTGTAAAGGAGCCTTCAGGTGGCTTCCGTTACTAAATCTGCATAAAGCTGAGAGATTGAGATGAGTAACAGATGCCAATGGCATTGTTTGAATGAAAAGAATGTGAAGAGTTATTTAGTCAAAATAAATGACATCAATGCCTCGCAAAAATTCATTTGATAGATGACAAATCAAGTTTCTCTCTCATCTCATGGGCGTGCATGAATCAGGAGAATTTTACACCTTCATGATTCAATCACAATTTCATGCAATTGTTACTCCGAGGCATCGATTCAACATAGCAACATTTTATGATGCATTAAATATTACTACATTACTGTGTCTATTGTCCATGTCATGCCATGATAATTTATTTGAGGGCTAGAAATGACCAAGTGATTAAAGTTTTCAAAGCTTCCTCTCGGATATGTGTACAAAAAACTCCTTCCTTCTATGCTTTGTCTACATTTCCATTAATGCTATAGGTTGGGGAAATGAGTAAAGATCCTTGCATGTGGATTACATATTCTTGCTAAGAGATGAAATGGAGAAGTCACATGCTTTGCCTGAGGATTAACGTACTAGAAATTTTGCTTTGCATTTTCTACCTGTAGTTGTTTTAAAGTTGAATTTTAGGTTGGAAAGTTTAGGTTAGGATTAGGTTAAAAAGTTGGAGTAGGTAGTGAGAGAGTATTTTAGTATAGGGAGAGAGAAAATCATGAATGAGAGAAGGAAAACCCAAACCTGTACTTCTCTCTAGAATTTTGAGTACGTAGAGAGAGGTAGTATAGGGAGAGAGAAAATTGTTGAGGGAGAGGAGGAAACCTGAAACTCAAACCTGAACTTCTCTCTAGAAGTTACAGTATTGGGAGAGAGAAAATGTTGAAATAGATGAAAATAAATTTTTTTTTTGTCTCTCCATTAATTAACTCAATTAAGTCTCTCTCTCTCTCTTATAAAATTATCTGGGTAACAATTGGCTCTATCTGGGGACAAGGATTGTGCAAGACGTTGAATGAACAAAAAGTTAAGAAAGAGCAATGCTTTATCACAAGGGCCCTAGAGTCACCCCAAAAGTAGATAAATCTATGAAAAAGGGACTAAGCACAAAAAAATTGGGAACACCACCAAATAGAAAAGAAAGGAAGGCACAACAAAAAATCCTAATTGAGATATGTATAAAGCTATAGACTACACTCCTTATTGATGATAGTGCTTCAAATGTTGCCCATTGTAAGGTGAGGGAAATTGAGTACCGCTGAGATATGATAAGATGAAGGAATTTTGTCCACATACCTCTTTAATCTAGAATGGGCCTCTCCATAAGGAGTCAAAATTTCCATGTAGACCTTTTGGCTCTCTACGCTTGTCCCAAAGTAAGACAAGATCACCTTCCTAGAAGACCCTCTGTTTAGCTTTCTTATCAAACAACTTTTTAACTTGGGACTAATGTTCCTGTACCCTGTCTACAACCAATTCTCTTTCCTCTTATAGTGTGGTCAAATATAATATTCTCTTTTCAAGAGCATCTCTGAATTCATGGTTTTCAATAGCATTTTGTAACTTCAAAGCAGATAATTCTAGAGGATGTGGGAAAACTGCTTCAGTACCATATATGATTTCAAAGGGAGATAACCTTATTGCTCTCTTCTTAGTAGTATGATCTACCCAAAGTGCATTATACAAGTCTTTGTGCCAAGACCTCTGATTATCATCTATCAATTTCCACACAATGGACATACTATTTTTATTTCTCCATTTTGCATGACCATTTCCTTGTGTGAAATAATCTAAGGAGTGAGAGAGAATGATTCCATATTGATAAAAAAAGGTTGATATCCCCTGAGAGGAAAAGTTTGTAGAATTATCGTTAAAAATATTTTTAGGAACCCTGAACCTAACCAAAATGTTTTGCTTGATGAAACTACACACCACTTCTGAAGTTGTTTGCTTGACTAGAATGACTTCTATCCACTAGGTGAAATAGTCAGTTGCCTTTAAAATATGAGTATGTCTTGTAGTGGATGAAGGATGGATAGGACCAATAAACTCCAGACCACATTTTTGAAAGGGTTCTTTGATCACTACTGGTTTTAAGGGTAGTGCTGCTAATTGGACTCTTCCTTTGAAATATTGACAAGAATCACATCTCTTGACCCATTCCTCTACATCTTTGAACATTCCAGGCCAATAGAAATAGTTTCTCAGGATTTTATAAGTTGTTACTAATGTTAAGTAATGAACTCCACATGCTTCATTATGAAATAATTGAAGCAACTCCTTCCTTTTCTCAGAATCTACACATCTTAGGAAGGTACCATCTATTCCCTTCTTGTACAACATGTCACCCCAGGTAATGTACTTTATAGATTTTAGTTTTAAGGTCCTCTTTTCTTTGGGTGATAAATGAGTTGGGAATTCTCCATTTGTCAGAAAATAGGCAATATTGGAAAACTAGTCATCAACATTACCAATGAATAAACCTAATGGAATTCCTTCCTCCGTCTCTTCTTCATCTCTGGAAGATCCTTCCATGATAGCTTTACACAAACCTTTTCCTCTGACAAGCTTTGTAGGTTTGATATTGAGATCATACTCTTGTACTTTAGCTATCCAAGAGGCCCTTTTATTCACACTAATCTCTTGTTGTGTTATAAGAGTCTTCACCACTGAATTAGGAACAAATGCTTTGGAGTGAGAGTTTAGAATGTAAAACCTAAATTGTTGCATTGCTCTGACTAGAGGATATGCATTCTTCTCGATCAAAGAATATTTCAATTCATGTTTCTTAAGAGGGACACTCATGAATGCTATCGAGGCCTCAAGATTTTCTTTGTCAGGTTGAGTGAGTATAGCAGATAAGGTGTTCTCAAATGCATAGCAATACAAATGATTTTTTTTAGAAAAATCTAGATAAGAAAGGGTAGGGGCATTAGCAATCACAGTCTTGATTTGTTCAAAAGAAGCCTTACCTTCTTTTGTCCATTTAAAATTTTTATTCCCTTTGATCATATCTACAATTGACTTTGTAATCTCAAAGAAGTCTAGTACAAACCTCCTTATGAAGTTTATCTGTCCAAAGTAAGACCTGATCCCTGGTTTACTTATTGGAAGTGATAACTATTGGATAACATTCACCCTTTCAGGGTCTATCCAAATACCTTCTTTGGAGACAATATGTTTGAGTAATTTTTCTTCTATCAATCCAAATATAGACTTCTTAGGATTCAGTGAGATGCCATGGGTTTGACATTGATGCAAGATAGATTCCAAATGATGCACATGATCTCTTCTATGTTTTGAAAACACTGTAAGATCATCAAGGTACATGACAATGATCTTATTCTTGAGATCTGCAAATGAATGATACATTGCCAAATGAAAGGTGGCTTTGAAATTTATCAAACCAAAAGTCATATGATTGTAGGCAAACTGTCATGTATCCTTTTTCAAATAATTAAAAATAATAATCTTTGCTAAGGTAGGCAAGCCCAAAAAGGTGAAGTTTCGAAAAAAGGGGATAATATTTGGAAGCTAATGGACTAATAAATGAAAATTATTATTAAAATATGTTTTAATAACCCCTCTTGGATGTGAGTTAGGGTTATGCCCTCTTTTAAGGGGTTTGGAGGTATTTTGGGCTCATTCCAGAACTTGATTTTTACTCATTTCTTTGTTATTCTTCAGAGGCTGCCAAACTTGTGGAGAAGGAGACCCAAGAACAGGAGTTTGTAGGTTTCTAGGAAGGCTAAGGATGGGAGTTTGAAGCCATTCCATGTGCATGCTCATGTAGAGTTTGCCTTTGTGCTGAACAATATAGATTTGTGGTTTTTCGGGTGGTTTTTTGAAAGAGTTTGGTGTTTTCGATTGAGTATTTCATATCAGTTTGGGTTGCTGCTGTATTTCAAACTTTTAGATAGGCATGTGGAGTTGGTATTGGTCATATTACTTAAGTGAGGAGTTTTCTTGAGTTACCAGTTGATTCTAGTTTACGCATATGGACCCAAGATTGTTATATTGGCATTTGGGATTCAGTTGACTGGAGATCTTTAACACTTTTTGGTAGCAGTGTTTGTTTGGGTGCTATCATGGATTTGATTAGCAGATTGTATGGTGTTGTCTTTTCTTGTGCTAGCAGCTTGTCCTATGTTGGTATTAGTTTTTATACACCAGTGTTGGACTTTGTTCATATATCCAGTCAACCATACTTGCTGGAATGTGTTGATGATCTTTCATATTTGGCAATGTGTACAGATGAGTCCCAGAATCATATTGGCATTGATGACATCTAGGAGGATGTAGTCGGCAGTTTTGAAGACTTAATTTCCTTGGTGGTTTCTTTTGGTACAGAGGAGTTGGATAGCAGTGCTATAGTTTTTGATACTCCGTATGTTGATATGAGTTTTGGAGTTGATTCACATGATATGGATGGTAATACTCTAGAGACCAGTAACCTTGAGGATGCTCCTTTAGACAGTGCGTTAGAGGAGGTTTGTAGGATACAGTCTAGCTAGTGCCATCATGTATCTAGTCAGTTGAGAGTTAGTGAGCAAGACATTGCTACCACTTGCCAACATTTCGATGCTACTCATCCATTGTTAGTAGTTTATGGATGGGGTTTTCCTACTAGTGATGAGCAGGGAGGCAGTTATCTTTCCTTGATAGAGTTCCACTCTTTATGGGAGGCTATTTGAATTCTAAGACAGGATTATATGCGGTTGGTAGCTGACAGAGATTATCTTATGGAGTGGGGTAGTAAAGCATATGATGCATTATTGGCCAAGGAAGATGAGGTGAGTGAGCTTACTCAACAACTTGAGGTGACTTCTGAGATTCTTGAGAGTACACAGTTGGCTTTCAAGGAGTCATAGTTTCATTTGGCTAAGGTGACCATGGAGTTAGAGCAACTACAGTCTTTACCAAATTCTATACAGTCACAAGCTGTGGTGTCTGGTGATTTGAGGATGTCCATGGTTGAGATTGTCAAACAAAGTGGAGACATGGATGCATCAATCTTTGATACTAACATTGGCATATCGAGTTCATCCCCACTAAATTCAGGTTCAGTTGAGTTGGGTGCTGCAGCAGATTGTTATGGTATGCCTGACATGGTGGTAACCTCTAGTACTAATGACACAAAAATTAGAGATGTTGTATCAAAGACCATGTGTGATGTTGGTGAGTTGACAGTTGGCATGGTTCCTACTAGTAATACTACTCCCTTGGCGATGTCTTCAAAGGTAGTAGTCAGTTCCAACTTGGTTAGTGATTGATTGTAGTTAGTTACATCTGGATTGCAGTCTGAGCCACTAACTGAGATTGGTGCATTCTATCAACGTTACATTGTGAGGTATGCTCATCAATTCACCTTTGATGACCATGTTGATGAGATGATAATACAGAGATGTACTTTGGTTCCTAGTGCTTATCATCAGTTATGGAATAGTTTGATGCCTCAAGATGAGAGTTGTGATGGGCACAACATGGTGATAGGTCCTATAGTTGATAGCTTGATAATACATGACTTAGAGCAGGAGTTTTGGAGTGATGCTTCAGTGGGTGTTGTTATTGATTCTACTCCTTTGGCTATGACATCTCCTAACTTAGCTGGTGATCAGTCATAGTGGGTTGTATCACTTGTTCATGGTGAGCTGTTGATTGAGGTTGGTTTTTTTTATCAACATTATATTGCAGGGTATGTACATCAGTTAGCATTTGATCCTTGTGATGAGGAGTTGATGGTAGACAAACTTGGTTTGGGTTCCATTTCTTGCTATTTATCTTGTGATGGCTTTTCACCATCAGGGGTGCATGGGAGTTATGGTTATGAGATAGTGGTCAATGATCTGCAGAGTTGTGTTGACTGTAGGAGTTGTACAGTGTGTGGATTCTCCATACTTGGTACAATTTCATTCAAGAGCATTCACCATTGTTGCAGAGTTGGATTGTACATTCCGTATAGGCCAGTGGGATGCGTTGATGGTATTTAATATGATGGCAATTTGATTTGTCCACTTTACTTGAGTTTTGATGTTCTAAGAGTTTGTGTCTCATGGGTTTCTGACTGTGGAAGTTGTGACTTTGGAGTTTGGTTGAGCAGTAATTGTCAGTTTGATTATGGATTCCTCTTGGTTATATTGCAGAGGATATTGCAGGAGCCTATGTTAATTGACAATACTATAGTTCATGACTACATTTGGGATCCAGGTGGATTGATTGGTCTATTTTTCAGCCATTTCTTGAGGACAAGAAATATTTGGAAGGGGAGGACTTGTCATGTCCCCTTTTTCAAATAATTAAAAATAATAATCTTTGCTAAGGCAGGTAGGCCCAAAAAGGTGAAGTTTCGAAAAAAGGGGATAATATTTGGAAGCTAATGGACTAATAAATGAAAATTATTATTAAAATATGTTTTATTAACTCCTCTTGGATGTGAGTTAGGGTTATGCCCTCTTTTAAGGGGTTTGGAGGCATTTTGGGCTCATTCCAGAACTTGATTTTTGCTCATTTCTTTGTTATTCTTCAGAGGCTGCCAAACCTGTGGAGAAGGAGACCCAAGAATGGGAGTTTTTAGGTTTCTAGGAAGGCTAAGTATGGAATTTTGAAGCTATTCCATGTGCATGCTCATGTAGATTTTGCGTTTGTGCTGAACAGTACAAATTTGTGGTTTTTCGGGTGTATTTTTTGTAAGAGTTTGGTGTTTCCGGTTGAGTATTTCATATCAATTTGGGTTGCTGCTATATTTCAGACTTTTAGATGTTAAAATAGATCTGAATATATGTATTTTTTCATGATTATACTTCTGTGATAGATTATTAGTGTTTTGTGGTGTTTTCGGGCTATTCTATGTTGTTTTCGGAAGCCCGATGAGCATTGTTTTTATCCTCCGTTTGGGAGCTGTTGTGTAAATGTTATACAGATCTGAAAATTTCATTTTGTAGGCTGTTATGCTGATGAAATTTCTATAAAAATTTCCACTTTCAAATTTACTAATAATATGTGAAGCTGTGAAGTTTTTTGCACTATTTTCGGCCTACACGATTTGGGGTTTATTGAGAAATTGGTGGATCTTTGAAATATTGGTTGTTTGATTTTAAAGATCAGATTAGAGGCTTGAAATATCATATAAAATCAGAAAAGGGACATATCACAAACGTACCCCATGGAGTGGTAAAAGGTGTTCTATGTTGATCTTTCGATGCAACACTGATCTAATTATAATCAGAGAAACCATCTAACATTGACATGAACTCAGAGCCAGATACCAATTGTAAAATATGATCCATGATAGGGAGCTCGTAATTTTCCTTAAGTGATTCCTAATTCAGATTTTAGAAGTCAACACATATTCTTATCTCACCATTCTTCTTCCTGACTGGGACATGTAATATCCCAAAATTGGCTTATTGCCATGATCACCAATTATGGTCTATTTCTGATCAATTCTAAAGTCCTATTTCATTAGGCAAATTCTTGTTCTAACATTTTCTACTTGACTTAATTTTCAAATGTAGAAAACCCTAATTTGCATTCATCATACTCATTATTTAATCTCTATAGTACACACTCATATTAGCCATGTTAAACCTATTTGATTTCAATTTAATTTAATCTAAAGTGTTCATACTTTATTAAATTAAATTATCTCCTAAGGCTAATTTGCTACAGGATTAAATTTATTTAATTTAATAAATATGCCTATTCTAATCAATTAAATAAAATTATTTAATTAAATGGAGAAGCTACTTTTAAATTAATTAAATAAAGTCATTTAATTAAATGGGAAGTTATTCCTAAATTAATTAAATAGAGTTATTTAATTAAATAAGAAAAGTGTCTCTAATTAATTAAATTGAATTATTTAATTAAGTAGAAAAAGGTAATTATGAGAGCATATCTCATTTTATTAAATTAAATATCTCTCCTAATTTTCCCTTTAGTTCAAGAATGGTAATTCCTAGTTCACTCTAATCAAATTAGAAGTGACCCAAATCACTTGCTCTCACATTGAAGTCTATTTGAGTTGACTAACTCTTACACTCAAATTT
This sequence comes from Cupressus sempervirens, assembly GCA_028749045.1. Classification (NCBI taxonomy): domain Eukaryota; kingdom Viridiplantae; phylum Streptophyta; class Pinopsida; order Cupressales; family Cupressaceae; genus Cupressus; species Cupressus sempervirens. The sequence continues at coordinate 645,384,964 of CM053791.1, forward strand.
GAGCCAGTTAACTACCTCTAATTTGGGAATCTTCCACCTTAATTGAACCTCATCTTCAATCCTAACCATTGATTGAAATCGATCTCAACCGTTGATGGATTCCAGGAAAGTCTATTTAAGAGACCCTCATTTCCTCATATTAGAGGTTGAATTTTCATGGTATTGAATTGCTATCGAATTTAGTACTCACCTTATTTTCTAATCTCCACATTGCTATCATTTTAGATTCCCATCTAGCTTAGCAATGCATACATCTAGTTTAATTTCTTTTATTGTTTAATGGAATAAATTGCATCTCTCATATAGAATACTTTGCACAGTCACTTAGATCAATTGCATTTCTTTAAATCCTTCATTCTTAGAGGGTTTGGTTGCTTATGCCTCGAATATGAGGATATATAATAAGCAAAAACCATTTAGATAGGAGGCAATGGGTTGCACTGTCAGGTGTCTCTGGTAAACAATACCATGTTCATCCCAGGATAACTTCGCAGGTAATGACCACATTCAAGTGTCTATGAGGTTTAGAGGCCCACATTTCATAGGTACATTTCTCGTGCCCACCATGGGGCCGAGAAAATCAATTTCTCTAGCCTTACTTTGCATTTTTAAAATCATTTTTGTGTTCTCCGTCCGTACGATTTCGTACAAATTCTGAATCTTTGCATGAGACTGTTCATTTTCATGCAAGGATTCTGAATCTTCATATGAAGATTCTCTCTGTGTCGCGTGAGAAAGTGCCCGAGCATGCAAGACTTTGTGTGGCACTTGTTTTCTTCATGCGGGCTATAAATTTTTTTTGCACAGGTTTGAAAATAATTTTGCATGGATCTATCAGAGATCTCGCGCGAGATCTTGTAACAACAGCTTTAATTTTTGAGCATTTTTTGATCTTTAGATTATTTGATTTTACTAATGTGATTTTTAAAATCTATTCTCTGGTTTTTGCTGTAGCCTAACTATTGTTTGTAGGATGTTTGCCGAAGATTCCTTCTAAAACCCACTTAAACATGTATTAACAATTTGCTTACAAGATGATTGTCGAAGATACACTTGTCAAAGACCAATTTTAAAACTCACAAAATAGTGTGTTTGCTTTTGTTGTTTTTCAAACTAGTCTAATTAGGGGCTTGTGAACTTCCTAGGGTGCAAGATGGAAGAATAGGGGATTATGATCTTCACCACTTGGAGGTCATAACCAAGGGTGAATCAAAAACTTAGACGCTTCTGAAAGACAACATTCCAAAGAAGGCAAGGAACTTAGTGGTTCTCTAGTATGAGTCCTTTTCTATGAAGGGATGATGATTTCCTTTTAGGGAATCAAAATCTTGAGGAAGGGCAAGTCTAGATTGATTAAGCTAAGTGGGTAATAAATCTATTTTGCGTGTTTGGGCGAGGAAATAAGGTAGAGGATTATGCTCTTTCCCCTTGAGGGAAATTAGAAACTCTAACCCTTAAATCCAGACCACTAGTCTGTGTCAATCCTTTAGAGGGCCTGTCAGAGTGATCCAACCTTTGAGAAATACCCAAGTGAGCACACTCCTTTCGTCAGAGATTCCAACTCACTATAATCAAGATTCTTTGTACAACAAAAGACTCCAAAGCCGAATTAATTTCTTCTCCTTGATTCTTGATATTGCATATCAAGGGGAAGCTCTATTTGTGCATTGGTCGGCATTGGCTCCTAGCTTGCTAAGCAAGTAGTGTGCACTTTTAGATGTTGGTGTGGGTTGCTAGTCTCAACTCTACTTGCGGAGCCACCAGGAATTAATACGAATGGAAGCCAAGTAAAAACCTTGTAGTTAGAAGCTACCTGGTTCACCTCTGAAATGAGGCATAATTTTTGTGCAAGGAGGGGGAAGAATCTATCCTATATAACTCACCATAGGCATGCTACTGGATGTTTGAAGGTGGTATACGTGCTCATCCCCTTCCACAAGGGCACTTTTTCAGTGTATACTATTGAGTCTTTTAAATATACCAAAAACACGAGCACCCTCTAGGGGGTGACACAGTTGTGTGAGGTACACACATGTGCATAAGATGTGGGACAAAGGTTTTTCCTTCTCTACCAATTTTTCTTTCTAGGGATAAAGCATGTTTGTTATCAAGTCATCAACAAAGTCAAAACCATTTTACAACAAACAAAAGTCAAGACTCCCCTATCCTATCGAGTTGCTTTGTCCTCGACAGGACTATTTTTGAGTACTACTTGCTTCGCACTATCGTCTTTGAACACATTGCCTGAATTGCAAAATCGAAACATTGTCTAAATATCCTGTCAAGTCAACCTCATTGTTTGTTGAATTGAATTTGTTTGGTAAATCTGTCTATTCTGTTCGAACAGTCTAAAAATCTTGTCGAAATCAGTCACTGTTGTAAAATTGGCCTGCCTTCTCACGCAAGATCTTTTTAAGTCTCGCATGAAATCATATGGTTTTGTCACTGTTTCCCGCAACTCTATCCAAGTTCTCGCATGCCTTGTCAAACTTTCTTGTGCAAAATTAAACTACTATCATTGACTTTCATGGGGCCCAGAGTATAATCTCGCGTGGTCCAGAATACTTCCTCACATGGCCTGTAAAGGTTTCTCACGTGATATTTTGTGTCAGCATTACCACTTTTGGTCTATTTTAGCTATCTGTGGCTTGCATGCTACCTTTTTCTACATCCATTTATCACTCTCTATCTATGAACAATCCTGAAACAATGACACTTTGTTTAGCTAAAGACTTGTGTCTCATACTTTTACTGGTCTCGTCTCTTAAGTTATCTTTTTTCTTCATCCCTTAATGCTTGTCATAATTTGTGTCACGTTGCTCATAATCTCTAGCTATTCTAGCCTTTAAATTAGACCATTTGTGCCTTTGTGGATAACATTCTTGCTATTATCTTGTCCTTTTTGAGACTCAGTCTTAGTGTAGTCCTTTTCCAGGTCCTAGCTTATTGTCCTTGTCTATGACTATTGCAACCAAAAGCAGAAACATATTTTATCCTCTTAGACTTAAGCGAGGTTGTGCCAAGGGTCATAATCATGATAGAGGTTGCTTACCTTTCATTACACAATCTGTATCTAGTTCAACTAGTGAGGCATCTTCATAATTCCCCTCACCTGCTAGATCACCTTGAATTTAGCAAAAAAATTTCCATAAATTTGAAACAAATTAGGAATCCTTTGTACCAAGAGGATACTGAGACAGGTAGAGGTTCTACATTACCAAACACGATGTCTGATTCCTTTTTCAGAGGACCTTTTGAAATACAACACACTAAGACTAAACACGTTCTTATAATGACCAATCATGAACCTAAACATGGTAGTCATAGTCGACATCAAGAACCACCTAGGAATGACAAAGAGAAAGAGAAAGACCATGATACTAATGAGGAATAGGAAGAAGTAGAAATACTCCCTAAACACATAGCAAAATGTCGAAGAGACAAAAACTTTCAAAAGGTCATAAGAATCCTACTCAACGAAGAGAAAGAAAAGTACTTTCTCAAACTTGGATCACAAGGCATTCAAAGAACCTTTCCTAGCTTATGAAAAAGGAGAGACTTCAAAACCACAACCCTACAACAAGGTCATCTATACATAGTCCAATGATGACAATGTCATCAACATGGTTGAACCTATGGATTCTGAATACTGTGACATTATTACCATTAAGGGCAAACAAGATAACGACAAACCCAAGACACCTTTTGTCTTGAGGGGCCCTACTCTCAACACAATGGATAATACATCCTCACAACACTATACTAATGCTGTCACTCATTCTTGTGCCAAGTTGGTGCTCAAAGGCCCTATGCCTCCTACTTCAGATCTTGAACAACACAAAGACAAAGCTGTTGTTAGACCATCTAGAAAAGGTGTAAAACCCACAATTAACTCAATAGCAACTAGTTATAGTGTTATCGATCAATTGAAATGAACTAATGCTTAGATTTCCATCTTTGAGCTGCTTAAAATCTCACCTGCTCATAGGAAAATTTTGGACAAAGCTCTCGCTGAGGCAAATATTCCTCAAGATCTTGATCTTGAGTGATTTCAATCCATGGTAGGTCACTTGACCTTGCCTTATCTTATGAACTTCTTTAAGGAGGACAATAAATCGCTGAGTCACTCACACAATCAACCTCTACACATCAAGGTTATGATCCATCAGCCACATGTTCATCGGGTACTCATTGATAATAGCGCTAGCCTAAATATTGTCTCTATTGCTCTTCTTAGACAATTGAATTATTCTGAGGACACTATTGATCCTCGATGTAAGATCACTATCAAAGCGTATGATGAAGTGGAATAAAATTCTCTAGGTCTTTTGGTTTTACCCATTCATGTTGGTCCTATAGAAAGGGATGTCACCTGTCAGGTGCTTGAAATTCCCTTAGCTTACAATAGAGCACCACCAATGCATCAAGTTCCCATTTCATAGCTCCAAAGTTACTATTCCTACCACTACTAGCTATACCTACAATATGCTCAAGGCTGCTAAAACTTTCATCCCTACTAATTGTGAATCCACTGATTATCACGGCAATAAGTTGAAACAAATTGAACAATCATTCAAATAGAAAGAAACTAGCATGGGAGAGGCCCACATTTCATAGGTACATTTCTTTTTGGAGTCTCTAGCTCTACAAAGCATCTTGATTATAGTGAGTTGGAATCTTCGACGAAAGGAGTGTGCTCAGTTGGGTCATTCTCGGAGGTTGGATCACTCCGACAGGCCCTCTAAAGGATTGACACGGACTAGTGGTCTGAATTCAAGGGTTAGAGTTTCTAATTTCCCTCAAGGGGAAAGAGCATAATCCTCTACCTTATTTCCTTGCCCAAACATGAAAAAACAGATTGATTACCCACTTAGCTTAATCAATCTAGACTTGCCCTTCCTCAAGATTCTAATTCCCTAAAAGGAAATCATCATCCCTTCATAGAAAAGGACTCGTACTAGAGAACCACTAAGTTGCTTGCCTTCTTTGAAATGTCATCTTTCAAAAGTGTCTAGGTTTTTGATTCACCCTTTGTCATGACCTCCAAGTGGTGAAGAGCATAATCCCATATTCTTCCGTCTTGCACCCTAGGAAGTTCACAAGCCCCTAATTAGACTAGTTTGAAAAACAAGAAAAGAAAACACACTATTTTGTGGGTTTTAAAATTGGTCTTTGATAAGCATATCTTTGACAATCGCCTTGCAAGAAAACTATTAATCCATGTTTAAGTGGGTTTTAGAAGGAATCTTCGATAAACATCCTGCAAACAATAGTTAGGCTGCAACAAAAACTAGAGAACAGATTAACACAAGCATGTTAGTAAAATCAGATAATCTAAAGATCAAAAAATGCTCAAAAATTAAAGCTCCTATTACAAGATCTCACACAAAATATCTGACAGATCCATGCAAAATTATTTTCAAATCCACGCAAAATTCTTTTACAACTCATGTGAAGAAAATAGGTGCTGCGCGAAGTTTCGTGCACTCAAGCACTTTCTCACGTGACACGTAGAGAATCTTTGTACGAAGATTTAGAATCCTCGCACAAAGATTCAAAACCTGTATGGAATCATATGGATAGAGAACAAAAAAATGATTTAAAAAATGTAGAGTAAGCCTTGAGAAATTGAACCAGTGCTATCATTAACGTCTCTTCCAGAGCCTCCTCGACATTATGGGAGACCCTTAGAGGCAAAGAAACCATTCGTGCTAACACTCTAGACCAAGATCAATATGACTAAGGTTGACATCAAATATCTTAGTCATATAATTAAAAAGAAAAAATGCAAAAGGTCTGATGGTGAAAACCACATTCTGGCAGTATTGGAACCCAAAAAAGTAAAAACAAAAGATGTATCCAAGGGTGAAAACCTCTTTGAGGCGCCCACAGATGAGATATTTGATGTACTTCCCAGTCACTTTTAGGAGAGATCATCAGTGTTGATAGAGCTGGCATAGCTAATTAACCTGGGCACAAAAGAACATCCTCATATGATACATCTGGCATAGTCACTGTCACCTAAAGAGAAGGAAGAATTCACTACCTTTTTCAAAGGAAAGAAAATAAATTTCGCTTGGACATACTCTGACATGCTAGGACTAGATCTCGATCTTATCATGCATCACTTTTCCATAGCACCAGGCATCAAACTCGTTAATCAGAAGCTTCAAAAAATGCATCCTCACGTTGTATTGCTATTCAAAGCAGAATTGGAGAAACTCTTAAAAGCTAGTTTCATCCATGCAATTGATTATGCTGAATGGATATCCAATATTTTTCTAGTTTCCAAGCACGATAAATCTATCAGGGTTTGTACTGACTTCGATGATCTTAACTTGGCATGTCCTAAAGATGAATTTTTGCTTCCTAATATTGATATGATCATGGACATGATGGCTGGCTATGAGATGTACTCACTTATGGATGATTTTTTTTGATACAATCAGATAAAAATTTTGCCAGAAGACCAAGAGAAAATGGCTTTCACATGTGCATGGGGAACCTTTTGTTGGAATGTGATGCCATTTGGTTTGAAGAATGCTTGTGCTATGTATTAGCAAGCTGTTACTACAATTTTCCATGACATGATGCATAGAACCATGGAGGACTACATTGATGATACTTTGGTCAAAAGTGCTAAATGCAATACTCATCTGCAAGATTTGGGTCCCATCCTAGATCATATGGAAAAATTTAGTCTTCAACTCAATCCTAAGAAATGTGCATTTGGTGTAACATCAGGGAAGTTGCTGGTATACATTATTTCTGCAAAAGGAATTGAGGTAGACCTGGAGAAAGTACAAGCAATAATGGACATGCCACCACCTTAGAACATCAGTCATATGAGAGGACTACAGAGAAGTCTCCAATCAATTCACCAGTTTATTTCACAATTAGCAGATAGATCACAACCCTTCACAAAGACCTTACATAAGGGTGTAAAATTTAATTGGAGCCAGGATTGTGAGCAAAGCTTAACAAAGATCAAAAAATATCTTATCAATCCACCAATCCTGATGCCTCCCATTCATGAGTAGCCTTTTCTTTTATACATCTTGACAATTGAAATGTCTCTGGGAATCCTTTTGGCTCAGGAAGAAAATGACAACAAAGAAAGGGCTATTTACTACTTGAGCCGAACATTGGTCTCTTATGAGAAAAACTATAGCATTATTGAGAAAGCTTGTTTGGCAATTGTCTTTGCTTCCCAGAAGTTGAGACACTACATGCTCGCCCACACTATGAGGCTCGTGGCTAAAATAGACCCACTAAAGTACTTGCTCAGTAAGGTAGCTCTCATAGGAAGATTGACTAAATGGGTCATGATACTTAGTGAGTTTGACATCCAATACGTTGAACACGAGCCTATCAAGGGATAGGTAATTGCAGATCAACTGGTTGATGCACCGATATAGAGTCTTCTGCTAATGAACATTGATTTCCTAGATGAGTCAATTCTGACACTCATGCACCACACATGGGTTATGTTCTTTGATGGGTCCTTCACACAACAAGGATCAGGTGTTGGATTACTCTTTATTAAACCAAAAAGATACTCATTTCCCAAAGTGTACAAGATTTTTTTTTCTTGTACAAACAACATTGCTGAATATGAGGCTTTGTTCAATGGCATGAAAATTACAGCTGAATGGAGAGTGGAACAGTTAGATATCTTTGGTGACTCTCAACTTGTCATCAACCAAGTTAATGATTTGTACCAAAAAAAGTATAAGAAACTAATTCCTTACAAGCACATGGTTGATGAATTAAAGAAGTATTTTGCACACATCACCTTCCAACAAGTTCCATGAGTAGATAATAAAGTGGCTGATGCCATGGCCACCTTGGCCTTCTTGCTACAAATGCCTGAAAATGATCTCTAACATGAGTTCTTTGTGGAAGTGTTACACTACCCAGCTTATGACACCCCTGATTCTAACATGATTATTTTGTTATAGGACAAGAATCATCCATTACCATCACATTTATTTGTACCTTTGCAATCAAACCATTCTAGAAGGTCTGACCCAAAATGAGAAACATTACCTAATCTGTAATGCTTCACATTATGTCATTATTGCTGACAATCTGTATAGGAGAGTCTCAACAAAACACTCCTTAGGTGTTTAGAATCCAAAGAGTCCAAATGCACACTAATTGAAGTTCATGAGGGCATTTTCAGAGCTCATTCCAATGGCCTAATACTAGCTCACAAAATCCTTCATGCTGGTTACTACTAGCCCAAAATGGAGCAAGAAGCTATCAAGTACGCTAGGTCCTACAAGAAGTGTTAGCTATATGGGCATCTGATTCATGCTCTAGCCAAAGAGTTGATTCCTTCTACTACAACATGACCATTTCAACAATGGGCTTTTGACTTGGTGGGGCGGATCCACCCAACCTCCTCTAATGGACATAAGTTCATTATCATGGTTACAAATTATTTCAAGAAATGGGTAGAGGAAGTACCTCTCACAGTTGCTGATGGCAAAACTATAGCACTTTTCATCATAAACTATATCATCTGCAGATATGGTGTACCATCCTCAATCATTACTGATAATGGAGGACAATTCAAGAATAAAGACCTCAAGAAACTATGCAAGAAATTCAAAATCAGACAACATTGGTCTTCCATTTATTACCCCCAAGGTAATGGATGGGCTGAGGCATCCAATAGGGCGACCCTCAAAATTCTTTATCACACAGTCAGCAAATCAAGGAGAGACTAACATCTCTAGATCAATCCAGATCTATGGGCATATAGGGAAAGGATTAGAACTCCAATGGGCATAACTCCCTTTGCATTGGTGTATGGGGCAGATGCTATGCTTCCAATAGAGGTCTAGATTCCTACCTTGAGAATCTCTATGAAGGGCCTTATCACTAATGATGACTACAGGATAGATCAACTTCAAGAACTTGTGTTACTGGATGAATGATGACAAGTGGCATGTGATCATCTGTGAGCATATCAACAACAAATGGCAAGAAGCTACAATTGAAGGGTCAAACCACGTGACTTCCAGCTAGGCGATCTCATCCCGAGAGAGAACCCTAAGAATAAAAAATAGCGAGTACAAAAAGGAAAGTTTGAACCAAAATGGTTTGGCCCCTACATCATTACTGCAGTATATGGATCTAGTGCCTATAAGCTTTCCACAACCGAAGGAGAAGTGCTAAAAGAACCTGTCAACACTCTCCACTTGAAGTGGTTTTATAGTTGATCTAATATCAGCAAGCTCTTTGTACATATTTATGTCCTGAAAAAATCTAAAAATTAGAAAATGTCCTAAAAAAAATTGTTACCCTAGTGAAAACCTAGCAATAGGCGCCTTGGTAACACCAAAAAAAGTGAAAAAAAAAAATGCAAAAATTTAAAAAAAAAAAAAAAAATTGAAAAAAGAAAAGAAAAGTACCATTGGTGAAAACCTGGAAACATGCATCATGGTAGCCAAAAAAAAAGGAGGAAAATCCAGCCAAGAAGGTGAAAACCTGGTAAACAAGGGCCTCTTGTTCCCAACACTCCATCCTACAGTGCATCTTCTGGCTATTATGTATAGTTTCTTTCTCTCTTTCCTACTTTTCCTACTTTTTGCTCATGTATCCATGGATTGAGTCTTGTCATAGCTTGAGGGCATTCCCCTTTAGTGTCACTATTTTTAAGATTCTCCACATAGAATATCCTTTGCGACAGTCACCAGTGGTCCTCACTGTGTCTGCCTATTGTCACTAGTGTCACTCTTTTTGAGATTCTCCCCATAGAATCTCTTTCGTGACAGTCACCAGTGATCCTCATTGCATTTGCCTACTATCGCTAGTGTCACTTTTTTTGAGATTCTCCTCATAGAATCTCCTTCACAACAATCACCAATGGTCCTCATCGCGTCTGCCTACTGTCACTAGTTTTACTCTTTTTGAGATTCTCCTCATAGAATCTTCTTTGCAACAGTCACCAGTGGTCTTCACTGCGTCTACCTACTATCTCTAGTGTCCCTCATTTTCAAAGATTATCCTCATAGAATCTCTTTTGCAATAGTTACCAGTTATTTCAACTGTGTCTACCTACTGTTTCTTGGGTCACATCTCTAGATTCCTTTATGGAAGTTCTCTCTTGCATCAGTCACCAATCATCCTAGCTGTGTCTGTCTACTGTCGCTCAGTCCTTCTTAGGTTCTTCATCGTGAAGATTCCCCATTGAGCTCAGTCACCAGTCATTCTGACTGTGTCTGCCTACTGTTCTCACCCTACTAAAGAGATTTCTTTCAAACATGTTCTGGAAACTGACACCTGACATCAATCCCATGACAAATAATGAACTCAAAAATGATATACTTGTTTGGATGTGCTGAGCATTTTCTTTGTTTCCTTTGTTTTGCTTTATCATATCTCCTCGAGCAAATCGATGATGTCATCTTCAGCTAGAGAAGTAATGAATGGGGGCATGATCTTTTCTTTGCTTTCTATTTGTGGTTTAGTTCCAATTAGTTGACATATTCCTATAAGAGGGGTGTCCACTATAAGAGCCTCCATCTCATATTGGATGGTCGTGTGTACCTCAACTACTTTTATATGAATACATCAATAATGTTGGTTCTTCTCCTTGTTTTTTGGAGTGAACTCTTCATGCTACAGTAAATACTAATACTCGTCCTGCTAAGTGAATGTACAGGTCACTACGAGTATACCTAGCACACTTTTTTATTAGGTTATGAACGTAATAGTCATTGCAGATAGAATAAATACTAAATACTTAGCATAAGATGGATCTCCTATGTGTTTTGTGTGTCTGTCATCCAAACAAGATTCTAGTCATCTTGGCATTTATGCTTTGATGCTTATGTTAACTTGCTATATTAAAAGGGACAAATGTTTTGATAATTATGGCTTCCTGTGCCTCGAATGCTTACATTTAATCCCAAAAAACCTATAAAATATGTTCTATTCATATTCCCATGATTGCAATGTTAGTGGGAATTGTATAACATACAAGTTTTGTTCTATGTCTAGTGATGATAAATTGTCGAGGCTCAGTAACCAGACCTAGGGTTGCATTTAACATCAATCTTGCATTACATACTTCACTTGCTACGCATGCAATTTGGTTGTGATTCTATTTCTCCCCTATGTCATGAAGGATTAGGGGCATCTTCAAAATTATTAGGTTTCCCCACGGCTGCACAAGTGTTTGATTTGTTGATTTGCACTCCTCAATGGAATACCTATTAGTGTCAAGCAAAAACACGCAACACTACATGAGATGTCAGTCCATTTCCATATGCATTGCATCCATATAATCATAATATCTACTCTACATGGTCATAATCACATCACATCACAATACATATGCATTCATATCAAAGTGCAACATGTATCTCATCATCATCATATTGATATTTCATGTACATCAAAGTGGAACAAGCACAGACAATGACATGAACACAAGAATACTCGATGAAAAATCTCATATATATATGTATATCTCAAAATAATGGGTCAGTACAAAAATGGGCACCACTCAAGTGCTATTGATCAAAATGATACAAAATGGTGTTGGCACACCAATCAATACACAACCAAAGATCAAAAATCAAGAATCAAATGCACAACATCTAACTCTGCCCTGTGCTCTTGTCTCCAAGAGGAGTAGGAGTAGGAGCCACAAGTGGAGGAGGAGGTGGTGGCATGTCAGGTCTAGCAAGAGGTCATGCACCTCCCCACTCTTGAGTATACAGTGAAAATCCCTGCACCTGTAGAGCCTCATCAGGCACCACTGTTGAATATGCAGCAAAGTAGTAAGCCATCTAAGCTGACTGAAGCCGAATCTCCTCCTACACAATCTCCAATCTCTGCTCAGTAGTCTTAGCATGCTCTCTCCACTGATCAATCTCTCGATGTTGCTCCACCAGCTGAGAGTCCCAGATAGCTACCTGTATCTGTAGATCTCCCAACTATTGAGAGGCCTACCAAATTCACTCTCGATAGTGTCATACTATGTCTTGCACCCTAGTCATAGGCTGATCTAGCATATCCTCATTGAGCATCTCAGTTGCCTGATGTTGTGGAGGTGTCTGCTGCTATGGCGCTGCCTACGACTATGGTGACACCTACTACTGTGGAGCCTCTTGTTGTGAGGCCTACTCCTCTATCCTCTACCTCTGTCATCGACCATGTCCTATCCCACTACCCCTGGCACCTGGGTCTAATCCCATCTGTTGAGGGGGAATCTACAACTGCAATACCCAGTGTTGGACCTGTGGCCGCATCTATGGCTACTCCTATGGCTATGGTTGTGCCTGTTGCTATTGAGGCACCTATCTTTGTGCCTGCCCTGCAATCCCTAGTGGATCAGTAAAATGAAGGAATGGATGGCTAATCAAAGGCACTTGATAAGCAGGCATCATCCATGCATCTGCTACCTCCAAAAGGTAGTCCCACTAAACTATAACTAGGCTACACATGTCTATCATGGATTGGCCTAGATCCATATGTGGAGGCCACCCTTGCCCTACATCTCTTGCCAGTCTAGTGTAGGCATAGTACTCTTGAGAAATATACTGTGGTTGGACGTACTACCACCACACCCGTGAAATCGCAAACTGCTCTATGATCTACATAGTCTTGCCCAACAGTGGCTGTGAGCTGAACATCCATGGCATCTTTCTCTGACCGTCATCCCACTCCTCTATCTCTTACTAGGGCTGCCATACGATGGAAACCAGGTCATCAAGATGTGTCCTCTAGTGCTTTGTTTTACCCAGGAAGACCTGGGTAATGTGCCCCTAATATCTACAGATATATGGCTCCATCGGCCCTCGACCAGCCTCATGAATGGGCCTACATATGGGAAAATGCTCCCATGCCCAGATCTGTAACACATAAACTCCAGCGGCCATAGTCTTCTTCTCATGGAAGACTATCTCGTGCATCTCATGGTACAAGCGGGTCAATGTGCACTGACCTCACCTAAAAATATTAGGCACCTCTACCATCCGGTGCAACATCACTCCCCACCCACACTCCAAACCATGCTATCCTCTGTCAGGACACAAGAAACAACTCAAGAATATAGCTAGCACAAATGCCAGCCTATGTGTTAGCCTATATGTATGCATCAACTCATCCTAGCTGATGGCTGGACCTCTCTATAGCTCCCTCTCAAACATAATAGAAAGTGCCTCTTTGCTTGCTCGGGGCACTATATCATACACCACTTTGGCTTCATGGAATGAGATCTGTAGTATCCTCTAGATGTCCTCTAGGCTAATTGTCATCTCCCCCACTAGCAAACGAAAGGTGTTCGTCTCCAAATGGAAATGCTCCACTAAAGCTATGAGTAAGCCGTGATTCACCATCATGGATAGGATTCAACATAGTGAGGAAAAACCCAATTGAGCAATGTATGCCCGATCAACATCATTGAGACTCCATAACAACTCTCCATAGTGTGGATAATGTGATCTGAATGAGACATCATCAAAGACCTCCTGCACACACACAAACAAATAATGACAAGCAAACGATCAGTACTGAAATGAAATCATAAAAAAAAGCTTATAAAAATACAAATTTTACGCACGAAATTGAAAATTTTAAGTACTGCTGTCATAGGTTCTCGCACGAAGATCTCTAGATTTCATGCAAAGATCTCTGACTCTTGCGTGAAGTTTTCCTCTTCTGCACGAAGAATCTCCTTCTCACACGAGAAATGAAGTCCCCACATGAGAAACAAAGTTCTCGCGCGTGAATAATCTCATTCTTTGTGCAAGAGGTGGGTGTCTCCCACGTGAGACACCTCACCAATGTGCACAAAGAAATAACGTACCCTATTTCTTCGAGCGAGAAGAGATTATCTTCATGTGAGAAAAGACAGTCTCACGTGAAGACTGTTTGGACAACCCTTAAACATGCTAAAAATTGCAATAAATGACCTCGTAAAGCATGAAAGTAAAAGTACGAAGGTGGGAAATCAATGACTCACCAGTGGTCCATCTATTGGTTAGCTATGTCATCTGGAATGCTCGAAACAATGATATCTCACATTCACTACCATGTCTCTCTCAGAGCTCAATTCACTACAAGAAAAAAAACACAAATGAATTGAAAATGACCCCTTGGGCCCTTATATAGCTGTTGACCTCATTTCTCAAAGTGCTTTGATTTGCGCAAAAATCACCCCTTGGCTAATTTGACCATTTTGAATCTATTTTTGGGATTGAATTCAAAATTTGACACACCTAAGTGCCTCAAAAAGGAATTTTAAAATTTTAGGAACCGACGCGATTGAATGTGTAGCTCAAATCTTTTTGATACTTTGCGATTCTTGGAATCTTTTCAACTCAAAATCCTGCATGTTTTCAAAATTTATTTTTGAAAAAGTCAACTCAAGTCAACTAGGGTGAAATATGGTCAACTTTTGGTCAACCTTGGCCTTCAAACCTTGCAGTCATTTGAAATCAACTCTAAATTTTTTTTCAATCGTTCTTATCTCTTCTATATTTTGCTAAATCTTCAATTTCTTTTATATCTCTCAACATATTGCTTTACATCATATTTTTGGTGTGTCATCTTTCAATTTCGCTCCTGAGGGGGTAGGATGATTACATCATTAAACTTGAATTTCAAATCAATTTGAATCTTCATCGCTTGGGGCATCTTGTTCCTATCTTATGCCCTCGTCATTTGGGGCATCTCATCACTCAGGGCATCTTGCTCCCTTCTATCTGGCATCTTTGCTATATATCTTATCTTTTCATCAACTGATCAATCTTATAACAACTCTTCTTAGAGTTCAATGGACAAGTATTGGGACAGTCTAAACCTTGACTCCTAAGGATCAAGCCTCATCTTGGGGATGGTCCTATGACTCATAAATCAATCTCAGGTATCTAGGTGTTCTATCTGGATCCTTAGAGGTTAAGCTCTATTATGGAGATAATCTTTTAAATGCTTTCAATCTCAAGTATCTAGGTGTCCTATCTGGATCCTTAAAGGTTAAGCTCAGTTCTAGAGATAATCTTTTAAATGCTTTCAATCTCAGGTATCTAGGTGTTCTATCTGGATCCTTGAAAGTTGAGCTCCGTTCTGGAGATAATCTTCTAAATGCTTTCAATCTCAGGTATCTAGGTGTTCTATCTAGATCCTTGAAGGTTAAGCTCCATTCTAGAGATAATCTTCTAAATGCTTTCAATCTCAAGTATCTAGGTATTCTATTTGGATCCTTGAAGGTTAAGCTCTGTTCTGGAGATAATCTTCTAAATGCTTTCAATCTCAAGTATCTAGGTGTTCTATCTGGATCCTTAAAGGTCAAACTTCAGTTTGAAGAAACCTTTTAAATGCTTATCAATTTTAGGTATCTAGACATTCTGTCTAGATGCTTAAAGATTATGCTGCATTTTGGAGATAGTCTTTTAAATACTTATCAATCTTAGGTATCTAGGTGCTCTACTTGGATCCCTTAGGATTAAGCTTTGTTATAGAGATAGTCCTTAAAAGCTTATCAATTGGTCTTCGTATTGTCAATTTTGGAACCAATCTCATTTCTTGATCCTTGCATCATTTTTTCTAATTTTTCTTTGAATTGAATGTGCTGCATGCACATTCATTCAAAGAGGGGCAAAATGTACTACCCCAAAATTGGCTTATTGCCATGATCACCAATTATGGTCTATTTTTTATCAATTCTAAAGTCCTATTTCATTAGGCAAATTCTTGTTCTAACATTTGCTACTTGACTTAATTGTCAAATGTAGAAAACCCTAATCTGCATTCATCATACTCATTATTTAATCTCTATATTATGCACTCATTTTAGCCATGTTAAACCTATTTGATTTCCATTTAATTTAATCTAAAGTGTTCATACTTTATTAAATTAAATTATCTCCTAAGGCTAATGTGCTACGAGATTAAATTTATTTAATTTAATAAATATGCCTATTCTAATTAATTAAACAAAATTATTTAATTAAATGGAGAAGCTACTTCTAAATTAATTAAACAAAGTCATTTAATTAAATGGGAAGTTATTCCTAAATTAATTAAATGGAGTTATTTAATTAAATAAGAAAAGTGTCTCTAATTAATTAAATAGAATTATTTAATTAAATAGAAAAAGGTAATTATGAGAGCATATCTCATTTTATTAAATTAAATATCTCTCCTAATTTTCCCTTCAGTTCAAGAATGGAAATTCCTAGTTCACTGCTGATCAAATTAGAAGTGACCCAGATCACTTGTTCTCACACTAAAGTCTATCTGAGTTGACTGACTCTTACACTCAGATCTAAGCCAGTTAACTCCCTCTAATTTTGGAATCTTCCACCTTACTTTAACCTCATCTTCAATCCTGACCATTGATTAAAATCAATCTCAATTGTTGATGGATTCCAGGGAAGTCTATTTAAGAGACCCTCATTTCCTCATTACAGAGGTTGAATTTTCATGCTATGAATTGTTGTCGAATTGAGTACTCACCTTATTTTCTAATCTCCACATTGCTATCATTTAAGATTCCCATCTAGCTTAACAATGCATACATCTAGTTTAATTTCTTTTATTGTTTAATGGAATAAATTGCATCTCTCATATAGAATACTTTGCACATTCACTTATATCAATTGCATTTCTTTAAATCCTTCATTCTTAAAGGGTCTAGTTGCTTACGCCTCGAATCTAAGGATATCTAATAAGAAAAAACCCTTTAGATATGAGGCAACGAGTTGCACTGTTGGGTGTCTTGGGTAAACAATACCATGTTTTTCCCAAGATAACTTCATAGGTAATGACCACATTGAAGTGTTTGTGAGGTTTAGAGGCCCACATTTCATAGATACAAGAAAGTATTGGCTATCCATGTTGAATGGTGGATAGGGTAGATAATCTTTTCTTTAAGCATTTTATCAACTTTGTTGAATATGGTATCAACGACCTTTGGATTGAATTTCCTTTGTTTTTGTCTAAAGGGATTGAACTAGGTTTCAAAGGAATCTGATGTTTAAATTTTCCATTCACGAATTCCTTCAAATCTTCATAACGACAAGCAAAAATGTCTTGGTACAACTTCAACAAATTCATGAACTCTCCTTTCTCTTCTGATGGCAAATCTTTCCCTATTAGGATCATCTTTGAAATTTCTTTAGAACCAATATTTACCTTCTCATAACCCAAAGAATTAGAAGATTTAGTATCTTCAACTTTCTCTTTCCTTTTATCTTCTTTATCTCTCAAGGGTGACTAATCCTCTTGGAATAACATTACCTTGCAGTTGAATAATCTCAGGGTTGTCTCTTGGTGTTCCATTATGATTATGTGATCCTTCAAAATTCAAATTTGAAAATGAAGGGCGTCCCTCAAGAAATGCAATAATTTTCCCATCATCATCAAAGAATTGCTAGTGTCTATCATTATCAGACACATTGGGTCTATGAATCATCTCTCTTGTGTAAACATCTCTATTGAACTCAAGATGAGGAATACATAGAGAGGTAGAGACTACAAGACATTTTTCTTTGGAATTCTACTCACAAGGAATAGTCAATAAAGAAAAAGCATTGAAATGCTTGATCTCATCCCACACTTTATTTCTATATGCTTTCACTCTTGCATTCTTTTTTTGATATTGCCTCCACACATGGTTGACAACTATTTCTACATCTCCCGATACTTTAAGTTGTTTGATCCTTTTTTCTCTTACATACTTGAGGCTAAGTAGAAGAGCTTCATATTCTATGGTATTATTAGTGGTTGCAAAAACCAACTTATAAGCTTTGAGGAACTTCTCTCCATTTGGTGACATCAACACTATCCTAACACCTGAACTAGAAGAAGAAGAACTTCCATTGAACTTCATTGACCATAATTCATTGGTTATATCTGACATAAGAGATTTAGTTACATCTTCTTCAATGGATGTCATTATATATGTCCCACGTATGGTATCAACATACAATATTTCAGCCCTTGGATCATTCGATTTTAAGACTATATACTTAGCTTTAGGTTCAGGATTGAGTTTAACCTTTTTATCTCCAATTGGGATAAGGGCATGAGACATGTCCATCTTGATTTCATGAGTGAGATCTTTGCAAAAAAAAAATTTCAATAGCATCCCATAACTGGCTGGGATATCAACGACCAATATATTCAATTTTAACTTCTTTTCATGATGTGCTGCAAGTGCTACTTGAACATCTTTTAACTGGCCAACCAATGGGACTTGTTTCACCTCCATAGAATAGACTTTTCCATATGGTTTATTTATAGAGAGTCTTAGGGCATGGGTTACCTTTGAAGGGATAACATTAACAGATGCACTAGAATCAAAGTTACAATTACTTAACTTGCATCCAGCTATATAGAGAGAAACATAGAATGGATCAAATTTCTCTGACATAGAAGCTGCAACAAATGATTCTTTCTCAGTCATGAGCCCTTGTAGATTTTCTTCCTGTAAAGAAACCCCAAACTCATGGTTGGTAGCAATCTTAGGTGAACCTTTTCCTTTACCAACACATTGAATCAACCTTTCTAACTGATGTGGGTTGGCTTTTAGGTAGTCCAAGTAAGAAATTTGTAGTTTGGTCTTCTTACAATGATCAATAAAATCAAAAGAGTCTTCAACAATGGGAGAGTATTTACCTTTATCTTTCTCCTTTGCTTGTGAAAGCTCTTCTAGAGTATGCTTACAAGATAGAATTCTCTTAGCAGTCTCATCAAAAGCTTTCTCCTTCACTCCTTTACCCCACTTTTCTTCTAATCTCTATCTCCAATTTGGTGTAGTAGCATTGCAAGAATGATTGTTAATATCTTTAGCTTTCTCATCATTAGATTCATATTCTAGAAAGTTTATGGAAGAGGTCCCAATAGTAGGTTTTGTTACATCTTTAGGGGCCATGTATTCTTCTATTTTCTCTACTATCAAATGCATTTGCATGAATCTGGCCATCTCAGGACAATTTTCACCATCATGATCTACAGTCAAGTGAAAATCACACATAGTAGTTTGATTACTAGATGATGCGGGATGCTCAATGGCTAATTTTGGTGCTAGTTGGGGTAGCCATTTAGATTGTCTGTTCTATTGATATGGTACATAATTCATCCTTAGAATGTCTTGATACAAAGGCAGAGGATTGTGGGGCAACTGCTTCTTAATTTGTAAAACATCATTAGCCAATTTTTGATATAGAGGGTTAGTGGTAGTGATAGGGGCATGCTGACCTTTTCCTTTTTGCAGATCATGGCTCCATTTACTTGAACTAAGAAATTCATCCTCCACTTCAATGGATAAAGTTTGTGTGACTACTAGATTAAGAGCTCTCGTCCTTCACATTTGAAAGCTACATCAGAAGGTTGAGCACTAATGAAGAAATTCATTTGATTTTCTTCAGTGGGTCTTTTGTTGATAGGAATTTAGTTCACTGTCTAGTCAAAATGAGCAATGAATTCTCGCATGGGCTCATGTATCTCCTTCTTCATTTGCGTTAATTAGCAGAGAAGCAAACATTCATCTTTGATAGTTTTAAATCTCCTCTCGAAAGATTGAATCAAGGTTTCCCATGAAGTCATTGATCCAGCTGGTAACTAAACAAACAATTCAATCACAACTTCTATGAGTGTTTTAACAAAAAGAGGAATAGAAATATCTTCATGTTGAATTGCAAGAACCCTGCTTGCCATAAAAAAAGCATTGATGTGTTGATTAGTGGTGACTTTTCCATCCCCAAAAAACTTAGGAAGAATTTTTTGGGAGCCAACATGCATGTCATGTAATTGGTTCCCTAAAGCTAAAGGACCAATAACAACTCCCCATGCGACCAGTGGTTGTAGTGCTTATTGTGCCATAGTTGGGGGAATGATGTTAAAAGGTTGCAAATTTATGGGTAGAGGTACAAGGGTACCTAGTAGGATCAAAGCTTGAAAGGCCATAGGAGAAACAATAGTCTTGGGTGGTGAAGATGCCCTTCTAATAGACTTAACCTTCTTCTTCTTCTTAGGAGTAATCAACTTGAAATCTAACTTTTGAAGGGCTTCAAAATCCTCATCTAGCAACCCCTTTTGTCTATCCACTCGAGTATATAGTTTTTCAGCCAACTTATTGATTATTATTTACTTGCCCCTAGATGTGATCAAGATTCTGTCTATTTCTTCTTGGGATAATTTCTATTCTTTCAATGACTACAATGTTATGACCAATAGGAGCTCTTCAAAAGATTTCCCTGAATTCTTCTTCTTCAAGAACATGATTTACTTGATGATATTGCTAAGCACTTCATCTACACCTCTAGGCTAGAGTGTTCAAGTCTAAAATAATATCTTCCTAGGTGTCCTAGAAGCCAGGATTTGGTTGGAGAATACGAAAAATGTTCTCATGGGGTAGCACCATCATGCTTCATTATAGGCGACTATCAATCTTTCCTAGTTTATTCTCCCTAGTAGAGTCACCAAAAATTTGTTGGTAAATAGATTTGTCACCATAGAAATGGCCCACCGGAGCATATGTGGCAAACTATTCACAACAGTTGGATAGGCCCTTGATATTTGGCCTTCCTCTCCATTTAGAGGGGCAACTCCCTTGTAAGATAATTTTTTTGATTTTTCAATAAAGATGAATAGAACTTAGAAAATAAAAAGGAAACCATTGATAGTGAATGCACCACATGACTTCAATGTTTCCTTAAAAATGATTGTAAATTGTTAATGAAAGCAATCAAGAACTGTACTTGAGAACTATCACTGACATAATGTTAATTCAATGATTCATGAATACTCACACCATACCATGAAAATACTCATATGATGAGTCAACACTTCAAAAATTTAGATTCATTAAAAAGAGAACACCAAATGTACTCTCTTTTATTTCTTAGCACCAATAACGTAAGAAATGACTGATTACAAGAACAACAATTGAACACACTTTCCAAAAATTGCTTTGTTATTAGAACATAAGTGTTCCCTATCTCCTAGTAAAAAAAAGTCCCTTATTACATTGTAACTAACCTTTTCAAGTTTGTAACTACTCAAAAAGTTAGAGTTTGGACTACTTCGAAGATAGTTCGTAACCAACTCTAACCTTCAATGCCTAACTACTGTTAGAAAAAGTTAAGACATTGGCCAAAACCAAAGTTAAATCTAAAGTTGACCCTTTTTTACAAAATACATAAGTAAAAACCTGAGAAAACTTTAGACATATGTATTTCTAACTTTTAACTATGATCACTGATATTTCCTGAGATTGTTCTTTGATCTGCAGGTACTGTGAGTAGCTGAGTCAAGTTTCCATTGTATGCTCTAAATGATTTGATGACCTAAGCCAAAGTCTTGTTTTTAATGATTATTAAACACTACATCTTCAGCTTGCATAGCTCATGTCTCTTTCTAACTTCATCCAAATCTATGACATAACTTGGTAAGTTTTGAGTCCAAGAGTCCAATGCCGCTGAGAGACTGCTCAATCTTGTCATAATGCTAGCATCTGAACTTTGTTTACTGCTAAGTTTGGTGCTGATTTTTGCCTCTATGCATTCCAAAATGGAAGATATGTCTAGATTTTGAGTGTGTTCACTAATAGGAATACACTCTACGATCATCAGTAAATCCCCCAAGGCTTTCTTTTTCAGTGACTTGTAAGAGTTCAGGAATTGCTCCCCTTCACTCAATTGTTGATTCATGCTATCATTTTTCCATCTGATGTTTTCCAACCATATGTCAATTTTATCTTCTTCTCTACTGGTGATTAATTTCAGCGATTTAACTATATTGCTGTCCATTCCTTTTATCTCTACTAAATTAGCATCAATTTTTCTCTAGAATGTTCATTGTTCTTTGAGAGTTGTTAACTCTTTTTGAATTTTTTGTTGTATATGATCCACTTTTGCAAATGTAACTTTACCCTCTTGAAATAAGCTTGATGCTCATTCTTTCATGTTTTTTTACCCTGCTTTCACCATCTTACCATAAGTTTGGCATTATCCTATGTCTTGAATGGTTTCTTCATCAAACATCTTCTTGAGATCTCCTGTAATTTCTGTAGATGAGTTAGGATCCAGAAAGGAATCAACAACCATCAATTGGATGCATGAAGAAAGGGCTCAAACTTGACACTTGAGTTGATTCTTAGCTTGCTTATCTCTTCTTGACTATTCCATTAGGACAATAGTTGACACTTGGAAATTGTGTTCCCTTCCCTCATGGGTGGTCTGGCCTAGATCCACTTTAGTAATACTAAAATTAGATTCATTTGCCTCATTTATGTCCTTCTCTATGATTGGTTTTGCAATTTCAACAAATAAGTTTCTTGAGGTCAGATTCACTCCTAGTCTAGAATCCATTCTAGTCTTCTTTATCTTTGCACCTTTATGCATTAAATCAACTACGACATCTAGATTTGGTGCTTCCAATTGAATCATCATTTTCTTCTTTCTCTCCAAACTTTATTGTAACTAGGATGTTGAAATACTGGTAGATGGGCTGATTACTGAAGGAACATTTAGAACTATAGATGATAAATCCAAGTTATGCACATTTTCTACAACTAGCACCTCTTGAGTTGCTTCTAGACTTTCAATTGACAATGAGCATGTAGGAGATGCTATGAATTGAATCATCTCATCTACAAATGATGGTAAAGTATTCATCTTAGGAGCTTCATTTATCATCTTTTGAATTGGTTCTTCTCCTTGGGTTTTGATCTCTTCTTCCTAGTGACTGCATTGAGTTCACATGCTGAAACTAGACCAACTCCTTTATCTAGATCTTCACCATCATCTCCCCCTTGTGTGCTATGTAAAGAGCCCAAGGAAGTAGTGATAGAAGATGGAATGGCTGAAACGTATCTACCTTCCTGAGAATTATTCTTTTACTTTGCACTATCTCTTCCTATTGATCTAGTAGCCGTGGCTTCTTTGACTTTATTCTTTAACCAATTTTTAGTTCATTGAATCACATAGAAGGTTATTTCCTTGAGGTCTTTTAATTATGGTAGAGACCAATTAATATATGACAATTCTAATAATTATATCCGCTCAAAGAAGAAAGGATAAATCAAGTCAGACCCATCCTTTGTTATGCCTATCACATCCTATCCCATCTTGTAATCAATAATTTGTTGTACTATGAATCTCGTCTAGTCCCTTTTCCTCACTTCAAAGTCATTTTCATAGTTTTCCAAATAATATTCCATTCTAGGGAAATGGAGATAGCTAGGTCCAAGTGCCAAGTTATTTTTAACATACCCACTGCTATCAAATGGGAAATGTTCACCATGGATCTCTTGATATTTTGAGCATCCAAAGAAGAAAGACAAATGTAGTTCCCAATGTCAATTGGGAAAGGGATTGATATTTTGTTGCTACACTTTTTGTTTACTTGGCCAATTTTCCTATAAACTTCTGAAAGTACCAACTTGTCATCTACAAAGTGAGGCAACATGAGAGGACAATCTTGAAAACCTCAAATGTGAATGTAAGTGAATTGGGGGTACTATATGAATAAGACACCATATGTATTGATGAGACTAGCTGCTTCAGGAGAAATTTAGAGTCCTATATATCCCTGTAGCTCCCTAGCTGTGAGCATAGAAAAAACATCATTCACTCTATGGAAGTGTGCATTGCTCTATTTTAATTGCAACTGGGGGTAATAATTATAAATTTGCATGGTTTAGCTATACTCCCCATAGGGATTAAGACTGAGCCATAACTTAATACTAGCAATTGCATACATTAGGTATGAGGACATGTAAAATAGTTGACTCTCATTGAATCCTGTTAACTGGTGATGAAGGGGATCACTAATAATTTCTCCCCAATCTATAAATTGTTTTCCAGTGGCAATGGTACTAATGTACAAAAACATCCAATCCTAAAAATCCTCAGCCATCTAATTTTCAACCACTCTATTGAGAAGAATTATCATATCAAAAATGTCTTCATTAAAGATATTCTTCTGTGACACTCTTGGTAACTATGATTTCCCTCATTTGGGTGTATCTAGCCAATTCCTAGCAATGACATTCATACATGTTTTCTTATTCTAATGGAAGCATCCTTGGGCACCTTCTTTAGAGATTTCTATGAATTCCTCTCTTACTAGCAATCTGAACATGATGGAGATAGATACTAGATCTAGCCTCACCATGAGATTACCTCCTAAGGTCTTGATGTCCCTAAAATTTGATCATATGCCTTGATACATTCTAAAACAAATTCCACACATTGAAATGCAAGCAGGTGTCCTGCATGTGCTAGACCACTTTCTAATGTTCATTGTGCCAAGGGTGATTTGTCTTCTCTACTCATCATTTTCCAAAAGTCTGCAACTTCCATATGTCCATCTTTGTATCTGATATCTCAAGAAGTTTTTTTTTTAATATCACAGGAGGCTCTTTACCTTGGAATTTGTACCTCATAATATTGCTTACCAAATCCCTTGATCAATGTTCCTTCAATAAAAATTTAGACTTTGAGGCACACAAAAATATCTGATTAAATGGTTGATATGCTTTGTCTGAGATACTACGTTTTACGTTCTATCTGTCATCAATTACATTAAGACATTTTGACAAACAATTCACACACAATCTTTGCCAATTATTTTTCGTACTGGGATTGGTTCCCTTGTCACTGCCACATGCTCTGATACCCCTCTGTTACAAACTTGTGTTGCTAAGTTTGATTCAATCATTTAATCATTTGGGGTGCATTTGATATGCCCAAACATCACAAAGATGTAGCATTCATAGAACTTAATGATATCTTTCACCACTTGACATTTCCTTTAATGACAATTTAGTCAAATGATTCATATGTCTTGTTAAGATGCTTAGTCAAATACTTCTTATTGTCTATATGCCAACAACTACCAATGATAGTGGGAATCTTTGTCTGAGATCTAACCAGGCCAGTGAAGATGGAGTGTTTACTTTAGATAGGAATTTAATCAAACAATTTAGGTGCCTTTGTTGGAGAATTATTGCCAAACGTCTCATGTGCCTTGGCAATGTTTCCATTGGTTGATTTGAAGGTGAATTTCTCCTACCAATAAGCTTGAGTGCCTTGAGTATTACATGCTTTGTTGGTGTCTATAACTGTCACGAGCTGATGACCCAATCATTTTGTTAGATGGTTCACACACTCACCTTCATTTTCCTATTCTCAACAGATTATGCAAAACTATATGTGCAGTGTGCCTCTAGCATTACTTTGAACAACTCACATACTTTATCTATGCTTCATGAAATCTGTTGCATAAAGTAAGGTGGCTGTCAATAAGTCAAGATGTGTAAAGGAGCCTTCAAGTGGCTTTTGTGTACTGAATCTACATAAAGTTAAGAGATTGAGATGAGTAATGGATGCCAATGGCATTATCTGCATGAAAAGAATGTGCAGAGTTATTCAATCAAAATCAATGACATCAATGCCTTGCAACAATTCATTTGAGAGATGGAAAATCAAGTTTCTCTTTCATCTTGTGGGCATGCATGAATCAAGAGAATTTTACACCTTCATGATTTAATCACAATTTTATGCAATTCTTACTCCTAGGCATCGATTCAACATAGCAACATTTTATGATGCATTAAATATTACTACATTACTATGTCTATTGTACATGTCATGCCATGATAATTTCTTTGAGGGCTGGAAATGACCAAGTGATTAAATTTTTCAAAGCTTTCTCTTAGATATGTGTACAAACAACTCCTTCCTTCTATGCTCTATCTACATTTCCATTAATGTTGTAGGTTGGGGAAATGAGTAAAGATCCTTACACGTGGATTACATATTCTTGCTAGGAGATGAAATGGAGAAGTCACATGCTTTTCCTAAGGATTAACGTGCTGGAAATTATACTTTGCATCTACCGCCTGTAGTTGTTTTAAAGTTGGAGTTTAGGTTGGAAAGTTTGGGTTAGGATTAGGTTAAAAAGTTGGATTACGTAGTGAGAGAATATTTTAGGATGGGGAGAGAGAAAATCATGAATGAGATAAGGCAAACCCAAAATTCTACTTCTCTCTAAAAGTTTGAGTATGTAGAGAGAGGTAGTATGGGGAGAGAAAATTTTGAGGGAGAGGAGTAAACCCCAAACTCAAACCTGAACTTCTCTCTAGAAGTTAGAGTATGAGGAGAGAGAAAATGTTGAAATAGTAGAATTTTTCTTTTTTCATCTCTCCATTAATTAACTCAATTAACTCTCTCTCTCTCTCTCTCTCTCTCTCTCTCTCTCTCTCTCTCTCTCTCTCTCTCTCTCTCTCTCTCTCTCTCTCTCTCTCTCTCTCTCTCTCTCTCTTAAAATTATCTAGGCAACAACTCTCATGGGAAATGGATTTGTGCGAATCACTACTCATAAAACATAGATCAATGAGTTTGACTAAAAAACTACATAATTAAATGTTGATAGCAATAACAATTTGACTTTCCATAGAAAATCTCTCCTACTTATTATTATAATAATAATAATTAATTACCATATTGGCAAGGCCCAAGGAACTACCCCTTCTTGCTTCACTACAAGATCTATTTTGAAAATAAGTCTTTTTATATACTCCTCCCAAATTTAAAATATACATATGTGGTTTGGTGTTTGAGGATCATCATTCTTAAGGAACTTTGAAAGAAATTGAGAAGAAGAATATCCATAAGGCCAAAATCCAGTATGAGGTAGTGAAATATAATAAGAAAGCATCATTGATAACAAAAAGGTGATGACTTTGTCAAGAATGATATCAGTCAAAATCTTATGGCTTCATAAAGAATAACATCATTCCCTCCAATGAACAAGATGAAAAATCCTTCAATTTTGGCAAGATGGGTGATGACATGGGTTTGCTGAAGTGGTAGAAGCTCTTAGAAACTCTATCTATGTGTAGGAGTTTTAGATACATAATACCCACTAAAGGTGTCTCCTAACCAGAATGACCACAAACAATGTCAAGGTGGATCTAGCATATTATTATAGTATACATGAAACATTGCAATGGATATTGGGCACTCTTCTATTGGCAATCCTCCTCCTTTCAATTAGAGATCTTCTAAAGAAGTCATATTAAGTCACCTCTGCATGCAAGGGTGGCTAAGGTTAAAAAATAATTTGCTTCATGCTCTTTCAATGTGGTGTTGGATGAGGAGATTTTGTGCAGGACTATAGAAAATGAAATTTGATTTATTAGGAAAGGTTTTCTAGGAAGTTTCAAAAGGTCTTGCAGATGTACAATAATTAGGGTTTCAACAAAAGAAAAATAAGTCAATTAAAGGGCTCATAAATTATCTTGTAGACAATGACAGTTCTTTGCCTCTTCATGCACATATCAAAAGACATATAAGTGATTTGGTTCCCTCAATGTAGTTTCCCTTTGTTGAGTTGTTTTTGACACTAGACTGGTACCAGAGTAACATATTTGCATCCATTCAAACCAAATGTTGTCCTATCTAATAATTAGAGAAACTTCTTATTAATTTTTTTATTTTATTTTTAAAATTTTAAACTTTTTAAAATTAGTAAAATTAAAAGATAGAAATGTGATATGTTTCTCCTTTAAATTTTAAAATGAATCATTAATAAATTAATCTTATAAAATTCTAATATAAATAAAGATAGTATTTAATTTAACATATTTTAATTACACATAAAATAATGTATAAACATAATATTTTAACTTATTAAAAATTTAATCTATTTGTTTAATATCTAAATTGTAACTTCAAAAGAACTTTAATTATCATCTATTTAATAATAAATTACCAAAAGACCAAAATACACACATAGTATGTATGTATTTTTAGATAATTATCTTTTACATCAATCTTTCACTATATTTCTCCCATTTTTTATCAACCCCCATTTCACTCTTCATATAATATTAGTATTAAGAAAAATAAAGTTTAATTATTTATTTTTAAATGCTAAACATAAAATATAAAAGATGTGAAAAATAAAGAGTCTTCATTAAAAATAAATAAAAATGTCTAAAATTCACATAGAAATTTATCACTATCGAACCATTTCAAGCCATACTACTAAATTTTGGTCATAGTTAAAAAAAAATCTAATCAACTATGTTTTTAATTTATTATTATTATTTCACTCAATATCGAAGCCATGATAGTACTAGTATTATACCATAACCTACTATAAGATCCATAAAGGTTAACTTGAGCACGCAAGTCTCAATGCCACTCTCCTAAATAGTAAATTAAAGTAATATCTCAATAACTTCCTTTCAGTGATGCTTATCTTTCATGAAAATCATTTTTTCATCAACTAACAATTAATCCACAACTCCCCAAAATTATCAATGATATATTAATCTTGGGGGTTACAAATTTTCTCATAAAAAAGTTTCATACCCTATTGTGGGATGCTAATATAACTAAAATGTTTAATACATAATTAACTCTAGTTATCAATTTTCAATGCCAAATCATGTAACAAAGAATATGATGTTCTAATCTAAGACAAAAATAGCAAATCAAAATTTAGTGGTTAATCAACATGATAACATGTGCCTAAAAGTAGTAGTCAATGATCATTTTAATAAGTTTCTTCGGTTACTTTACTATCCTAAAGATAACATTGAAAGAGTGTAGGAGTAATTGAGGAAATTTATTTCATTGTGTAGCAGTGTATAAATTATTTATCCAAAATTCATTGAATGTTAATGTAAAAATAATAATAATCATTCATTAGAGTCATCTTTTTTTTGGTGACTAATTATTTAGCCATTTTTTTGCTCACTCCTTTAGTCATTTTAATTAATCTAGCCTTGTAATTTTACCTAGTGATCAAATTAGACATTAATTTAGTTTTTGATACTTATTCATTACAAAATAATATTTGAATATGATCACTTTTAGTCACATGAATAAAAGATTTAGTCATGTGACTAAAATGTTTAGTCATGTAGTCATTTATTTTCCTAAATTCTACTAATGTACAATACTAAATTCATTTTTGGTTTTGGAAGCACTTCCCCTCAACTGGAGCCTGCTTGGGGTCATTGACTCAAGGAATTTGCAAGGGGCACTGACCTAGAAACTTGCAAGGGGCATTGCCCCTTGATCCCTAGAGCTTGGGGGTGCCACCCCAAAACCCTCATATTAAAATATGGGGGATAACCATGGCAAATAAATGTTGATCTCAGATTGGTTTTGACATTTGAGTGTCAACACACTTAAGAAATTTACTAAGTTCATGTCGAGCTAGTAACATATGCCAAGTATAATATGTATAGATGCCAAGTTGTAATGAGTGTCGAGTCACTCATGTGCTGAGAAAGTTCAAGTGTCGAGTGAACAGTAGATGCTAAGCAAGTTCAAGTGCCGAGCAAGAGAGAATTATAGTATGTGTCGAGCATCAATATTAACAAGTGTCGAGTAACAAAAAATAGACCTAGTTGTTTGTGATGGCACAAACAACTATGCAAACCATTTTTGAGATGACTTATGGATAGATCTTGAAGCTTTGAAGATGAGATCGAATCTATTTGGATTCCCTATGTGATCAACATGAAACCAATCATAAAAATGGAAGGAACTAAGTAGGAAAAATGAATGAATCTAAATTGTAGATTCATACCTAACACTAAGCCATCAAAGTCTTTTAAAGGGAGATGAAGTCCCATAATTAAAGATGAGAGAAGAGTATGAATGAATGTATCTGAGGAGGTGATGCTAGCAAATATTCGAAGGAATTGAGAGGAGTGAATTGATCAGTTTCAAGGTGACTTAGAAGAAGGAAAAAATTACAAAATTAGTTAGCAGAATAGAGAATCGAGGGTACAACAATTTCATATCAAATTAGAAATGATCAAGATGGACTAAATTGAGATTTGAAATCAGCAATACCAAATTGTAAGTAGTCAGATGAAACATTCTATTGTACTTTCTAACAAATATATAAATAGGATGAAATACTTTGTACTGAGGTTGACTTAAAAAGTCATAGTGAAATTCTTTTACAGGGTGACATTCCAAGTGAGTGTTCTAAATTCCTTTAGCCAAGCACACTTTTAATAGGGTGTTAAAATCCTTTAACAAGTTGGGATCTAACAATCTTTTGTAAGCCTTTAATAGGGTAGGCCTTTCACAGGGTAGATCATGAGAATGGTCAAACTATGTAACCTTAATAGGTGAACTTTATTGCTGCAGTAGTAAAGAATTGTGGGTGTCATCCCCACCCCAGTTTTACCTTCTCATTAGAGGGTTTTTAGGTAATCATATCTGGTGTCAAGTATTTATGTGGATGCATTTAATTTACATACTATTTCAATGTGTTAATGCATGCATTGTTTTAACATTAAGAGTTTTATTGGTTAGAGATTAGAACTTCTGATTCACCCCTCCACCCCCCCTTAGAAGTATACATTTTTTATTTGTATTGACAAAAATTGGTATCAGAGCCAAGCTCTCATCAGGAGAAGCCTTACAGCTTGGAGAAAAGATCTTGAGATGGAGGTTTACAAGTTGGTTAAGACCATTGAGAATCGGGAGATTGAGATACATATCTTACTAAAACAACTGAATGAAGCTAGAGATGCCTTGAGAAGTTTGCTAAAGAGAAGGAAAGAGATTTCTATGGCTGAAAATGACACATAATACAAAGAGATTGACACCACAAAGTCATTTGTAGATGGTAACTCCTATGAATTTGATGTAGCAATTGCAGATCTCATGGATAAGAATAGAGCACAAGCTGAGGAGATCATAAATCTCAAGTGGAACAAGAATCACAAGAAATATTACTATGTGAGGTGACTAAACAAAAGAAGAAAGCTATAGATGACAAGAAAATGATTGAAGAAGATAAAAGAATTTTGGCAAACAAATTGGAAGAAAAATTAGCAGAGCTATCTAGGATCTCAAACATGCAATTGGACACCCTAAGCCAAATGATGAATGCCCATCATGAGCTAAATGTCAAGGACATTGAGATAACTACATTGATGCTGTAGAATGAGCAATTGAAAAATGATTTGAAAAGAGAAAAGGAGTTTGTTGAAAATTTCAACAAGCCAAATGAAGCTATCAAGTACTTTTTAGAGCAACTACTGAAATCCCCGAGATCCAATAAAGACACATTAGGATTGGGCTACACAAGCAATGAAGAAGGAGAAACATCCAAAGCTGCTGAGGAAAGAAACCATAAAGGTAATAATTCTAAACCTACTTGTCATCATTGTGGAAATAAAGGACATACAACTAATGTTTGTAGGAGCAAGAATGCTAGTCAGAATGCTAAGCCAAAGAACATGATTCACTATCACAAGTGCAACAAACAAGGTCATCAGGCACATGAATGCAAAACTAGAACCATGCATGCACCAAAATTTGAAGGATGCTATTACAATTTTTAGAAGTTTGGACATAGAGACTTTGAATGTAGATCCAAGTCCACATGGTCATCAATCAAGTCAACAAAGTAAAGAATCTATCAAGATTCCTATATCTGGGATTACAATACAAGACATAGCTATCATTATTGTCAAGAGTATGGACACATCCCTAAGAATTGAATAAGAAAACACTTCAGTGGTAGCTACAACAAATGGTTGAGTCAAACTATATGCTTTAGTTGTTTGAAGACTAGTCATATCAGCAAGCACTACCCAACAAGGACAAAGGAACCTAACTTAGAGTTCAACAAGGGAAAAGGCAAGGTAGACGTTGAGCACATTAGAGGAGAGATGAAAAAAATATGGAGGAATAAAGATGGATGCATTTCATCAAATAAAGGGAACACTTCACCTAATAGGTCAAGTGATCACATCTCAAAAAACTAAACAAAAAGAGGTACGTAGGACTGATACTTAAATACTTCATCATACATCAGTTCCAAGACAAGTTAGTGTTGGAAAGGATAAATAAAGATGCAAGTTAACAAGAAAAAAATCAAGATTAAATCTTTAAGTTTTCATTTTATTGTCAAGTGTGAAAAGTCCTCTTCAATTGCCGAGTAAATTCTAGTGTTTATCGAGTTGTCAACCAAAGCCAGTTGAAGCCAAGTCAGTAATAGCTGCCAAGTGAAGGAAATTCCTATTAGATATGAATAAGGGTGATTCTTTAGCAACTAAGTGATGGGAAAACCAACGGATTCCAAGTAAAATAGAAATTGCATTGGAGCCAAGTTTACAGCTGTATATGGACTATTAAATGCGATGTTTTGAAGGGTATAAGGTCAATTTTTGCTCATTTTTCATCATTACAAACATAGAGCAAGAGAAAGTAGAGTGAAGAAGCAATAGGATTGAAGTATTTGGATGGACTCCAACAATGATCAAGTATCATTTCATTGATCTAAAGGTATTCCTCACGTGCTGAGCTATGCAATTTACATATTAGTAAAAGCCTAGTTTGCAAAATGGCCTCTAGTTCTAAGAATCCAAAGGATAAGGAACCATTTGAAGTTTAATTAGTGAGAAATGAGGTCAAGCAACCATATTTTAAGGCCATACTAGAGGTTGCATACAAGAATGATCTAGGAGGTGTGTTATCAATTATTCCACCCAAGGTCGTAATGGTACAATATGTGAGGAAATGTTATAACTACAATATTGGAGGAATTGGGGAAATGAAGATATGTTAGGAATATGATAAATTATGTGAAAATGTATTGTTAAAGGAAAAATTCAAGATTGTTGAGAGAAAGGGACTAACCCATGCCCTAGATTTCCCCACCATTTTCAAAACTGAGTGGATTAGAATTATCTTGAGCAGAATCCATGATGGATGCCTATGGATGGAAGGTGGACCCATCAAACTTTCAAAGAGAACTGTACATAGCATTACAGGATACCTAGCCCTAGATTGGCCCAAGAACCTAAGGAGAAACACAAAAGAAGTGATTGAGAAAAATATCGGGGCAAAATGGAACAAACAAGGGATGACTATTGATACCATCAAAGATCTACTTCTTGAATTTGGGGTGAGGGCTATATCTCACAAATTCTATTAGTCAAGCCAACTGAATAATGTTCCTTGTATAGCATTATATGTAGGCTACAAGATTGTGAAGAAGATTATACTTATGATCTTGCGGAACTACAATTGTAGCAAATAATGGAGAACTTAGGAGCAATAAGGAGATCTAAAAGTGCTCAATGTAAGTTTGATTCCATATTGATATGCATATTCTTTTATGTTCAAAATGAATTTTCATATTTTGGTAGAGTAGGATGGAAGACCAATAGGTTTGTAGCTGTGCAAATAAATGAGTACATTGAACAAATGGGAGACAATTTTGAGTCAATGATGTCTAGTTACTTTGAAGACATCAAGAATTCAATGAAACAGAGGCTAATAATTCCTGTTTCCCTAGTGGAGAAATACTACAAGGATATTTTTTTCTTGGTAGACATTGACTACAACTTCATTTAGGCTGTAGTACCTAGAGTGAGATGGCTAAGGCCTTTGGGTTATGCAATCAACATAGGCAAAGCATCAGTTGCCATCCAAGAAGAGGAAATTAACAAGACAACCAAAATATTTAGTAACTATGATGTTGTCAAATGTAAAGTTGAGATGGAATTGGAAACAACCTCAACTCTGAAAAAGAAAGATAAAATAGTGAGGAAGCTGAAAACCAAGTTTGGTGAAGGAGCTAAATTAAATGATGAAGATGATGATGAAGAAGAAGAAGACAAAGAACAAGAGAAAGGACAAGAATCTCTTGCCCTAACCCAAGGCATGGGTGAAGATGAAGAAGAAGAAGGTTTAGAGTAGGAACAAGTCAAGGAAGCACCAACTAAACAAGAACCAAAGGAGAGAAAGGCTAAAACACTGCATATAGTTCAACCAAAGGAAAAGAAAATTGCAAAACCAAGCCCTAAAAAGCCTATTGCTCCAGCTATAAGAACCAACACAAGGACCACCACTCAAAAGGCCAAGGAAAAAGTAAAAGAAAAGAAGAAGGTTGCTGAACAACAAGGTCATGTGTAGAAGAAGCTAAGGAGAAAATATGTTGCACAACTTGAATATGATGATGAAAGGACTGAGTCAAAAGACACAAGTCAGTTTAGAGTGATAAGTCATGCTCCCAAGTCTAATATTGAAAACATTTGTGATAATGTTAGGGATAATATAGACTTAACTATTTTGAAAAAATTTGATTCTGGTAAATTGAGTAGAGAAGACCAAAATAAGTTAGAAGAATTAGTGTATGCCATGATGGAAAAATTCAAGAACACACCTCTTGAATTTGATAATACAATGCCCAAATATTTATATTCAATTGTTGAGAATAAATGAAACTATTGCCTAATTATAGAGAAGGAAATAAGAGAATCTACATTGGCACAAGTGATGCTAGAATTGTCAAAAGGACAAATCACAATGGAAAACAAGAAACATGGTAGCAAATTTGCACCCAAGTATAGGGCATTCAACATTCTTCAAAACAAGATTGAAGATGTTGTAAAGAAATCCACTCAAATATGGAAGTTGATATATGGCTTGACTACTATTAAGGAAGGAGAAGAGGGTCCCTTTAAGGGGACAAATAATGGAGAAGATGAGGATGATAGTAAGGAAGGAGAAAAAGAAAAAGAAAAGGAAGATAACACAGTGGAGGAGGCACAAAAGAAAAAGGATGGAATGGCAATATCTGAGGAGCAGTGAAAAGAAAAAAGTGTTCAAGACACACAATTGCCACCATTAAGCCCTCCACATGATACAAA
Organism: Cupressus sempervirens; assembly: GCA_028749045.1. Classification (NCBI taxonomy): domain Eukaryota; kingdom Viridiplantae; phylum Streptophyta; class Pinopsida; order Cupressales; family Cupressaceae; genus Cupressus; species Cupressus sempervirens. Next base: position 645,419,639 of record CM053791.1, read on the forward strand.
CACACCTGTAGTCACAATAAAAGTGAAAGATCTTCCTAATAGATCAACTCAAAACATCAATCCACTAATAGTAGAGGATAATCCAGTGTTGGTTAATTTGGATGAGCTACAAAAAGTAGTAGCTGACATAACTAAGATAAGGTGAATATGCAAGAACCACCTTCTATCATCCCTATAGCTACTAGTGGTCAACCTCCGATGCAAAAACTAGAGGATACATCAACAAAGGTTGACTCCACAGTCAAAGTTGTTATGATTGAACAATAGACTAAGACTATAGACGAGCCCACAAAGGAACAAGCAGGGTAGATAGATGCTTCTGTACCTACTACACAAACACAAGGTGCACCAAAATTGATCATAATTGATTAATGGAGATCAGAAGAAGATAAGGACATTCTAAAGGAAAAGGAGCAAGAAGCCATTCATACATTGGTTAATCTAACAAAAACTAACACTCCTACCAAAGTCATTTAGAAGCTAAGCACTAATGCAATGCCATTTTATATTTTTGCACTAGGCTCGAGCTCAAAAAATGTTGCAAGGGTACTTCACTATGGAGACCCAACACTTGATGAAGAAATAGTATACCAAAATATGACTATGCAACCATGAACTTAGAATAGACAAATACCATGCAAGATGCATTGGAAAGGAATAAGAATCAAGACATACTCAGAAAGGAGTATAAGAAAAGGAAAGAATGTAATGAGATCAAAGACATCTTTTTAGATGCCTTCAGCTTGCAAATACCCGATGAAACCAAGCTTATATTGGAACAATTGTCAGAAATTGTTGAACAGGTAATGAAGACCAGGAAACCAATGTAAAACTCATGAAATGGTCTAAAAAGAAATTCCAAGGTAAAGTTAACGAGAAGATATCCAATGGAATAGCACTATCACAAGTAGAGTTGGCTACAAAGATCAAAAAAGTGAAGAAGGTACTTGAGAATATATTCACACTATACACAAAATTGTGTGACCCCACACTCTTCACACAAGAAATGAGCCAAAGAATTCTGAGTTTGGAAACAAACTTGAAAATATTTGGCATGCAATTTCCACAAAACCTAGCTCAGAGTGAGAAGCACTTTCATTCAATGCTTCACATACAAAAGGAACTAGTTGTATTAACAACATAAGAGTCTAACACAAGAGCCAAACTAGTTCACAATCAAGCCTCTCTTACCCCTCACATGGAGATACTCTAGAAAGAACTAGCCTATATAGAAGTAGTGTTAAAGAAAGACCCCAATATTTCAACATTGGATGACTTAGTTCACCTTGCAGTAGAGACAACCATCCAAATAAAATCCTTTGATGTTGCAATAGACAACTGGGATGCTACTCTCAAGATTGTAATGCAAGTTAACAAGAATTTTCTGGATAAATACACATTCAATGTATAGAACCTTTGACACAAGTGTTAAAAAGGGGGAGATAATAAATATAAGGAGGAGATAGGGAGAGACAAACATGTAAAAGGAAAGTAAATAATAGAAAATAAGAAACAAGGCATATCAAATACATAATATCAAAATGATTGAAGATAAAGAGTAATTGCAAGAGACAAATCTACTCTGAGAGATTTTTGATATAGAAAAGACATATTAACTCAGGGGGAGTTACAAAATTTTGAACAATTTTGAAGTTTTTAAATATATGTCAAATTGAATTTATATTATACTCAAGGGAGATTAGATTCATCATGTATAGTTAAGTGTTTTTGCCACTCATGTCAAAGGGGGAGATTGTTGATCTCAGATTGGTTTTGACAATTGAGTGTCAACACACTTAAGAAATTTACTTAGTTCATGCCGAGCTAGTAATATATGCTAACTATAATATGTCTAGATGTTGAGTTGCAATGAGTGCCAAGTCACTCATGTGCCAACCAAGTTCAAGTTCTGAGTCAATAGTAGATGCCGAGCAAGAGAGAATTATAGTATGTGCCGAGCATTAGTATTAACAAGTGCTGAGTAACACAAAATGGACCTAGTTTTTTTTTATGGCACAAAAAACTATGTAAACCATTTTTGAGCTGACTTATGGATAGATCTCAAAGCTTTGAAGATAAGATTGAATCTATTTGGATTCCCTATGTGATCAACATGCAACCAATTAAAAAAATGGAAGGAATTTAGTGGAAAAAATTAATGAATCTCAATCATAGATTCATACCTAACCCTAAGCCACCAAAGCCTTTTAAAGGGAGACAAAGTCCCATAATTAAAGATGAGAGAAAAGTATGAATGAATGTACGCGAGGAGGTGATGCTAGCAAAGTTTTGAAGGAAATAAAAGGAGTGAATTGATCAGTTTCAAGGTGACTTACAAGAAGGACAAAATTATAGAATTACTTAGTAGAACAGAGAATCAAGGGTACAAAAATTTCATATTAGATCAAAAAGGATCAAGATGTACTAAATTGAGATCTAAAATGAGCAATACCAAATTGTAAGGAGTTAGATCAAACATTCTACTATACTTTCTAACAACTGTATCAACAGGATGAAATTCTTTGTACTAAGGTTGACTTAACAAGTCATAGTGAAATCCTCTAATAGGGTGACATTCCAAGTGAGTGTTTTAAAATAATTTAGCCAGGCACACTTTTAATAGGGTGGTAAAAATTCTTTAACAAGGTAGGATCTAACAATCCTTTGTAAGCCTTTAACAAGGTAGGCCTTTTACAGGGTAGATCATGAGAATGGTCAAACTATGTAACCTTAACAGGTAAACTTTATTGATGCAGTAGTGAAGAATTGTGGGTGTCATCCCCACCCCATTTTTACCTTCTCATTGGAGAGTTTCTAGTAATCATATCTGGTGTCAAGTGATTATGTGGATGCATTCACTTTACATTTTATTTCAATATGTTAATGCATGCATTGTTTTAGAGTTAAGAGTTTTATTGGTTAGAGATTAGTACTTCTGATTCACCCCCCCTCTTAGAAGTATACATTTCCCATTTGTATTGCCAACAATAAAGTGGGGAAAAATTAACCTCTGAGTTTGATTAGGCTCCACATCACAACACATAGGTTATGTAATGAACTTAGGCTTTTATCCTTGACTCACATTTCCTACCTCAAACATTGTATCTTATTTCGCATAATTTACTTATTTCATTTCAATGTTAATTCCTTGAAGGGGGCTTTACCAAGGAAAATACATTTCCCACAATAATTTCCCCTTTCTAGTGTGCAAGTGTAGATTCAAAAGATTCAGATCTAGAATTGTTGATTTGAAGGTTAAATTATAGTCGTTGTCCCAAAACTATTAAGGATGTAGCTTCAGTCAGATTGATTCAATTTGAGATACTTTATTATTTCTGGTAAATCATCATTTCTTATATATACTTATTGATGTTATATAATTTATATTATTATAGTATATTATATATATATATATATACATATATATATATATATATATATATATATATATATATATATATATATATATATATATATATTGTTACACATATTATTATTTCTTAAATGATGATTAAACCATAGAGACATGTCTCCTCCTCTCATATTTATATGAGATTCAAATCTACATTTGGAACACATCAATATGATAACAATGTTATTACATGTGCAGAAAATGATCCATGTTACTCAACATGGTATTAGAGCCAATTATAAAGGTATAATGTAGAATGGCCAGAGTTGTTTGTGAAAGATTTGGTGGCAGTGGTTTTAATAAAGTAAGATCTTCTAAAATAATCTATATATCAACTCTGTAAGACTAACGAATTCATATTTCATCATTTTTTTAATATCAGCAATAAATAAAAATCTGATGATGCAATTTTTTTTGACTAAAGCTATTTTCCATAGGTCGATGATGATATTTTTGAAATTTTCAAGTGCGTAAGAAATTGTCATTAGAGAATATTTGATGATCGCTAGACTTCAATCACCACGAATAATTTTTTCAATCATAATTACAAGGATGCCCATGTGGGGTATAAGATTTTGGAAAATCAATGTAGGTTACAATGATCTTAATGTTGAGAATTGTATCTCAACCTTGCAAGCTCTTTTTTTGGAAAACTCTAGAAAATTGTAGCTAGAAAACTCTAGAATTTTTTTAGAAAATTCTAGAATTTGTTTGTGGTAGTTTTTCACATGTTTATGAGTTGGAAAAAGGTGTATGAGTTGTTAAAAATGTGTCTAGTCTCTAGAACAATGTAGAAGGGCTATTTTTAGAGTGTAAACAACTCATTATATGACTTTTATGGGGGTCTAAAATGGAGGACAAAATTATGGACGAAAATAGTATTCTTGGAGTTACAAATTACAAATGGGTAACATGTGGCATGGTTGTTTTGCCCAAGGTTTTATAAAACCAAAAATAGTTTCCAAGAGGAAAATCACTATAAAAGGAGGGCTTGTGGAGGTGTTTGAATCATCGAGTTCAGTTTGCAACACTGGTGCTAGAAGGACTATCTCTTTGAGTTTGAGTCCAAGTTAGAGTTGTGGTGATGCGCTCCTATAAGAACTTGCATTTCAAGTGTATTGTAATCTTCAAAATTTGAGAATATATTGTGTGGGTTTTGGAGGGTGGACTTTTCTCCCGGAAGGGTTTCCCCATGGTAATCATTGTGTTATGAGTTTATTATTTTGATTATGTTATTCTGCATTTCTTGAGATCTCTGCAATAGTTAGTTGAATTTTCATAATCATCCTTTCAAAGATTAGTGTAGGAAGCGATTCCATGCACCTTTGCTTCCTTATAAGTGGTATTAGAGTCTAGCTAGTTTTGGTTCTATTTTTTTGGTACAAGGTTTTTTGAGCTAATCAAGGTTTGAGTGGGAGCTTGTGTAGAGGTTCTTATTTCTATGTTGTAGGATTGCAAAGATGGCAAGCACATTAGGGAGGATTAATGTAGAGAAGTTTTCTAGCACAAATTTTGAAATGTGAAGGCTGAAGATGGAAGATCTATTGATTGATTGGGATCTATGGGATACAGTTGATGAAAAGAACCTATCGCGAAGAAGCTTTGGAAGAAGCTAAGTGAGATTTTGTCAAGCGAAATCACTTGTGAAAATGATTTTCTTGAGGAAGAAGTTGTATTCCTTGAGAATGGAAGGTGGACATATTTCTGAGCATCTTGAAAGTTTTAGTATGTTAGTGACTCAGTTGACCTCAATTGGGGTGTGGATGGATGAAGAAGAAAGGTGCCAAGTATTGTTATGTTCATTGCTAGACTCATCGGACAACCTTGTCATGGCCATAGGGAGCACTTCAATCATCTTGAAGATGGAGGACATTGTTGGTTTTCTACTTTCCGAAGAGATGAGAAGGAAGGTCTCTCTAAATGCTAAAGAGTCTTTGAGTGTTCAAGGAAGACCAAAGGAAAGAGGCAAGAATGAAAAGAAGCATGACTATTCTAAGTCCAAGAATAAGGGGAGATCAAAATCTTGTGGTAAGTCCAAGGTGATCTGCTGGAATTGTGGCAAACTTGGACACTTCTGAAAGGACTATAAAGAGGAGAAAAAGAAAAGAAGAAGCAAGATTCTAATTGTGACTCCCAATAGAAATTGGTTTAGTAAATATGAAAATTTTTATGGTGGTAAGGTATATTTGGGTGATAATTCTTGATATTGTTGGTAGTGGAAGTATTCGTGTGAAAATTTTTGATGGTAGAATTAGAAGATTTGATGGTGTCTTGCATGTCATGGGATTAGCAAGGAATTTGTTATCTATTAGTAAACTATATGCAGGTGTGCATGTAGAGTTTTCTAAAGTAGGTGTAAAAATGGTAAGAGGTACTATGGTAATAGCAAGAGGAAGCAGATTGGGTACATTGTATTAGCTTGATGCATGCACGATTGAGTGCAATGGTACTTTTGATAAGATTGTGAAAGGGGACTAATTTTTTGGAGAAGGGGAGGGTTTCTCTTTCAAAATATGGTCATGGTTTTTGTGTACCCAAGGGTGCTCTATATACTGAATCAAAGTTACCTATAGAGAATACTATGTTATGGAACTAGAGGCTCAACCACATAGGTGAGAAAGATCTATGAACCTTAAAGAACAAAAACCTTGTTGATGAGTTGAATGACTGCAATCTTGATTTTTATTTTTGCGAGCATTGTATCTATGGTAAACAAAACCATGTTCAATTTTACTCAAGTTCTTATAAGTCCTCATGTATTTTGGATCTAATCCATTCAGATGTATTTGGTCTAATTGATGCTCCTTCTAATGGTAGATCAATTTATTATGTTTCTTTTGTTGATGATTTCAGTAGAAGAACATGGGTTTATTTTCTAAGAATTAAAACTAAAGTTTTCAGTCATCTCAAAGAATTTAAAGCAATGGTTGAGTTGTAGACCAGAAAGAAGATAAAGTGATTGAGAACTAATAATGGCGTTCAATGTTGCTCCAATTATTTTGACACATTTTATAAAGATTGTGGTATTAAAAGAGAAAAGATAACTCCATATTCTCCACAACAGAATGGAGTTGCAAAAAGAATGAATAGGACCTTGATGGAGAAGGCTAGGAGTATGCTAAGTGGAGCTAGACTAGAAAAAAAGTTTTGGGCTAAAGCTGTAGCCACTACCTACTACCTGATAAAAAATTCTCCTAAATTAGCTCTTGTTGATAAGATGCCAATGGAAGTATGGTCAGGCCACAAGTCTTCACTTAGACATCTGAGAGTTTTTGGTTGTAAGGCATATGCTCATGTGCCAAAGGAGAAGTGAACAAAATTGGACAACAAAGCTATCAAATGTATCTTCATTAGATATAGCTATGTTGTGAAAGGATACAAGCTTTTGGATCCTATTACACAAAAGGTATTTTATTCTAGAAGTGTTATTTTTAGAGAAACTAAGTCTTTTTTTGTTACAGTACAACCAGAATAGATAAAAGAAAAGAAAGATGTGATTCAACTTCTCGCTACACCTGAGAAAGTTGAATCGAGGCCCTTAGAAAGACAAGTTGTTGAAGAGAGCTCTATGAGTTTTGAATCATCAGAGGAAGAAGGAGAACTCAAAATTGAACTTGGACTAGATCTTGTTCAAAGGTCTAGTAGGTAGAGGAAAGAACCAAAAAGGTATGGATATTCTCCTGATGATTGGAGGTGTATATTTGTTTTGAATGCTAATATTGATGAACCAAAATCTGTAGAAGAGGCTCTTGGTATGAATGATTTAGAGTCCTAGAAGATAGCCATGGAAGAAGAGATGGCAACTCTTAAGAGGAATAATACATGAGACCTTGTACCATTTCTTGAAGGATGAAAGCCTATTGGTTGTAAATGGGTGTTCAAAAGGAAGATGGCTTCAGATGGAAGCATTGAGAAGTATAAAGCATGTTTGGTTGCAAAAGGTTACTCCTAGGTTCTAGGAATTGATTATGGTGAAATTTTTTCTCCTATAGAAAAAATGACATCCATTTAATTTTTACTTTCTATTGTAGTAGCTTATGATCTAGAATTTGAAAAAATGGATGTGAAGACAACTTTTGTTCATATAGATTTGGAGGAAGAATTTATATGACATAGCTAGAGTACTTTTTGGTGAAAGGTAAAAGTCATTTGGTCTAAAAATTGAAGAAATCCTTGTATGGTCTAAAACAAAGTCCTAGGATGTGGTACTAGAAGTTTGATACATATGTATTGAGTTTGGGATTTGTGCAATCCAAATTTGATCACTGTATATACTACAAGTTTGATGGTGATTATTTCTTGGTTATTTCCTTATATGTTGATGACATGTTGTTTATTGGCAAAGGAAAATGTTTGATTGTAGAATTAAATTCTTAGCTCTCAGCAAAGTTTGAAGTGAAAGATCTTGGTACAATAAGGTACATTCTAGGAATGGAGATTATAAGGGATAGGAAAAACAAAAAGCTTTGGCTAGGATAGAGTAAGTATGTTGGTACTATTTTGAGAAGATTCAATATGTAGGATTCTAGACCATTGAGTGTTCCTATTACTATGGGAACAAAGCTTTCAAGCTCACAGTGTCCTTCATCTTTATTGGAGATGGAAGAGATGAGTCAAGTACCATATCAAAGTGTTGTCAAAAGTTTGACGTATGCTATGATATGTACAAGACCAAACATTGCCCAAGTAGTGGGACTACTTTCCCATTATATGTCTAATCTAGGAAGAGTACATTGGGATGTAGTAAAAAGAGTTTTTAGATACTTGTAGGGTACCTCAGAGTACTCTATATGTTTTCATGGAATAGGATATGAGAATTCCTTGGATATTTAAGGCTCTGTGGATTCATACTGGGCTAGCGATGTTGATAGAAGAAGATCCACCAATGCATATGTGTTTACATTATTTGGTGATGCAATCAGTTGGATGAGCAAGCAACAAGATGTGGTCGCTTTGTCCACTAGAGAGGCAAAATATGTGGTAGCTACTCATGCCTACAAGGAAGCTATCTGGCTTAAGAGACTATGTTTAGATATAGAATTCAAACATGCTACGATGACAATTTATAGTGACAGTTAGAGTACAATCTACCTAGCAAGGAACATAAAATTTCATGCCAAGCCCAAGCACATTGATGTTCAATATCATTTTATGAGAGATATGGTTGAGGATGGCAAGGTGAAGCTAGAGAAGGTAGAGACTTTGGCAAATGTTGCTGATGCATTAACTAAGCCTGTGAGCATAGAGAAGTTTAGATGGTGTTCAGAGCCTATGGGTCTCTCGGGCCCTAGCAATTAAGTCCATGAAACAATGAATCCCCTAACTCTTGCAAGGTGTTCAACAAGTGGGAGAATGTTGAGAATTGTGTCCCAACATTGCAAGATCTTTTTCTAAAAAGCTCTAGAAAATTGTAGTTGGAAAACTCTAGAAAATTATTAGAAAATTCTAGAATTTGTTTGTGGTAGTTTTCCACATGTTTATGAGTTGGACAAAGGTGTATGAGTTGTTAAAATCGTGTCTAGTCTCTAGAAAAATGTAGAAGGGCTATTTTTAGAATGTAAACAACTCATTATATGACTTCTATGGGGGTCTAAGCTAGAGGTCAAAATTATGGACAAAAATAGTATTCTTTGAGTTATAAATTACAAATGGGTAACATGTGGCATGGTTGTTTTGCCCATGGTTTTTTAAAACCACAAATGGTTTCCAAGTGGAAAATCATTATAAAAGGACTGCTTGGGGAGGTGTTTGAATCATCAAGTTCAGTTTGCAAGACTAGTGCTAGAAGGAGTATCTCTCTAAGTTTGAGTCTGAGTTCAAGTTGTGGTGATGCGCTCTTGTAAGAACTTGCATTGCAAGTGTATTGTAATCTTCTAGATTTGAGAATACATTGTACGGGTTTTTGAGGGTGAGGTTTTTCACTCAGAAGGGTTTCCCCATGGTAATCATTGTGTTATAAGTTTTTTGTTATTTTGATTATGTTATTATGCATTTCTTGAGATCTCTACAATAGTTAGTTGAATTTCCATAATCATCCTCTCAAAGATTAGTGTAGGAAGTGATTCCACACACCTTTGCTTCCTTACACTTAATCCTAAAGTAGATTACATGTTTGGCAATAAGATGTACATATGGTTTTCCATTGGTCAATGTTACTCGCATGTAATACAAAATGGAGAGAATTGGGCCAACTTTAAGCAGAGGTTATGTGGCTTCATATCATATGCAATAGAGGGTGTGAGCCAAAGAGCTTGGATTCACTGCAGGAAACTGTATCTCGATCAAGAACTATGTGATGATGAGGAGGAGATTATGAATCTGCCTTGTAGGATCAGGCTATATAAATGTTGATCATGAAGGGTGACAACCACATTTAGTAGACCCAATATCTTGCATAACTTAATCAAATGAGCATTGAGTAATATTGGAAGTTGTATGCCTACTCAAGCAAAGAAATTTTTTCTCCAAAATTTGTACTACAAATCATTATTAACAATAGGCATTGCCAAAGTTGTTCTAGATATCTCCATACACTACATAATATTTCATGGGCGATGCATCCTCTCTATATTGATCGATGGAGGAGGAGAGTTTGGAATTTTTATTATCAATAATTGCATCTTTAACATTTGTTGATTTAGTCCATTTGTTGCCATGAGGCTAAAAAATTGTTGACAACCAATCCAAGCATGTAAATTCACAAGTAGTTAATCTCAAGCCCATTGTATTAGAAGATAATGAAGGTCCAACCAAGGTGTATGATTCCTATATATGGTGATACAAAGACTGATTTATCCAATTTGATCTCTCTCTTTCTATGGGTGATTGGAAGAGTTCTTAGAGTAAAAAAATCACAGCACAAAGAAGAGACCAAACAAGAGAAACTCAAATAGATCTAACAAAGATATGAATGTGAGATGTGGACATAATGTTTGATCTGTGCAAGCATGAAATAATATACAAGACCAATGAAATAATTATATAAATGAGGTAAAGCACATACAAGAAAATTATTATTGCAAAAATAATATTAGAAAAAACTCTTTATCTGCCTGCATTGCTGAAAAATAAAGCTTACATAATTAATCATTGGGATTATTTGGACAAATAAAATGAATATACAAAACACTATAGTCTTTGTCATATAGAAGTGTTGAAGGCAAAATTCATGGTGTCATTGGACACTACAACAACATTACAATCTATCAAGTATGGCAACATTGATTTCATCAAAAAAGTAGAATATGAAGAGTCTGGATTTTGGCCTATATTTTTGCCAAGTTAAAAATAATAAGAACCTATAGTGAAAATCCCATTTTCATTTTACAGTTAGGGTTTACAATTTTCATATGAAAATATTTCCCTAGAAAAACCCTAGTTTAATATCCTCATGCATGTTTTCATGTTCTAAACCCTCCTTGTTTTAAGTAATATTTCACGCTTTTAAAATAATTTTAAACATTAAGGTCATGTGACCCTGCAACCAAAGATTATCACTCCACTACAACATTTGGGTTCAAATTGTGATGACAATTTGTGATGGAAGTGTAATTTGTGGTGATTTTCATTTTTTTTTGCAATTGTCCCCAACGTCATCGCAATACCAACATTGGCATCATAATTGCGACATCGATGCGATTATAAACAAAAAAAGAAAACACAACATCATTCCCCATTTGTTTTGACCAATTGTGGAGCTACACGTAAAAGAGGTGGAAAGCTCTGAATGAGGGTGGAGAGCTCTGAACATTGTCATGACCCTGTGATCGATGTTTTTTATTATTAGGTTCTTGTAATCTCGTTGTCATACCCTTATGATCTCCATGCCCTTCAAACTCTATAATTTTCTTCAAGGGGAGAAGAGGTATGTAAATGTTCTTTTCTATTCCTTCTAAAAGAGTTAATCTTTGGTCCATTCAAAGAAACACCCAGTGGTGTATTTTCTTCCAGTGTTGGAATATCTAGAATGGTGTCGATGTTTGATATGTTTCTTGGCATTGCCTATAAAATGGAGCAAAGTTGAAACCACCCATTTGTTTCTTTCTTCTTGTACACAAACTGGAAGAAGAATAAAATGATGCCCTACAACTTTAGAACTAAAAAAAACTTCCTGGAGTATAAGATGGGACTCCCTCCTGAAATTAATCCCCTCCACCCTCGTTTGAGAAATCCAACAATAAGATTCACCTATATTTTCTTTGATATGCGTGACTCTGCAAATGTCACTTCTTATAGGCATTGATTTCCATACAAATAATCTACAAGTCACACTAGAATCATTCCAAAATAATTTCAAGAAATGACCAACTTGGCATTTCATATTAGCGTGAATAATCTACAAAATATGCAATCACTCTTTGCAAGAAGAGGTATCGACCAAGTTAAGAAACATAGGACCAATTTGATTAGACTTTGATAACCCTCTTCATTTAATGTGCACCAATCTAGACTGGTAATGAGATTTAGTTACATTCATCTTTGGTCTCTAATCTCTCCACATTCCACCAATGCCTAAAAGCCATAGAAGAATTTAACCAACATCGTCCCACATATACAATCTACTTCTTTGTAGGCATCTAAAAAATTGGAGAGGATTTCCTTTGTTTTCTTCAACCAATGTGATTTCCATCTACATAGTATATTGATGTGCCCTCCTCAATACAGTGATCTCCATTTCATTGTGCTTTGTGCCTATATAGTTATTGGAAAAATGAATTAATGGAAAATGTTCTTTAAGTTTGGTATACTCATATAAGGGAGATGCACAACTATCTCTTAGGATTAAGCTCTACTCTCCAATTCGATACAAAACTTGTGACGTCAATGTGATTATAAACAAAAAAGAAAAGAAATACCACATTAATCATCCCCATTTGATCAATTGTGGAGAGCTGCACATGAAGAGCTCCAAATGAGGGTATAGAGTGAAAGAGTGTGGAGATATATGATTTCATTGCCTAGTCATGCCCTTGCTCTACGATTGTGTTGTCATACCATTACCTTGTGATCTTCATGCCCTTGCTCTACATTGTCCCTACACATAATATTATCAGCGAATATTATAGTAGCCTTGGTCTACATTATCATTATCAATTCCTTATGAAACTCTCAAAATATATTAGAACTCAATTTGTAAATATAAAATAATACTTCATACCTAAGAAATGCAATTTCTTGGAAGTTTTTAAAGCATAATTAACAAGTTCCATTTATGGACATCTTACAATCTTCGATTTGTTAGCTAAAATCTGCTTGAGACATCCTACCAGGAAAAAATAGGGCTATTTTTTTGGGATCTTAATGTTTAAACATGTGAAAGTGAACTCTATGAGGGTTGTTCAAGTGTAAGACTAGCCATTTAGCACAATACTAGTATTGAAGGGCTTCTTCCACTTCTTAGTTTTTTGAAGACTTCTCTTTATATATACATAGAGATCTTTTTAAAGGTGCTTATTAAATATTAGCACAATAGAAAAATTGATCCAACTGCATACATATTCTAGAATCCAAATAATAAAACAATAAAACTCACTAAACTCATGCTAAGTGACTTACCTCAAGATCCTGTAGATTGGGAAAATAAGGTAGAGTTTGCAAGAAATTTTACAAAAATATATCATAGCAGATATTTTTAGAAAGAAAGAAGACATAACCTAGGTAAATTTTTCTAGTTGCTAATTAGCTGGGTTGATTACAAATTTCTATAGAACTATCATCAAATTAGGTACAATAAAATGAACAATCAGCTATTCCCACCTAGTAGGATCAAATACAGTTTTCCAAGATGATACAATTGCACACACAAATGAATCACTTGCATGTCAAGCATGAAGCACATTCCCCAACTTATAATGAATTGTTGGATATAAAGGCTCCATATGCTAGCCCAACAATGGAAGCCAAGGATGTAACCATGCATGTATTGGCATAGTCTCCCTACAAGGATCCCAAGTATCTACTACTGCTATTAATTTGGACATCACTATATGATCTAAAATGTTATGAAATACTAAAGCATGTGGTAACTTCTCCCATGTCTCCTGAAAATGTAGCTTAGGTTCAAGGTCCCTTGGCTCATAGGAGTTTGTAGCAGTTATTCTCACTGCTAGAAGAATAACTTCAATGAAGTGTTGAGTGTAAGGACTTGAAGAAGCAAGTCCTACTTTAGTATAAATGCCATAATCATGAGGCCCATTCCATTGTAGAAGCCTATTCCACAATGACATTACCTCTAAACCATGCAAAGGATGTTGAAGTGGTTCCCAACCTTAAAACACTCTTATAAGCAATGGCAACTAAACATTATGCATAATATAGAATATCTTATCTAGTGTAGTACAAGATTGAGTAATTGCACATATAAAATTTTATCTTCTATAAGGTACAACATTGACCAATTGTGCATATAAGGAAATATATACATTGGAATACATGTGAGTGCCCATTACAATTGATTTTCTATGATGGCAGATCTAACATTTGGAAAATCTCTCTCTTTATATGCTTTAATCTTTGGTCCATTAATATTTCATTCATTTAGTCCTATAATTTATGTTGACCCAAGTGAGTGAGTTTTTTTGCTTTATATTCTTTAATATTTTTCTTTATGAATATTTCATATGCCTTAATTTTCACTTCATGGATATTTTTTTGGACACATTATCTAGGGTCCTCTTTGGTTTGGGAGCAAGCTAGAATGTTATTTGGGGTCCCAAAACCCTTCTTAACAAGGGTTTGGATGAAGATTGATTCATATATCATTTTTTTTCACCATTCAAAAATTATGAATCTTTAGACTCTAGTAGTGTTTTGACTATTTTTTCAAATGGAATAGTTATCATACCTAGGAGTTGTGTCCATGAATAATAAATGGAGGCTCTAGCATGACTATTGTATCAATTTTTATTAACTGTAATAGTAAATTGCATTGTGTTGTTGACAAAAAATATATGGGAAGAGTTCCAATAAATTTTGAAGTTAATAAAGGTTGTAGAGGATATAATTCTTCATTTCCTAGTGCATAACAAAGATTTTATTTCTCTTTAAACCTCTAATTTTGAGAATATTATCTAATTGTCATTAAATAGTGACTGTTATAGCTAGAAAGTTTTCATTTGTTATTGAAGTTATCTCTAAAATTGTAATCATTCTAAAAGACATATAATTTATGTCTCAAATGTTCATTTCTACCCTTTAATGTATATGGATTCTTCACACATGTTAATAATCATCAATAAAACATATCTTGCAAAATTGATTTTTCATAGTAAATCATGAAAGTTCAATTTTTCTTTAACAACAACTCATTCAAAACTTATTCTTTTCAATATTTTGGGTGTCCACTACTTGTAAGGGATTTTGTAACTATTGTTTGTAATAAATATTTTCATCTAAGAAGATTCTTGGGAGTCCTATTGTAATTGATTTTCTAGATGACTAAAGAAAAGTGAACCTATAAAGCATTTGCAAGTCTGATCATTACAGTGACTTCAAATCTTATTTGTTAGGGTGTTGTTACCAAACAAAAGTCTAATAAAAAAAAAATCAATTAAAAAATGATTCAAAGGATTGGATGTCTTTTTAATTATTTTGAATTTCCATGATAAAGTTGGTGACCCAAGCCAAGGCACATAATTCTTGTTATGCTCATGTGTTAGTAGTGTCATATGTATGTATTAGATTTCTGATTTGAAAAATAGTTGGAATATTCCCTACTAATCTATAGTAGATTGACATTTTGAGATCTTCACTTCCTTGATCAAGCCTTGTGAACAATAATGAAAACATAAAGTAGGTCAGTATGATGTATTAACCATTGACTGAGTCAATTTTTTATTTGATCCTCGAGGCTCTACACCATAGATAAACATTGAGAATCCTATTACATACACCCTATTTTGCAAAGTGCTAGGATCCACATAAGTGTAGCATTAAAAATATTCATCAAATTTTGGGGTGAAAGTTGGGGAATCTTGTCAGAGTATGTTTTCCCAATTCTCATCGAAATTTGTGATGTCATCTTTTCCACTCACGTTAGGCCTAAATGTGGGTTGTATCTAACATAGGTGAAACACCAATATAATCTAGATGCAAATAATTAGGAACTAGTTGCATCATAATCATCTCAAAAAGATGCCATAAAAGTATTCCTCTTCAAATATTTTCTCCTCCTAACTGCCACAAGTCTGAGTCCACAACTTACTATAGGATGGATCATATTGTTGTTTCTAGGATAATATTTTGATATGCCCAAACATAATGAATCATTGATGATAGCTCTTTGTGTTGAAAAGAGATTATTTTAAGTGTAGAACCTATCATGGAACAATCATTATTTTGTTAATGATGTTAAACATGCTAATTTTTGGCGAGATGATTTCTTTTTGATTTGACTGCTATCATTTGTTTGATTGATGAAGAGGATTTGAAAAGAGAAGATAACAAGAGAACCTAGAGAAAGGTTGAGTTATTTAGTGTATAAAAGGAGCACTAAGACCAAGTAAAACATTTATACTATATTGTATTGTTTATCTACTTAGTACTCAAAATCTATAATGAAAGGTTACTCAAGCAAAGATTGGAAGAAGATCAAGCAAAGAAAAGTGTCTACCAAGACTAGCCAAGAAAATATTGTACGCCGAGTGAAAATCAATAGGTGTTGAGAAAAGAAGAGAAATAGTGGAAGCTGAGTGAAAGTTAGTATATACTAAGTAAAGTTTAGTTGATGTCAAGCATCAATAAAATTTAATGTGTACCGAGTGAACTAGTGTTGGCTGAGTGACAAAATAATATAAGTGTTGAGTGATAGCAAAAAGTGTTAAATCAAACATTTGACAAATCTAAGATGACTGATTTGATTTCTTGAATTATGTGAAGTGTGTGGAAGATAACTATGATGAACTAGTGACAAAAAATTCAAGATAAACCATTTTGAGATGAATTGAAAGAAGATTGTAGAAGAATTTTCTAGAGGAACTAAAATGGAAAAGTGGGTAGATTCATTGAATCTTACCTAAAACTAGAATGGACAATTGTGGTGAAGCAGAAAAAGACCTAAATTCTATATTTATCAAGATAGTATGCCAAAAGAAAATGTTATCATGTGTGATAACCTAAGGAAGACAAGAAGTCTAGGGTGATGCTTCATTTGGTGGCTAAATAGAAGAGACTGTAGTTGGTATACAAAGAAAGAAGGCTAAAGAGGTTGAATTCTTAAAGGGTGAACAAGTTGTCAGAGATGAAGAGTATGAATGACAAGTAGAATGGAGGATTGAAATAGAGATCTATAATCTATAATTGAGTTGTAAGTTATTATTAGATCAAGTCCTATTGTTACTTTCTAAGAACTATACTACTATAGATAATCTGATTAAGGTTTACCGAACAATAATTTGTAAATTATTTAACCAAGTGACATTATAATGGAATGTTCTAAAGTCCTCTAACAAGGCTCACTCCTAATAGGGTGATCAAAATCCCTTAACCTACTCACATTTAAAATTGCGTATTGTAACCTTTAACAAGGTTTTCCTTTCACAGGGCATTGCTTTAGAAGAGTGAAATTGTGTAGCATGTTACTGGTGTCTTTTCCCAAATTGGGTTTCCACATAAAATCCTTGTGTCAAATTGTGTAAATGAGTTTGTAGCATTTCATGTTTGCATTTCTACAAAGTTATTTTGACCTAGGTTAGTAATCTACCAAGTTAAGGTATTGTATGATCTAACAGATGCATACATGTTATGATTTTATGGATATGAATCTGTTAAGCAGTAAAAAGTTTTATTTGTACATTTGGACCTTGGATAACTCACTCAACCCCCTCTCAGTTATTCTAAAGAATTCCAACAATTGGTATCATAGCGTTAGTGATTCTAAGAAAATAGTTTGAAGGTGCTAAAAGCTAAAGATCAAGATGTACATAAAGGAGGTGCCCAAACTAAACAAGGAAAAGTTTCTTGCATGAAAAAGTTTGATTAAGTTACATCTAGGAGGACTTAGAGACTATGCATAATCTACCATCACCACTGAGCATGTTGACCCTACTAGAGCCCTTACTATTGATGATCTACAAAAGAAGAAAGAACACAATCATGCAATGTTAGAGCTTGTATCTGTCCTAAGCTAGTTAGAGTTTAATGATATCATAGGATGTGATACTAAAAAGAAGATGTGGGATGCTATAAAAACAATCTATGGAGGAAGTAAGAATGTTCTAAGAGCTAAAGATGAAAGTCTAAGAGGAAATTATGATGACATGAGAATGCAATAAGGTGAGACAATAGTCCAGTTTGCACAAGAATCAAAGATGTTGTGAATGCTATTAGAGGAGCTAATGGTATTATTGAATATGAGATTGCGATCAACAAAGTATTGAGAACCCTACTACGTATCTATTCTATTAGAGTCTCTACCATACAAGAACTAAGGTGTGTTCTTGGTAGTAATATAACTCTTGAAGGATTGACAAGTAGACTCACTACCTTTGAACTTGCCAATTTTGATAATTTCAAAACTAAAAATGTTGAATCTTCTTTCAAAGTTGAACTATCACTGAAAGAACCTAAAGAGAAAAAGAAAAAGGTCAAGCATGTTTCTAGTGATACTGATACTAATGAAGATGATGTAGAAGAGATTGAAACAATGCTGGTGAGGAGATTTCATAGAGGCAAAGGGAAATACAAAGGTAAGCTACCTATCATGTGTTTCAATTGTAATGAGGTTGGTCATATTGCTACTCTGGTGTCTACAAGAAGAATAGAAGTGGAGATAAATACATAAGTAAAAGAGATGAGAACATCAAAGATTATAAAGATAAAAGAAAGAAGCCTTGCTACATTGCTAAAGAGTAAACAAAAGATGGATCTAATGACCATGATGATGAAGTTGTGTATGTTTCTATGAAAGATGATTCTGATGAGGATGAGGCAACTACATTGATATCTTATGTGAACAAAAGTGATAGATGGATTATTGATAGTGGATGTTCACATCACATGATTGGAGATACAAATAAGTTCATTACCCTCGATTACTACAATGGAAATAGTGTTAAATTTGGTAATGATGCACCTTATTTGATCAAAGGTAAAGGATCAATCAAACTAATAGAAAAGATCATGTGTGATAATGCTTACTATGTAGAAGGACTTAACTATAACTTGTTGAGTGTGTCACAGTTGAATAGTTCAGGTTGCAAAGTTGAATTTGATAATAAGAAAGAAAAGATCTATGATGCTGATGGAAAATTAATTGGGAATGGAGATTAGACTAGAGTTAATCTATTTTATCTTGACATGAATGATGCTACTTGTCTTGTTGTAGAATTTGATGATGTGTGGCTATGGCATAAGAGGTTATGTCATGTTAAATTTGATAACTTAGTCAGTATCAGTAACATGAAAAGAGTCAAAGGTTTTTCCAAAACTAAAGAAACCTAATAATGTGATTTGCAAACAATGGAAATTAGGTAAGAAGTCAAAATCTAGTTTTAAAAGTAAGACTCACTCCTCTAAAGAAATTCTAGAATTAGTTCATACTAATTTGTGTGGACCAATTGATATGCAAAGCTAAAAAGGTGAGAAGTAAATTATCCCATTTGTTGATGATTATTCTAGGACGATGACGGTTATGTTTTTGAAAAAAAATGATGCTTTTCAAATGTTTAAGTAGTATCTAGCACAACTTGAAAAGAATACTAGAAAAAGCTTGAAATGTTTGAGATCTAACTGAGGTGGAGAATTTACATCAAATGAGTTTGAGATATTTTGTAATGATAGAGGAATCAAAAGACATACTTCTACACTTGGGACCCCTCCACAAAATGGGATTACTGAAAGGAGGAATAGATCTGTAATGGACTATGCTAGAACACTAATTATGGATAAGATCGTTGCTTTGAAATACTAGATAAAAGCTATAAGTATAGTTGTCTATACCTTGAACTAAGTACAAGTCAAGAAAGGTACTAATTCCACACTTTTTGAACTATGGTATGGACACTCACCCAATGTAAAATATTTTTAGTTATTTGGAAGAAAGTGTTACATTCTTAAGGATAATAGGAATGGTAAATTTGATGCTAAAAGTGAAGAAGGTAAATTCCTAGGCTATTCCACAAGAAGTAAAGCTTATACTATTTAAATACTAACACTAACAAAGTTGTGGAAAGTGAAAATGTGAAGTTTGATGAATATATAGAGGTACATGAAGCTGAACCTAAGAAGGAACCCAAGGTGTACAAACCATTCATATACTACTATGAAGATATGCATGTTGATGAAGGTGTTGTGAACCAAGTTGTAAATCAACAACAACAAGTATCAGTGACCGTCGTGTCACATATAATGGATGTTGACTTGCATTCAAGAGATGAGTTACAGAGTAAAGCCAAAGTACCTTCTAACTATGAGATTAGTGTACATGAAAGGAATGTAAGATTACCTAATAGAGAAGTACACAATAATTTTGAAGTTGATAGACCCATTGAAGAAAGAAGAGAAAAACAAGATTACACAAGTATTCTAGAAGACATCACCTTGCTAAACAAATTATTGGAGATAAAGAAGTTAGACCAATGACAAGGAATAAGTTGAGAAGTCATACATGTTTGTTGAGAATGCATGAGCCTAAGTCACTGAAGGATGCATTAGAGGATGGAGACTGGAGTAAAGCCATGAAAGAAGAGATTGATTAGATTGAGAAGAACAAAACATGGACTCTAGTACCCAGACTAGAGAACAAGAATGTGATTGGAACCAAGTGAGTTTATAGAAAGAAACTAGATGAGAATGGTGAAGTCAAAAAGAATAAGGCAATATTAGTTTGCAAGGGGTATGCACAAGAAAAAGGAATTGACTATGGAGAGACATTTTCCCTAGTTTCTAGATTGGAAGGAGTAAGAACTTTGGTTGCTTACTCTGCATAGAAAGGTTTCAAAGTTTATCAGATGGATGTGAAGTACCAAGAGCATGGTACGAAAGGCTTCACAATTATCTTGTGAAGATTGGTTTTGAGAAGATTGATGATAAAAATAACTTGAACATTGAAGGAGATAAAGGAATTTTACTAGCTAAAATATTTTTTGATTATATCATATTTGGAGGACAAAATGCACTATGTAAGACATTTGCAAATAAAATGAAGAAAGAATTTGAGATGTCTATGTTTCGAGAGATAATGTTGTTTGTTTGTTTGCAAGTATATTAGATGAAATATAGTATTTACATCACTTAGTCTAAGTATGTAAGGGAAATATTGATTTTTTTTGGTATGGAGGATTCAAAACCTATTAGCACTCCTATGATGACAGGTCACAAACTATCCAAAATTGATGATTTTGTTGAAGTAAATCAAACATTATACAAGTCTATGATTGGAAAGTTACAATATGTAGTACATATGGACCTGACATTCCACTAAATGTTGGGATTGTTGTAAAGTTCTCTACAAATCCTAAGGAGAATCATTTGATGGTTATTAAGAGAATTATGAAATATCTGAAATGTACAAAAGATTATGGTCTATACTACAAGAAGAATGATAAATTTGAATTAAGAGCCTACACAGATGCTAATTGGGCTAGAAACATTGATGACAAAAATAGTACAAGTGGTGGAGAAATTTTCTTAGGAAAGAGATTGGTAATCTAGACTAGTAAGAAACAAAATTGTATATCTCAATCTATTGCCAAAGCTGAATATGTGGTTGCTTCAGTAAATTGTACAAATATGGCATGCGTCAAAAAACTACTCAAAGGAATGAAAGAAGAAATTATTGAACTTATGATACTTAATTGTGATAATACAAGTGTTATAAACATATCAAAGAACCTTTTGATGTACACAAAGACAAATCACATTGCCATCAAGTATCATTACTTGAGAGAATTGGTTCAAGTCAAAGAAGTGAGAATAGAATATGTGAATACAAAAGAAAAAATATCTGATATATTCACAAAAGATTTACAAGGATGCACATGAATATCTTAGAGGTAAACTAGGGGTGATACCCCTATCTAAAGCTACTTAAGATGTAAGAGTAGTTCCCTACATGAACTAAGCTAAATGTTGTATCTTACAATTTGGTGTAGTGGATCTTACTTTAGGAGTTTCCTAAAGTAATGGAGGAGTTGAATCAGAAGATTTAAAGTTACATGCAAGGTGACAGAGGGAGAACCTAAATTGATTATATCTAAATATAAAGATGACAAGTCTTTGGCATTGTTGTCAAATAGGGAAAGATACTCTAAACAAGGAGATATAAGTCAGAGGGAGAAGATAGATTGAAGGAGATTGAAAAATCTTACATTACCCTATATAGAGGAAGGACATATACTGATAGAGGGAGAAATTTCAAAGATATTAATTTTCTTTTTGGTATTGTTGTTGGTATTGGTTTTCCATCAATGCTAAAGAGAGAGATTGTTGAAAAGAGATTGTTTGAAGTGTAGAACCTATCATTGCACAATCATTATTTTATTAATGAAGTAAAACCTTCTACTTGTTGGTAAGAAAATTTCTTTTTGGTATGAATGCTATCATTTGTTTGATTGATGTAGAGGATTTGAAAAGAGAAGATAACAAGAGAACCTAGAGAAAGGGAGAAAGGTTGAGTTATTTAGTGTATAAAAGGAGCACTAAGACCAAGTAATACATTGATAATGTAGTGTATTATTTATCTACTTAAATTATATAATGAAAGGTTACTCAAGGAAAGACTAGAAGAAGATCAAGTAAAGAAAATTGTTTGCCAAGCCTAATCGAGCAAGCAGTGCAAGTTGAGCAGAAAATAGTAGAAGTTGAGTGAAAATCAATAGTTGCCGAGAAAAGAAGAGAAATAGTGGAAGCCAAGTGAAATTTAGTATATGTCAAGTAAATTTTAGTTAATACCAAGCATTAGTAAACTTTAGTGTGTTCCGAGTGAACTAGTGTTGGCCAAGTGACAGTATACTGTAAGTGCCGAGTGACAATGAAAAGTGTTAAATTGAAGATCTAATGAATCTAAGCAGACTAATTTGATTTCTTGAATTATGTGAAGCATGTAGAATATAAATATGATGAGCTAGTGACACATAATTCAAGATAAACCATTTTGAGATGAATTGAAAGAAGATTTATTATTTATTTAGAATGGATGATTTTGGTGAAGTGGCAAAAGATCTAAATTATTTATTTATAGATAAAGAAAGCCAAAATCAATGGTTATCATGTGCAAAAACCTAAGGAAGAAAAGAGTTCTAGGTTGTTACTTCATTTGGTGGCCGAATAGAAGAGATTGTAGTTGGCATACAAAGCAAGAAGGATAAAGAGGTTGAATGCTTGAATAGTAAACAAGCTATCTGAGCTAGAGAGTATGAATGCCAAGAAAAATGGAGGACTGAGTTAGATATCTATAATCTACAAGTGAGTTGTAAGTTATTATCAGATCAAGTCTCGCTATTACTAATTTTTAACAACTATACCAGTGTCGATAAATCCTTTGGATTAAGGTTGACCTAATAATAATTTGTAAATCCTTTAACTAGGTGACATTCTAATGGAATGTTTTAAAGTCCTTTAACAAGGATCACTCCTAATAGGGTGATTTAAATCCTTTAATCAAGTCACATTTAATAGTGTGTATTGTAACCTTTAGCAGGGTTGGTCTTTCACAGGGCATCACTTTAGAAGAGTGAAATTGGATAGCATGTTACTAGTGGTTTTTCCAAATTGGGTTTCCACATAAAATCCTTGTGTCAAATTGTGTGAATGAGTTTGTAGCATTTCATGTTTAGATTTCTACAAAGTTATTTTGACCTAGGACAATAACCTACTAAGTTAAGGTATTGTATAATCTAATGGATACATTCATGTTATGGTTTTATGGATATGAATATGTTAAGCACTAAAATTTTTTATTTGTACATTTGGACCTTGGATAACTAATTCAAAGCCTCTTAATTATTCTAAAGAATTCCAACACTTTGTGTTTAGATAGGGAATTAGAAGTCAAATTTCTCTACCTTGCCTTTAAGTAGCTTGAAATTGATTTCAGTTGTTTCTATTCATTTTGTAGCACATCTGAATTATGATTAACTTTTCAAAGGTGAGTATTACCCTTTGGAAACACATATAAATACTTTACAATGCTTCAAAATATGATATAAAACTATTGATGACTAGACCTACCATATAAATTTTATATATTAGTTTGTTTACAATAGAGAATTATTTTCTTTAATGTTTCAGCATAAGAAGATGTTTTAGAAATCACATATTATTTAATTTCTTTCTTTATTATTTGTTTCATCGACAATAATGTACAAAAAGTTAGTATCAATACCAAATATCACAAACTAAAACAAATACCTGGGTGTAATTTTAATCATTTTATCATCATAAGAAGGTGCTACTTATATATATTTAGTTGGTCAAATTCATTTGGATTGGCTAATGGATTCATGTCAAGCTTCCAACTATTGACCAACAACCATTAGATGAGACCCAGCTAGTTTAAAGCATGTTGGGATACTTTTGGAGGATTTTATGAAATTCTTGACACTCCCATACCCAACTCATAAGAAAGGAAAAATATGGAAAAGAGAAAATTTCAATGAGTGATACACTTAATGAGTCATAAGAAACCTATGTGTACTACTAGCATGCCAGAGTGCAACATTAGGATGTAAAGTTGAATTTGGATCCATTTCCATGTCAAACATATAAATGATAATAAACTTTTTTTTTTTGGAGTTTACATATACAAGCATTTCATATCAAATGACTATCAACCATGTACAATTGGTTGGGTTCAGTAGGTACAATATTAAGATGGGTCAATCATTGGATGAGAAATGTGATGAATAGGGATGAAATCCAAAGGTGAGATGTTGAAAAGGAATAATGGTGAATTTGAACGAGGTAACCAAAATTTTCTTTCAAAACCATATGTGCAAATATAAACATTAAGTACAACATGTCCAATATTTTTGCAAATATACACATTAATTAGACCAAAATTTTCTTTCTAAACCATATGTGTAGATATAAACATTATGTACAACATGTCCAATATTTTTTGGAGATATTCACATTAATTAGACCAAATATTTCTTTCAAATCCATATGTGCAAATATAAACATTAAGTACAACATGTCTAATATTTTGCAGATATACACATTAATTACACCAATTTTTTTTTTTTTCAAAACCATATGTGCAGATATAAACATTAAGTAAAACATGTCCAATTTTGTGTAGATATACACATTAATTACTGTTGTCACAGAAGTTTGCACCCTCATCTAATTTTTTTACCTAAGGGCAACCTTGTGAAACATGGAAACAACCTCCAAGCTATGGGACTTGAACTATGAGGTTGAGTCTCCGGAGAAGGTTGACTTCCTTTGCTACTGGTATGCTCCTAACTACTCTTGGAGAGGAAAAGGGAGAAAGGATGCATGAAAGAAAATCTACCTACTCTAACCTAAAGGGGTGATGCACCAAAATAGAGTCTTTGAACTTATCTCTGCCCATGAATGCACAATCAACCAGTTGTAACCTCAAAGAATACAGATTTAGACTATTCTTAGTTCAATAATTACATGTAGATCAGAAAACAAAAGAATTCTATATGAAGAAACTCCACTTAATATCATTTGAATGTCAAAAGTAGATACAATCATGGAAATTGCAGAACGTAGACAAAAACATTAACTAGAGGCAAAGAACCTTGCACAGTGTGTTAATGGCTAAAAGAGACTCAGTAGAGGATTACAATGGTTTAGAGGCATGAGAAATTACAGTAGTACACATGAAAGAAATACTAGAGAATAAAAAAAAGGTCAATCCTTACAAAGACTACAAAATCTATCTTTATAGCTCAAGCATAACTGAGATATTTTTAATTGGAGTTACTACCCAAGCACTATCTTAACTGCTTTAGAAAATAATCAAATCATATAGTTCTGGGGAAGATTTTATCCAAGTATAGAGTCAAATACAATAAAATCCAATTTTTTTCCAAAACAGAGCCTTGAGAAGACAAAACGACATCATTAAGTCATTCTAACCAAGCAGATGGATAAAACCAGAGATGGTGGAGTGTTTTCTATTGTTCACTAGGAATGGCATTTATTAGAGAGTGGTTGAAATCAATCATGAAGATTAGATTGTGCAAAAAACATCTCTCAATGAACCAACATAGTCAATAGGTCAACTTAATCCTAAAACCAAGATGGGCCACATGGGCCAATAATCTAATTTCATTTTGCCACCTTGCAAAGTTTCCTAGTGATTGACCATATCATTTTAACTAATCGCGGCTATTAAAAAAATGTCAACCCAATTGGACATGCCAACTATAGTGCTATCCCCTTAGACATGTGTCTCTTAAGTGTAAGACCAAAATTAAGCAAATTTCCCTTTATGATCTCATAGAATCTGGTAGCTTTGTAATATCTCATGTTTTCATTTTTGGTCTTACAATCCTACAATTCCTTGATCTTACAATATCCTTTGACTTTCATAGCATCGTATCACTAACATTTGTCCCTCCCAATGCTATGGTTAAGGCTTCTATCATAACATCACAAATGAGCTCTTTAAGGCCTCTGATCACTCGACTAGCATAGAATTTTCAGCCTTTCTCTCTCTTCTCCTGATCCTACGATTCCCTGATCTTACAACTCCCTGATCTTACAAGTTTGGCATAACATCATAAACCTTATGTTTCACATCTCTGACTCTACAACACATCATAACATCTTAAACCTTATGTTTCACTTTCATGACTCTATGCCATATTATAATATCAGAGGACCTCATCTTTCATTTTATGATATTACAATGATCTTTGATATTATTTTGATATAACGATCTTACAATGGACATCCTTGTTGTGGCATCTTACCTGTACAATCTGGGCTCCTCGATCTTACAACCACCATAACATCGCAACACTCCATACTTTCCTCACCCAATATTATGAAATTTTGTAGCATTATAGGCCCTTGACTCCCAACTCCTGACCTCACAATATTATATTTCCATGGTATTTAAAAATTAAAAGCATGGGAAGTGGCCATTTATCTTTTAAATTCAAATGTAATGACTTTGGTGAGAAGGCAAATTTGGCCAACAATTACACCAAATTTTTCTTTCAAAACAATATGTGCAGATATAAACATTAAGTACAACCAACTCAATAAGGGTATAAGAATAAGTTATTCCCATGAAGAAGGATCATGTCAGACAATACAAGGGAATTTGATCAAAATAGGGAGACAATTGGTAGATTATTGTCTAACTTTCAAAGAGAAGGTGATGAAAAATGTTATAATCCTTGCAAGAGTTGTAACATATTAAAGACAAGAATAATCAAAATCAAAACAACTAAGAGACATTATAGGGAGAATGGCCACACTAAAGGGGGGTTTGATTATCATCCATTAGTAAGTTTTTTGTTATAATGTTTTCACAACTAATATACATATGAACCACAGAATGGGGGTTTGATTATCATCATTTTTATGTAGGTTGATCTCCCCAAGGTAGTATGTGATATGGACCACCACATCTTAGAGGAACATGGAGGTTTGAGTAGTGAAGGAGAAGATCATGATCCCATAGAAGATGATGATCATGCACTAAAAAACACATTTAAAGATGATGGTATGAAATCATTGATCTATGACATATTTGGTACTGGTGGTGTTGTTACTGCTGATGATGAGGATGATATTGAGGATGTCCATGATACACCTCTACTTGAGAAGGAAAACATGACCCATTATGAAGGATACTAATCAACTCTTCTCTTTTTTGTATTGTTGTTGGTAAATTTTAAGGTTATGAATGGTTTATCCAACATAACAATGTCACGTATGCTAAAGTTTGTCATATACATCTTTATAGTCTATAAAAGGTGAAATATGCACCATTAAGATTGTTTATACTAATGACTTATATTTTTTTACTATAGATTGATAGGTAACTATTTTTTACCACCATCAAATGTTCTCCCTTGCTCCTAACAAGAATTATGTGCCACTATGAAACATATTGGAATGGAATATCAAGCAATGAATGTTTTTCCTAAAGATCATGTTATTTATCATAAAGAATAGAAAAATGCAACAGAATTCCCTGAATGCCATATGAGTAGATATCAAGATGATTGAGTGACAAAAAAAGCTACCTCTCGAGGTTTTTTATTACATCCCCATTATTCCATGTCTTAAATGATTATTTAGGTGCAATAGCTTGGCATAATTTATGGATTATCATGCATGCAATTGAAGTCAAGATGACGTTATTCAAATTCCTATGGAAAATTTAGCATTTATGGACATATAGGAAAAGTGACCACACTTAAAAGAAGAACCTTGAAATATCATGTTTTCTCTAGTGACTGACAGTGTCAATCCATTTGGAGAGATGAGCTCTATTTACTTGGTGTGGCTTGTTTTTGTTATCAACAATAACCTTCGTCCATGAATGTCAATAAAGAGGGAGCACATTATGTTGGTAATGATTATTATAGTTTTTTTTTTTTATTGTTATCTATATGTAATTACAAGTGTTGGAGTGAAATGACCACAATAATTATCTAATGTTATTCATTCAACTAGGTAAGTACCAAGTGGGAGATATGAATGTATATTTTGTGCCTCTTATCAATAAGTTTGATAGGGACACAACCCAAGCACAGAATGGACACAACAGGAAAAGGGAAATTGTATTAACTGTGAAAATAAGCTAGTACATTCAATATAGAGAAAATAGACTTCAAAACATGCCCTAAGGGCTTACAATAGCACAAAACTAGAGATAATTTCTCCTTTTGGTACCTCCTCTCAAATTCCACTCCGAACTGCCTTTTACAATGCCAGAAATGTCCTTAAATAGACCCCAGAGGGTTAAGGACTAGGAATACATTCTAGAAAGTGCTAGCAGGCATCCATCAACCAAGTAGAAGGCTCCAGAAGCTGTGTTAGAAGTAGGTGCAAATCTAGAAGAATCCAAAAACGGTAATCAAACTTTTGGGAGGCATAACTTTTGAACCCTAGCTCTGATTGATGAAGCATTTACATTTCCAAAAAGCTCTCGAAGTGCTCTATAGCCCTATGGACCAAATTTGCTCATCCCCCATTTTTTGGCCCTTTTTGAGGTCATTTAATGCCCCTAACCTAACTTTAAAG
This sequence comes from Cupressus sempervirens, assembly GCA_028749045.1. Lineage (NCBI taxonomy): Eukaryota > Viridiplantae > Streptophyta > Pinopsida > Cupressales > Cupressaceae > Cupressus > Cupressus sempervirens. The sequence goes on from CM053791.1 coordinate 645,448,230, forward strand.
CATTCTTAGGAGGTCTCCAGAAATTGAAAAACTACAATAACTTTCAAACCGTGGGGCCTTTTGACCTGATTCTTTTTTTGAAATGCTCTAAATTGCAATTACATTCATCTAGCCAATTTACACCTCCTAGTTCACCAAAATGATGGCTTAATTACATACTCCTATTTTTTGGCATTTACATGTATCCCAAGGTGTTCAAATACTCTATCTTAGAACACTAATAGTGGAATTGTGAGAGTTGGAACCTTTATTTGACCCAAAAGGGTATACAAAAATGAAAACACATGAAACAAAAACTAAGTCTAAGTACATTATTTTTTGGGTGACATAGGATTTGCCCTTATACCTCTAGATGCTCCTGCATCAGAGTTATTGGTGTTATGGAATGGTTTCACTATGTATGATATATCTAGACCAATTGGATAAAAACAATTTCAATTCCATGTAATTCTTGTGTGGACAATTCATGATGCCCCAAGGTTGACACATTTCTATGTTATGTTATGTTGAAATCTAGTTTTACATGATAATAATAATTCCAAAAATGAACATATTTAGTCCAATTGCCTTGTTATCTTGTAGGTCTTAAAACAAAGGGAAAATTTTCATGTCCAATGTGTGGTCCAAAGATGAAATCTTGTCATTCCAAAAGTTTAAGAAATAAGGTGTTTTATTAGAATAAACACTTCCTCCATAGAAATCATAATTTTGAAAGTGCCAAAAAAAATATTTTCAATGGGAGCGAAGAGACTACATCAAAGTCATGAAGAATGATACCTCACCTATGGAAATTGGAATATAATAGAATTCGAGGTAGTATCACTCCACCTAATGGTTTATGTTTTTAAATTATATATTTTGATTTTATTTTGTTGGCTAATTATGTAATTGATGGTTGTGAAGGTTGTCAAGGCATCACTGACCACCTTCCAAACGGACTAAAATGTTATCCTAGAGAATTTAGTAGGCTTCCTACTATGAGTAGCTACAAATTGTGAATTTTTTTGATACTATGCATATTGGAAAGAATTTAATAGAGAAACTATGGAAAATATTGGATGGAAGGTGTGTCAAAGAAAAACTTACCAAAATTTGTAGTGAAATGCATAATGCCAATCATGCAATGAAAAATATAATTGAATCAAATAGAAATGCAGAGTGGATTAATGCAAGTTCCCTTCCTTGGTTATTAAAAAAGAAACAAAGTAATTCCATAAAAGAAGTCATATGAAAAAATTCAATTTCCTATAGGATTTGCTACAAATATAAGCAATTTCATATCAAAGAAAAGTGAATTTGGGCCAGGGCCGAAAATGCATGATTGACATACCTTTATCAAGGAAAGTCACAATCTTTTGTATTTACAATATATTTGTGAAAATACATTTAATTTTTATTGTATCACTTTAGAAAAGAATGAAATGATCAATTGAAAATTATTTCATTATGTGCTATCCCTAGCAATCCCAAACAACTTCGACAATAATATCAAAAAAGTAATATATGGTCTTGAAAAATACATGATGTAAGAGTGATATTTGTTCAATATATCAAACAAGTAATATATTGTAAAGTCTCATATTTATATGTTTTTGTGTCTTGAATCCCTTGTAAGTGGTTGTGATCTAAAGAAATCTATAAAGAAGATATAAAATATTGGAAGAAAATAATTCATCTACTAATACATGAAATGAAAAATTGTTTACCTACAACTTTTTTCAATGCACAAGAACACTACTGCATACACCAAGTTGAGGAGATTGAATTGTGTAGACCTATTCATCCTAGGTCAATGTGGATGATTGAGAGACACTTTAATTTTTTGAAGGGTTTGGTTCAAAAAAGAGCATATACCAAGGGTTCTATGAATGAGGGATATATGGTATACTAGAGGATGGTGTACATTACTCAATATCTTCCCAATCTTGCAGTAAAGACCCATATAGATTGCATTTGGGACCTCAACTTTATTAAAAAATTTGAAGGGAAGTACTTGGTGGGGAATGATAGATTTAGGAAAGTGAAAGTTAATGAATTATGAGATATTATTATAGTTAATTAATTCTTAATATTAAAAATAATTATGTTTAGTCATCTATTTACTTATGTACAACTGCTAAAGAGTGGGATGTAATACATTTGTTTATTGAAAACAATTAAGATTGGATGACGGTATGGATTGAACGATGTCAACATTCTAGTCATAGATTAAAATGAGAATCCATGTCTTCATTGGTTAAACAAGATCATTGTAACATAGATCCTAATGTTACAACAAAGGAAATAGATTTAGCATATGGTTCAAGAGATCTTCAAGTTCTTATAATTTTGTTAATTAACCGTCTATTTTTGAACTCATGATGCAAAAATTTATACATGTTTGACATTATTGTAGGTGAAACACCAAAAGGCTATACTATGAAATGGTTATAAATTCTGTATCAAATATTTTGATGACATGAAGAGAACTTGTGATTTTGGGATAAGTGCAGTCTTCCAGATGACCAATATTTCATCTAGAAATGACTTACATCCTCAAGAATCTTAAAATTGATACTATGGTATTTTGGTTGATATACTTAACAATGACTTTAATTCCTTAAAATTAATTCTCTTCATCTTCAAATGGTATAGACCGAGATGCAATCAAACTATTATTGAGCATGAGAATGGATTTCCAATGAGTAATACAAGGTTGTTTGAGCTAGCTAGGGATGAGCCCTATGTTCTTCCAAGCCAATGTGAGTAGTTATTTTACTTAGAGGTTCCACATAAACTAGGTTGGTCATTTTTTGTTAGACACAATCCAAGTGGAATGCCAATAAAGTATAATACAATGGAAGAAGAAGATACCAAGGAAGAGGAAGAACTGGATCATGACCAAGAGTTATTTGATGATGCTCTTGATGCAAATCATGTTGCTATTGTTCAAAATGATGATGCTTCTACTAATCATGATGATGATGATGATGATTATATTGCCATTGATGATGATGATGATTATGTTTCCATTGATGATGATGATGATGATGACAATGACCACGATAGTGTTGGTGATGATGTCGACAAAGAAAATGATCCTAATGATGATATGGATAAAGAATAATATGAATGGAAGGGGTGGGGGGAGTGGTTGATTAGATGACATTGAAGAGGAGTTTGATTATCAATGACAAGAATGAAATGTACAGTTATGTGATCAATGCCTATGATGTTCAATATTGAGTTCTTGATAGATCAATGATTAATCTGATTAAATTGTCATGTATCTTTTACTATTTATAATTTATATGTGATGCTATTATTCAATCTAATTTTGAGTATATGTATCATGATTTTTTTAGCTAACATAAGAAAATTGATTTACAAATGCAAAAACCTAAAGCCCTTTTATGAGCATCCCACACAGTCTCATGGATCATCAAGTATAAATTAGTAAAGCCCATAGAGATTAATGTCTTTTACAATTTGTAAAATATCTCTCTCATTGCCATCTATCTCTCTTATTTTGTGTAGTGTAGGTAGCAGTGAATAAGTATTTGTTAGATTTTTCTTCCTTGAGAAAGAAAAATGAGACATTTAGTATGTCTAAATCAAGGAGATCAACTCGAGGTCAAAATACTAGAAATAAATTCAATAAGGACATGTAATTTTTCCTTTCTCAAGGGGGGCGATGTTCTTATGATGATGAGAGTGAAATCAACTTTGATGTACCCTTTAGATGCAAACATCTACAAAAATAATGTGTCCCCAATGACCTTCCTCCAATAAACAATGATTTTTTCTTTGGAGAGAAGATAAATCACATAGCATCATCCTCATTACATGGTTTAGACCTATTTTACATGGATGGCATAAAGGTCTCTTACAACAAGGTTGTTGAATTGATGGAGTATGTCTAACCTTGCTATCATTATAATAGTTGGATGTAGATTCTTAGATATTAAAAAAGTATGTGTAGGTATGCACTCATGGAAAATTAAATGCAACAAAAAGTTAGCGAAAAAAGTAAAACAATAGCTATATACATCGATAGAAGAGGAAAAACATTAGGGAATATTTTAGGTTTTATAAATAGTACATGACCTACATCAACTAAGAAGAGACCCAATTTCATATTTGAAGCACGCAAAGGAAATTGTGTATTTGTATGTGTGATAAAATTAATATGTGGAGGAAAAGAGCTTCTTTTTTATTACAGTTAGAATCACATAGATACAAACAAAGCCACTATCATGGGTGAGGTGGTACATACTATGCACATTTAAAATCAACTCCTGTCGATGAATACAACATACCATTAAATTTTGATTTTTTTTCCCTAACTTAAAATAATAACACATATGTTTGAAAATTTTTCAATTTGGTTTTTTGAAATACAGGGCTATAGTATGGATCAACAACCACAGGATATGCATGGCGATGATGGTTCTCACAGGACTTCCTCTTCTCAATAGGTAAACCTCATTGTTGTTGTACAACTTAAATACAAGAAATATGTTAATGCATGTTTTTATTATGTTTCATTCTTCACTACTATTTTGAATTGATTTTAAATATAGTGCTAATAATAATGTTCTCACAAATAAGTGTTGATTAGGGAAAGGAAAAAGGAAAAAGTATTTTTATTTTCTGAAAAATTTCTGATGACATCATCATTTATTAATTAATTAATTAATTTATTTTTATGCCATTAAATCCCTTTATCTTAATTAAAAATATTTAATTAAGGAATCCCTCCCAAAAATTTTTAAATCTTATTTAAACATTATTTCCTTATTTATTAATTATTTAATTAATAAATTGACCAAAAAACTCAAAATAAATAAAAAATTTATTTTTTGCCCAAAACTTGGCCAATTTCCTTAAGACCACTAACCTCTTCCAAAATCTTTTAAACCTTCTTTAATTTTGAAAAAAGCACAATCCCATCATTTCCTACCCCTCATCCCAACTCAAAATATTTAATTAAGATTAAATATTAATCCTCATATTTATTAAAAATTTTTTAATACATATCTCCTCAAGCCAAACCCTTGAAATAAATAAAACTTTATTTATTTCCTAAAAATCTAATTTATCCTCATCCTAAGAAGTTCTAGACTCTTCTAGAAAGTCTTCATCCTCATCCTAGGAAATTCTAGACTATTCTAGAAAGTCTTTATCCTCATCCAAAGTCTAGACTCTTCTAAAAGATGTCTTTAAACCTAATCCTAATCCCCTCCTAACCTTGTCACATTCCCTAAACATGGGTTAAAACTTACTAACCCAAGCCAAAGTTAACAAATATCTCCTCCTTCACCCACCCTCATTAAATGCCATCCACTTTCCTATCCCTAAGATAATCCTAAACCATCCTAATCCATCCTCTAATCATTTGCACAAGCCTAAGAAAGCTTAAAACCCTCCTAATCAAGCCCAAGTTGAAATTGCTCTCATCTCCCTCGAAATTTCTCAACCATAAAACTTTATGAAGCCCACTAGGCCATAAATGACTCTTCCAAGCCCTTTTATTGCTCTTACAAGCCATTATGAGGGTCTTTATGAAGATTTTATCCCTTGAGCCTCCTTTGTTGACTCATCCTTCCCCTTTCCTCCATCCTCTCACCATGTGAAATGTGTCACTCCTTGATTGGCTATAAGGAAGCACAATCCATGTGCTCTCCTCTCATGCAATCTGAGCCCTCCATGAGCTTTTTCCCATCCTTGCATCTTAGCCCTCAATCCCTCAAGCCCCTTGCCTATAAATTGAATCCTTCCCCTTTGCAAAATAACACAATCCATCAAATAAAGTCATAATGCCATTTTAAGAATCCATTTTACATCAAAACCATACACTCACACCCAAATTCCAACTCCATTTGAAGCCCTTTTTGAAGCATAAAGCTTGAGCATACATCCTATCTATTTAGACAAAGCTACTCAACAAGAGAGATTCTCATTAAGAGAGCCCATTAATGGCTCATTATTCTCAATTGAGAGCTCATCTTAGTCTATCTTGAATTTTATGATTTTTTTTTAGTTTGTAGAAGCTTTATTTAAATTTGGTTTCTATTAGCATACTAACATTGCTCATATACATTTTGGCACGCCCGGTGGGACCCCGCATGGGTCATCTTCATTAGTTTTTTTAGTCAAGTTTTGTATGTCCTTTGCTGATTTTGGCTAATTTTTCTTGTTTTTGTGATTGGTAGGATTGTATAAATTAGTTTTGTAGGTCCACATGAGCATGAAGAAGACAAAGGAACTCATAGTCTATCTCATAGTATTTGCAGATTTTTCAAGCTTATAGGTGGACAAATCACTTGGAATTCTTCTTCCACTTCTTGTCTATATTCTTCTTATTCCATCTACTTCCTCTTGTTCTTCTTGTGGGAGATCTTGGCCATTTTTTTTAAGGAAGCAAAATCATACACACTTCTTTTTAGTGCTTAAAATGAACCCCCAAATCATACTAAATCCATTAAAAATTAAAAATTTGCAAAAAAGAAAAAATCTTTTAACAAGTGAAACTAAACCAATCCAATCATTTGCATCCTTGCAACATCAAGATTTTAGATGCATTCATGCAAAGTTAGGAACACTTCATTTTTGGAAATTTAAAAAGAACTTCAAGTTTCCATTTCAAAAGGTTCAAAATCAACACTAAGTGCACACTAAAATCTAAATCAAACTCAAAGCATCAATCAAGGATAAAATGAACCTCATTTGCAAATATTTTAAAGTTCTTTTAAAAATCTCATGAAAACTAAGAGTCCTAAATGGTTGCCAAAAATTGTCTTAAAAGCTTTGTTACTTGTTCCAAACAAATGTCTTGTTGCAAAATCTTGAATGTTTCTTAGGTTTTTCATGCATCAAAACAATCTAGGAATATCATTTTTGGGCTTAAAATATGCAAACTAGAACACAAAATCTTGAATGAAAACCAAAGTTCAAAGAGTCATTTTCACTTTTGATTCCAAAACAATCTTGAATGATCTAAGGTTAAAACAAAGCACTACAAAGTTCTTAAAAAAACACACAAAATCTCAATCTTGAATGCTCAAAGGAAAAAAACTTGAATGTTTAATCACTTGTCTTTGAATGCATGTTGCTAAACACACTCTTGAATGCCATGGATTAAAATCAAATTTTCCTTGAATGCATGATTAAAACAAAAAATCCAATCTTGAATGCCAAGGATCAATTAACCATTGCAATATCAAACACTTCATTTGGAGCTTCTAAAATTGAACAAAACAAATCTCTTTTCCACATGCAATTTAGGTAAAGTTTGATTTTTGGACATTTAAGAAACTTTGTTAAGTTAAATACAAATTTGCAAAAATCAATTTGAGTAGTTCCTTGGACTCACCTCTTCTCTAATCACTCATCAATTCAACCATTGGTTGCAATCTCAACGCCATTTATGGGGATGGGTCTACTTGAAAAAGGTGTTAAATGTTCCACAATTTAACTCACTCACATGGTCTTTGAACGTTTGCTTTAACTTTATCAAAAAATTTAAATCACCAAAACTCTAGATTAAATAGATCACACTTCAAGTTTGGGCACTAAAATTGAACAACTATTGATGTGGAGGGCCTCCGGGCGCGCGCTTGACAAATCGAGTCTCACACATCTTTGCTTTGGGCTTAAAACAAAATCACACCAACTCTTGAATGATTTAAAGGAAATTAATCGATACTTGACGTGGAGGCCTCTGGGTGCACGAGTTTTCTTTTGTTGACCCTAACTCTTCTTCTTGTTTGCATTCTTCGATCGATTTACTTTTGTTGGCGCTTCAAGTTGGAATTGAACATTGTCTCTTAAACATGAGCACTTGCAAAGTCTAGATTAGCACACATAAGAGTTAGTTGGTGAAAGAACAAGCGTGTTTTTTTTTAGTCCAAGGTCATCCAAGTCTTATCTCCTCTTGTCGTCTTTTGAGGCCATCTTGGATGCATAAGATTAGGATCTGAAACCCTATTTATTTTTAGGAGGCCTGCTTGGGGATTTCATCACCCCTTGGATGACCTCAACTCTCGCATTCCGGAAGACTATAAGAACCAGGAGGTGAATCAAAAGACAACTCTCTTGGGATCAAAATTTTGTCACTCAGGCTAAGCCTCAAGGAACTTTATACCCTTGAGAAGTGAAAGAGGAGAAGTGGGTTACCAGTCCTCTCAGCTATGTGACATCTTTTTGGTTTCATCTACGGATTTGGGCCTCATGTACCTTGGGTATATCGAGGACTCCCTAACTAAACCACTGTCAGCCTTGGAGACAACCATCTAGGATGTTAATGTGCTTGAAGTGACTGATCAAAACATTTGTAGAACACACACACTCCTTGGTGCAAGTATCACATTCTGGGAATCAAAACTTCTATCTGGTGGTTTCTATCTATTGCTTGGTCTTTTACTTATTGAATGAATGTTTGTCAAACTTGGTCAATCCTAGCTTAGGGTACACTTAGCGTAGTCATTGCCTATTCTAGAACTTGAACAAGTTGAAGAAAAATAGCCAAGGTCTCTCAAAGCCAAGTAGATTCAAGAATTCATGTTAGAGCAACCAAAACCCAAACAAAAGTTTTACAAAGTTAAACTTAAGCCATCTCAGGCATACCAAGAACTTTCAGCCAAGAGAAAAGAAATAACACCAAGCCCACAAATTGCCAAACTCCACAAAGTAGAGGACAAAGCTGCTGACGAAGCACTTCAAGAGGCTTGGTTAGATTGCACCATCAAATTTAGACAACATCTAGGAGTTAATCTTGCTTATGCCTTACCAACTAGGCATGATTTCTATGATTAGACACCCTTGTTTCTCCACATCTTCTTGGATAAGCTTCACTTTAGAGTCATCTTTGTAGAAATGCCAGCCATCTTAGGTTATCCCCTTAAGCATTATTAGCTCATCCATCTCATTTAGAATCAAACCATCTAGCCAGCAATCCAAAAACTGCACATCTAAGCTTTCAAAATTGTTGTCACCTTGCTAAATTTTTGCCATTCCTAAAAATTTTCAAAACCACCAATCTCACCAAGGTTATCCCTTTTGACAAAGCTTTGTCTAGGGTAATCTCGCTTTGCCACTTGTTATCCCTCATCACCTTGAGCTAAAGGTTGGGATCCACAAGTGGTCAATCTCGTGTTCTGCCTAAAGGATCATTAGTCTATCTTTAAGTTGACACAATCACCACCAAGCTTGCACATAGGAAAGCAGACCTTTTGTGCTTTGGCAACATATCTTTGAAGTTAGAATCCCCAACCCAATCCTCCTTAGGTTTTGTCATATAGCTTTGTCTCAACCTAGGAAATCATTTGCATAGAAAAGCCTTCCTCCCTTTTGCATCCACCAGCATTTATTACATCTCATCCCTAGGAGCATTTTTCATGCCACCCGTCACTCACTTAGCCAAGAAGAAAGAAACAATGTAGCCCTATCATTTGGATTGAACAACCTCACCCCCTTTGAGCACTCAGCCATCCTTCAGCCTAGAGAAAGCTATGCCATCATCTACTGACATTGAAGCTTTCATGAACCAACCAGGAAATGCAGTATTGGTAAATGCCATTATAGACAAGAACAAAAAGACAATAATGGCTAATTTTTGAAGGGACAATGTAGGAACCTTTGACTTTGGAAGACCCCCTCCATTATCATATCCATATCACCTATTGTTTGGGCAGCTGCCACCACCCATAGGCTCTTATGATCCAAATTATCCTCAATATATGCCAAAAGAAGAGCCTCTAGCCAATCCATATGATCCAACAGACCCAAACATACCATCATCCACCCAAGTTGAAATCTCCATGCCGCAAGCCAACCCAGCCACCACCACTCCATTCTTGGTTCATACCTCTCTGCTCCAAACTCCCTTTACCCAAAACACCTCACCATTCACCCCCTTCACTATTGCTGCTGCTGCTCCCCAACCCAACCTTCCAAATCCACCCATCTCCCAAATCAGTGCTAGCATCTTTGGCCAACCTCAGCAATATACAACAGGGATGCCGCCCATGGGGCCAAGTAATCAACCTTTCATCACCCCCAGCTTGTTCACTACATCCCAAAGCACAATCCCATCATTTCCATTAGGTCTTGGAACCTCAGTGTCATCAGCCACAAATCCACAAGCTACTACCCTCACTCCACAAAGCTATCAAACCCCACAAGCTACTACCAATGTTTTGCCTGCCTCTCAAGTGACCCAAGCTCCCGCCACCACTCTACCAAGCTTCCAAATCTAGCCACCAAGCTATCAAACCCCATCAATTCCATTTCCTAACTTTCAATTCCCACCACCTCCACCACCAACTAATCCATTACCTCCTATTACCAACAACTTTTCAATGCCACTTCTAGGAGGTAATCCACCAATCCAGCCAACCACCAATTATTCGCAGGTACCATCCCAAATGGGGGCGCAACCCACATACCTTGGTCAAACCCCACAAGCCCCCTGATCCTTTCCCCAAGCTTCACAACCATCTTATACCTTACCTCCACAAAGCCATTCATTTATCCCACAACCAGATTATGTTCCTAAATCCCAACCTCAAATCCCATATCAATAGCAAGCCTCACAGCACATGCAGCAATATGCGCCACATCCCTCTCAACAACCTGTCATCCACCATGCAGCTACCCAAACAATGTACAATCCCTATCAGCAAATCCCTCATAGCCATCCATATTCAATGGCCCCATCTAGCGCATACCTACCTCAAGGCACTCCTAGATTGGGGGCACCCCAACCATCACCTATCAATTCAGAATGGGAGCAAATGAAGACAGCTCTGAAAGCCATCCAAGAAGAGAATGATCCAAAGACATTCAAGTTTGAGAATGTGTGTCCTTACCCATTTGACAGAGCCATTACCATGACACCATTTCCCAAACACTTTGAGGTACCCAAATTTGATAAATTCAGAGGAAAAGGAGACCCTGTCACACATATCAAAGAATTTTACATGCACTGCCAGGACATGGAATACAATGATGTCTTCCTCTTGCGCCTTTTTCCCAAAAGCTTGGCTGGACCAGCTCTTGAATGGTTTTATAGAATCGCCTATGGCACAATTAAAAACTTTGCTAAATTATCTAAGGCATTCGTAGCCCAATATGCCCATCTTGTTGAAACAAAGCTATCAATAGTTGACCTTGTCCAAACTAAGCAAAAAGGTGGAGAAAGCCTTGCTGAATACCTGCAAAGATGGCAAACCCTTACCACCCGCATATCCTGCAACTTGCCAGAGTGCCATGTGGCGAAAATGTTTATTGATAATGCCCATCCCAACTTGGCTCACCACATGACCATGAACTGTTTGTAGACCTATAAAGATATCAAAGAGAAAGGAATGATCCTTGAGCAAGGACTCATTAAAGATGGTGTGGTCAAGATTTACAAAGAGGCTAACCAAAATCAATCACATTCCAATGAAAATTCTAGATATTGGAACAAAAACAAGCACGTTGCAACAGATGGCATCACTGACACCAGACATGTGAATATTGTTGGTCCTTCTCACAACCAGTCCAACCCACCATATCAACCAAACAATCAACAAGCTATCAACTACCAACAATAGAATAACCAAAGCTATCAAAACCACAATCCAAGACCCAACTTCCAAGGGTCTAGCAATCAAGCTAATGCCATCAATGTAGCTATAGGACAAAAGCCCAGATCCCAACCTACACCTAGAAACTATACACCCCTTGGTGAGCCATTGGATATAATTTTTGAGAAATTAGTCAAGGAAAACCTCATCAAATTTCCTCCTACCCAGCAAATTGACCCAAGCCAATCCAAAGATGCATGGTACAAAGAAAATGAGTACTGCAAATTTCATAAGGTAAAAGGTCACACTACCCTCAGATTCATGAAACTGAAAGACTATGCGCAGGACCTCATCGATCGAAAGGAAATCACTGTTGGTGCCCAAACTCTCCCAATGTAGGCTTATAGATCTATCAAAATGCTTTTCCTCCACACAACCACCAAAATCCTGGAAATGCACCTATCCAAACAAACAACAACAACACCAACAACCGTCAGCCAAACCAATAGCATGGGAAGAACAATGACCCCATTTCATCCTATATAGACTATGGTAGCCTTATAGGTTGTATATCCAAGAAAGAGCCTTCTATCAATGTTATCAATATCCAAGGACCAAACAATGAGTGTGCAGTCACCACTCGAAGAGCGCAATTTAACATTGCAGGCCCACCAGTTTCACCAGTACCATCAGCTCCGTCAAAAAGCTAGTATAATATCTTGGAACACCTTGGGAACATTCCAACCCAAATCTCCATTTTAGACCTTCTTCACACTAGTCTTATGTACAAGAACATCCTTGACAGTGCTCTCATAGAATCCCATGTCCCTTTTGATATCAATGCTACTAATTTTCCTAATCTTGTTGGACACCTTTCATCCTCATGTGCCCTATCTTTCAAACCCACCGACATACCTGTGGTTGAGCTAGATCACACCCTTCCGCTTCGCATAGCCATCATGGTATCCAATTTTTCCGTGAAAAGAGTAATGATAGATAATGGTTTAGCCTTGAATATTTGCACCCTAAAATTCATAAAACAAGCTGGGTATACTGAGGCAGATATCATTAGTAAGGTTATCACCATCAAAGCTTATGACAACTTGGAAAGAACCACAGAAGGAACTATTTTGCTGCCAATCAAGGTTGGGCCCATCATCCAAGAGACACTCTACCATGTTATTGATCTAAACCTACCATTCAACATCCTCCTCAGTCACCCATGGATTCATGCCATGAAAGCCGTTCCATCCACTTACCATCAGTGCATCAAATTTTTGCATCAAGGCACTGAGGTAACCATCCATGCCGATCCAGAACCCTTTGCTTACTGCAATGTGGTTGAAGCCTCATCTAAAAACCATTGCCCTAGAATTGATATCGGCACAGCCATCGCCAGCTCATCCCACACTTGTAATGACCCAAAAACCATCCTCGCCTCCACCCTATACACATGCCCATGGATGACCGACATATCACAAAGCTAAGGAGATTCCACCTCCTCGATAGAAATAGTTTGGCCCAACAACCTTTGTATCCTCAAAAATCCCTCTTCATGAGGAGCTCACTCCAGATATCAAAAATTGGTTACATAAGGATGCACCTCAAAGAAATCAAGTACGCCTTGATCAATTCAGCCAAAAGTATCCCCAAGAACATAAGCTCATCACTGACAAATGGAACTATCAAGGTGGTGGTCTAGGACCAGAAGAAAGAGGCATGCAGTGCCCCATCAACGCACACAAGTGGGAATCAAAGTCAGGTCTTTGCTTTGGCATACCCACAACTGGGGGCACAAATGAGAATGGTCACGCTTTTTCAAAGATTCATGATGACCTTGTCAAAATTGAGGACATTCCTGAAGAAGTTGAAAAGAGAGGCTATGATGATATCCTAGACCAAATCTCCCTTAGAGACTCTGTTCTCCAAGAACTATCCATCCACCTCATTGACCTACCACTCGCCCATCGACAACTCATAGATTGGGACCAACCAAGCGTCATACACATTGATGAGTTCACATCAGAGGAAGCACTTCTGAGATTCATTGGAGCTGAAACACCTCACAAGAAAACAAAGCCAGATTCTGCCTATATCTACAAGCTAGATCCCAAGGGGTATTTTGGAGAAAATCCCCAACCTAGTTCCGATACACCCAAAACTGAAACTAAGGTGAATTTGAGACTAGCTAAGGTAGTGAAGATAACCCCTCAACAAGAGCATCCAGAGCCACAAGCAGAACATGAGGATTTAGCATTACCTCCTCAAGATAATCGACCAGAGATATCTTCTATTCTAATTGAGGATACTAGGGAAGTCAACATCGGTTCTTCAAAGATCCCTAGGCTTGTTCACATTGTTGCATCCCTATCACAAGACCAAGCTGATCTCCTCTTTGAGGTCTTAAGAGAGAAAATTGGCCGATTTGCATGGTCATATCAGGACATGCTAGGACTTGATCCAAAGCTTGTAGTTCATCATCTTGTAGTTGATCCAAAGATCAAGCCCGTCAGAAAAAAGCTTAGAAAAATGCACCCCAAGGTGGCATTATTGGTCAAAGCTGAATTAGAAAGAATGTTAGCTGCTAAGGTTATCCGACCTATCGACTACTCAGAGTGGATCTCCAACATGGTCCCTGTCACTAAACCTTTCGGTGACATCAGAATCTGCACTGATTTTAGAGATCTTAACAAAGCTTGTCCAAAAGATGATTTTCCCTTGCCCAACATAGATATGACTGTAGATCTTATAGCTGGACATGAAATTTTGTCCCTCATGGATGGATTTTCTGGGTATAATCAAATCAAGATTGCAGAAGAGGATCAGCATAAGACAGCATTCACTACCCCTTGGGGAACCTTTTGCTACAACATGATTCCTTTTGGCCTAAAGAATGGTTGGCTACCTATCAAAGAGCTCTAACAGCCATTTTTCATGATCTCATCCATAGCATTTTGGAGGATTATGTGGATGATATCTTGGTCAAGTCTCATACCTTCATGGATCATCTTGCTGACCTGGAGAAAGTCTTTGATAGGTTAGCCAAATATCATCTCATGCTGAATCCCAAGAAATGTGTCTTTGGGGTCACATCTGGCAAGCTTCTAGGCTTTATAGTTTCTAAATGAGGTATAGAGATCGACCCCAAGAAGGTCAAGGATATCTTAGACATGCCTCCTTTCTAGACACTGCAACAGCTTCATTCTCTTCAGGGAAAGCTTCAATCTATTCGACGCTTCATCACCCAGCTTGCAGATAAGTGTACACCATTTTCACATTTACTGAAGAAGGATGAGAACTTCAAGTGGGATCCTTTATGTCAGCGCAGCTTCGACCATCTCAAGCAGTATCTCATCAATCCCCCTATCTTGGTTCCACCAGTTCCTGGTCATCCCCTAATTTTGTACATATCAGCAACACCTACTACTCTAGGGGTACTTCTAGAACAACTCGATGACTACAACAGAGAAAGAGCCATCTACTACATTAGTAGAACCCTAGTTGGTTATGAACTCAATTACACTCCTATGGAAAAAGCTTGTTTGGCAGTTGTTCTCTCAACTCAAAAGCTTCGCCATTACATGCTTAGTCATACCATCCAACTAGTCTCCAAGATTGACCCTCTCAAGTATATGCTCTCCAGAACAACACTTACAGGCCATTTGGCCAAATGGGTTATGCTCCTTAGCGAATTTGACATCGAGTACATGGATAGAAAGGCAATCAAAGGGAAAGCTATAGCAGATCACCTAGCTGATGCACCTCTAATAGATGCTTATCCATTGATCATAGAATTTCCAAATGAGTATATCTGTCTAATTGAAGAACAACCCTATTGTAAACTTTATTTTGATGGCTCATACACATCTCATGGATCAGGGGCAAGAATATTGTTGGTCACACCTCAAGGAGATTACATTCCAAAAGCCTTCAAGCTACAATTCCCTAGCACCAACAATATAGCTGAATATGAGGCCCTCATAGCAGGATTAAAGATAGCTACAAAATGGAACATTGCTGAGCTACAAATCTTTGGTGATTCTCAGCTCATCATCAAGCAAGCCCTAAATGAATATCAAACCAAAGATGAAAACCTATTACCCTACAAAGAGCTAGTTGATTAGCTAACCTAGCATTTTACAAGGCTTCAGTTTACACAAGTGCCTCGAATACAGAACAAAGCAGCAGATGCTATGGCTACTATAGGCTCGCTCTTGGAAATTCCCCAAGTAGCTACACAATATGATTTTTTAATGGAGTAGCTCCTCACACCCGCCTATGTGAATGAGGATTCAAACCGTGTTTTTATCTTGGTTGGCCCCCAATCCCCTTGGTACCATGAGATTCACGCTTACCTTAACGATGGTATCATATCCCCTCACCTCACATGTACCCAACACCAGAACCTCATTCAAAAATCATCCTGCTATGTTATCATAGCCAATACCCTATATCATCTGGGTTATCACGATACTCTCTCTCAATGTTTAGACCAAAATGAAGCCGCGATGGTGTTAAATGAAGTACACTCTAGACTTTGCGATGCCCACACAAGTGGTATTGTCCTAGCGTGAAAAATCCTTAGAGCAGGCTACTATTGGCCTACCATTGAATAAGACTCCTATGACTTTGTCAGAAAGTGTCTCCCATGTCAGCAGCATGCAAATCTTTTGCACGCTCCAGCACAGGATCTACAGCCTATTGCACCACCTTGGCCTTTCGCTTGTTAGGGCCTTGATCTAGTTGGAACTATCACACCCCTCTCATCTGATGGACATAAATGGATAATAACAACTATAGACTATTTCACTAATGTGTGGAAGCAGTCCCCCTAGTCTTAGCTACAGGAGTTCAGGTCTCCAAGTTCATCTTGTACCACATTGTTTACTGCTTTGGCATCCCATCCACCATCTTCACCGACCACGGAGGTAACTTTGAAAATCTCAACATGGAAGAATTATGCACTTCCCTCCACATCCATCACCACTTTTCTAGCCCATATTTCCCACAAGGTAATGGCTAGGTAGAGGCAACTAACAAAACCCTCCTCAAAATCCTAAAGAAAGTTGTCAATGATTCCGACCGTGATTGGCACCTACAAATAAATCCAACCTTATGGGACTATCGAACTTCCTTTCATACATCCATAGGCACAACTCCATACTCCCTAGTCTATGGTGCTGAAGTGGTACTACCTATAGAGGTTGAACTTCCCTCCTTGCGCATATCTTTGCAAGGGAAAATATCAAATGAAGAATACAGAGTAGCTCGGCTCACCCAGCTAGATTTCTTAGAAGAGAAGTGACAATAAGCCTATGATCATCTCACAGTCTATCAAAATCATCTCAAAAGGAATTTCAACAAGAAGGTGCTTCCACGACACTTTTAGCCAGGTGACATGGTCCTCAAAGAAAACATGAAAGTCCAAGCAGATCGAGAAAAGAAAGGCAAGTTTGAACCTACATGGCTTGGTCCTTATGTTGTCACTGCTTAATTTGGCTCTGGAGCCTATCAGCTATCTACACCAGAAGGAGAACTCTTGAATGATCCTACTAACATCATTCATCTCAAGAAGTTCTATGCTTGAAGATCCTTGGTATACCCAACTTTTGAAAAAAAAAAAAAAAAAAAAAAGTAAAGAGAAATAATCGTCCAATGGTGAAAACTTGGCAATTCAAGCGCCTTGGATAGGTACCTTGGTGAAAACCCAATAATTTAGGTACCTTGTGTACTAAGACTAATCCATTATCTATCACTATCCTATCCCTCATACATTCACCCACCATCCCATAAAACACCTTCTTGTTCCCTTGGTGTTCCAACCAAATATCCAAAATCTAATGGAGCTTGTAAATACCTCCTGTACAGCTTGTAAATCTTGTACCAAAGCTTGTATTATACCTTGTAAATCTTGTACCGTACCTTGTATATCCAAATCTTGTCCAAAGTTTGTACCATATTCCAGCCTATAAATAATCTTGTATCCTAGCTTGTATACTATCACGTGCACACACAAAACCCCATTTTCACTTAAGCTTTTCGCAAACCATCTACCTATCCACCTATCACCTATTATAGACATCCCATCCTTCACAAACATTTCCATCTCACAAAACCAAAACATGAACAAACTTGTACATTTGTAACATATCTTGGTCCATCAGCTTGTACATCCTCTTTAGCTTAGTACCATTGTATCTATCCAGTGTTCATGCCAGTTTGTCCTTGATCAGCATCTTGCACCCATCGCACATCTTGGCTAGCTATTCCAATGCATCCTTTAGCTAGATTTCCTATCACCAAAGTGTTATCTTTCTTAGTTCAGCTTGCCAGATGCATCACTCATCTAAATCCACCAGCTTAGGTGCTCTCCGATAGGTCCTTGTAGGATATAGCTTTTCTCATGTCTGATCTTGGTCCGTTAGTACCTCATCCTACCCATCTCATTGGCAAACGGTTCTCTTTTGGATTTTTTCTTTCTTTTGATTTGGACTCTTCCCTGTTGGGTCTTGAAATATCTTTTTCAAGCAATCTCCTTGTTCCCTCCTCAAGGTTGCCACGATCTTCCATATCATGGTATACTGCAAATGGGGCAATTAGAGCGTAAGGTCTTGATCATGTCTTTTGTTTGTTTTTCTTTTATGCTTTTGGGTTACCCAGTGTCGGTTCCACGCTGCTTCCTTTAGGAATCATATGTGATGCTGGGGCAATCCTTGCATCTTTGTTTTGAGTTAGTTCATCAGTCCTCTGGATAGTTGGTGAAAAGGCCTTGATGTTCTTGGTAACCTTGGCAATTAACCAACAGTCCTATAGCAAATCTAGTGCTCAACTACATGGTGGTACTTCTCTTTGAAGTATCCCCCCACTCAAAAAGCTTCAATGGTTTTCCTTCATCTCCATTTTCCCCCATCCATATCCAGCATCTGTCTCTCCTACCCCAGCTTTTGCATCAGTATCTCTTTGAATCACTCCTCACCTTTAGCTTTAGGGATCCACAATCCTAGTCTTAGGGATCCACCAATCCAAATCAATCCACCAAGCCTCATCTTTCAAGATCCACAATCCTAGTCCTAGGGATCTCCAAAACCCATCTTCTGCCAATCTGACTCTTTGAAATCCTGTTGCATTAGCTTTTTAATCCCCTCATCCATCTCCCCATCCTGGATTCCTTTAATAGTGCTCCACTCCTTCATCCTTTGCAATCCTTGAGATCTTAAGCTTGCTTCCTCTTGTGCCTCTAATTCTCCCTTTATCATTCTTCCGTAGTGAGAGTTTGAGCTAACTAAACCTCTTCTCTTAAGCCAATATGAGTCTTCTTGCTCATCTCAGATTCTTGTACTTTTCAAGAAGTCGTCGAGCCTCGCTTTCTCTCCCCACCGCCTTTTTGAGGGGGCATTTTGCAGTCCATTCTCTCCTCTTCTGCTCTAGCCTTGGGCATCTTATTTTCTTATCTTTGATGCCATGCCACTTGCGGCATCACATCAAAGAGGGGCAAAATGTAGACACCTAAAAATCTTTAGAAAATAAAGTATTTTTGTTTTCTGAAAAATTCTTGAAGACATCATCATTTATTAATTAATTTATTTATTTTTATGCCATTAAATCCCTTTATCTTAATTAAAAATATTTAATTAAGGAATCCCTCCCAAAAATGTTTAAATCTTATTTAAACATTATTTCCTTATTTATTAATTATTTAATTAATAAATTGACCAAAAAACCCAAAATAAATAAAAAATTTATTTTTTGCCCAAAACTTGGCCAATTTTCTTAAGACCACTAACCTCTTCCAAAATCTTCTAAACCTTCTTTAATTTTGATTAAAGCACAATCTCATCATTTCCTACCCCTAATCCCAACTCAAAATATTTAATTAAGATTAAATATTAATCCTCATGTTTATTAAACAAGTTTTAATAAATATCTCCTCAACCCAAACCCTTGAAATAAATAAAATTTTATTTATTTCCTAAAATCTAATTTATCCTGATCCTAAGAAGTTCTAGACTCTTCTAGAAAGTCTTCATCCTCATCCTAGAAAATTCTAGACTATTCTACAAAGTCTTTATCCTCATCCAAAGTCTAGACTCTTCTAGAAGATGTCTTTAAACCTAATCCTAATCCCCTCCTAACCTTGTCACATTCCCTAAACATGGGTTAAAACTTATTAACCCAAGCCAAAGTTTACAAATATCTCCTCCTTCACCCACCCTCATTAAATGCCATCCACTTGCCTATCCCTAAGCTAATCCTAAACCATTCTAATCCATCCTCTAATCATTTGCACAAGCCTAAGCAAGCTTAAAACCCTCCTAATCAAGCCCAAGTCGAAATTGCTCTCATCTCAATCAAAATTTCTCAACTATAAAACTTTATGAAGCCCACTAGGCCATAAATGACTCTTTCAAGCCCTTTTATTGCTCTTACAAGCCATTATGAGGGTCTTTATGAATATTTTATCCTTTGAGCCTCCTTTGTTGACTCATCCTTCCCCTTTCCTCCATCCTCTCACCATGTGACATGTGTCACTCCTTGATTGGCTATAAGGAAGCACAATCCATGTGCTCTCCTCTGATGCAATTTGAGCCCTCCATGAGCTTTTTCCCATCCTTGCATCTTAGCCCTCAATCCCTCAAGCCTCTTGCCTATAAATTGGATCCTTCCCCTTTGCAAAATAACACAATCCATCAAGTAAAGTCATAATGCCATTTTAAGAAGCCATTTTACATCAAAACCATACACTCACACCCAAATTTCAACTCCATTTGAAGCCCTTTTTGAAGCATAAAGCTTGAGCATACATCCTATCTATTTAGACAAAGCTACTCAACAAGAGAGCTTCTCATTGAGAGAGCCCATTAATGGCTCATTATTCTCAATTGAGAGCTCATCTTAGTCTATCTTGAAGTTTATGAATTTTGTTTAGTTTGTAGATGCTTTATCTAAATTTTGTTTCTATTAGCATACTAACATTGCTCATATACAGCTAGATCATATTTCTTTTGATCAATTTCTTCAAGTAAATTAAAAGGTAGCTTCAATTTATTTATGAATCTAATAATTCTTTTCTTTTCTTAAAAGGTGGAATTTGAAACTAAAGAGTTTAAGGATAAACTCATTGATGCCATGACAACAATTTTTGGATCCAACATCTTTCAAAGACTTGGGCTCCTTGCGAAAGTGGGCTAAGATTTGAAGTATATTAGGTACAACTATAGGACCTAAATGAAAAAAAACCCTTGTTATGAGTGCCCCCCCTATATTCCTATTATTGAGGGGGGGAATCTTAAAAAGGATGCCGTTGAGAAAAAAAAAAGAGATGATGGAGAAATGGTACCACCCAAGGAAAGAAGGTATGTCATAATATTAAGAATGAAATCATGTAACAATTATTCTTAATAATTATTTGATCTAACATATTTCAAACTTCACATAGGTTTCCTAACACATCAAAGGAAACCAAAGAAATAAAAGAGAAGCATAGGCAACACAAGCTCAGCTTGGGTGGATATTCAAAACTTGCAACATGAATTGTCAGTATAAGTAAATGAAAAATTATATGCAAATATTTATAAATTGTAAACAATATGGCCTTGATGAAATTGATTACAAAAAATTAAAATTCATGATACCAAGAAAAAATATAGGCCATGGAGTTTTTAAAAAGTAACTTCTGAAGAGGACAAGAAATTGACCTTCAAACAAGGCTATACAGCTATGGTTGAATGACTCCGAGCAATGAGTGTGCAAGGTTCTTTTGCTAGATCTATTGATGAGGTAAAAATTCAATTTATTTTTATTTCAAATTTGAATACTTTATAAATTATTGTATTTGACATTAAGTTTAAAAATATAAGTCATTATATTTGTTTTAAGTAAGGAAGCAATGATTATATTGTTAGAATTCTTTAGAATAATTGGGGGGGGGGGGGTGTAAATCAGTTATCCAAGGTCCAATGATGTCCAATTCCACTTTTTTAAAAATCTTTAATAGTATATAACTAAAATTATCATGCATGCAATTAAACATTAAACAACCATGAAAAGTAATTATGCATCACACCATAATACTAAGGATTTGATAACCTAGAAACCCTCCAAGAATAAGAAGGTAAAACTGGAGTGGGGATGATACCCACAAAATAACTACGCAATTGATTTTAACCACTTCTGATGGTCTACCCTATTAAAGGCTATAGTACATTGTTAAATGTTACCTTGTTAAAGGATTTAAGAACATTCAACTTGGAATGTCACCCTGTTAAAGGATTTAGATAGAGCTATAAGGCTCAACCAAGTTTTATGGGATTTGTAGTCACCTTCACAAAAGAATCTTTCATCCCTCTCTAAGGATCTCTTATCCTCCTCCTAAGGATCTCTTATCCTTCTCTTAAGGATCTCTTTATCCTTCTCTTGAGGATCTCTTTGTCCTTCTCCTAGGGATCTTCTATTCTTTTCCTAAGGCTTATCCACCCAGCTGTTAAGCTAACCTAGCAATGTAGGGTTTCTGTATCTAATACGATGGTAAGAAAGTATTAGAAAGGTTTTGACCTAATACATATTTGCAACACTTGCTATGCAGATTTTAGATCACTCTTTACTTCCTTTCTTTGCTTGGCTTCTCTTCCTTACAGTGCTGACAGCTTGTTCACCCTTCAAGATTTGTCTCCTTGAGTTCTTCCACTCGTTATGCCAATGTAATCTCTGGTCACTTGATCAACTTAGAGTCTTGATGCTCTATTCTTACTCCTCTAGACTTCTTCACATGATCACACTTATGACCAATTCCCTCTCTTGCATGCACAGTTGATCTCTGACCTGTAACTCCTTATAAAGAAGTTTTGTTCTTGATTTTCTGCTCAAATATTAATTTTCTCTTGAGAAAACGATATTGTTTTCCCTCCAAATTATTTCTTCTAGAAACTTCATGATGAATCCATTAGCATTTGCATTGGATTGGTTTGCATGGATTACATATAATTCTATGGCATCTACTCATTATTCATAACTTCCAACTACTTCACAAAATTTGATGTAACAACCTTATCGCTACTGATCTAGCGAATCTTGTTTTAACAAATAATGTAGCAACTCCACATTATTGGTTTACTGATGCTCGACACCTTCTGTGTTATTCAGCTTGTTAATGTTATTTACTAGCACTCGGAACCTGAAGCATTTTGGCTTTCCTCAGCATTTGACATCCATTATCTTTTTTTGCTACTCGGCACCTGAAGGATTCTTTATTACTCAACATCTGAGTAATCACTCGACTTATACTGAAGTTGAATTTACTCGGCTTCAACAAAGAATCTGTTTGGCTCTAACTAGCTTGCTCAGTTCTTTCTAATGAACTTAGTTAATCCTTAAATCTTTGATATATCTTAGTGTGTCCATCCTCTTAAAGTATGTTATCAATACATTATTTCATCAATGGCTTTTCTGATCCTTATACTTCATTATATCATCATAACTTCAACCTTTCTCTAGGTACTCTAGTTACATCTTATTGATTACCACCTCCTTGTCAATCAACCAATTAATAGTATTTGGATCACTATAACAATTGTCATTCCTACAAGTATCAAGTTTGACATCAATGATTGAAAACATTCTTTACCAGTTCCATTATCCTTCATTCATAATCTTTTCAATCATTTTCAACATATATATTTGTTTAAAACTTTAAAATGAATATATTTATATGTATTAAAATGAATAATTAATATTTCTTAGTATTTGTCTTTATATATATATATATATATATATATATATATATATATATATATATATATATATATATATATATATATATATATATATATATATATATATATATATATATATATATATATATATATATATATATATATAATGAATACACTAATTATTTACATTGAATTACAGCATCCCAATCCTAATACAACACCTGCGCACCATGGAGGCATCAATTCGAATGTGGATTGTAGCACTGAAGGTATATATTTTCTATTCAATTTTTTATTTCTAAATTATTAATACAAGTAAACATTTTAAATTGAATTTGGTGTAGTAATACAAATTTAGCTATAATAAGTCTTGGGATTAGGAGAACATCTTCTATTGCAGTTGCAGGGGATGTAAAGGTTGTTCCTGATGAGCATGTTGAGGTCTAAGCTGGCGGGAAAGATGATGTGGTTGGACAAGGTAAAGAGCACTACAATGTTCTTTAAAATCTTTAAAGTCTCAAATTTTTAAAATTTAACCCTTTTATTTGTTATTACAGAGGACCCACCTTTGTAAAGGATAGTGAGATCATGTCCACAGGTGAGAAGAAATATCGATGATGACATGGATATGCCTCTAAAATAGTATAGGGAAGGACAAAAAAAAGAAAAAAAGAAAAAAGAAATGATTCATATGAACTTATGTAACTTATTTGATAGTGACTGATGTTTATGTCTACATGTTTTATTTATGTTCTATTGAATGTTCATGTGAATGTTCTAATGACTCTTATGTTTTAATGTTCATGTGAATGTTCTAATGAAACTTATGTGTTAATGAATATTATCATGTGATAATTCATGACTATTAAATTTTATTAATATAACAAATGAATTTTAGATGTTAACAAGGAATTTAGATGTTAGATGTTAATTAAATTAAATATTAATCAATAGGTTTAATGTGACTAATATGAGTAAATACTATAGGAATTAAATAATAAGCATGATGAATGTAGATTTAGGTTTTTTGCATCTGACAATTAAGTCAAGTAGCGAGGTTTTTTGCATCTGACAATTAAGTCAAGTAGCGAATAGCAGAATGAGAATTGCCTATTAGAATAGGACTTTGAAATTATCAAGAATAGACAAGAATTGGTATAATGGCAATCAGCCAATTTTGGGGTATTACATTTTGCCCCTCTTTGAATGAATGTGCGAGCAACACGTTCAATTCAAAGATAATTAGAAAGCATGATGCAAACATGAGATTGGTTCTGAAGGTGATGATACAGAGACCAATTGATAAGCTTTTTAAGTACAATCTCTAGAACAGAGCTTAATCCTAAGGAATCCAAGCAGAGCACTTAAATACCTAAGATTAATAGCATTTAAAAGACTACCTCCAGAACGAAGCGTAATCTTTAAGGATCTAGATAGAATGTCTAGATACCTAAAATTGATAAGCATTTAAAAACTTTCTTTAGAATGAAGTTTAACCTTTAAGGATCCAGATAGAACACCTGGATACCCGAGAGTGATAGAGCATTTAGAAGACTATCTCCAGAACAGAGCTTAATCTTCAAGGATCCAGATAGAACACCTAGATACCTAGAATTAAAAGCATTTAGAAGATTATCTCTAGCACGAAGCTTAACCTTCAAGGATCCAGATAGAACACCTAGATACCCAAAATTGAAAAAAGAAAGATAACAAGGTTCAATCATGAGTCATAGAATCATCCTCAGAACGAGGCTTGATCCTCAGGAGAACGGGTTTAGACTGTCCCAATACCTATCTATTGAACTCTGAGAAGAGTTGTTATAAGGTTGATCAACCGATGATTGGATAAGATAGATGGCAGAGATGCTAGATAGAAGGGAACAATATGCCCCAAGTGATGTGATGCCCCAAGTGACTAGGACATAAGATGGGAACTAGATGCCCTGAGTAATAAGTATTTAATGATGTAATCATCCTACCCCCTTGGGAGCGAAATCGAAAGATGACACACCAAAAATATGATTGAAGCAGTATATCATGTCAGCAGAATCTAGAAGAGATCAGAACGATCTAAAGATTGGGTTGATTTGAAATGATTGTGAAATCGCAATGAGTTTGACCAAAAGTTAACCAGAGTCAGCCACAGTTGACTTAAGTTGACTATTTTCAAAATGAATTTTGAAAATATGGAGAATTTAAAGTTGAAAGGATTCCAAGAATCATAAAGTATCAGAAAGATTTGGGCTGCACAAGCGTTCGATAACGTCAGTCCCCAAAATTTTAAAACACATTTTAAGGCTCTTAGGTGTGACAGGTTTTGAATTTGATCTCGAAAATGGATCCAAAACGGTCCAATTAGCCAGGGGTGCGATTTTTGCACAAATCTGAGCACTTTGAAAAATTTGGTCAACACCTATATAATGGCTCGAAGGGTCATTTTCAATTCATTTGTGCTTTTGTCTTGTAGTGATTTTTAGTTCTGATAGAGACATGGCAGTGAACCTGAGATATCATCGTTTCGAGCACTCTAGACGACACAGCTGGCCAGCAAAGTACGGACAACCGATGAGTCATTAATTTCCTATCTTCGTACTTTTTTTGTAATGCATTTCAAGGTCATTTATGCACATTTTTAGCATGTTTTAGGATGTTCAATTCTTTCTTTGCGCGAGACCGATCTCTTCTCGCACGAAGAAACAGGATGCGTTGTTTCTTCATGCGCGGCTGAAATATCTTTACGCGGGGCGATTTTGGTTTCGCGCGAAGGTGGAGATTCTTTGCGTGAGGCAATTCGTGTTTCACGCAAGAAGATCTATCTTTACGCGAGGAGATCTTTTTTCGCGTGAAGGCTAGATTCTTTGCGTGAGACTGTATGTCTTCGCATGAGATTTCATGAATCTCGCACAAAATTCTATGCCAGTTTTGTAATTTTCCCATTTAGAAATTGCATTTTATTTTGTTTTGATGCTTCGATTCGACTTGATACTGATCGTTTCTTTGTCATTTTTTTGTTGTGCGTGCAGGAGGTCTTCGGAGACGTATCATTTAGATCTCATTATCTGCCTTATGGAGAGTTATTGCAGAGTTTAGATGATGCAGATCGGGCACACATTGCCCGATTGGGTTTGTCTTCACTATGCCAGATTCTAGCCGTGATGGTGAATCACAGTTTACTGACTACATTGGTAGAGTGTTTTCATTCGGAGATGAACACATTTCATTTGCTGATGGGTGAGATGATGATTACCCCAAAGAATATTTGGAGGATACTGAGGATCCCATTTCACGGTGCTCAAGTCATCTATGATACAGTGCCTCGATTAGGGATAGAGGCACTTTCCATTGTATTCGAGAGAGAGCTACACATAGGTTGGCATCCGTGCTAGGTATTTTCTTGAGCTGCTTCCTATGTCTTGATAGGGGACAACATGGATTGGAGTGTGGATGGGGTGTCATGCTCTGCAGGATGGTTGAAGCACCCGAGATCTTTGGGTGGGGTTAGTGCATGTCGGCCCATCTTTTTCATGAGATGCATGAGGTCATCTTCCACGAGAAGAAGACCATGGTAGAAGGTGTTTATGTGCTACAGATTTGGGCCTAGGAGCATCTCCTTGTATGTAGGCCAATTTTTAAGGATTCTCGGGAGCCCATGGAGCCCTACATCTATAGATATCGAGGGCATATTACCCAGGCCCACGTGGGTAAGACTGAGCACTAGCAGACTCATCTTGATGACCTAGTGTCTATTATATGGCGACCCTAGAGAGAGATAGAGGAATGGGATGATGCCTCGAGAGAGTTACCTTGGATGTTTAGTTCTCGACCACTGGCAGGGAGGATGACATCCATCATAGAGAGATTCGTGATCTCACGAGTGTGGCGACAGTACGGTCGACCATAGGAAATTTCAGCTGAGTACTATGCCTATGCCAGGGTGCAGAAGGATATAGAGCGGGGATGGCCTCCACGGATGGATCCAAGATGATCCATGATAGATATCTGTAGCTTAGTTGCAGTTTAGTGGGACTACATGCCAGAGGTAGTAGATGCTGGGATGAAGCCTACATATCAGGCATTTTTGATGAGCCATCCATTCCCATGCTTCATAGATCCACTAGGGATGGCAGGGCAGGTACAGGGACAAAGACAAGTGCCCTAGCAGTAGCAGGCATAGCCATAGATGCCACCACAGGTCCAGCATCGCGTACAGTAGATACCTATTCCTCCATGTCAGATGCGATTAGACCCAGGTGCTGGGGGTAGTGAGGCAGGACATAGTCAGTGGATGATGTAGAGGACAGAGGAGCAGGCCCCTCAGCAGGAGGTCCCACAGTAGCAGGTGCCTCCACAGCCACAGGTACCTCCACCAGATATGATTGATGAGGATATGTCGGATCAGTCGGTGAGTGGGGTATAGGATGCGGTGCGGCGATACTGAGAGCGGGTTCGTGCGGCCTCCTGACAGTTGGGAGAGTTACAGATTGCATTGGTAGTCAGGGATGCATAGCTGGTAGAGCAACAGCGAGAGATAGATTGTCAGAGAGAGCTTACAGAGGCTGTAGAGCATAGGCTGGAGCTGGCACAAGATGAGATCCACTTCCAGTCTGCTCGAGCTGCATATTATTATTTTGTATACACCAGCACTGTACCTGATGAGACATTGCAGGTGTAGCGATTCTCTCAATATGTGCGAGAGTCTGGAGGTGTACGACCTCCTATCAGGCCAAATATGCCACCACCACCTCCACCAGCTGCTGCCCTTGCTCCTCCTGCTCCTCCTAGAGGCGAGAGTTTGGGACAGAGTTAGACACTCTATGCTTCATTTTTTATTTTGATCTCTAGCTATGTATCGATTGGTGTGCCAGCACCACATGTATCATTTTTGATTGATTACGCTCGAGTAGCACCCATTTTTGTACTAACCCATTCTTTGATATATATATATATATAAACGAGATTTTGAGCCGAGTATTCCTGTGTACATGTCATTGTCTGTTTTGTTTTGCTCTGATGTACATGAGATGTATGTTTAGATAGAACGCATATGTATGAACTGACATCTGATGTAGTGTTGTGTGTTTTTGTTTGACAGTCATAGGTGTTCCATTAAGGAGCAAGAATCGATGAACCAAATTCTTGTGCAGCTGTGGAAGAATTTGATGCATGTGGAGTATGAACAGGATTACCATCAAATCATGTGCTAATGCAAATAAAGTATGCAAGACTATGTTAAATGCAACCCTAGGTCTAGTTACCAAGCCTCGATGATTTATCATCATTGGATATAAAATAAAGCTTGTATGTTATACAATTTTCACTGACATTGCAATCATGAAAATATGAATATAACATACGTTATTGGGATGTTGGGATTAAATGTAAGCATTCGAGGCACAAGAAGCCAGAATGACCAGAACATTTGTCCGTTTTAATGTAGCAAGTTAACATAAGCATCAAAGCATGAATGCTAGGATGACCTGAATGTTGCTTGCATGATAGGCACACCAAACACATGGGAGATTCCTCTTATGCTAAGTATTCAGTATTCATTCTGTCCGCAATGACCCTTGCGTTCGTAACCTGAGACAGAACTGTGCTAGATATACTCGCAGTGACCCATACGTTCACTTAATAGGACGAGTATCAATATTTATTGTAGCATGAAGAGTTCACTCCAACAAACAAGGAAGAGAACAAATGTCATTGATGTATCTGTAGAAAAGGAGTCGAGGTACACACGGCCATCCAATACAAGATGGAGGCTCTTATAGTGGACACCCCTCTTATAGGAATAGATCAACTTATTAGAACTAAACTGCAAATAAAAAGCAAAGAAAAAGATCATGCCCCCAGTCATTACTTCTCTAGTCGAAGATGACATCATCGAGTTAATCGAGAAGATATGATAAAGCAAAACAAGGCAAACAAAGAAAATGCTCAACATATCCAAACAATTATATCATTGCGTTTAATATTTCTGGGATTGATGTCAAGTGTCAATGTCCAGAATATGTAAGAAAGAAATCTCTTTAGTAGGGTGACAACAATAAGAAGATGCAGTCAGAACGACTAGTGACTGAGGTCAAAGAGGAATCTTCACAATGGAGAACCTAAGAAGGACTAAGTGATAGTAGACAGACATAGCTAGGATGACTGGTGATTGACGCAAAAGAGATCTTCCATAAAGGAATCTTGAGACATGACTCGAGCAACGGTAGGCAGACACAGCTGAAACAACTAGTGACTGTTGTGAAAGAGATTCTATGAGGAGAATCTCAAAAAGAGTGACACTGGCGACTATAGGTAGACACAGTCAGAATGACTGCTGATTGTTGCATAGGAGATTCTATGAGGAGAATCTCAAAAAGAGTGACACTGGTGACAGTAGGCATACACAATCAGAACAACTGGTGACTGTCGCATACGAGATTCTATGAGGAGAATCTTGAAAAGAGTGACACTAGAAATAGTAGGTAGACACAGTAAGAATGACTGGTGACTGTCACGTACGAGATTCTATGAGGAGAATCTTGAAAATAGTGACACTGGTGACAGTAGGCAGACACAGTCAGAACGACTGGTGACTATCGCGTACGAGATTCTATGAGGAGAATCTTGAAAAGAGTGACACTGGCAACAGTAGGCAAATGTAGTCAGAATGACTGGTGATTGTCGCATAGGAGATTCTATGAGGAGAATCTCAAAAAGAGTGACACTGGTGACAATAGGTAGACGTAGTCAGAACGACTGGTGACTGTAGCATAGGAGATTCTATGAGGAGAATCTTGAAAAGAGTGACACTAAGGGGGGAATGCCCCTGAGCTATGACAAGACTCAATCCATGGATACATGAGCAAGAAAAGTAGGAAAGCGAAAGCATGAAAGTGACTAACAAGAGGCGCTTGTTTACTAGGTTTTCACCTTCTTGGCAGGATTTTTTTTTTTTTTTTTTTTTTTTTTTTAAAATTTCTTATAGATTTTTTGGTATTACGAAGGCACCTATTGCTAGTTTTTTACCAGGGTAACAACTTTATGAGGACTTTTTCTGATTTTTAGGATTTTTTTCAGGACATTTAGATATGTGCAGAGAGCTTGTTGAGATTGAATCAACTGTAAAACTACTTCAGGTGGAGAGTGTTCATAGGCTCTTTAAGCACTTCTCCTTCAGTTGTGGAAAGTTGATAGGCACCAAATCCATATACTGCAATAATGATGTAAGGACCTAGCTAGTTTGGCTCAAACTTTCCCTTTTGCATTCATTGTTGTTGATTCTTAGGATTCTCTCTTAGGACGAGATCACCCAGCTGGAAGTTACGTGGCCTAATTCTCCTATTGTAGCTTCGTGCCATTCTTTGTTGATATGCTCGTAGATGATCACAGGCCACTTGTCGTCGTTCATCCAGCAACACAAGCTCTTGAAGCTGGGCTATCCTATAGTCATCATCTATGATAAGACCTTTCATAGAGATTCTCAAGGTAGGAATCTCGACCTCTATCGGAAGCACAGCATCCGCCCCATATACCAACGCAAAAGGAGTCATGCCCGTTGGAGTTCTAATGCTTGTTCTATATGCCCACAGGGCTGGATTGATCTAGAGATGCCAGTCTCACCCTGACTTACTGACTGTGTGATGAAGAATTTTGAGGATCGCCTTATTGGATGCCTCAACTTGGCCATT
Organism: Cupressus sempervirens; assembly: GCA_028749045.1. Classification (NCBI taxonomy): domain Eukaryota; kingdom Viridiplantae; phylum Streptophyta; class Pinopsida; order Cupressales; family Cupressaceae; genus Cupressus; species Cupressus sempervirens. The sequence continues at coordinate 645,479,169 of CM053791.1, forward strand.
ACCCTAGGGGTAATAAATGGAAGACCAATGTTGTGTAATTTTGAATTTCTTGCACAGTTCCTTAAGGTCTTTATTTTTGAATTGTCCTCCATTATCAGTAATGATTGAGGACGGTATACCATATCTATAGATGATGTATTTTGTGATAAAAAGTGCTACATTTTTGCCATCGTCAATTGTGAGAGGGACTGCCTCTACCCATTTCATGAAATAATATGTAGCGGTGATAATGAACTTATGTCCATTAGAAGAGGTTGGGTGAATCTGTCCCACCAAGTCAAAGGCCCATTGTTGAAATGGCCATGTTGTAGTAGAGGGAATCAACACTCTAGCTAGAGCGTGAATGAGATTCTCATGTAGTTGACACTATTTGTAGGACCTAGCATATTTAATAGCTTCTTGCTCCATTTTAGGCTAGTAGTAACTAGCACGAAGGAGTTTGCGAGCTAGTGTTAAGCCATTGGAATGAGATTCACAAATGCCTTCGTGAACATCAATTAGTGCACGTTTGGACTTGTCGGGTTCTAAACACCTAAGGAGTGTTCCGTCGAGACCTCTCCTATATAGATCATCAGCAATAATGACATAATGTGAAGCATTACGGATTATGTAATGTTTCTCATTTCGGGTCAGACCTTTTAGAATGGTTTGATTACGAAGGTAGGAATAGATGTGATGGTAGCAAGATGATTCTCATCCAATAATAGAACAGATCATCTTGGAATCACGTGTGTCATAGGCTGGGTAGTGTAACGCTTCCACCAAGAACTCGTGTCGGAGATCATTTTTTTGCATTTATAGAAGGGAGGCCAGAGTGGCCATGGCATCAACCACTTTATTATCTGCGCATGGAACCTATTGGAAGGTGATGTGTGCAAAATATTTCTTCAAGTCATCAACCATGCATTTGTAAGGAATTAGGTTTTCATCCTTTGTTTGATACACATCATTTACTTGGTTGATGACAAGCTGAGAGTCACCGAAGATATCCAACTGATCTACTCTCCATTCAGCTGCAATTTTCATACCATTGATCAAAGCTTCATATTTAGCAATGTTATTTCTAGAAGGAAACAGAATCTTGTATGCTTTGGGCAATGAGTATTTCTATGGTGTGATGAAAAGTAATCCAACACCTGATCCTTGTTGTGTGAAGGATCCATCGAAGAACATAACCCATGTATGGTGAGTGAGTTTTAGAATTGACTCATCTGGAAAATCAATGTTTATTGGTAGAAGACTCTTTATGGGTGCCTCAGCTAGCTGGTCTGCAATTGCCTGTCCCTTTATAGCTTTGTGTTCAACATATTGGATGTCAAACTCACTTAGTATCATGACCCATTTAGCCAATCTTCCTGTGAGAGCTGCCTTACTGAGAAAATACTTTAATGGATCTATTTTAGCCACAAGTTGTGTAGTGTGGGCAAGCATGTAGTGTCTCAACTTTTGGGAAGCAAAGACAACTACCAAGCAAGCTTTCTCAATAATACTGTAGTTTTTCTCATAAGAGACCAATGTTCGGCTCAAGTAATAAATAGATCTTTCTTTGTTATCATTGTCTTCCTGAGCCAATAGGATTCCCAAAGATGTTTTAGTGGCTGAAATGTATAAAAGAAAAGGCTTCCCATGCATAGGAGGCATCAGGATTGGTGGATTGACAAGATATTGTTTAATCTGTGTTAAGCTTTTCTCACAATCCTGGCTCCAATTGAATTTCACACCCTTATGTAAGGTCTTTGTGAAGGGTTGTGATTTATCTGCCAATTGTGAAATAAATCCATGAATAGATTGAAGCCTTCCCTGTAGTCCTCTCATCTGACTGATGTTTTGAGGTGGTGGCATGTCCATTAGTGCTTGTACTTTTTTTGGATCTACTTTGATTCCCTTTGCAAAAACAATATATCCTAACAGTTTTCTTGATGTGACACCAAATGCGCATTTCTTAGGATTGAGCCGAAGACTAAACTTTTCCATACGATCTAGGATTGGTCCCAAATCTTGCAAATGAGTATTGCGTTTAGCACTTTTGACCAAAGTACCATCAACATAGTCCTCCATAGTTCTATGCATCATGTCATCGAAAATTGTAGTAACAGCCCACTGATACGTAGCTCCAGCATTCTTTAAACCAAATGGCATCACATTCCAACTAAAGGTTCCCCATGCACATGTGAAAGCTATTTTGTCTTGATCTTCTGGCGTAATTTTTATCTGATTGTATCTAGAAAAACCATCCATAAGTGAGTACATCTCATAACCAGCTGTCATGTCCATGATCATATCAATATTAGGGAGCAGAAAATCATCTTTAGGACATGCCAAGTTAAGATCACGGAAGTCTGTACAAACTCTGATAGACTTATCATGCTTGGACACAGGGACAATATTGGATATCCATTCAACATAATCAATTGCACGAATGAAACCAACCTTCAGAAGTTTCTCCAAATCGGCTTTGACTAGTAATGCAACATGAGGATGCATTTTTTGAAGCTTCTGTTTAACTGGTTTTATGCCTGGTGTTATGGACAAGTGATGCATAATAAGATCAGGATCCAATCCTGGCATGTCAGAATATGTCCAGGAAAAATTTATTTTCTTTCCCTTGAAAAAGGCAATGAATTGTTCCTTTTCTTCAGTTGACAATGACTGAGCCAGATGTATCACATGAGGATGTTCTTCTGTGCCCAGGTTAATTGGCTGTGTTGGCTCTATTAACGCTGATGATCTCTCCTGAAAGTGACTGGGAAGGACATCAAATATCTCATCCGCGGGTGCCTCAGAGAGGTTTTCACCCTTGGATACGTCTTTTATTTTTACTTTTTTTGGATCTGACATTGCCACAATGTGGTTTTCACCATCGGACCTCTTGCATTTTTTCTTTTTAATTATGTGACTGAGATATTTGATGTTGGCCTCAATCATGGTGACGCTCTGCTCATTGGTGGAAGACATTACAAGTTCGATAGCGTTTAGGTAACAGTCAAGAGTATAGTCATTCTGGAATCTGGGGACCTTGTTAGATGCATTGGGGTTCCAGTCTATAAGCTCAGGATGTGCGAGTGAGAGAGTACTGGTTGGTTCAATTGTGTTCACAGTATAGTTATTAAATGAGTGGACCAACAATTTGAGACCTACGGTGACCTCACCCATAGGTGTATTCAAACATCTCAGAGTACGAACATTAGTAATTGATGACTCTAAGACACTAGTTGGATCAGACCCCTGTGACCTATCCCTAGACGTTTCACTCACTTCAATTTGATTTGCATAGACATGCACTTGGTCAATGTCTTTATCAGTAGTCACTTCTGAAAGATTGTCAAATTCATATTCATGAGAATCAGTGCTACATGGTGAGAGACTATAGAACTCCCCAATAGTGATAGGGACATACTCTCCTTCAGCCTCTGGATTCTTACACAAATACTCAATATGGCATGACTGACTAGATTCCCCCTTTTCTGAATGATATTTGAGTTGCTTAGTATTGTCCTAAGAAGAATCACTAGTATCATCCACAGTGCTGACACGTGGCACAAAGTCATCTGGCTCAACAAAGAATTTAGCAAGATCATAAGGAATAGGATGAGGGTAAGAATCCTCATCATCAAATTCTTCCTCTTGAGTACCTGATTCAGATTGTGACTCATTCTCAAATGAACTCTCAGGTACGGGTATGAATTTATTGGATCCCAAATGGAAAGGGACCTTCTTGAACCCTAGACCAGTTGTGTCACTATTGCTTCGAGTTGTTGCTTTGATAGGATCTATTAAACCATTGTTATTGCACCCAATAGGGCTGGTTCCCTTGTAGCCAAAATGCTTCATAAGCTTAAGACCAGGTCCATACTTCTTAGGAGTGATTTCTCGAGCTTGTTCTGTTAGGTCTACTGGAGACTCTTCTTTGTAAAGCCATGCAGCAATGTCTCTATTTTCACTTTCATCTTCTAAGGGAACTGTAGCTTTGAAAAAAAAACCATTAAACTTGGTCTGAGGTGTCAACATGAATGGCTTCTTTGCTACTAAGGGTCTCCCAAAATGTCGAGGGGACTCTGGAATTGATGTTGATGATAAACTGGTTCCATGTGGTACTCTCCCATACTAGTTTCTTTCAATTTAAATGACTACTCAATTTGTTTCAGCTTATTGTTGTGACAATCAGTAGACTCACGGTTAGCAGGGACGAAAGAATTAGTAGCTTTGAGCATATTGCAAGTGTAGCTCGTAGTTGCAGGAATAGTAACTTCAGAGCCATGAAATGGGAATTTAATACATTGGTGGTATGTGGATGGCACAACGTGCATCTCATGTATCCATGGCTATCCCAACAAAATGTTGTAGGCTAAGGGAATGTCAAGCACCTGACAGGTGACATCCCTTTCGACAAGACCAACCTAAATTGGTAAAGTCACAAGACCTAGTGACTTTCGTTCTACTTCATCATATGCTTTAATAGTGATCTTTTGTCAAGGATCAATAGAGTCCTCAGAATAATCCAATTGTCTAAGCAGAGCCATAGAAACAATATTTAGGCCAGTGCCATTGTCAATGAGTACCCGACGAACACGTGTTTGGTGGATCATAACCTCAATGTGTAGAGGCTGATTGTGTGGGTGATTCAGTGAGTTGTCATCCTCCTCAGAGAAGGTCATAATATGAGGTGAGGTTAGGTGACCTACCATGGATTGAAATCATTCAAGATCAAGATCTTGAGGAACGTTTGCCTCAGTGAGGGCTTTGTCCAGAATTTGCCTATGAGCAGGCGGGATTTTAAGCAGCTCAAATATAGAACTGTGAGCATTGGTTTGTTTCAATTGATCTAGAACACTATAACTGGTTGCATTCAAGTCCGTTGTGTGTTTTTCACCTTTACCAGATGGACCAACAAGGGCTTTGTACTTGTGTTGTTCAAGATTTAAAGTAGGAGGTGTAGGGCCTTTGAGCACCAATTTTGCATGAGAGTGAGTAACAGCATTAGCATAGTGTTGCGAAGACACATTATCCATGTTAGTGGAAGTAGGGCCTCTCAAGACAAATGGTGTCTTGGGTTTATTGTTATCTTGATTCCCCTTTATTGTAATAATGTCACAGTATTCAGAATCTACAGGTTCAATGATGTGAATGACATTGTCATCATTGGAATATGTATAGTTGACCTTATTGTAGGGTTCTGGTTTCAAAGTCTCTCCTTTTTCATAAGCTAGGAAAGGCTCTTTGAATGCCTTGTGGTCCGAGTTTTTGTTATGTCCATCTACCACAAGTTCACCAGCATCAATCATGTCCTGGACTTTATGACGTAAGTTTATACAATTGATGGTTTTATGTCCCTTGTTTTGGTGATACTCACAAAATGAGGTCTCATTCCACCATGGTGGACGTGGTTGTGGATCATAGGGACAAGGGTTATCCATTGGTGAGATAAGCTTGTGTTGTAGCAATGTTTTGTAAACCACATCCAAAGGTTCTCCTAAAGGTGTATACTCTCACTTTGGTCATGCTGCCCATGAGTTTCTCGGTTTGTTCCCAGATGTTTTATTGTTAGGAGGAGGCTTCTCAGCACTTTTGGCCTCTTTGAAGCAGTCTGTGAGATTAAATGTTTCTTTAGTAGGTTTTGGTGTGACATTATCAACAACCCCATCATGTACAATTTCTCGATTCTTGTTGACATGTTTGGTTTTATCCCTGTTGGAAGTGGAACCTTGTTTTGAGTCTCTCTAAAGAGTGAGCTCACCTTTCTTGACCATAAATTCTTCGATACGGATAGCCTGTGTAATCATGTCTTCAAAGGTATGTGGACCTTGTAGTTGGACTCTATACCCGAAATCAAGTAAGAGGTTATCAGTGAAAATGTCAAGCTTCTCCGTTTCTAGGATTTTACAGGAGTACTTAGTATAAAGTTGTCTCCACCATTGGAGGAAAGTGAGAAAAGGCTCACAACCCTTCTGTTTAAGGTTGCATAGATCTTGAATATTTACAGGATTTTGAATGTTATGAGAATATTGTTGAACAAATGAATTAGCAATTTTGTCAAAGGTCTTGATACCAGGAGGTAAATGTGAGAACCACTCCAAAGCTTGACCACGTAGGCTTCTAGGGAATAAATGCATGAGATACGTTTGATTGTGTATAAACTCCATAGACAAAGGACCAAATTCCCTTAAGTGATCTTGGGGATCAGTAGTACCAAAGTACTTGTCATATTTGGGTAGTTCTACACCTCTTGTAAAGGCGGCATGTTTATACTTTTTTCAAATGGAAATGAACAAAGAGCATCCAATGTGTATGTCTTTTTGGGTTTCTCTTTCTCATGCATCATCTGAGCCAATTGGTCTTGCATAATTTTTAGTTGTTTTTGGAGTTTAGTGGTCTCAGTTTCTTCTTCACGTGTGATAATGGTCTGCACATTGAAATGTGTGGGCAGTTTATCTCCCTCTTGGGCGAGTTTGAGAAAGTACTTTTCTTTCTCTTCGTTGGTTAGGATTCCCATGACCTTCTGAAAGTTTTTGTCTCTTCAACATCTTGCTATGTGTTCAGGAAGGATTTCCACCTCTTCTTGTTCTTCATCAGTTTCATTTTCTTTCTCTTTCTCCTTGTCATCCCTAGGTTGTTTTTGATATTGACTATGGCTACCCCATTCAGGTTCACGATTAGTCATTATAGGAACTTGTTTAGTTTTCGTACATTGTATTTGAAAAGGGTCCGTGGAGAAAGGATCATACATTGTGTTTGAGAATGCAAGACTCCTACCTGTCTCAGTATCCTTTTGGTAAAAAGGATTCCTAATTTGTTGCAAATTGGGAAATGTTCTATGAACTTGAGATGACCTTGCACGTGAGGAAGACCGTGAAGACGCCTCACTAGCCAAACTGGATATAGATTGCGTAGCAAAAGGTAAGCTACCTATGCTACGATTACGACCCCTAGTGTGACCACGTCTAATGTTATCAGGATAAAATATGTTTCTGCTTCTAGTTGTGATAGTCATAGGCACGGACAAGAAGCTAGAACCTGGACAAGGACTATACTAAAACTAAGTCTCAAAAAGGACAAGATAGTAGCAAGAATGATGTTCACTAAGGCACAAATGTTCTGATTTAAAGGCTAGAATAGCCAGAGATTATGACCACTACGGCACAAAGTATGACAAGCATTAAGACAAGGACCAAGATTACGTATGAGATGAGACTAGTTAAGGTATAAGACACAAGTTTCAGTTAAGCGAAGTGTCATTGTTCCAAGACTGTTTGCAAATAGAGAGCGATAAACAAACGTAGAAAAGGATAGCGTGTAGGCTGCAGATAGCAAGAACAGACCCAAATTGAAATGCTAATGCAAAATCTCACACGAAAAACCTTTACGGGTCGCGCGAAGAAGTTTTACGGGCCGCGCAAAGATGTTTTTGTCCCACACAAAGATTAGTAATAGTTTTTAATTTCACGCGAGAATGTTTCTGGATCGCGTGAATATGCGCAACAGAACTTTAATTTCATGCGAGGGAAAATTGGCTTTGCGCGAGAGCCAAATGATTTCACGCGAGAGCCAAATGATTTCACACGAGACCAAAATGATTTCGCGCGAAAGGATAGAACAGTTTCACAAAAGTGACTAATTTTGACAAAATTTTTGATCGATCCAATAACTAGGCAGATAAATAGGCACGTAGAATAGCAAGCAAGTGATTTCAAGCATGTCTGAAAATAATGAGCAAGGGCAAAAGAAACCTTGCCCATGAAAAATCAAGTGACTTAGTTTGTGCTAATCCCTAAGAGAGCTATTTGTGTACATTTTCAAAGAGTTTTGCAATCATTGCACACATTCCTAGAAAATAAAAGTTGGCTTCTCTAAGGTATTTAATAATAGTTTGAATCTGCAACTTTTATGGCTCACAGGGGTGACCTCCAATCTTGGCGCACCAAGGTTTTGACACAGTCTGAGAACTTAATCTTCAAGAGCTGCTAGGGAGATATGACAACCCACAATGAACCACACCTATGGAGATTTCTTCCACAAGGACATTTATATAGTGGTTGTCACTACCATGGCGAAAATGGCTATTACCGCTTGAGGTTTTGTCATCACAGTTTTCCCTGTAGAGGGATTGTCTGCTACGGTTAACCCTCTCTAAAGGTGACCGACTCACAATAGTATACCACAAGGGGACTTAGCTTCCAGATTCAAGGTTTTGACACCTTTTCACCTTTAGCCCAATCAAGACAAATAGATTAATCCGACATGCTAGACTAAGATTATCTCTTAAAGATCTATGATATCATCTTCCTGTGATCTATCAAACTCTCTGGAGAAAGGATGCCTTAATCAACAAGTCGAAGATTCATCTACCTACGAGATGCTCAAAGTATCCTCCCCACCCATAAGGAATCCATCTTAGAGAGGATTTTCACTAGGAACCCACTCCCTCAAGATCCACGAATAGTGTTCATGGGGGCTTAATTACTATGTGTGTACAGATGTTAATTCCTGAAAGCAAATCTATCTAAAAGTAATCAAAAAGCACAAGGTGGTACACTTAACGCTTTAACTAATGTGAGGTGAGTCCAAAGATGTGGAACATTTAACCCCTCACATAAGCCAAAACGAGTCCACAACTCAGAAATTAGTAAGTCCTAAAAAGCACAAAAGGGTTGCCTTGTGGAGCCTTTAACGCTTATGTCTTGTAGACCCCTCCCCTATTTAACGTGGTGCTGAGCTTGCAACCATAGGGTGGAACGAGGGGCCGGCGGATTAGCGAGTCTAATAACCCAAGATAGCTAATCAGATCTATCACTAAAGACTAAGCCTGCTAAATGAATACTAACAGAGATCACACCCTAGTATGATTTTATGCATGTGTTGTAAAATGGAAATACAGAAGGAAACACACAAGCTCAACATGAAAGATGTTTGTTTTAGATCCAAATGAAATGTTATCAGCTGATGAAGATTACCTGGTGATCCTCGCAACACACTTAGTAGATTTTTACCTATTTTCGACAACTTTAGCATGCTTTTCCCATTGTTCCACAGACCGCTGCTATGCTGTTCAAAAAAATTAGAAAACATAGAAACACTAGAAATCGTGAACAGTCAGTAGAAAAATCAAAAAACACGCAAATCAATGCAAAAAAATTGCCTCTGTCAGCAGAGTTTCACATGAAATTCCTAACAGTCTGCATGAAGAAGTTTTACGGCCTACGCAAAATCAAATTCATCTCGTGCAAAATTAAATTTGGCTCGCGCAAAATTAAACTCGGCTCGTGCGAAGAAACAGGTCTCGCGCGAAGGCTCATGCTCCAAAGAACTTTCTCGTGTGATGCAAAAAGAATATTCGCACGAAGATTCTAGATCCTCGCGTGAAAATGAACAATTTCGCGCGAAGATTTCCAAATCTGTATGAAACAGTACGGGCAGAGAACAAAAAAATTATTTAAAAAATACAGAAAGAGGCCAGAAAAATTGATTTTCGAGCCCCACGGTCGGCGCCAAAAATGTGTATGTGAAAATGTGGCCTATGCTAACACACACACTTCAACACGATCATTGCATGCGGATTCATCTCAGAATGAACATTGGATTGTTCATCCGAAAATCAACCTGCAAGGCAACCTGTTGCCTTCTATCTAAAGGGATTTTGCCTGTTAATATCCTCAGAATCGAGGTGTAGGCAACCAGACCCTCTAAAAATGAAGGATTTGATAATGGAATTAAGCTAAGAATGAGTATACAGATTAATCTAAAAAAACGAAAGATGCAATGTAATCTAAGAACAAATGAAGCAAACTAGATTAAGCATATGCATGATTAAACTAAAATGAGATTAAACTAAGAATGAGAATGTATGCAAGAAATGTAAATAAACATGAGCATGAATTTCAATAGCAATTTGATAGCAAATCAATTCATCCTCTCAAAATGAAGAGATGAGGGTCTCTTAAATAGAGTCTATTGGAATCCATCAACGGTTGAGATCGATTCAGATCAACGGTCAGGATTGAAGATGAGTTTCAGTCATAAAGGGAGATTCCCAAATTAAAGGGAGTTAACAGACTTAATTTGAGTAAAATAAGGAGTTAACTGTTTTAATTTGAGTAGAAAAAGGAGTTAACTAAGTTAACTCATTTTTGATCAATTGTGAACTGGAAATTCCCCTTTTTGAACTGAAGAGAGATTTTGTTGAGATATTTAATTTAATAAAATGAAATATGCTCTCATAATTACTTTTTCTATTTAATTAAATAATCTTTAATTAATTAGAGAAACTTTTGTTTAATTAAATAACTTCATTTAATTAATTGGGAATGGCTTCCCATTTAATTAAATAACTTTGTTTAATTATTTAGAAGTAAGTACTCCATTTAATTAAATAATTACATTTAATTAATTAAGATAGGCGTATTTATTAAATTAAATAAATTTAATTCCATAGTACATTAGCCTTAGTATATAATTTAATTTAATTAAAGTATAAATACTTTAATAATTAAATTAAATATTAATCAATAGGTTTAATGTGACTAATATGAGTAAATACTATAGGAATTAAATAATAAGCATGATGAATGTAGATTTAGGTTTTCTGCATCTGACAATTAAGTCAAGTAGCTAATAGCAGAATGAGAATTGCCTATTAGAATAGGACTTTGAAATTATCAGGAATAGACCAGAATTGGTATAATGGCAATGAGCCAATTTTGGGGTATTACAACAAGGAGTTAAGGAAAGTGGGTGAAAATAAGTTGGGTTAGTTTTGGTTAAGTTATTTGTATTTTTTTATATTTAGTAGTTGATCCTCTGTTGTAGATTCATGCATAGAATGCCAAGTTCTACTTAGGAACAATATCAATAACAAGAGACTAAATTATAGTTTTCATTAATGTCACCCACGAATCATAATTCAATTGTTTGGGTTCAACCTTACTTCCCAATTTTCTTTTTCATAATTTTTTTTCACCATGATACTTTTCTCATCACATTATTAGTAGGTCCACTTATGGATCCAAAACCTTGAACATAGGAGTTAGTCATTGTGTGCATATTGTTAATGGCTAGCAATTGTTTAGCAATATTATGGTATGGAAGTTGGGTGAGATTGACATGATCCATGACATACAATAAGTGCTACCATGTTAAATAATTAATATAACAAATGTGGAGCAGATTTGATAGGTGATCTTTGAAATCCATCTCTTCCCATCAATTTCCATGTGACAAGACCCATTAAGCATGCATAACAATTGAAACTAGCCTCTTTAATTGTATCCATGGTGTGAAGGGAAAATAAATGGGTAGGGAAGCTAGTCATCCACTTTAAATTTTAGCACCCAAATATTAATATCTTTTAACATTAAGAAATACAACTAATGTCTTGGTAGATTAAATGAGTTAAAACTCTATGGCTAGCAACAACAATCTCTTATTAGTAGATGGGTCCTATTATTTGCCATTCGACTAAGACTATAAATTTTAAAAGCTTGAAATTTTTAGAAATGCTTTAGAATAATTGAGAGGGGGGAGTGAATCAGTTATTCAAGGTTCAAATGTCCTAATAAATTTTTTTCACTAAGTACAATGAGCCCATTCAACTACTCATTCATCCAAGCTTAAACTTTTCTTACTTAGCAAGTTATATTAAATCAACAGGCAAGCATAATGCATGAGATATCAACACATAACATAGTGATTTACGTGGAAACCAATTTGGAAAAAACCACCAGTAACATGCTACTCAATTCTCACTCTTCTGAAGTGATGCCTTATTAAAGGCCAAAACACACTATTAAATGTGACCTGGTTAAAGGATTTGACCACCCTATTAGAAGTGGGCTTGGTTAGAGGACTTTATAACATTCACTTGGAATGTCACCCTATTAAAGGATTTACAAATGGCTATTAAACCAACCTAAGTCCATAAGATTTTACCCTAACTGATACAATTGCTTGAGAGTAACAATAAGGAGTTTTGACCTGATTACAATTTACAACTTATCTTGCAAATTTTAGATCTCTTGTCAGCTCACAACATTTTCCTGGCTTTCAATCTCTTTAGCTCTGACAACTTGTTTCCCCTTTCACGCTTTCTCTTCTTGAGTCTCCATGCTTGATGTACTAGTGCAATCTCCTATATGACAACTTATCATAGTAGAGTCTATGTGCTCTATTCTTCTTATGCTCTTGATGTCTTCTTCTTAACACCCTTCAACAACTTTGCAATTTGGCACACCAACAACTATTGCTTCCTGGCTTGTGACTCCTTAAATAGAATTCTAAAATATGCTTTTCCCACTCAATTCTTCTCTCCTTTAATTTTAGTTCAAATGGATTAGGTAGGATTCAATGAATATAACCCGTATCTTGTTCCTTCTAGAAACATCATGAAGAATCCTCTTGAATTCGCTAAAAAATGGTTTATCTAAAATTTTGTGCCACTAGTTCATCATCCTTGTCCTCCATCTAGTTCACAAAATTCAAGATAACAAAGTTTTCAGCTCATATCTAGCGAATCTTTGACTTTTCAAATAATGCAACAACTCAACACTATTGAAATTCTAGAGCTCGACACATACTATATTACTCAACATCAACTACATTTTACTGATGCTCGACACCTACTATGGATTCACTCGGCATCCAATAAGTTTTTTTTCTAATTCTCGACACCTATTTCTTTGCTCAACATCTAAACATGCTCAACTTATTCTGTATTACTCGGCACACACTAGATTTTGCATTTGCTCGGCTCTAACTAGCTTGCTCAACACTCACTAATGAACTTAGTTAAACTTTGCAGTATATTATCAATGCATCATTTTACCAATGTCTTAACTAATCTTGTGCTTCATTACAAAACCATAACTCAACCTTTCCTTTAGGTGCTTTTGTTATATCTTGTTAATTAAATCCTCTTCATCAATCAACTAAGTGATAGTACTTGGATCTTATAAGCAATTATCATTCCAAAAAATATCAAGTTTGACATTAAATGGAAAAACAATGATTGAAAAAATTCTTTATCAACCGTCTTCCTTCTTCTCAACAATCTCCCTCTTTGATAGTGATCTTTTCAATCAGATTTCTAACAATCTCCCTCTTTGGCATTAATGGCAAACCAAACTGATCAACCAAGTTATCAAAATGATAACTAGGTTAAAACAATAAATCAAATGCCAAAAAGAAAACTTTATTCAAAACTTATTCATTCTATCAGCAACACAAATGAACTTATGACTTCCCTTTGAATTCTTTTGCTAATAAACTATGCTCTCCTTGTTTATTCTGCTATTCCTCTAATAGATTCTTATCTGCACTATTTTCTCCCTTTGAGCTACTATGTCCTTACTATTCTTCCTGTACATATTTGAACATTTTTTTACTCCCTCTTTTCTATGGCTTACAACTGTTCACTTTGATCTTATGCTACTTTTGGCTTCCTCTTACATTATTTCTTTCTTTGTATGCATTGATCATGTTATGCTATTCTAATATCAGCTACTTCTCCCTCTATCCATTAGATTCTATAGATTTGATCAGTTTCTATTTCTCCCTCTTTGACAACAATGCCAAAGATACATTATCTCAGTCATATTGACGTGCAAGTAAAGCTTTTTGTAGGTACTCCAATTTCTCCCTCTATCACCTTGCTTGTGACTTATTTGGAAGTTTAGCACTTTAATTACTTCGAGCATGATCCTAAAATAAATATCCTCTACATCAATGTGTAATATTTCAACAATCAACTCATTTGATGTAGGGCAGTCTTGCTTGAGCTTTAATCATCCTTGGACTTACCTCTAAGATATTCAAATGAATCTTTAGGTGGTGCTTTTGTGAAGATATCAGCAATTTGTTCCTTTGAGCTGACATATTCCATCCTCACTTGCTTGTCTTTCATCAATTCTCTTACATAATGATACTTGATTGCAATATGCTTTGTTTTGGCATGCATCATAGGATTCTTTGATATGTTGATGGCACTTGTGTTATCACAATAGAGTATTACAAGTTTAGTTACCCCTTCCTTCATACCTTGCAATAAATGTTTGATCAATACAATATTAGTGCAGTTGATACTAGCAACAACATACTCAACTTTTGCTATGGACTGTGAGGTACAACTTTTCTTTTTGCTGGTCCACGTAATCAACCTTTTACCTAAGAAAAGTACTCCTCTACTTGTGCTTTTTTTGTCATTAATATTTCCTCCCTAGTCTACATTAGTATGGGCTTTCAACTCAAACTTTTCACTCCTCTTATAATATAAGAGAAAGTTATCAGTTCCTTTTAGGTACCTCAGTATTCTTTTTTCTGCCCTAATATGATTTTCCCTTGGATTTGCAAAGACTCTTGCCACTATTCCTACTGCTAATGCAATGTATGGTCTACTGTGTACAACATATTGCAACTTTCCAATCATTGATCTATACATTGTCTGATTTACTTTAGCTGACTCATCATTCTTGGATAACTTATGTCCTATTACCATTGGTGTATAGATTGGTTTTGAATCTTCTAAGCCAAATTTCTTGAGTATCCCCTTGACATATTTTGATTGGGTCACAAATATGCCATGCTTCAGTTGATGTACTTGCAATCTAATAAAGAATTTGATTTCTTCAAACATTGACATCTCAAATTCATGTTTCATTTGGTCAAAAAAATATTTACATAGGGCATCTTTTCCTCCAAATATTATATCATTAACAAAGATTTTAGATATCAAAATGTCTTTACCTTTTTCTACCTTGATATACAGGTTGCTATTGTCATCTGTTCTCTAAAATCCTATTTTCACAAGATATTTGTGAAGTCTTTCATACCATGCTCTAGGTGTTTACTTCAAACCATAGAGTGCTTTATGTAGTTTGTAGACCATATCCTTTTTGTTGTCATCAACAAATCCCTCTGGTTGTTCTATGTAGACTTCCTCTTCCAATATACCATTCAAAAAAGTAGACCTTACATCCATTTGATAGACCTTGAAACCTTTTTAAGCAGCATATGCAAGTAATGTTCTGACTCCTTCCATTCTTGTAGTAGGGGAAAATGTTTCCCCATAGTCTAGTCCTTTTTTCTTGTGCATAACCTTTGCAAACTAGTCTAGCCTTATTTCTTGTGATCTCACCATTCTAATCAACCTTGTTTCTAGGTCAACTTTGTACCAATCACATTCTTATCAGCTAGTCTGGGAAGTAGAGTCCAAGTTTTGTTCTTCTCAATCTAATATATCTCCTCTTCCATAGCTTTATGCTAATTGTCATCTTGTAGTGCATCTTTCACTATTTTGGGTTTAATCTTGCTCAACAGAAATGATTCATTCCTTATTTTGTTCCTTTTCATTGGTCTCACTCCTTGTCTCCAATGATTTGTTCTGCAGGGTGATGTCTTCTCACATACTTGGCTAGTCTTGGTTCTGTCCTTCTTTCCATGTTTGGTCCTTCAGCTTTAGAGTCACTTTTCACATCACTATCTAGTATTTCATTATCTCTTCCATGTGTATTGATTTTAGAATTAGAATGTACATTTTCTTCATTCTACAACTTGGCTTCTGAATGCAGCTTGGCATTCATTGGTTGTGACTCAGCTGATACTGAAATTTTTTTTTGATTCCCAACTTGGTTTGTAGCTTCTTCTATAGCAGGCATTCCTTTATAGAAGTATACAAAAGATCTATAATCTTCTAGTTTCTTGGATTTATCAACTTGGACTTCTACATGCTCATTAAAAATTTTATTTGCACTCTCCACAATCTTGTTAGTTTTAGTATTCAAACACTTGTATGCTTTGCTTCTAGTTGAGTATCCAAGAAATATGCCTTCATCATTTTTTGCATCAAACTTGTCATTTCTAGTATCTCTAATAACATAGCGCTTACAACCAAATATTTTGAAATGTTTTACGTTAGTTGGGTGACCATACCATATTTCAAAAGGTTTTGCATTTGTACCTTTCTTGACTTGTACTCGATTCCAGGTATAAACAATAGTACTTACTTCTTCTCTCCAGTACTTTAGAGCAACATTTTTCTCCATCATTAATGTTCTTGCACATTCTATCACTGATCTATTCCTTCTCTCTGCAATGCCATTTTGAGGTAGAGTCCTTGGTGCTAATATTTGTCTCTTGATTCCTTTTTCATTGCAAAATGTCTCAAATTCTTTTGATGTAAACTCTCCTCTTCCATTTGATCTCAAGTACTTTAGACTCTTTCCTATTTCCTTCTCAACCCTGGCCAAATAACACTTAAACATTTGATATGCATTATAATTTTGCTTCAAGAACATGACAATCATCATCCTAGAATAGTCATATGCAAATAACATTATGTATCTATCTCCTTGGTAGCTTCATATTTCTATTGGACCACATAAGTCTATATGGACTAGCTCTAATACTTCTTTGGAAGTGTAGGTTTTTCTTTTGAAACTTGACTTGGTCATCTTTCCTAGTTGATATTGTTTGCACATTGTGTTTTCAGTCTTCTTTAACTTAGGTAGACCTCTGACTTTCTTCTTTTTGCTGATGCTAATCAGATTGTCAAAGTTAACATGACATAGCCTTTTGTGCCATAGCCACACATCATCAAGTTTTACAATAAGACAGGTTGCATCTTCCATATCTAGGTAAAATAGATTACTTCTAGATTTTTCACCTTTTCCTATTAGATTTACATCAGTGTCATAGATTTTGGTTTTTTTATTTCCAAATTCTACTTTACAACCTATATTCCCTAACTGTGATACACTCAGTAAATTGTAGTTCAATCCTTCAACATAGTATTCATTATCACATGAAATTTTCTCTGTAAGTTTAATGGAACCTTTTCCTTTGATTTGACATGGAGCATCATTACCAAATCTAAAACTATTTACATCATATTGAGTAAAGGTGATAAACTTACTTCTGTCTCCTGTCATGTGATGTGAGCATACACTACCTATGATCCACTTGTCATTTTTGTTCACACAGGTTACCAATTTTGTTGCTTCATCTTCATCTAATTCATCCTTCATGGCTACATAAACTACTTCATCATCATTTTCATTAGAATCCTCTAAAACAATGTAACATATTTTTCCGTTGTCCTTGTAATCTCTTCTATCATCTTCTCTTTTGTTTTTGTACTTATTTCCTTCTTTGAAGTTCTTCTTCTATGTACACCTTGCAGCAATATGTCCTACTTCATTGCAATTAAAATAAATGATAGAAAACTTACTTTTGAATTTACCTTTGCCTCTATGAAGTTTTTTGAAAAATAATACTTTCAATTGATCCACATCTTCCTCATCTGTGTTGCTATCACTGGATGCATGTTTTCCTTTTCTACTCTTCTTCTTTGATTTCATTTCTTCGGTGTCTTTCAATGTTAGCTTGGCCTTGAAATCAAATTCAAGATTTTTAGGTCTCTAATTGTCAAAGTTGGACAATTCAAATGTAGTAAGTCTTCCCACTATTCCTTCAAAGGTTAGTGTGTTCCCTGGTACACATCTTAATTATTGTATGGCTGAAACTCTAATAGCATAGATAGGAAGCAGGGTTCTTAGGTATTTGCTATTGATAGTGTCTTCTTCCAAATGACCACCCAAACTTCTTATTGCACTTACCACTTCTTTCATATTTGAGGCATATTGAGTTGCATTCTCACCTTCCTCCATTTTCATGTCATCAAAATTTCCTCTAAGGATTTCTCTCTTTTCTCTTTGGACATTCTGATCTCCTCCATAGATATCTAATAGGGCTTTCCACATCTTGAATCTAGAATCACATCCCTTGATGTCATCAAATTTAGTGTAGTTAAGTGCAAAGGTAATCTCTAGCATTTCTTGATTGTGCTCCTTCCTTTTGTTTAAATCATTTGCAATAAGGACTCTAGCTAGATCTACATGTTCCACTCCAATTGAGGTTTTTGCATAGTCACCTATTGATCCAAGGTGAAATTTTATTAGAATTTTTCATGCAGTGAAGTTGTCTCTATTGAGCTTGGGAACTTCTCTCTTGGACATCTTGATCTTCCTACATCAAGTACCTTTAAACTAAATCAATAGATGGCTCTGATACCAATAGTTAGAAATGCTTTATAATAACTGAGAGGGGGGGTGAATTAGTTATTCAAGGTCCAAATGTCCTAATAAAACGTTTTCACTAAGTGCAGTGAGCCCATTCAACTACTCATTCATCCAAGTTTAAACTTTTCTTACTTAGCAAGTTATTATAAATCAACAAGAAAGCATAACACATGAAAGATCAGCACATAACACAGTGATTTACTTGGAAACCCAATTTGAGAAAACCACCAGTAACATGCTACTCAATTCTCACTCTTCTAAAGTGATGCCCTATGAAAGGCTTACCCTATTAGAGGCTACAACACACTATTAAATGTGACCTAGTTAAAGGATTTAACCATCCTGTTAGAAGTGGGCCTAGTTAGAGGACTTCAGAACATTCACTTGGAATGTCACCCTGTTAAAGGATTTACAAATGGCTATTAAACCAACCTAAGTCCATAGGATTTTACCCTAACTGATACAATTGCTAGAGAGTAACAATTAGGGGTTTTGACCTAATTACAATTTACAACTTATCTTGCAAATTTTGGATCTCTTGTTAGCTCACATCATTTGCCTAGTTTTCAACCTCTTCAGCTCCGATGGCTTGTTCCCCCTTTCAAACTTTGTCTACTTGAGTCTCCATGCTCGATGTACTAGTGCAATCTCCTATACGACCACTTATCGAAGTAGAGTCGATGTGTTTTGTTCTTCTTCTCCTCTTGATGTCTTCTTCTTGACACCCTTCAACCACTTCGTAATTTGGCACACCAGTAACTCTTGCTTCTTGGCCTATGACTCCTTAAATAGAAGTTTGCAATATGCTTTTCCCACTCGATTCTTCCCTCATTTAATTTTAGTTTGAATGGATTAGGTAGGATTCAATGAATCTAACCCATATCTTGTTCCTTCTAGAAACATCATGAAGAATCCTCTTGAATTCACTCAAAACTGGTTTATCTAAAATTCTATGACACCGGCTCATCATCCTTATCCTCCATCTACTTCACAAAATTCAAGATAACAAACTTGTTGGCTTAGATCTGGTGAATCTTTGACTTTTCAAATAATGCAATAGCTCAACACTATTAAAATTCTAGAGCTCGATGTAACGCCCCACCAAGGGATCCAAAGAATTAACCTACAGTTTCACTAAGTTTGGTAACATTTAAAAAAAAACATGAAAGTAAATACCACATATAAGTTGTACATAATAACAGAAGCAATAGCAATGTCCATCTAAAAGTAAACATAACATACATAACCGATTTCATTCTTTAAGAATCCCTTAACGTTGAGTTACATCTAAATTAACTAACATACATGAGTCCATCTAGTAAAACATCCACATGAAATAATAATGATAAGTCCAATGTTCACACCTTACATTTCCAAGTGCTCAATCATCCACTGTACATGTCACAGGGTATGAAGGCTTAAAAGAATATACATATGTGAAATAAGGTACATCATCCTATTCTAATCCATGATACATCAAAGACAATCACATGATACACATGATACATCATCATAGAATACATATACATCCATCGTAAGATCAAACATAACTAACCAAGTGCATGGTTCCTCCCAACTGTTAATAGCATCATTAGACCATCGTGGGCCCTAGCCATCCCTCCGTGTGTAACATCCCAAATCACTGAAGAGATCATTGGTATTAACATAGTAGGAATGTCACTCCTAACATATATAACATCATATGTAGAAAGAAATCTAACATGCAAATATAAGCATAAGATAACATCATCTAACATATGCTAATCATCAATGAAAGGATACATATCCACCATCATGAAGGACGCATCAGCCACGATGTCTCAATGAATCTCAAATGATAAGAGTGGAAAATACACTACCACCCGACCACGTGGTACCTAAGTGGTCCACTCCCACCGTGCTCAGGAGATAATCTCAAGTCCCAAATAGGCTATCCATAACACATAGCACAAAACTCTATAGTCAAGGAATCCTAAAAGTATACTAACTCAAAGGTTCCAATCATGAAACTAACATCTACTTCCCAGAGGCACACAATGACATGTAGGAACCTACTATGCAAGCAGGAAAGTGTCATCGCATTTATCACGTACAAGTTACCTTGGCAGTTAGCTAAACTCCATGGGTCCATACTGATCTCATGCGGCCACTAGTATCCTCTCATACTGACAAGGCATACTATGGAATGCAAGGTCGCAACCATGCGTTCTCACTACTCCCATCCTAGCCTATACAAGCACTCAAGGCATGGGCGAGAACCAAAACTCTTATCTTTTTAGGTTCATTCCGTTAGTATTAGGTGTGAATGTTATCACTTACTAAGCCAACTTACAATGAGTTACCCTGGCAGCCTCTTAGGGCCCCGGCCCCCATTGCAAGCCACTTCTCGTCACTACATGCAAATATCCTACCCTAATGCTCATGGAATCATAAACCTCAAAATCACAAAAATAATCCATAATAAAATCATCAAATATGCATAAAAGCATCAAATCTCCATGAGCCACCATCCATAGAAAATCATGACCACAATAGCTCTTTATTGGCTACTGAAGCATCACTGATAATCAAAAGTATCCAATGGTTCTCAATAACCAAAATATATCTCACACACACTGATCGAAGACTCCAAAAATGGTTGAGTCAAACATGTCACAACATGACATCATCAAGAATAAATCCACATTTTAGTCCCATCATGGTGACTAGAAAATAACCAAAGATAACTGATTCATGACCAAAAATAATGGTTAAGTCAAGTGTCTCATAAATAAGAATCTCAACTATAACAATCAGTATTACAACCAATACATAGAGCATTCCATCACATAACCATGGTTGGGTTCATAAAGATCAAGATTAAAACATCATCATGACATCACAATCACATAACTCCCAAGCCTCTGGTAGACATCCTATAACTGGTCAACACTAGTCAACCCAAAACCCAAAATAATAGTATAAAGAATACACATGTTTTGCTAAGTTACAACTTAAATGTAAAAGTCTCAGTTTACATTCCAAGTTGGTTAATGAGTGGAGAAACATTTTGTATGTTTTTCCTAGCCCATGTAATTGTTGATAGATAAAAGTTTTTCCCTCTAACTCTTAGAACTCAATTATCTAAATGTTTTTAAGAATATACGTTATACATTATACGTTATTCTGGTATTGAGTTATCATAACTCAATTTATAATATTGAAAAGGGCTAAAATATTTGATAATTTAAATGTTATAACTTTTAAATTTACCTTAATTAGACTAAATTCTAATTAAGTAATTTTTATTAATTAAAACCCATATTATTTATTTAAAAACTCTAAATAACTTTGAATATTAAAATTTCATTATTATTACATATATATACATATATATATTAATATTATATATATATATATACACATATATTTACATATATATATAATAAATAACATATAACAATATTTACTAATGCATATAACAATTAATATTTAATTTTAATACAAAATCGAATTTTGTTTAAGCGACTTATAACAAAGCCAAATGTATTTATAAACAAACGCAATTTTATACTCGCACCACCATTTATATACGGCAGCGCCGTGTAGCCTGCCTCTGTCGCAGGGCCTGTGACGGCAGTTGCAGTACCTACGACAGCAGGCCCACTGTCGGCGGCTCTAAAGAATGGGTCGGGTGGCATAAAAACCCCCGCCCTTCTTAAAACAAATGTTTTGAAAAAAAAAATTTTGCATACGCATCGCATACGAATATATTTTTCACAAATCGTTTACTATGAACGATTTCAGACTTATAAATATATTATATATTTTTTGAAAAACGTTTCAAATAACGATTTTTCATATATAATTTTTAAAGAAACATTTGCAAATTTTTTTTGAAAGAACTTACATATATATATGTATTCGTAGAATTTAATTAAGTATCACAGCATATATATATATATATATATATATATATGCAGATATGAAAATATAAACATGTATATTTTACAATGAGCATATACACAATCTATTTAAAGATTCTAATTTTTAGAATTTTCCTATAAACCATTTGGCCTCAAAATTTATCCATTAAATCATTTAATGGTTTTGGCTATCAATTTAAACCCTAGCCCCATGTTCTTTTTAGATTTATGCATATAAAATTTTCAAATAAACTAAACTACCCATATGCATAAAAAAAAAAATGAAATTCTTCAAAAGACATATGGAAGACACGAAGAAGACAGAGAATGCATGGTGTGGAAATAGCATAAGTAAAATCACAAGAATCTACCCGGATTTTGATGCTAAATCGCTCTTCCTCAGAAAACCCGCAGAGCAAGCTCCTCCCTTCTTCAGAGTTCTCGAGTCCTCCAATGCTCCAATTGCACTCAAAACGCTATCCCTAAGCTTCTAGGAATACCTGAATATAAAGAGCTCTCAAGAAACCTTTGGAATGCTTCTTGAAACAGCTAGAAGGTGTCACCAACTAAGCATGGGTCTTTTCCAACCTTTTTTGATGAGTCATAGAGTTGTAGACACCTTGTGCTTAATTGATGCACTAACCCCCGTGTTGTTGACACATGTTAATTCCCATGCAAGCTTATAACTCCAATAATTTCTATTTAAATTTTATAATTTTCATTTTAATTTTTATAACTTTTATTATTATTATTTTATTTATTGCTTTATTATTATTTTATAATTATTATTAATTTTAATTTCTAGTTTTCTTTTATTTAATTCCTTTTCCCTAATAATTCACATTTAATTAATTACAATCAAAATATCAAAGATCATGATATTTTATTAATTTTCTCAAATAAATAATTTATTAATTAAATCTATTTATTAAGACTTAATTAATGGAAAATTCACCATAGACCTCCAAGATAAAATATGAAAACCCATCATAGAACAAATCATACAAAATCAATCTAAAGGGTTAAAAAATCACGAAATATGTCATCTGACACATTCGGTGGGTATTCAAGTTTGATACTTGTCCTAACTCACTAGGACAAATGGTTTTTAGGTTTGGGATTTGGAGTTGAGAATTTATCTCCCTTCTCTTATCATTGAGATAGTATAATAAGGTGCGCTCATCCTAGCAATTCAGGGAAGTCGATACCCGATACCTGCAACTTGCAGAAAAACCATGCATGTACATATAATATATAATGCTAAGCTAAATAGACAATGGTAGGAAGTGGTGCATCGTGTAGATCCCAACTAAGCAGGTGACTACGACTCCCTTCCTTAACCACATCAGAAATGCCATACAATAAGAAAACACGCACACCATACACATGCAAGTATGGGGTAAGTATCCATAATAAAACACATGAGATAATAAACCATCTAACTAATCATCATTAATAACTAAAAACAATATAATGATCATCATGTATGCATGAAATGTAAAGTCTAAATGATCACATCATATAACCATTGAATCCATAACATAATGTTTGATAGTCTCAAAACAATACCACTAATCCATCAACATAATACTAGTCCATCAAAGTCTGATAATAATAGCAACAATGAGTCTAGAAAAGATGTGAATGAGGGTAGGCACTACATCCACCCCCTCTTGGATTAGGCTTACTCCTGCAAGCCTACAAACAAGTAGGGATATAACTCCCGTAATCTAGCTGCATCCTCCCAAGTAGCTGAAGAATCATTAGTAGGGTCCCATTGGACCCTTACCTACTTGATGGTTCGACCCCTGAGGGTCAACTCCCGTTGCTCTAGAATACGAACCGGCTCCAAAGCCAGCTGCCCATCCTCTACCTGCAACGCATTCCAATCAAGAACATGCACAATATCAGGAATATACTGCCTAAGCACTGAAACATGGAAAACATTATGAATGCGAGCTAGACTAGATGGTAGAGCAAGATGGTAAGCAACAGGGCCAATCCTCTCCAAAATCTCGAATGGTCCCACAAAGCGAGGTGCTAGCTTAGAACCCTTTTCGTACCAGATTAGACTCTTTCGCGGTCGCACTGTCAAGAAAACCTTATCACCCACAACAAACTGCTTGTCAATCCTATGAGCATCGGCATACTTCTTCTGCCTATCATGTGCCGTAGTCAAATGCTCACAGATACGCACTACCTGTTGCTCCATATCATGAAGCATCTCAGGTCCCAATAGAATGTGATCCTCAAGGCTGTCCCAACTCAATGGTGTATGACAAGGACATCCATATAATGCCTGAAAAGGTGCCATGACAATAGAACTATGATACCCATTGTTGTAAGCAAACTCCACTAGGTAGAGATAGTCCTCCCAATGTGTCTGCCTATCCATCACATACATCTGTAACATATCCTCCAAAACTTGGTTCACCCTCTCTGTCTGACCATTAGTCTCTGGATGATATGCCGAACTGAAGTTTAGCTGCGCTCCAAGCTCATGCTGCAACGATGTCCAAACTGCAGATGTGAATACAGGATCCCTGTCAGAAATGATCTTTCTAGGAATACCATGTAATCTCACAATGTCATGCATGGAGACATTCACTACAGAAGCTGCTGTGTAGGAAGACCTGATCAGTGAAAAATGCGCCACCTTAGTCAACTGATCAACGGTAACCATGATAGCATCATGACGTCGAACTGTCATAGGTAATCCTACTATAAAATCCACAGAGATGATATCCCATTTCCAAGAAGGAATGAGATTAGGTTTCAATAGTCCTACCAGGTGCTAGTGTTCTGCCTTAACTCTTTGACACTCAAGACACCTAGCTGCAAAATTAGCAATATCTCGCTTCATCACGGACCAAAAGAAAAAATGTCTCAAATCACCATGCATCTTCTTGACACCTGGATGTGCTGAGTATGGTGTAAGATGGGCTTTTGCCATAATCAAGGTGCGAAGCTTGTCCAGTAATGGCACATAAATCCTCCCCAAATGTCTCAAAAGACCATCTGATTCTCGAACGTAACCTACAAACTTACCTTCCAAGGGTCTTCCTGAATCTATCTCTCTGCACACACTTCCTGATACCAAGAATTCGTAGGAAGTGCCTAAAGAATTCGACTCCTCAAATCCACACTAAGAGTCATCGATGATACCACATCTCTCCTGTGACTCAAAGCATCTGTCACCTAATTCTCCTTACCCTGAATGTACTTAACCTCAAAATCATACCCGCATAAAAATTCCATCCATTGTCTCTGGCGAGCATTCAAATTAGGCTGAGTAAAAATGTACTGAAGACTATGATGATCACTATGTAGCTAAAATTTGTGCCCCAACAAGAAATGTCTCCACCTTGTCAAAGCATGAACTACTACTGCTAACTCAAGATCATGTGTAGGGTAATTTAACTCATGATCCTTGAGCTTGTGTGATTCATATGCAATCACCCATCCATTCTGCATCAACACTGCTCCAATTCCTTCAAGAGAAGCATCTGTACACACCATGAAATTGTTAGATTGTGGTGACTGATCAAGAAAGTACTGTACATACTTCATAAATAGTGGGGTTCAGGGCATCGCCCTAAAAAAAATTTTTTTGGGAAGTAGCCGACATGGTAGCCGACATATTATGGCCGACATATGGCCGACATGTTATAACCCTAAAGCAGTTTAATACTTGTATAAAAAGGGCTTAGGTTTGGGTATTTTTCATGGGTGGTGATATGAAATTGGTTCATGCGGCAGTATTGAGCTGTAAGGGATTACGGATTGTAATCAGGTTGTAATCATTGGATTATAATAAGATCGGACTTGCTGTTTGGTGGACGTAGCCCAGGGATTGGGTGAACCACGTTAAATCTTGGTGCCTTGTGTTCATTTCTGTGTGTTCTATTATTTTCTGTTATTGGTTATATTTGCATGTAGTTTTTATTTCTGTCTGTGGTTTATCCTAACAAGTGGTATCAGAGCAAGGTTGTCTTCAGTTATCCTCTGCAGGAAAGTCTCACGGTTAAGTGGGAGTCTCACAGTTGAGTGGGAGCAATGGAAGATGAGGGTAAGTTGAGGGTTGATAGGTTTAATGGGCAGAACTTCCAGTTATGGAAGATGCAAATGGAAGACTATTTATATCAGAAGGATTTATGGAAGCTGTTGGAAGGAAAAGCCAAGAATCAGGGAACTATGTCAGAGGCTGAATGGGATCTTTTGGACAGAAAGGCACTCGGAAGCATTCGGTTATGCTTGGCACCATCGGTGGCATTTAATATTACAAAAGCAAAGACGACAGAAGATTTGATGAAAACCCTAGCGACACTGTATGAAAAGCCCTCCGTTTCAAATAAGGTATTTCTCATGAAGCATTTATTTAATATGAAAATGGCAGAAGGTGGATCTATTGCAGATCATTTAAATGAGTTGAATACTATTACTAGTCAATTATCTTCTGTGGGTATCAATTTTGATGAAGAAATTAGGGCTCTCTTGATTTTGTGTTCTTTGCCTGAAAGCTGGAATAGCTTGGTAATGGCGGTGAGTAATTCTATTCCTGGATCTAGTACCCTAAAATATGATGATGTGATCGGTGTTATTTTAAGTGAGGAAACTCATAGAAAATCCTCAGGTGGATCTACATCAAGAAGTGCTTTAAATGCACAAAGTAGGGGCAGAACGACTGAATTAGGAAGTAACTCTGGAAATCGTGGGATATCAAGAGAAAAGTCAAAGGGGAGGAGGTCTCAATTGAGAGGACCAAATGATTGCTGGTACTGTGGGAAACTAGGGCACAAAAAGAAAGATTGCTGGACTCGAAAGAAAAATGAAGGAGATAAATCAGATGGAGACAAAGAGGCAAATGTGGTAAGTAACAAATCCGAAGAGGATGCTTTTCTTCTGTCTTTAGAGAGTGTTGATGATTCATGGGTTTTAGATTCTGGTGCTTATTTTCATGCTACACCTCATAGAGGTTATTTCATTGATTATGTCCAAGGGGATTTTGGGCTTGTTTATTTGGGGGATAATGAACCCTGTCAGATTGTTGGAAAGGGAAAAATTAAGATTAAGTTGCAGAATGGGAATCATTGGCTACTACATGAGGTAAGACATGTTCCAAAGCTGAGTAGGAATTTAATTTCAGCAGGGCAACTCGGTGATGAGGATTGTGTAGTTACTTTTAATGATAAAAATTGGAAGGTTTCAAAAGGTTCCCTTGTAGTAGCAAAAGGTGTGAAAGTAGGCACCTTATATCTTTGTGCAAGTCATATTGTTCCTTCTACTTTGATTGTTTCAGAGAAAAATGAATATTCAAGAACAATTACTGCAGTTGAGTAGGGAGAACAAATAGCTGCTATAGATTCTGATACAACGCTGTGGCACAATAGACTTGGGTACATGAGTGAGAAAGGTATGAAAGTACTTCATTCAAGGAAAGTTTTACCAGGTCTAAAATGTGTGAATATGGATTTTTGTGAAAGTTGTGTTTATGGAAAAAAAAAGAGAGTGAGTTTTGTAAAGACTGGGAAGGAAAACAAAAAGGAGAAATTAGAGCTTGTGCATACAAATGTATGGGGACTGGCTCAGGTATCTTCCCTTGGTGGCTCTCATTATTATGTTACATTTATTGATGATGCAACTAGAAAAGTATGGGTTTATTTTCTTAGACAGAAATCTGATGTATTTCAAACTTTTAAGAAATGGAAATGCTTGGTTGAAAATGAGACTGGTAAGAAATTAAAATGTCTCAGATCTGATAATGGCGGTGAGTATTGCAGTCATGAATTTGAATATTATTGCTCCACTAATAGTATTCGTAGACAAAAAACTATTCCAAGGACTCCACAAGAAAATGGAGTGGCTGAACGCATGAAAAGGACTATAATGGAGTGCGCAAGGAGCATGAGGTTGCATGCTAGGTTGCCCTTACACATGTGGGCGGAGGCTGTCAATATTGTAGTATATTTGATTAATAGAGGACCCTCTACTCCTTTGGGCTGTGGTATTCCAGAGGAAGCATGGACTGGTAAGAAGGTGAGTTATTCTTTTCTCAAGACCTTCGGTTGTGAAGCTTTTTCTCATATAGATTCTGAAAATAGAACCAAGCTAGAAGCTAAATCAAAGAAATGTGTCTTTGTTGGATATGACATTAATGAATTTGGCTATAGGCTTTGGGATTTTGAAAATCATAAAATTATAAGAAGCCGAGATGTCATATTCAATGAAAAAGTGTTGTACAAAGATCTGTTGCAGCAACATGAGAAGAAAGAAGATGATTATGTAGTGCTGGATGATACTCCAAAAGCTGATGTTCTAGCCTTTCCTCATGATGTGCAACAACTGCAACAACAAATGCCACACACACCAGTGAATGTTAGACGGTCAACAAGGCCAATTAGACCTCCACAAAGGTTTTCTCCCTCTTTGTATTCTATTTTACTTACTGATGCTAGTGAACCTGAAAGTTATGATGAAGTTGTGCAGGTGGATACTAAGATTCAGTGGGAGTCTGCAATGAAAGATGAAATGGACTCTTTGCTGAAAAATAAGACATGGGATTTGTGCAAGTTGTCTACAGGTAAAAAGGCTTTACAGAATAAATGGGTTTACAGGTTGAAAGAAGAGGAAGGAGGTAAGAAACGTTTTAAGGCCAGGTTAGTTGTAAAAGCATTTGCACAGAAAAAGGGAATTGATTTTGATGAGATATTTTCTCCTGTTGTTAAAATGACTTCTATTCATACTGTTTTAAGTCTTGTGGCTACTGAAGATTTGCATTTAGAGCAGATGGATGTTAAAACAACCTTTCTTCATGGTGATTTGGATGAAGAAATATATATGGCTCAGCCATAGGGTTTTGAGGTCAAACGTAAGGAGAACTCAGTGTGCAAATTGAAGAAAAGTTTATATGGCTTGAAGCAAGCACCTCGGCAATGGTATCTGAAATTTGACAGTTTTATGCATGAGCATGGATATAATAGGTGTCATTCAGATTACTGTGTTTATTTTATTAGGTTGGATGATGATAGCTACATTATTTTATGTTTATATGTTGATGATATGCTTATAGTTGGGTCTACCATGGATCATATTAAGGGGCTGAAACATCAATTAGCACATGCATTTGCTATGAAGGATTTGGGGGCAGCAAAACAAATCCTTGATATGCAGATTTGCAGAGATAGGAAGAACAGAACATTAATGCTATCTCAAGCTAATTATGTTGAGAAGGTGTTGCAACGTTTCTCTATGGAGAATGCTAAAGCTGTCAGCACACCTTTACCTGGTCATTTGAAATTGACTAAGGAGATGTGTCCCAAGACACAGGAAGAGGAGGATAAGATGTCCAAGGTACCCTATGCTTCAGCTGTAGGAAGTTTGATGTATGCTATGGTATGCACTAGGCCAGATATTGCACATGCAGTGGGAGTCGTTAGTAGGTATATGAGTCATCCAGGATTTGAGCATTAGAATGTTGTCAAGTGGATTCTCAGATATTTGAGAGGAACATCCAATAAGTGTTTACACTTTGGGGGCTCTACTACTGATTTACAGGGCTATGTTGACTCAGATTTGGCTGGGGATATTGATACCAGGCGGAGTACTACAGGTTATGTCTTTACTGTTGGTGGGGCAGCCATGAGCTAGGTTTCTAGGCTACAGAAGATTAATGCTCTCTCCACTACAGAGGCAAAGTATGTTGCTGCTACAGAGGCAGCCAAAGAGATGATATGGCTTCAGTTCTTCTTGGAAGAATTGGGACATCCTTAGAAGGATAATTATTTGTTCACAGATAGTCAGAGTGCCATTCATCTTGCTAAGAATTCAGCTCTGCATTCTAAGACCAAACACATACAGTTGCGGTACCATTTCATTCAGTCAGTTTTGGAGGATGGACAGTTAAAGTTGGAGAAGATACATACCAATGAAAATCCAACAGATATGTTGACAAAGGTTGTAACAAGGGAGAAGCTGAACTCCTCTTCAGCTTCAGTTGGTCTTTTAGACTAAATGTGAATAAAAGAACAGCAGAGTCCAGGGTGGTTTGATCCAGTGGGAGCCCCATGCGGTAGTTGTATTGCTACAGGATCAGTCTCCAAGTGGGAGATTGTTGTTTAGTGTGGAGCCTGATCAGTCCCCAAGTGGGAGATTGTTAGATTGTGGTGACTTATCAGGAAAAAAAATGTACATACTTCATAAATAGTGGGGTTCGGGGCATCGCCCCGAAAAGAAATTTTTTGGGAAGTAGCTGACATGGTAGCCTACATATTATGGCCGACATATGGCCGACATGTTATAACCCTAAAGCAGTTTAATACTTGTATAAAAAGGGCTTAGGGTTGGGTATTTTTCATGGGTGGTGATACAAAATTGGTTCTTGTGGCAGTATTGAGCTGTAAGGGATTACGGATTGTAATCAGGTTGTAATCACTGGATTGTAATAAGATCGGACTTGCTGTTTGGTGGACGTAGCCCAAGGATTGGGTGAACCACGTTAAGTCTTCGTGCCTTGTGTTCATTTCTGTGAGTTCTATTATTTTCTGTTATTGGTTATATTTGCATGTAGTTTTTATTTCTATCTGTGGTTTATCCTAACAGAAATCACCTTCTGGTTCAGGTACAACTAAAATTGGTGCACTAGTCAAAAGCTCCTTGAGCCTCTGAAATGCTTCCTCACATTTCTCTGTCCACACAAACTTCTTACCTTTCCTCTGAAGAGAAGTGATAGGATGTGCTATCCTAGAGAAGTTTTGGACAAATCTGTGATAATAACCAGCTAAACCCATAAAACTATGAATCTCTGACACATTAGTCGGGGTAGGCCAATCTATTATCATTTAAATCTTTGTAGGATCCACTAAAATACCATCACCTGAGATAACATGCCCTAAATACTGAATCTTTGATTTGAAGAATTCACACTTAGCGGCATTTGCATAAACCTGATTGCCTCTCAAACACTGCAATACCAACTGCAGGTGTTCCTCATGCTCCTTCTGAGTCTTAGAAAATATCAATATGTCATCAAGAAACACAAGAAAAAACTTATCAAGATATGATTGAAAAACACCATTCATGAAACTAATGAACACTAATGGAGCATTAGTCAACCCAAAAGGTACCACTGTGAACTCATAATGCCCATAGCGCGTTTGAAAAGCGGTCTTGTGAATATCTGCTTCCTTAATACGAAGCTGGTGGTATCCTGATTTAAGGTCAATCTTGGAGAATACTGTAGCTCCCTTGATCTGATCAAATAAGTCATCAATCCTAGGCAAAGGATACCTATTCTTAATAGTCACCTTGTTCAACTGTCTATAGTCAATACAAAGGCACAAAGAACCATCTTTTTTCTTCACAAAGAGCATTGGAGCTCCCCATGGTGATACACTAGGTTGAATGCTCCCTTTGGCCAGAAGTTCCTCTAGCTGAAGACGTAGCTCACCCAGTTCCTAAATAGTCATATGATAAGGAGCTTTAGAGATAGGCTCTGCTCCAGGAATTAGATCAATGCTAAAATCAATGTCCCTCTTTGGAGGCATGCCTAGAATCTCACTTGGAAAGACTTCTACGTACTCTTGTAAAATTGGGTGATCTAAAGTCTTCCTCATAGGATCTTCCTCATTAAGATCATTTACCATAACAGAAAATATCTGACATCCCTTACGGAAACTTTGCTTCAATTGCATAGCAGAAATCATCCGCAGAGATATAGGCCTCGGTATCCCAACTATCTTCACATCATTCCCTTGGTCATCTTGGCACAAAATAATCTTCTTCCTACAATCTATACTAGCTCTATGAGATCCAAGCTAGTCCATGCCTAGAACCACATCAAACTCAGCTTGGTCCTCTCTACGGATCTCTTCCTACTGCCTATTAGAGTGCTCTTCCCTACTCTCTACACAAGCCGATCCCTCATGGGAAGACTCATGGGCACTGACAGCTCTGCCACGACCACGGCCTCTTCCTCAGCTTCTACCATGGCCTCTAACAGAAGACCTAGTCCCAAACACCATCTTACAATAGAAGAAGGTACTATTACAATCAAAAGACACATGTTTGCAATAGAATAAGTTCAATTCTATGTTTAGGTTTAAGTAAAATCTCCAGTTTTGAAAACTAAGTGTTGAAGTATGAAAAATATTCAAGTAACAGTTCAGGTTCTATTTTAGTTCACCTAGTTCAAGTTGAAGAGATCCACTTAATAGTTCACAGTTCTAGTTGTTCCAAAATACCCAGAGCTCCCAATGTAGAAACTCAGGCTCTGATACCAAATGTAACGCCCCACCAAGGGATCCAAAGAATTAACCTAGAGTTTCACTAAGTTTGGTAACATTTTTTTTTTTTTTAAATAACATGAAATTAAATACCACATATAACTTGTACATAATAATGGAAGCAATAGCAATGTCTATCTAAAAGTAAACATAACATACGTAACCGATTTCATTCTTTAAGAATCCCTTAACATTGAGTTACATCTAAATTAACTAACATACATGAGTCCATCTAGTACAACATCCACATGAAATAATAATGATAAGTCCAATGTTCATACATTACATTTCCAAATGCTCAATCATCCACTGTACATGTCACAGGGTATGAAGGCTTAAAAGAATATACATATGTGAAATAAGGTACATCATCCTATTCTAATCCATGATACATCAAAGACAATCACATGATACACACGATACATCATCATAGAATACATATACATCCATCGTAAGATCAAACATAACTAACCATGTGCACGATTCCTCCCAACAGTTAATAGCATCATTAGACCATCGTGGGCCCTAGCCATCCCTCCGTGCGTAACATCCCAAATCACTGAAGATATCATCGGTATTAACATAGTAGGAATGTCACTCCTAACATATATAACATCATATGTAGAAAGAAATCTAACATGAAAATATAAGCATAAGATAACATCATCTAACATATGCTAATCATCAATGAAAGGATACATATCCACCATCATGAAGGACGCATCAGCTACGATGTCTCAATGAATCTAAAATGATAAGAGTGGAAAATACACTACCATCCGACCATATGGTACCTAAGTGGTCCACTCCCACCGTGCTAAGGAGATAATCTCAAGTCCCAAATAGGCTATCCATAACACATAGCACAAACTTCTATAGTCCAGGAATCCTAAAAGTATACTAACTTAGGTTCCAATCATGAAACTGACATCTACTTCTCAGAGGCACACAATGACATGTAGGAACCTACTATGCAAGCGGGAAAGTGTCATCACATTTATCACGTACAAGTTACCCTGGTAGTTAGCTAAACTCCACGGGTCCATACTGATCTCATGCGGCCACTAGTATCCTCTCATATTGACAAGGCATACTATGGAATGCAAGGTCGCAACCATGCGTTCTCACTACTCCCATCCTAGCCTATACAAGCACTCAAGGCATGGGCGAGAACCAAAACTCTTATCTTTTTAGGTTCATTCCGTTAGTATTAGGTGTGAATGTTATCACTTACTAAGCCAACTTACAATGAGTTACCCTGGCAGCCTCTTAGGGCCCCGGCCCCCATTGCAAGCCACTTCCCGTCACTACATGCAGATATCCTACCCTAATGCTCATGGAATCATAAATCTCAAAATTACAAAAATAATCCATAATAAAATCATCAAATATGCATAAAAGCATCAAATCTCCATGAGCCACCATCCATAGAAAATCATGACCACAACAGCTCTCTATTGGCAACTGAAGCATCACTGATAATCAAAAGTATCCAATGGTTCTCAATAACCAAAATATATCTCAAACACACTGATTGAAGACTCCAAAAATGGTTGAGTCAAACATGTCACAACATGACATCATCAAGAATAAATCCACATTTTAGTCCCATCATGGTGACTAGAAAATAACCAAGGATAACTGATCGATGACCAAAAATAATGGTTAAGTCAAGTGTCTCATAAATAAGAATCTCAACTATAACAATCAGTATTACAACCAATACATAGATCATTCCATCACATAACCATGGTTGGGTTCATAAAGATTGAGATTAAAACATCATCATGAGATCACAATCACATAACTCCCAAGCCTCTGGTAGACGTCCTATAACTGGTCAACACTAGTCAACCCAAAACCCAAAACAATAGTATAAAGAATACACATGTTTTGCTAAGTTACAACTTAAATGCAAAAGTCTCAGTTTACGTTCCAAGTTGGTTAATGAGTGGAGAAACATTTTGTATGTTTTTCCTAGCCCACGCAATTGTTGATAGATAAAAGTTTTTCCCTCTAACTCTTAGAGCTCAATTATCTAAATGTTTTTAAGAATATATGTTATATGTTATTCTGGTATTGAGTTATCATAACTCAATTTATAATATTGAAAAGGGCTAAAATATTTGATAATTTAAATGTTATAACTTTTAAATTTACTTTAATTAGACTAAATTCTAATTAATTAATTTTGATTAATTAAAACCCATATTATTTATTTAAAAACTCTAAATAACTTTGAATATTAAAATTTCATTATTATTACATATATATACATATATATACATACATACATACATACATATATATATATATATACACATATATTTACATATATATAATAAATAACATATAACAATATTTACTAATGCATATAACAATTAATATTTAATTTTAATACAAAATCAAATTTTGTTTAAGCGACTTATAACAAAGCCGAATGTATTTATAAACAAAGGTGAGTTTATACTCCCAGCACCATTTATATACGGCAGTGCCGTGCAACCTGCCTCTGTCGCAAGGCCTACGACAGCAGTCGCAGTACCTCGGACAACAGGCCCGTTGCCGGCGGCTCTAAAGAATGGGTCGGGTGGAACAAAAACCCCCGCCCTTCTTAAAACAAAGGTTTTGAAAACAAAAATTTTGCATACGTATCGCATACGAATATATTTTTCACAAATCGTTTACTATGAACGATTTCAGACTTATAAATATATTATATATTTTTTGAAAAACGTTTCAAATAACAATTTTTCATATATAATTTTTAAAGAAACGTTTGCAGATTCTTTTTAAAAGAACTTATATATATATATATATAGGTATGCAGATATGAAAATATAAACATGTATATTTTACAATGAGCATATACACAATCTATTTAAAGATTCTAATTTTCAAAATTTTCCTATAAACCATTTGGCCTCAAAATTTATCTATTAAATCATTTAATGGTTTTGGCTGTGAATTTAAACCCTAGCCCCGTGTTCTTTTCAAATTTATGCATATAAAATTTTCAAATAAACTAAACTACCCATATGCATTAAAAAAAAAATACGAAATTCCTCAGAAGACATATGGAAGACACGAAGAAGACAGAGAATGCATGATGCGGAAATAGCATAAGTAAAATCAAAAGAATCTACTCGGATTCTGATGCTAAATCACTCTTCCTCAGAAAACCCACAGAGCAAGCTCCTCCCTTCTTCAGAGTTCTCGAGTCCTCCAATGCTCCAATTGCACTCCAAACACTATCACTAAGCTTCTAGGAATGCCTGAATATAAAGAGCTCTCAAGAAACCTTCGGAATGCTTCTTGAAATAGCTGGAAGGTGTCACCAACTAAGCATTGGTCTTTTCCAACCTTTTTTGATGAGTCATAGAGTTGTAGACACCTTGTGCTTAATTGATGCACTAACCCCCGTGTTGTTGACACATGTGAATTCCCATGCAAGCTTATAACTCCAATAATTTCTATTTAAATTTTATAATTTTCATTTTAATTTTTATAACTTTTATTATTATTATTTTATTTATTACTTTATTATTATTTTATAATTATTATTAATTTTAATTTCTAGTTTTCTTTTATTTAATTCCTTTTCCCCAATAATTCACATTTAATTAATTACAATCAAAATATCAAAGATCATGATATTTTATTAATTTTATCAAATAAATAATTTATTAATTAAATCTATTTATTAAGACTTTATTAATGGAAAATTCACCATAGACCTCCAAGATAAAATATGAAAACCCATCATAGAAAAAATCATACAAAATCAATCTAAAGGGTTAAAAAATCACGAAATATGTCATCCAACACATTCAATGGGTATTCAACTTTGATACTTGTCCTAACTCACTAGGACAAATGGTTTTTAGGTTTGGAATTTGGACTTGAGAATTTATCTCCCTTCTCTTATCATTGAGATAGTATAATAAGGTATGCTCATCCTAGCAATTCAGGGAAGTCGATACTCGGTACCTGCAACCTGCAGAAAAACCATGCATGTATATACAATATATAATGCTAAGCTAAACAGATAATGGCAGGAAGTGGTTTATCGTGTAGATCTCGACTAAGCAGGTGACTACGACTCCCTTCCTTAACCACATTAGAAACGTCATACAATAAGAAAACACGCACACCATACACATACAAGTTGTTGGAAATGAGAATGGAGTAACTGAGAGGGGGAGGGGGTGAATCAGTTACCACAAAAACATTTCACAGTCCCTTAGATGTCTAAAAGCTTGATCTTAGTTACAAATTATTGAAACTTGATAATGCAACAAATAATAATAATTATTAAGAACTGATAACCAAAAACAATTCAGCAATCATGAACACTAGAGACACAAGATTTAACGTGGAAACCCAATATGGGAAAAACCAACAATATAACTAGTTACTATTTTTCACTCTTCTGAAGTGAGCCCTGTTAGGAGCCAACCCTGTTAAAGGTTACAAAACACACTGTTAGGTGTGACCCTATTAGAGGATTTAATCACCCTATTAGGAGTGGCCTTGCTAGAGGTCTTTAGAACAATTCAACTGAACTGTCACCTTGTTAGAGGATTTATAGAATGGCTGTTAAACCAACTCTGTTAAGAGATTTTGAGTTCACTGTTACAATGGTTAGAAAGCAACAATGAAGTGATCTTATACAATATGCAACTTATCTTTGTTGATTGCAGATCTCTGTTATTCTTGACTGAATCCTTACTAATCAAATATGACTTTTCAGCTCCTTCAACGCATCTGATCCTTCATTAGACTTTTCTCAACATTCGCCTTTTCATTTCACACTATAATGCACCTTCATTACTTTTCACACTTTTTTTGATTTACAACTTGAGTGACCATATATACCTTTTAGATTATCTTAGTCGGCTCAAATCACTGACCCATAATCAAAAAAATACAATAGTCGGCTAGAAATAATTAAAATTACAAACTAACAAATCCCTTTACTAGCCAACCCTGCTCGGTTAATACTGTTCAAAAAATAATTCCTGTGTTAACCGACTGAGCTCAGTTAATATAGCGAACTCCGTGACAACCCTTCAATTGTCGAGAGAACTCGGTAAGTACTGAGTTTCCATAGATGACCGAGTGAGCTCGGTGAAAACTGTCTTTGCCAAATTCCTTTTGTTGACCGAGTGATCTCGGTTAACATTGTCTGCCTTATTTTCTTCGATAACCGAGTGAGCTCGGTTAACACTTGTCTGCCTTATTTTCTTTGATGACTGAGTAAGCTCGGTTAACACTTGTCTACCTTATTTTATTTAATGACCGAGTAAGCTCAATTAATACTGACTGCTTCATTTTCTTCGATGACCGAGTGAGCTCGGTTGACACTGTAGCTGAGCTCGGTTAGCTGAGACTAATAACTAATAGGACATTTGTGTGACATTAAGGACAACATTATCCAACAATCTCCCTCTTTGGCATTGATGGGAACACAACATGTCGTAACAGAATGAAATTTTGAAATAAGTCCAACAAGATAACATACTTCTCCCTCTTTTAATAGTCTCCCTCTTTTAAGGAACTTCATAGCAAAAATTTTTCAAATTTCACAAATTTCAGAAGGATATGACAGTAGATCTCTCCCTCTTTGACAACACATGCCAAAGATAACAGAAGTAAAGTGAATTGCAATGTACCTTTAGTACTGATTCATATGCAATGATTTCTGATTAAACTACATCAACAGATAGATCTTCAATCTTATATGTGTTGATGCATCACTAAAACTTATTTTAGTGAACTTCAGATAGGGGAATGACCCCTAACTTACCTCTAAGATACAAAAATGCATCCTTAGATAAGGGCTTTGTGAATATATCGGCAATTTGTTCCTTTGTGTGAACATATTCTAATCTGATCTCCTTGTCTTGCACCAATTCTCTGACAAAATGATATTTGATTGCAATATGCTTGGTCTTGGAATGCATCATTGGATTCTTGGATATGTTGATTGCACTAGTATTGTCATAGAACATAACAACTGGGTCTTTGATTTCCATCTTCATTCCTTGTAATAACTACTTAAACCAAACAATGTTGGAATAGTTTATTGCTGCAGCAACATACTCTGCCTCTGCTGTAGATTGGGACGTACAATTTATCTTTTTGCTTGTCCAAGAAACCAATCTCTTTCCAAGAAAGAATGCTCCTCCACTTGTGTTTTTTCTGTCATCAAGATTCCCTGCCCAATTAGCATCAGTAAAAACTTTCAAATCCAAATTACCTCTAAATTTGTACCATAGTCCATAATCTTTAGTTCCTTTCAAATATCTCATTATTCTCTTGATTTCCATTAGGTGAGTTTCTCTTGGTTTTGCTAAAAATCTTGCAACAATACCAACTGCAAGAGCAATATCTGGCCTGGTATGAACTACATATTGCAACTTTCCAATCATAGATCTATAGTCCTCAATCCAGTACACAAAGGAGTTCCAACAGGTTTATAGTCCTCCATACCAAACTTTTTCAATATCTCCTTGATGTATTTTGATTGAGTAATGAAGATGCCATTCTTATTTTGTTGAATTTGAAGACTAACAAAGAATTTTATTTCATCAAACATAGACATTTCAAATTCCTTGTTCATTTGTTCTGAAAATTCTTTGCAAAGATCATCATTCCCTGTGAAAACAGTATCATCTACAAATATTTCTGCCAAGACAATCTTATTATCTGGTCCTTCCTTTATATACAAGCTACTATTATCATTAGTTCTTTGAAAACCAATCTGAATAATATAGTTATGCAATCTTTCATACCATGCTCTAGGGGCTTGTTTCAAACCATACAGTGCCTTGTGTAATTTGTAGACCATGTTCCTTTTATCTGGATCAACAAAACCTTCAGGTTGTTCAATGTAAACCTCTTCATCCAGTATTCCATTGAGGAATGCTAACTTGACATCCATCTGATAAACTTTGAATCCTTTGTGAGCAGCATATGCAAGTAAGGTTCTGACTCCTTCCAATCTTGCAACAGGAGCAAAATTTTCCCCATAATCTATGCCTTCTTCTTGAGAGTATCCTTTGCATACCAATCTAGCTTTGTTTCTGGATACCTTACCATCTTCAGTCAACTTGTTTCTGAATACCCACTTGGTTCCAATTATATTCTTATCTTCAAGCCTGGGTACAAGAGTCCATGTCTTGTTCTTCTCTATCTGTTCTATTTTCTCATTCATTGCCTCAATCCAACTATCATTTTCCAATGCATCTTTAATACTTCTAGGTTCAAAATCAGCAAGTAAACAAGTATTTTTCAACTTACTTCTTGTCAGAGTTCCTTCAGATTTGTCTCCAATGATCTGATCTGGTGTATGATGTCTTCTGATATATTTAGCTAATATAGGTTTTTTACCTCTTGAATGAGTTTCATTGATATCTTCTTGTGCTTCAATTTCATGTTTAGGTTGTTTTGGCTTGGTTGCTTCAGACTCGGTAGATACTTGCTCGGTAGTGTCTGAATGTTGCTGTGGCTCAGTTTGAACTATTTGCAACTTGGTTATTGAAGACTCAGGAGTTGAGGATTCTTGAGTGAATGGTATACTTGGTATAGTATCTAGTTCAATGTAAACAAATCTCTTGTAGTCTTCAGGTATCTTTTTGCTTTCTTCTTCTGATTTGTCTGCAAACTCATCAACTTTCACATGTGCACTTTCTATGACTTTGTGAGTGGATAGATTTAAACATCTATATGCTTTGCTTTTGCAAGAATATCCCAAAAATATTCCTTCATCACCTTTTACATCAAATTTTCCTTTTCTAGATTCTTCCAAAATATAACATTTGCTTCCAAATACTTTCAGATAACTTACATTGAGTTTGTATCCATACCATAATTCAAAGGGAGTCTTGAATGAGTCCTTCTTCAACTGTACTCGATTTAAGGTATGAACTGCAGTGCCGATGGCTTCCTTCCAGTATTTGATAGCAATGTTTTTTTCTATCATCACAGTTCTTGCACAATCCATAATGGATTTGTTTCTTCGTTCAGCTATTCCATTTTGTTCTGGAGTTCCTGGTGTTGAAACCTGTCTTTTAATACCTCTTTCAATGCAGAAGTTATTGAATTCATGTGAAGTGAATTCACCACCTCTGTCTGACCTTAAACATTTTAGCCTTTTCCCTATTTCTTTTTCTACTCTTGCCAAATACCATTTGAATTTCTCAAATGCTTTTGATTTATTCCTTAGATACATGATAGTCATCATTCTTGAATAGTCATCAACAAAAAGAATGAAAAAATTTTCTCCAGTATAGCTTTCTATTCCAATGGGTCCACATAAATCAGTATGCACAATTTCTAATATATCTTCAGACTGATAGTCTTTACCTTTAAAACTAGTCTTTCCCATTTTACTAATTTGACAATTCTTGCATTGACCAACCTCAAGTTTCTTAATGTTAAGAATGCCTCTTACTTTCTTGAATTTGCTTATTTTTACCAAATTATCAAAATTGACATGACACAACCTTTTATGCCATAACCAACTCTCTTCAATTTGAGCAATAAAACATGAGCATTTACCAAATTCTAGATAGAACAAGTTACCTTTAGTTTGGGTGCCAGATCCTATCAATTTTCCTTGCTCATTCAACAATCTTGCCTTTCCATGCATGAATTCCACCTTGAATCTAGTATTTAGTAACTATGCAAAACTTAGCAAATTATGTTTGAGACCTTCAACCCAATAGGCATTATTACATATAAGTTCTTTGGATAGACATATTCTTCCTCTTCCTTTTATGAAATGAGGTTCATTATTACCAAACCTTACACTGCCACCATCATAGTCTTCAAACTGGTCAAACTTAGTTTTATCACCAGTCATATGACGTGAGCAACCGCTGTCTATAATCCATTTATCATTCTTACTTACATGAGAGATAAGAGCCATTTTATCTTCGTCATCACTGTCAAAGTCATCTTTAACAGTAATATAAACTATTTCATCCTCACTATTATCAGAATCCTTAGAATTTTTAGCCATGAAACATGATTTCTTACCTTTGTTCTTGGATGATTTAAAGTCTTTCTTTCCATTCCATTTGTGATCTTTATTTTCATCATTTTTTTGCTTATTTGGGCACCTTGCTGCAATATGACCAATTTCATCACAAGAAAAATAGATTAGAGGAACTTTACCTTTGTATTTTCCTCTGCCTCTAGAATATTTCCTTGCTAGTAGAGCTTCAATCACTTCGAGATCACTGTCTGAACTTTGGCTTGATTCATTTTCACTTTCTGACTGTGATTCTATCTTCTTTTTGTTTTTCTCTTTGAGTGAGAGCTTGGCTTGAAATGCTGATTCAATATTTTTGGAGGCTGGAACATAGTTGTCAAAGTTATCTAGTTCAAATGCAGTTAGTCTTTCGACTATGGCCTCAAGATTTATCTTATGATTTGCTTCACACCTTCTTTCCTAAATATTAGAGACTCTGATTGCATAAATGGGAAGCAAGGTTCTGAGAACTTTTCTTATAACTATTTCTCCTTTGATGTCACCTCCAGCTACCCTGATTGCACTTACACATGCTTTAACTCTTTCAACATACTTTGCAATGTTTTCATCCTCTCTCATCCTCATTTGATCAAATTGTCCTCTTAGACTTTTTTCTTTTGCTCTTCTCATATTATCATCTCCTCCATAGATCTCTTTTAGCTTGTTCCACATGGCAAAGGCAATTTTGCAGTCCTTAATGTCATCAAATTTTTCATAGCTGAGAGCAGATGCTATGTCTATCATCATATTGTTGTGAGTCTTCTTTTTAGCAATATCATTAACTGACAATGTGCCAGAAGGTTCTTCATATTCTTCTTCAAGGTATTTTAGTCCAGTATCACCAACAGTAGCCAGATGAAGTTTCATCAATTCTTGCCATGCTGAGAAGTTATCTTTGTTAAGTTTTGAAATTTCTCTTTTGTAAGACATCTTGATCTTTGGCTTAGAACCTTGAAATCTTTTCCTGCAAGCACCAAAAGCTCTGATACCAATTGTTGGAAATGAGAATGGAGTAACTAAGAGGGGGAGGGGGTGAATCAGTTACCACAAAAACATTTCACAGTCCTTTAGATGTCTAAAAGATTGATCTTAGTTACAAATTACTGAAACTTGATAATGCAGCAAATAATAATTATTATTAAGAACTGATAACCAAAAACAATTCAGCAATCATGAACACTAGAGACACCAGATTTAATGTGAAAACCCAATATGGAAAAAACCACCAATGTAACTAGTTACTGTTTTTCACTCTTCTGAAGTGAGCCTTGTTAGGAGCCAACCCTGTTAAAGGTTACAAAACACACTGTTAGGTGTGACCCTGTTAGAGAATTTAATCACCATGTTAGGAGTGGCCTTGCTAGAGGTCTTTAGAACAATTCAACTGAACTGTCACCTTGTTAGAGGATTTATAGAATGGCTATTAAACCAACTCTGTGAAGAGATTTTGAGTTCACTGTTACAATGGTTAGAAAGCAACAATGAAGTGATCTGATACAATATGCAACTTATCTTTGCTGATTATAGATCTCTTTTATTCTTAACCAAATCCTTACTGATCAAATACAACTTTTCAGCTCCTTCAACACATCTAATCCTTCATCAGACTTTTCTCAACATTTGCCTTTTCATTTCACACTATAATGCACCTTCATAACTTTTCACACTTTTTTTGATTTACAACTTGAGTGACCATATATACCTTTCAGATTATCTTAGTCGGCTCAAATCACTGACCAATAATCAAACAAATACAATAGTCGGCTATAAATAATTAAAATTACAAACTAACAAATCCCTTTACTGGCTGACCCTGCTCAGTTAATATTGTTTAGAAAATAATTCCTGTGTTAACCGACTGAGCTCAGTTAATACAGTGAACTCCGTGACAATCCTTCAATCGTCGGGAGAACTCGATAAGTACTGAGTTTCCATAGATGACCGAGTGAGCTCGGTGAAAACTGTCTTTGCCAAATTCCTTTTGTTGACCGAGTGATCTCGGTTAACACTATCTACCTTATTTTCTTCGATAACGGAGTGAGCTCGGTTAACACTTGTCTGCCTTATTTTCTTTGATGACCGAGTAAGCTCGGTTAACACTTGTCTGCCTTATTTTCTTTGATGATCAAGTAAGCTCGATTAATACTGACTGCTTCATTTTCTTCGATGATCGAGTGAGCTCAATTGACACTATCTACCTCATTTTCTTCGATGACTGAGTGAGCTCGGTTGACACTGTAGCTGAGCTCGGTTATCTGAGACTAATAACTGATATGACATTTGTGTGACATTAAGGACAACATTATCCAACAGCAAGTATGGGGTAAGTATCATTAATAAAACACATGAGATAATAAACCATCTAACTAATCTTCATTAATAACTGAAAACAATATAATGATCATCATTTATGCATAAAATATAAAGTCTAAATGATCACAATATATAACCACTGAATCCATAACATAATGTCTGATAGACTCAAAACAATACCACTAATCCATCAACATAATACTAGTCCATCAAAGTCTGATAATAATAGCAACAATGAGTCTAGAAAAGATGTGAACGAGGGTAGGCACTACACTTGACACATATTATGTTACTCAGCATCAACTACATTTTATTAATGCTCAATACCTACTATGGATTCACTCGCCATCCACTAAGTTTTTTTTCTGATGCACGGCACCTGTTGCTTTTCTGGACAATTGAACACACTTGACTTTTTCTTTATTAGTTGGCACACACTAGATTTTGCATTTGCTCAGTTCTAACTAAAAATCTGCTTGTCTCTAACTAGCTTGCTCAACACTCACTAATGAACTTAGTTAAGCTTTGCAGTCACCCTTATTACAACTTATTCTTTCACTATTTCTAAGTGTGGCCAACCTTTGTATCTTCAAGTATATTATAAATACATCATTTTAGTAATGTCTTAATTGATCCTTGTGCTTCATTACAAAACCATAACTCAACCTTTCCTTTAGGTGCTTTTGTTACATCTTGTTGATTAAATCCTCTTCATCAATCAATTAAGTGATAGTACTTGGATCTTATAAGAAATTTTCATTCCAAAAACATCATTTTACTAATGTCTTAATTGATCCTTGTGCTTCATTACAAAACCATAACTCAACCTTTCCTTTAGGTGCTTTTGTTATATATTGTTGATCAAATCCTCTTCATCAATCAATTAAGTGATAGTAATTGAATCTTATAAGAAATTGTCATTCCAAAAAATATCAAATGGCAAAATAATGATTGAAAACATTCTTTATCAACCATCTTCCTTCTTCTCAACAATGTCCCTCTTTGATAGTGATCTTTTCAATCAGATTTCCAACAAAAATATGTTTCCACAATAACATTCATGACGCCCTGTGCATAGATTTTGGTGGACCAAGGTTAATATGTAAGGCTTGAGCATAATTATTCATTTAAAATTCTAAATTTGTAAGCTATTTCACATCAAGATACAATCTCTCTTCAAATTTTAAGTACTTTTTAATAGATCAACAATGCAGTATTTACCTATTATCATGATCCCTACAGACAACAAAAAAATACAAAGACTCAAAATTGGCTGGTAAATTGTGAGTAAATAGACAAAAAAAATGCCCAAAGGCTTTTCTTGTCTTTCTTTGCTTCAAATCTTTCAATTCCTTGAAAAAATTACCATGTATAGTTGAATGGATCAAAATCC
The DNA here is from genome assembly GCA_028749045.1 of Cupressus sempervirens. Classification (NCBI taxonomy): domain Eukaryota; kingdom Viridiplantae; phylum Streptophyta; class Pinopsida; order Cupressales; family Cupressaceae; genus Cupressus; species Cupressus sempervirens. The sequence continues at coordinate 645,524,159 of CM053791.1, forward strand.
ATGGGTCAAAGGAAAGAATGATCTTAAACCACAATTAATAATAAATAATAGTAAATATTTAATAATAAATAATATTATGGTTTCAAAATCTATGCTTGAACTTGGAATGAAGGCCTCAGTGTGAAAATAGTTTATTCACCCTATAGTGATGGCTTACCCAACAATATGTTTTGCATTATTGCTTGTCGGATATAGGTAACACCAGTCCAATTATAGAAGTGAATATTAAACAAGAAATTGTAAAATTAGGTGTTACAAGAAATTTCTTACTATTATAATTATTCAACTATTTTTTGTAATTGTGATGACATGTTCTAATAGATAGCCATCACTCCCAGAGTACAACTGTACCAAAACCATCATACTTACGATGGCTAGTTCTAACAGTTCAACGTTGCTTCCAAAACACAACTGTCACATGGAAGCCCTAATTACAATGATAGACTGGAAGATTAAGACATCATCATTGTGATAATCTACTATCACAATTACAACAACATTAACATTAACACTTGCCTTTTCCTTCTTCCAAATTATGCCACTTTTATCTATTACAATTATGGCAGAACCCATTTTCATCATAATTTGTGATATCAAAAGTCTAACACCCATCCAATGGGAGCTAATTCATGATTCTGTCACTTAGGAAATGGCCTCTATCATAATTTGGGCTCAAATGTAGTAGTGCTCTATCACTACCTCGTTAAGCCTTTAACCCTTTTTTGGTGTGATAGTGTGATTCAGTCAAATGTTAAATGTTCTCTTGGTCACCAAAGTTAATTCCAAATGCTTGATCCAAATAGAAAAGGTGTGATGCAATTAAGTAAAGATATATCATAGCTTCACACTTTTAAGTATGAAGTTATAATTTTAAACAATAACCATGCAAAAAAGGTATTCACGCTCAACTGTTACCCTATTAAAAGTACAAGGATCTGACACATGGAAGCATTTGAAGATAGTGTATTATAATCCAACATAAATGTTAATGGTGGAATGGTGAAACTAAGGTTAAGGAATACATTCAGGGTTTTGCAACTTAAAGCTTAAATAGCTAGCATGATAGAGCAACTCGACAATTAACTTCAATCACATGGTTGCATGGTTAAAAGATGAAGTTAGATGGATACCTATGAACTGGTGAAGGGGTTAGTATGTTGTATGAAATTCTTGATTGTGAGGTCCCCTGATTAAGTGTTAAGAACATAGTGAGGCCGCGAAGTTGTAATCACTTAGATTCAAGGCTTAACACAACGTCACACACTTAAAGTTACAGTTTAATAAAAATGTTATGATGAGGTGAAATAGTCAATATTGTTGTGGTAGATCACTCAATCACAAGGTCAAAAGGATAATGAAAGATACAAGTCACAACCTATCGATAAGCTTTGATCACACAATTGCATGGAAAAAGAAAGTAGATAAGGTGTATGAGTATGATGCTTGGTCACTCATTTGTAACATTAAAATGATAATGAAGGATATAAGCTACAAATAGATGAAAGGGTTAAGAAATAATGAAATTTGTTTCATCATGTGGTTGTGCAATTATGATTTTAAGGTGAAATAGAAGGTGCAAAGCAGTGACTTCTCAGATTTAACTAGTTTCACAAGGTCACGAGCTTAAAATCCTATGCCAAAATCAAGCAACGATGGCATGACTAAAAGTATTCACAACTTTTCAAGTCATAAGATATAGTTACATCAAGTCAATGTGATCATGTGATGTGTTCAAGATATATAAATTTTTATGTGACTTCTCATATGCATACTTAATATGAGCATAAAGTAAAATGGAAGGTGTGGAGCAGTGATGAGGAGTTTAAGAAGGTATTGCTCTTTCACAAGGTTTAAAGGTCAAGCATGAAGATAGATAGTAATGTTGTGATCAAAGGTTTCACACAGTCACAAACAAAAATAGGGCTTAAAAAATAATTCTCATGAAGCCATGAATAACTCATAGTTGTCTAGTGTTTACATGGTCATAAGATGAGAATTAAATAATAAAATTACTTTTGTAACCTCATAATTTCCAAAAAGAGAAGTATTGTCTAAAAAAGTGTATAAAGGGATTTGAATGCTCGCAATATGAGCATCATAAACCCAAATTATGATGGCTTTCTAACTTTTGAAAAAAAAATCATGTATGTTGACTTAAAGGTGCCATCAATGCAATTTATTATGCTCAACTTCTATTAAAGGGTCATTTAATAGAATTTTAATTACAATAGTCACAAAGTTTTAGAGCCAAAAAGAGAATTAAGCGCAAAGTTGTTCAAGAGAATTGAGTTGTAGAAAAGTGTTTAAAGAAATTGAAATCAGAAAAATATGGTGTAGGAAGAGGGCAAGTTGATAGCATAGGTCAATGTAGAAGAATTTGCTCAAGGTACTAAGCAAGCTAACACAAAGCTAGCCAGTTTATATGTTGAAGAATGGGTTTACTTTCTATCAAGATCATCTAATGCTCAAATAGTATATTCTTATATCTTCAAAAAATACATAATTTTTTTTGCAGAGATGTGACAGTGCCAGAAACTAATGGAAATGAGCTATTCTTGTGTTTATTCAACAACAGATTTTGTGTGCCACCAATCTTCACTACCTAGAATAGAAACATGGAAAATATGATTATGCTAGAGGTGATTGTTGACATAGATTTGGTAAAGGCCCTGATAAAATTCTACAACTCATGGATTTCATAAGAAGGCTATGAATCTACCATGAAAACTAGAGATGGAGATGTTCATAGAAGTCTTCCACCTCAGAGGACCTATGAAAAAGATCATTGAGAAAGATATGATGGATGAAATTTTCAAGACTCATAAGAGTTTCTTTACTAGAAAGGTTAAATGAAGACATATCCCTAAGTCCAAAAAGGAAAAGGGTGAGCTTACTAAGAAGGTAGGAGATTTTATGCCCTTAGATTATTTAGTAGATACTCTTAGTATATAGTTTTTGGAGTAGATAAGGTAATTAGATTAGATGGCATGATGAATGCTCCTAGAAATTTATACATCATGGCCCTAGACATACAAGACTTGCACCATAATGTAGGGCATGATTTTGTGACACATATGATAAATGTGATGCACAATGAGATTACAACAACACAAAGGGGAAATGGGGAACGTCAAATTCCATCATTATTCATTATTGATGCATATCATCCCTTACAAGAACATAGGGCACATCAATCCTAATTTAATTGAAGGGACAAAGGAGAATGGAGAAAACTTACCAATACAACTATGGACCAGATTATTGCAAAGGTGCTATCCTTATTCTAATGCATAAGCTTTTCATAATTATTTTGTCTTTCCAATTTCAAATATGTTAGCTGATATAACTAAGAGGGTTCCTAGGGGTGTTAGGATGCTAATTAGACCTTCTATATGCCCTAATGATGATAGGAGGTTAGCCCACGATTGGGCAAGTCTTCTCCTTTTTGAAATTTTTTCTATAATAAGGATTTATGGATGCCTCCAACCCTCTCATGTTTTTCCTAGGTATATTCCATAGAGAATGGGGATTGTGGAATTCTTTTGTCAATTGATAATGATGAATCAAGAGTATTTGGGACCTACAATCAAGAAGGGATCCTTTATTTGTAGGAATGTCAAAGTAGGGGATTTTTTTATTGGAAATGATGCTACTAAGGAGGTAGATGAATTTGTGAGGGAATTTTTATTGCCTAAAACCCCTACTAGGACCTATGATCCTAATGATCTTGTCAAACATGCCCTAAAATAGATGAGAAAATTTAACCTACCTAGTAGCAAGTCCTGTTGGGAATAGGATGTGATCATAAATTTCCTAGAGATAGAGGTATGCATAGATAAAACATTAAAATGGAAAGAATTCATGAGATTAGAAAAGGACATGGAAGAATAGATCCCTCCTTCAAAGGATTCTATTATGAGGAGAGGTATCTTGACAGATTTAATAAATGCATCAACAATTTTGAAAGCATAGTGTTTCAGGTGCCTCCTAAAATAAGAGATAGAGCAACACCTAAATCTTTGAATCATGATGACATCGTTAAAATTGATGATGAAGAGGATCAACCAAAGAGTTCAACTTCGACCCAAGGTGGTAAGAAGAAACAAAATTTGATAGAAATCCTAGATAGGAGAATGGAAAAAGAACTGTAGATTATGCCTAGGAGAACCAAGTATTTTGATGATACTAGGAATAATTCCCTAATAAGGCATGCTAGTCAAAATGAAAAAATCTCAAATGAACTTGAGCTTGAGGCAAGGATGATAGATGAAAGAATCATCCAAGCTCAAGAATTTATGAAGGATGATGACTTCATAAATTCTAAAGAGTTCAAACCCTTTTTGCTTAAAATTAAACAAAATGAACTCACTTTTCAATTGTAGTGAGGAGACTCACAAGAGAAAGTTGTTAAACTGGTGCAAAAGTTGCACAAGTATGATCCAAATAGTGAGACTCTCATTATAGATGAAGTGAGAGAGATAGTAAAAGGGGTAGAATGTTGCTCTTCCTAGATGGGAGTTTAACTCATCTTTTATGTTGGATCAAATAAGAAAGCAAAGAAAATCTATCTCATTTGAGGAGACTAATATTGTAGAAAAAGTACAGGGTCTGGATTTATTATTGATACAAGGACAATGGCACTATGGAGCATGACCCTTAAATCTAAAAAGACAACAATGATGGAAGTTAGATACTCATCCCAAGGTAATGTGATATTTTGGAATGTCACTACAATATCAAGTGACCAAATTCATAGTATGATGAACATTGTTTCACTCATCGGGATGAGAAAAATGGATATGATGGAAGAACAATTGTTTCAAACATACAATATATCCATTAAAACAAGGAAAAAGTAAAAGGAAGAAATGAAGAAGACTTATGTATTGGAGAAGAAGGTGGCTGCCCTCAAAAATGAGGTGAGAAATCTAAAGAATGCAACAAGGCCTAGCATAGAGATAAAGGACAAGGACTACAATTAATAAATAATAAAATGAAGACTATTGCCAATGGGACACCTAGCTTTATATATATAATTGTTGATGATGACAATAAGTTGAGGGATCCAAAAAGTGTCAATAAATTTGTTTGACAATATTTTGAAGCATGAGAGGTTTATTCCCTATAGAAATGGTGAAACTAACATAATAAAAGTTTTTGATATTGTTGACAATTTGTACAAGCTAGAGGCAGACATCAATAAAATAGTTGTAGATTTTAGAGCCTTGATAGATGCAAAAGGGAATAAGTTTCAAAACAAGCTAAATATAGTTAGAGAATCCACCTGGCCATATGAGGAATTAATATTACCATTTAGGAGGTTATAGCTGACATAAAGTAAATTCTATATGGAGATAGTGACTGAGCATGCAAGGAAAAGTAAAAGTAGCATTAAGAGGGAGGAAAACTATCTGAAAGAGATACCTTGTCTTTATGGTTCACCTGCTATGGGTATTTGGACCCTTGTGTCAAATCTAAAGTCATACACAAGCTTGTTGCATTCCTTATTCTATAAAAGGATTTCCAAGATGTGGAGTGAGGGTAGGAGAATTTTGAGTTTGAATAGAGTTTGTTCTTTTTCCAAGCTGGTCCATGTATATTGTATAAGTTGTTCCAAAAGATAGAATGAGAAAAGTTAATAGTTGGTGGTCTAATTAAGTTTTTCTTCTTATATGAGTTGACATCTAATTGTATTTTTCATAGAAATCAATACAAATATGTCAAAAGTTGGTTGTTCATTCTAGATCTTATCTCTTCTTTTGTTTCCATTCAATTCTCTGAGATTTAATAAGAAAAGTTCATTAAATTTCAGTTCTAATTTATTCTCAATTATATTTCAATTTACTTTTTCTAATAATCTAATGGGTTATTAAATGCTTAATGCAAATTGGAAGAATTCTATGGTTTTCATTGAAGATTTTGATAAGAATGAGATCTAGAAATGAATATTGATAATCTTCTCACAAAGTGTTAAGATAGATCTAGAGGTAGATTTAAAATTCTTGTGAGTTAATGGCCCAATAGATAAGGCATTGGTCATTCATTAAAGTTGACCTAGTTTGGAATACCTATATCGTATAACTCTCATAAATTAATCATCTTACTATTTTATTTTTGAATATTGAAATGCCGACCTGTACTTGGTTCCTTGAGTTTATGGTTTGGTAAAATAGTCATTTATTATATCTTCTACAGTCTTAGAATTAGATGAATTAAGGATAAATTATTTTCTATAAGGGAATTCATGTTGATATTTGAGTTTTAAAGAATTAAAGAGTAATTTCCTAAGTACACCTGCTTGAATTTCGCAAAGTTCAAAGTGGAGAAGACATCACAGAGTCTAGTTAGTTGGTCCTCTTATTGTGTGCCTCACAATACCCATTATGGTCTCTAGGTAACTCCTAGTTATTATGATAATTTAAGAGGTTGTTAAAATTGTGTCAAATCAGAAGCCAACAAAATGGTGATTCTACTGGGTATTGCTCATATTGGTCTATTTTAATAGACAAACCTTGAGAATATAAAAAGTTCCAATACAATAGGAAGTACATGACGTGGGTTCTTTCCAAATAGTGCCTTATCTGTGTGATAGAGATTTCATTTCCTAAAGTGCATCGTGACATAATTTTTTGTGTGTTTGGAACCTTGTGTTAGATCTATAGTCAAATATTCTATTCACATGTTGTTTTCCTATCTTCTAGCCATATTAAAAGTTTTCTTTCCCCTTAGTGGATGATGACTCTGTCAAAGTTTTAGGTCCTAATGCTATATTTTAAAGTTTTGTTGAAATGGTAGATAGAAGGAAAAATATAAGAACATATACGAAGGAGAATTGAGAGGTCCCTCTATACACAGAACTGCCTCGGGGTGGTAGGAAGAACCAGCCCAAGAAGAAAGGTGATCCAAACCACACTGAGATAATGCCTCAACCCATTCCTAGTATCATCATCTGATAGATAAATAATCCTCATCCTTGAATTTTGAGTTTGAAACACTAGGCTCCTAGGTGAAATTTTTACAACCCCATTACTAGAAGAAAGAATATACCAGGAAAAAAATATCTCTTCTATAGGATATACCACTTTTAGACCCAATATGTTTAAAGAACTAAACCAATATGGGGGTATAATAACACCTTGAATATTAGGCCAAACCTTGGGCAGGTTCCATATATTAAAAGAAATCTCATAGATCTAGAGGATCCTGTAGATTCAAAAACTACTGCTGTAGATCATGATGAATTATTATATGAGATTAAAAAATTAAGGAAGAATATTGGTGAGGAAGACATCAAATGTATACGTTTGGAAAAATATAAAGAAGTAATCACTATGAATTCTCTCATAGAGAGAGAATCCTTTCTCAGAAGGATGGAAGGTCTGAAAGAGCATAATAGAAATCTTCTAGCATTCAAATATATTTGGAGATGCAAGACAGATAAGGTCAAAAATCCAAGTTCAAGAACACCTCATAAGAGAGAAGTAAGGACTTATCATTTCCCAAATCCAACCCATTAAACCTATTGAGGAAAATTTAATAGATCTCACCATTAAAAATGTTGATAAATGTAGGAAACAGTTTGTAGGTGTACAAATCAATGAGCTTCAAGTTTCCCCAAATAACCTTGTTATGTAAAAAATTGACTTATAGTTGGAAAGAGAAAAGAAGGAGAGAGAAGATCTTGCAAAAGAGTTGGGGAAAGTTGAAAATAAGGTTAAGGCTATAGAGACAAGGAGGAAAATTCATTTCCTCAAATCCATTTCTGGCCTAACAAATTGGCAAAACCAGATTTCATAGCCTATACATCCTATCTCAACTTGTGGTCCTATGATAAATAGCCAAGGTTTTTCCCAATCTATACCAACTTCATCCTCTAATACTATTGCTCAATTAACTATAACCCAACAAGTCAAAACTCCTATACAGACCCAAGGGGTTAAACCTAGCACTTCAAATGTATTAGGTTTTTAGAAGAGGCCCATTATATGGAAAGATACAAACAAATGTCCTTTTTTGGGTATCCCTTGCTTTCCTCATCCTATCTCCAATGAATTAAGAGATAAAGTCATAAAGTTCTGAGGAAATAATGTCATAACTAGTGAAGAATGTTTCAATAAATTCACTGATATGCTTAATCATTATGAAGTGGAGCATGAGGATGTTGTCATGAAGTTGTTTGTGCATTCAATCACTGAAGATGCAAGAGACTAGTTCAGAAGATTGTTTGATGATAGTATTGGTTTGCAGGATGATCTAGAAAAGATTTTAAGGAGCAGTACGGGGACAATTCTAATGCAAGCTTCATGTTGAATGAGTTCAATAATATTAAGAAAAATCAAAATGAATCCACATTTGAATATAATGTGAGATTCCAGAAAGGAATGTATAAGTTATTCCAAGTTTTGAGGCTAGGTGAGAATGTGTGTCTCACTACCTATTTCAATGCCTTTGATAGAAAAATGGCTTATATTATGAGAGATAAAGATCCCATGACATTAAGAGATGCTTTCAAGATATCTATCAACATTGAAAATAATAGAAAATCCTCTGGTAAACTAGGAAGAAGAGATGATCCTATTTTTTTAATCCTAGGGGAAATAGGAAAGAAGGTGATAAGCCTATTACAACCAAAAATCCTGAGGATGAAAAAATGGATTAGGTTTTGAATCTTCTTAAGAATCTAAATCCTCTAGTAAAGCATGCAAGTAAGCCTAATACTAGTTAAAAGCCATAGTTCAATAATAACTACAATAGGTAGACCAAATTGTAGAACTATACTTATAATACGCAATGGAAGAATGGTAAACCCATTACTAATCCTACACAAGGCACAAATGACAATAATACACTAGATCCATTGCAGAGAAATTGTGTAAATATGATGGAAGAAATGCCTTGGTGCATAGTGTGTCAATCTCCCCATTCTCCTAATTATCGTATAGTTTCTCAATAAATTTATACACATCAACAAACACAACCTGAATAGGGAGAGGGAGAAAAGAGCCATCATGATGTTTCTTTCAACATGAATAATTCATGTGATAATTATGAAGGATCTTATCAAGAAGAATCTAAAATGGATGTAAGCAATCAAAGAAACATGTATCAATTACACCATCAGATGATGAAGATCAAGATGATGATAAGATGTGCAATATGATTTTAGGTGTTGAACACATGAATTTGAGAAAGCCTTCCAAAGAGGAAATTCATTGAATAAATGCTAAGATGGTTGCTCAAGTTAATAGCACTTATAATTTAAGAAATAGAATAGTTAATGATATTGTTGGGAATCCATAAGGTATTTTCATTAAAGACATAGCTCACAAGGTGAGTAATGACAATAATATAGAGAATCAAACCATTCTCAAGATTAAGGATAGTAAAGCCAAGAAGAAGATGAAAACTCAAGGTGTAAAAGCAGTCAAGATGAACACAAAAGAAAATAAGTTAAATCTTGATGCTATCAAACAAGTTGAGGAGCCTGTTGTTCAAGTACAAGAAACTAAAGGTAAAATATGAAAACATGTAGTTTATGACCTTGTTGACATGATTTCTATTCTATCACAAAAAATTGTCAAAGTTCCCTTATCTGAAACATCTAGGATAGAGGAACATAAAACCAAAGACCTTTCTTGGTTAGGGGGAATTTGGAATAGTAATGTTATCAAAGGAGACTCATCATTAGTGTAGGAGGTACCACTTGTAGTAAAGGAATACAAAGGAGTCATATCAAAAATACCTCAAATATATTTGGATAGTTCATCTGCAACATACATAGAAAATATTGATCCCTTTTTCTTTAGCTTAATTATAAATGGAAAGAACTTGAAGAATTACATGATTAATTTAGGAGCTTCTAATACTGTAATGCCTTTTAGGATCATTGAAGCCCTTGGTCTAAAGGTAGATACAAAATACGATAGATGTAGAGCTATTAATGCTAGAGAAGTCATTTTCATAGGTAGAATTAATGCACTTCCCTATAGGTTAGGTGTTTATCTTGATTTTGACTTGATCATGAGTGTCCTAGTAGTTGATATTCCTCCTCATTATGGAATTCTAGTCTCAAGAAAGTGGAGTGTTACAATGGGAGGTAGCCTACAACGTGACTTGTCTTTTGCCACATTTCACATTGAGGATAGAGCTATCAAGGTTGATTGAGAACCAAGGGTCACTTACATGATTGAAGACAATATTGACATTGATTGTACTTGTTCTCTAGATACATAAGTAAATGCCTTCAGGGCTAAAATCACTATTCAAGAAATAGAAAGGACAACCCCATTGATTTCAAAAGAAGAAACAAGATGCATGGATTCACAAAAATTTTGGACAATGTATTTTGATGGGGCTAGTTCCAAAGAAGGGTAAGGGGCTGGAGTAGTTTCTATCTCTCCAGAGAAGAACACATTTAAATATTCATTTACCCTAAATTTTACTTGTACAAATAACATATAAAAATATGAAGCACTTTCACTCAGATTAAAAGTAGTTGCAAGTCATGATATAAAAAGATGCATTATTGGTGATTCTAAGTTAATAGTATCTCAGATTAAAAATACATATGCATCCAAGAATAAGATATTGAAATAATATGTAAATGTTGTATGAGATGAGATAGAAGCATTTGATGCTTTTGGAATCACTTCCAGATGGATAGGAGAACTAATAAAATGGCTGACATGTTGGCTAATATAGCCATTAAACCTAGCAATATATCTTTTGTTGGGGTCTCCAAGATTGAAGCATAGAATAGACCCTCAATCCCTGATAGTATAGAGAATTGGTAGGTATTTAAAGATGACAAAGATATCATGAATTTTCTTCTCAATGAAGATAGATACCATGGTTGGGAGTTATACTGCAGTACACTACTTGAAAGCATAGATGGAAAGGATTCTATATTTGGCCAAGAGATCTTGCAACTGAAAATAAAAAAAGTGCCTAAAGGGCTAGTAGTGTTGGAAAGTGTATTTAACAATCAAGACAGGGTCCACCTAGAGGTCAAAGACAAAAAACCAGAGGAGCTTGAAGAAGTGAATCTTGGAAACAATGAGTCTCCCAAAAAGGTGTATATAGGTAAAACTCTATCCCCTACTATAAGAAAGTATTTGATTGATTTATTAAAAAAGTTTAGACATGTATTTGCATGGTCATATGATGATCTCAAGGCTTATAGGGAAGACTTGTTCCAACATTTTATCCCATTAAAGGATAATGTTAAGCCTTTTAGACAAAAACAAAGACCTGTCAATCCCACACTAACTCCCAAAATGCAATAAGAGTTGATGAAGCTTAGGGATGGGAGAATTATTAAGCCTATAAGACATTCTTAATGAGTATCAAACTTAGTGCTAGTTAGGAAGAATAATGGTGATATAAGGTTTTGTAGACTTTATAAATCTAAATATTATTTCCTTGATAGATAATTATGGTCTGCCAAATGTGGAAGCTATGCTACAATAGGTCGCTAGTTTTGAATTGATGTCTATGATGGATGGTTTTTCTAGGTACAACCAAGTGTTGGTTTATGAGAAGGAATAGTTCAAAACCTTTACTACCCCATGGGGAATATATGTATATGGTATAATTCCCTTTGGCTTAATCAATGCAAGGGCTACTTTCCAAAAAGCCATGGATGTTGCATTCGCAAAGTATATAGATAAATTCATGGTTGTTTACCAAGATGATAAAATAGCTTATTCCAAGAAAGAAGAAGATCATTGTGGATATTTAGAAAAGATCTTCTTGAAAGCTTTGGAATATGGAGTTTCCTTGAATCCAAATTTTTTTACATTTGGAGTTACAAAAGGTAAATTACTAGGCCATATAGTATCCAAGGATGGAGTTAAGATTAATCCAGAGAGAGTGGAAGTAATAGCTAAAGTTCCCAAACCAAAAAATGTCAAATGCATTCAATCATTCTTTGGAAAAGTCAATTTCTTAAGGAGGTTTGTGACAAATTTTTCTTAGACTAGTAGACCCATCTCTAAGATGCATAAGAAAGGGGCTGTGATCAACTAGGAAGGTGAACCATTAGTGGCCTTTCAAGAAATTAAAGGTGCAATAAAGAATGCCCAAGTGCTTAGGACACATGACTATTCAAAACCAATTCATATATTTTCTTTTGCCTCCTTCCACACCATTGAAATAGTTTTACTCTAGAAAAATGAATAGGGTTTGAACAACCCATTTCCTTTTTCAGCAAGTCAATCTAGCCTGTAGAACTTAAGTATGTAATCAATGAGAAGAAAACATATGCTCTTGTGAATGTTGTTAAATATTTTAGGTGTTATTTGATAGGAGCTACTATCATAGCATTTGTTCCTAGTGCTACTATAAAGGATATCATTTTCCAACAACAAGTGTCGGGTAGGAGGTGCAAGTGGATTAACAGAATCCAAGAATTCAACATTGAAATCCAAATAACAAAACTAGTGAGAGGCTAGGGATTGGATAAGTTGATGGCTCAATCAAATCTAGATGCAATACAATCAATGTTGTAGATGAAGATCATAAGCCATATACATGTGATATGGATGACTGTGAGTGGTATAAAAATATTATTTATTATTTGCAAGATATGGAAGCACCATCTAATCTAACTAATAAAGAAAGAATATCTATAAATATGTAAGATATTAAGAATTTTATCATTGATGGAAAGATTTGGTGGAGAAACTTTAAAGAAGTGTTATTAACATGTATTAATCATGAAGAATCAACAAAAATACTCACTGAGATGCATTTAGGAGTATGCAGAGGCCATTATATGGCTAAGACTACAACCTGTAAAGTGATGAGAGATAGCTTTTGGTGGCCAAGCCTATACAAGGATGCTCATTTTCTAGTCAAAAAATGTGATCCTTGTCAGAGATTTTTTGGTAGACTAAAAATTTTGGGAATACCCCTTTAAAGCTAGTAGATGTTCAAGCACCATTCTAGCAATGGGGAATGGATTTCATTGGAGAAGTATAAAGTAAATCTAATACTAGTTATTCATGGATTCTTGTAGCCATTGACTACTTCACAAAATAGGTAGAAGTCATTCCTACTAGGAAGGCCACTAGCAAAGTGGTGAACAGTTTCCTACTAAATAACATAATAACTAGGTTTGGATGCCCAAAAATAATTGTGATTGATAATTCCATGTGATTTAGATCAAAAGAATTTATAAAATTTTGTGACAAGTATAGCTTCACTAGATCAACTTCATCTCCATATCACCCATAAGGAAATGGAAAGGTTGAATCCAAAAAAAAGGTTTGTTGAAGATCATCAAGAGAACCCTGGATGATAACAAAAGGGCATGGGATTCCAAGCTACATTTGGCAGTTTGGGCTGACAATATAAAACTTAAGAAAGCAATAAGTGTTTCACCTTTTGACTTAGTATATGGAATTCAAGAAAGAATGCCTCAGAATTATCTGATAGGTCTATACAATTACAGCATGGCCCTACAAATATAGGAATTGCACCATAATATAGGGGATGATCTTGTGACACATATAATAAATGTGATGCACAATGAGATTACTATAGAATAGAGGTGGGAAATGGGGAACTTCAAATTTCATCATTATTCATTGTTGATGCATATCATCCTCTATAAGAACATAGGGCACATCAATCTTGATATAATTGAAGGGACAAAGGGGAATGGAGAAAACTTTCCAATACAATTGCGGACTAGATTATGGCAAAGGTGCTATTCTTATTCTAATGCTACAATCCTACAATCCTACAACTCATTGATTTCATAGGTAGAATATGAGTCTACTATGAAAACTAGACATGGAGATGTTCATAGAAGTCTTTGACCTGGGAGGACCTATGAGAAAGATCATTGACCAAGAGATGATGGATGAAACATTCAAGTATTAGAAGAGTTCCTTCACTAAAGGGGTTATACAAAGACATATCCCTAAGTCCAAAAAGGAAAAGGGTGAGCTTCTTAAGAAGGCAAGAGATTTTATGCCCTTAAAATCCTTTAGTAGATACTTCTAGTATATAGTTTTTGGAGTAGATAAGGTGATTGGATTAGATGGCATGATGAATGCTACTAGCATTATATACATCATGGCCCTAGACATACTAGACTTGCACCATAATGTAGGGCATGATTTTGTGACACATTTAATAAATGTGATACACAATGAGATTACATAAACAGATAGGGGGGAAATGGGTAACTTCAAATTCCATCATTATTCATTGCTGATGCATATCATCCTCTACAAGTATATAGGGCACATCCATACTAATTTTATTGAAGGGATAGAGGAGAATAGAGAAAACTTTCCAATACAGTTGTGGACTAGATTATGGCAAAGGTTCCATACTTATTCTAATGATTTAGCTTTTAATAATGATTTAGTCTTTCCAATTTCAAATATGTTAGTTGATATAACTGAGAGGGTTCCTAGGGGTGTTAGGATGATAACTAGACCTTTTGTATGCCATAATGAGGATAGGAGGTTAGACCATGATTGGGAAAGTATTTTCCTTTTTGAATATTTTTTTATAATAAGGCTTTATTGATGCCCCCATTCCCCTCATGTTTTGCCTAGGTATATTCCAGAGAGAATGGGTATTGTAGAATTCTTTTGGCAATTGATAAGGATCAACCAAGAGTATCTAGGACCTACAATCAAGAACAAATCTTTTTTTTTCAGAAATGTCAAGGTAGGGGATTTTGTTATAGGCAAGGATGCTACTTAGGATCTAGATGAATTCATGAGGGAATTTTCATTTCCTACAACCCCTATTAGGACCTACGGTCCTAATGATCTTGGCAAGCATGATGTGAGATAGATGAGAAAATTTAAATGGCCTAGTAGAAAGCTCTATTGGGAAGAGGATGTGATCATGAATTGCCTAGAGATAGAGGTATGTACTAATAGAAAATTAAAATGGAAAGAAATTATGAGAGTAGAAGAGGAGATGAAAAGGAAAAATCCATCGTTCAAAGGTTTCTATCATGAGGAGAAGTATCTTGGCAGATTTAATAAGTGCATCAACAATTTTGAAAGCATAATGTCTCAGGTGCCTCCTAAAATAAGAGATAGAGTAGAACCTAAATCTCTGGAGCATAGTGACATCATTGAATTTAATGATGAAGATGATCAACCAAAGAGTTTAGCATGGGCCCAAGGTGGCAGGAAGAAACAAAAGTTGATAGAAACCCAGATAGGACAAGGGAAAAACCACCATAGATTATGCCTAGGGGAACCAAGTATTTTGATGATATCAGGCATAATTTCCTAATAAGGCAGGCTAGTAAAAATGAATGAATCCCAAATAAACTTGAGCCTAAGGCACATATGATAGATGAAAGAATCATCCAAGCTCAATATTTAATGAAGGATGATGACTTCATAGTTTTTGAGGAGTTCAAATCCTTTTTAAAATTTAAAAAAAAAAAAAAATGAACTCATTCTACAATTACAGCCAAGAGACTCACAAGAGAAAGTTATTGAATTGGTGTAGAAGTTGCAAGAGTATGATCCAAACAATGAGACTATCATTATAGATGAAGCTACAAAGATAGTAAAAAGGAGTGGAATGTTTCTCTTCCCTAAATAGGAGCTCATCTCATCATTTATGTTGGATCAATTAAGAAGGAAAAGAAAATATGTCTCATTTGAGGAGACTAATATTGTAGGAGAAGTGTAGAGATCTAGATTTAATGTGGTACAAGGACAATGGTAGCATAGAACATGGCCCCAAAATCTAAAAATCCAACATTGATGGAAGTTAAAGACTCACCCCAAGGTAATGTGATATTCTAGAATGTCACTACAACATCAAGTGATGAGGTTCACAATATGATGAACAATGTTTTGCTCATGGGGAAGAGAAAAATGGATATGATGGAAGAACAACTATTTCAAACATGCATCATATCCATTGAAACAAGGAAATAGTATGAGGAAGAAATGAAGAAGATTTATGTATTGGAGAAGAAGGTGGTTGCCCTTGAAAATGAGGTGAAAAATATAAAGAATGTAGCAAGGCCTATCATAGAGGTGAATGATATAGAGGAACGAGTGATGGACTTTTTACACAAGATACATTATTCAAATTTGGCTTACCAACCCATAACTTCCTAAAATGCTTAAATGACTTTAAGAGGTCAACCCAACCAATTTGACTCTAAACATATACCAATAATGTATTTGAGTTATTCAAGGTATATAAGGATAGATTAAAGTGGTTTCAAGGTTTCTTGATGTGTCTTCCACTCACAAAGACAAAAAGACTCAAAACTAGCCTAATGAGGCCTAAAAATCAGCATTTAGCTCTTTTTGTCTTCAAACATAGAACTTTCCCAAAAAATGAAAAACTATAACCATATTCAGATACCCTTTTTTCCATTCTATAACATACCTTAAGCTTAGGTATTGGTCTTTTGGATGAAATATGAGTATTCAGCTTGTAACCCTACAAACACACTCAAAAGTTGTTGATTTTACATAGCAACTACCATTTAAACATATCCCCAAGGTCTCAAATCTTGGACAATATCAAGAAATGTTCCAAAACCTCTAAATATAATAAGAATTAGACTCAAAATATGTAGAACATGAAAAGCCCCAATTTGGTTGCTTCAAAGCTTTATTTTGAGGTTTTCTCCAATCTCACTCTTCCAAACCTTTCCAAGATCAATTGGTGATTGATTCACCATATAAAACTATTCCAATCATAAAAATACCATGCTATTCAGCCCAAACTCTTACTGCTACACTTGTGCCATCATTTTCAATGGAAAAATACCCAACTACATCACTGTGATCACACTCTCAATCAATTTACTACATGTATTAGGTTAGATTAATATGATACAAGGTTAGTATACATCATTCCATGGATTCTAGGCCTTTGAGTCCATGGGATGGGTGTTAGGTACCAAGAAAGCTTCAAAACAATGAAAGGAAAGCTCATAAATTTAAACTACTTTGTTGATCATAAAAGTATAGTCATGGAAAATGACTCTCAAACCCTCTAAAATGTGTAATAATGTCCTCTAATAATCTACTGAAACTTCCAAATCTATTCTATGATGGATCTCAAATCAAAACAAAGAACATCAATGCTTAAAACAATGAAAATGTTGATCCAAAATTGATTTTCTTTAAATCTTTGTGTTATCTGTACACTCCAAGCTTCCTTGCCCTTACAATGGAGTCTCAAAAATACAAATAATATTGAATATTAACTTCCTCAACCTCTTACAATCAGTTTGAGGGAGTAGTTAAGTGTTTTAACCACCAAAACTCCATTTTCCTCCTAAAGTGACTACTAACCATTATACTTTGAATATTTAAACTTTTAAATTTTAAAAATGCTTAAAACCTTATTAAATTGGAAACCTTATTACTTAGTCACTCCATGCTTATAATCTTTACTACCAAAAATCACCCTTGGACAATATTGGTCCATATTACATCCAAATTTTGACTTTTAAGACATATAAATGAAATCTATTTATTTGAATGTCATTGCATGGCATTAAAATATCAAAGGTGCCAATATACTATAATTTATTGGATTTACATTGTTTAATGTCCCTTTAACCTCTTTGATCCTTTGATATTCATTAGGTGAATTGATTGTCTTCACAGTCTTCTTGTGTACTTTAAATGGCTTCATGAATTGATTGTTGATCCTTGGTGCCCTTGCACCAGTAAAGGATCAAGATACCCAAATAGATGTTGGTAAATCAAATGTGGGTATGGATCAACCAATGGAGGTGGAAGAGATGGAAAGAGGAAAAGAAGTAGAAGTTAGGACTATGGAGAGCATGCTCTCACACAAAATAAATATCCTCAAACAGGCTTCCCAGAATCTCCATAACAACTACATTGCATTGTAGGGAGCAAAGTATCAGTGCTCTAAGGTACTATCCATTCTTTCTCCTCTATTCACTAAGTGGGGATCCTACATTGCATTTTTTGTCAAGTTGGTCCCAATTTTGGACCAGAAGAAGGATTTTCCAAAAGATATTATCATTTCCACTAGGAATATGATAAATAGGATAAAAGAATTAAATGTATTCTTTTCTAGTAAACTACAATTAATAAATAATAAAATAAAGACTATTTCCAATGGGACACCTAGCTTCATAAAAAAATTTATTAATGATGACAAATAAGTTGAGGCAATTGAAAGAGTGGTAAGATTATTTTGACAACATTTTGAAGCATGAAAGATTTATTTCCAATAGCAATTGTGAAACTGACATAATAATAGTTTTTTAGATTATTGACATTTTGTACAAGCTAGAGGCAGACATCAATAAAACAATTGCAAAGGTTAATTCTTGATAGATGAAAAATGGAAGAAGTGCCTAAACAAGTTGAATATAGTTAGAGGAGCCACCTAGCAAGATGAGGAATTAGGCATTACCTATCAAAGCCCGAGTTTCTACATTGGGAGCTCTAGGTATATTGGAATGCATCTAGTTGAACAAAAATGAAAACTTTGAACTATCATGTGTATCTCTTTCAAACTGAAACTTGAAACTAGTTGAACTGAAAACTTAAACTGTAACTTGCATATTTTTCATACATCAAAACTTAGGTTTCAAGCCTAAAATTATCCTGAAACCTAAACATGGGCAAAACTGAAAATTGAAACTTATTCTATTTTCAAACCAAGTATCTTTAAGGTAGTATGGCTTTGATTATCTTTGCGAGCATTATGTTGCTCTTGTTTAGATTGTTTAGGGAATCTATTTTAGCATTTGTTAAAAGAATGAATGTTGGAACAATATGGTTTTCGGCTTATCATTAAACCAGAATCATATTGCTCTAAGTGGATTGAAGTATCCTTAGTGGAATCATATCCTCCTACGGGGGGAAAAAGGGTTCAATGGGACCTGTACAGTGAGTTCTTCAGTATTACCATTCATGTAGGCTTCTAGGAGTAAGCCTAATTCTAGGGGGGGTGGATGTAGTGCCTGCCCTAGTTTGCATTTTGCTATTGTTGCCAAACTCTTTCTCGGTGAATTTTCTATTAATTAAGCCTAACTAAAAGATTTAATTAATTGTTTAATTTAATGGAAAATTAATATGATAAATTAATATTTTATTTTATTAAATTAATTGGGAAATTAATTAAATAAAAGAATTAAATTTGGAGATAAAAGTTATAAGTTTAAATTTGGAATGTGATAATATTTATTTAATTTAATAATAATATATTTAGAGTTCATTTTTAAATAAATGCTAAATAATATTATTATTTAAGTTAATAAATATTTTATCAATTAAGTTTCAAAAATGAATTTAAAATTGGAAAAGAAATTAATTTATTAAAATTTCATGACCACATGATAAGTCCATGATATTTAGAATTAAGAAATTAAATTAAAAAGAGTAAAGTGATTATTAAATAAATTAAGGTGCATTATTTTAATATTTATTCAGATAACATAGGAGTTGTCATGTAGACAACATAGGAGTTTGCACTCTAATTATGCACATGTTGTCTACACTTAGGAGTTAGCATATTATTTGAGCACATGGTGTCTACAACATTCTAGACACCTCGTCATGTTTATCTTCTTATCGTGGAAATTATGTGCTTAGTTGTCATGCTTATCTCCTAGTTCTTTCTAGACACATTCTAGATGCATCCTAGAGGCCTTTATATACAGGCTCTCCTAGTGTGTTTGGACAAGCTCATATGCTTCGACATCCTGATATGCTTCTACAAGTTCGTATACTTCGACATGCTTATATGCTTTTGTGTGCTTTTATATGCTTCTACATGTTTCTAGCCACTTGGGGATTCGGTTCTTGGAGGAATTGCGAATGTTGGAGAAGGAAGGAATTTTTTGGATACGAGTAAGATCTAAGAGGAGGAGCTGCTCTATGATTTTTTGAGGTGTACGAATTAGCATTAGTGTCCAAGTAGGCACTCATAATTATTTTGATTACTCTATTATGCTTGTTTCTCTCGTGTCTTCATCATGTTTGCTAAATGACTATTTGGATCATTTTTGTGATGAATGTTCTATATTGTGGAAATTTGGGTATGCATGTTGATTCTTTCTTTGTGCGAAGAAATCAAGGAAAAAACCCAACTAGAAAACCCTCGTTCCATTGATTAATTTTAAATCAGGTTTGAGTTTGAATTAAAATGAAATGGAGAGATTAGATTCGGGAAGGGTTCGAGTTTTAAAAGGAAAATTTTATTTAGGAGTTTGAATGATAATCGAATTTTCTTATCAAATAATCTTAAAGAAAATTTAAAAATGTGAAATTTGAATGGTTGATAGTAGTTTTCTATCAAGTTATATTATCAAATGATATAATAATAATAATAATAATAATAATAATATAATATTTTAATGGGGGCCATTGGTTTGTTTATTTATTAAACAAGAATCTTTCTTTAAAAAAATATATTCATATATTTAAAGGATGTGGGAGGCCGTCACTTGGGAAGTTTAAATTAAAAAGTAAATAATAATAATAATATGTTTGGGAGTGGGAGTTTTACCCCACCCCATCCCCATCTACTTTCTTCTACCGGGGGACCTACTGACGCAAGGGGCCGCATGGCCTATATACTAAATCCTGCGACACCCTGTTAGGAGGCCGCACGGCTTAAAAGGGACGACAACTTTTTAAAGCGCCCCATTCTTAGATAAATTAATGTATCTTGCGTGATTTCGCTTTTCAGGGAATTTGATGTATGAATTAATTTTAATTATTTTGTATTAAGTTGTTTTGTTTATAAATTAAGTTATATAAGTTTTAATATCATTAATATATCTGGTAATATATAGTGAGAGTTAATATTATTCAATGTTAATGAAAAATTATTGTTAAATATATTAAAGTTAATGTAAAAGTCATTATTATA
The DNA here is from genome assembly GCA_028749045.1 of Cupressus sempervirens. Classification (NCBI taxonomy): domain Eukaryota; kingdom Viridiplantae; phylum Streptophyta; class Pinopsida; order Cupressales; family Cupressaceae; genus Cupressus; species Cupressus sempervirens. The sequence continues at coordinate 645,545,036 of CM053791.1, forward strand.
TTATAACATTGTTATTATATAACATTGCTATGTTTATGTATTTAAAAGTTGATTATGGAATTTGAATTATTATGTTATTATTAATACGTTATGTATTATTAAATAATTTATTGATATACCTTAATTGTGTTAGAGTTAGTTAAATACTAACTTTAAAAAGTTTATGAAAGGTTTCTCTAGATTGATTAATAATAATTTTAATAAGTTTATTATTTATTATTGTTTGTTGGGTTTTTAAAAATATTAATAAATAATAGTATAAATGGTTTAAATAGTTATTAATTAATCTAATTAAAGTTAATTTAATTGAGGTTAATTAATGATTGGAGTTTTGTAATAAGTTATTAATCAAATTGAATTGGTTAACTATTGGAGGAGAATAATTAATTGATTTATTAATCAACATACATAGGTGGAATTTATTTGAGGTATTAATATTTTAAGTAATGATGAATCTGGTATTGGAGATTTATTAATAACTTGTTATTAGTTATTAACTTGTTATTATTAAATTATTAATTTGAATATTGATGGAATGGAATATAGTTGATTTTTAGTTCATGAAATTATTGTTAATTATTAATCGAATGATATTCATTGAGTTGTTGATATAGATATGTAATTATTAATTAATTTAATTAATTGTAGAATTAATTAAATTTGATTGATAATTAGAGTTATGCAATAGAGTGTTAATTTTATGATTATTCGTAATATTGATTTCAAGGAAATTGTAAACTAATTATTTGAAAGTTGATAAGTATTATTCTTATGATTTGAATAATGGGAGATGCTCTTAGAATTAAGGGAAGCTGTATTTGTAATATTGGTCAAGATGAATCTCTTGAAAATCAATGAGCAATATTTTTATAATTTAAATGATAGATGGTTACTTATCCTTTAATTGCTTCTGGTGAAATTAAATATTAAAAGAATCTTATTCAATTAGTAACATTGAATTTTAGTGAAATAATGTGACTAATTTTATCTGAAAGTCAACAGGAACTAGTTCAATGATTTAAATAAGTAAATAGTTATCTTTTGACTATTTTAGAAAATTGTTTTTAAATAATAGAGGGATAATTCTATGTTGACTTGGAGGTTAAATGAAGAATCTTGTACATTTCAAATATACTCGAAACAAAAACTAAAACCTCATACTTGGCATAACCATGTGACTTCAAGAGCAAACTGAAACATGTATTTGCATCTTTATTATTTTGAGAATTTGATTGGGGTAATTTTGTATTCTATTTGTTGAAATGAAAGGGTTAAACTATATCGAATAAGGTGTGCCTCTTTAAATTTGAAAACTCACACTGAAATGGAAATTGGAACTTTGTAGTGAACTGACATTGTGTGTTCAGAGCTAAACCCAAACATGGAACTTGCATTGTTGTATGTATATTGTTTGTGTTTTGGGATTTTGGGGTTGACTAGATTGTTGGCCAGTTATAGGATGTCTACCAAAGCCTCGGGGGTTATGAGATGTGATGGCATGTTGATGTTATTTGATCTCGATCTTTGTAAACCCAACCATGGCAATGTGATGGTATGCTCTATGAGATGTTTGTATTTACTGATGGTTATTGCTTTCCAGTCTTCTTGTGTGAAGCTGAGGTGTATGTATTTCAGATACTTGACTTAACCATTTTGGAGTCATCGGTTAGTTATACTTGGATTACTTTCCAGCAGCCTTGATGGGACTAAAGTGTTTGATGTAATTCTTGATGATGTCATGTTGTGACATGTTTGACTTGACCATTTTGGAGTCTTCGATTAGTATTATTTGCTTTGAGATACTTTTTGGTTGCTTGTTAAGAACCAATGCATATTATGATGTATTTTGAGATACTATACGGTTGCTCGATGAGGACCGATGGATATTGATTATCATTGATACCTTCAGTTGCCAATAGAGAACTGTTGTGGTCATGATTATTAATGGATGCTTTTCAGTTGCTCATGGGGAATTGATGTTCTTATTGTGGATTATCTTTTGTTATTTTTCTAGTTGTTTTTTTAGGACTGAGGTGATTTTGTGATTTGTGATTTCATGAGCCTAGGGTAGGTTATCTACTTGTAGTGTCGGGAAGTGGCTTGCAATGGGGGCTAGGGCCCTAAGCGGCTGCCAAGGTAACTCATCGTAAGTTATTTAATAAGTGAAAATATTTACCCTAAATGGGGTTTAAAATGAACCTAATAAGATAAATGTATGTTCTCGCCCATGCCTCGAGTGCTAGTATAGGCTAGTGATTTTGTGATTTGTGATTTCTAGAATTCATCGCTCATCTGATGATCAAGATAGATATAGTATCTGTCTCAAAGCAAATATCCTTGATGATTGAGATTATGAGTATTCTTCCATTAAGAGGGAGCCTTACACTTCTTTAAAGGCAACATAGTGTATATGAGCAATGTTATTATGCTAATAGAAACCAAATTTAAATAAAGCTTCTACAAACTAAACAAAATTCATAAACTTCAAGATAGACTAAGATGAACTCTCAATTCAGAATATGAGCCATTAATGGACTCTCTCAATAAGAAGCTCTCTTGTTGAGTGGCTTTGTCTAAATAGATAGGATGTATGCTCAAGTTTATGCTTCAAAAAGGGCTTCAAACGGAGTTGGAATTTGGGTGTGAGTGTATGGTTTTGATGTAAAATGGCTTCTTAAAATGGAATTATGACTTTACTTCATGGATTGTGTTGTTTTTCAAAGGGGGAGGATCCAATTTATAGGCAAGAGACTTGAGGGATTGAGGGCTAAGATACAAGGATGGGAAAAAGCTCATGGAGGGCTTAGATTGTATGAGAGGAGAGCACATGGATTGTGCTTCTTTACAGCCAATCAGGAAGTGACACATGTCACAGGGTGAGAGGATAGAGGAAAGGGGAAGGATGAGTCAAAAAAAGAGGCTCAAGGGATAAAATCTTCATAAAGACCCTCATAATGGCTTGTAAGAGCAATAAAAGGGCTTGGAAGAGTCATTTATGGCCTAGTGGGCTTCATAAAGTTTTATGGTTGAGATATTTTGAGGGAGATGAGAGCAATTTTGACTTGGGCTTGATTAGGAAGGTTTTAAGCTTGCTTAGGATTGTGTAAATGATTAGATGATGGATTAGGATGGTTTAGGATTAGCTTAGGGATAGGAAAGTGGATGGCATTTAATGAGGGTGGGTGAAGGAGGAGATATTTGTTAACTTTGGCTTGGGTTAGTAAGTCTTAACCCATGTTTAGAGAATGTGACAAGGTTAGGAGGGGATTAGGATAAGGTTTAAAGACATCTTCTAGAAGAGTCTAGACTTTGGATGAGGATAAAGACTTTCTAGAATAGTCTATAACTTCCTAGGATGAGGATGAAGACTTTCTAGAAGAGTCTAGAACTTCTTAGGATGAGGATAAATTAGATTTTTAGGAAATAAATAAAGTTTTATTTATTTCAAGGGTTTGGGTTGAGGAGATATTTATTAAAACTTTTTTTTAATAAACATGAGGATTAATACTTTATCTTAATTAAATATTTTGAGTTGGGATTAGGGGTAGGAAATGATGGGATTAGCCTTTAATCAAAATTAAAGAAGGATTAGAAGATTTTGGAAGAGGTTAGTGGTCTTTAGGAAATTGGCCAAGTTTTGGGCAAAAAAAAAAAAATTATTTATTTTGGGTTTTTTGGTCAATTTATTAATTAAATAATTAATAAATAAGGAAATAATGTTTAAATAAGATTTAAACATTTTTGGGAGGGATTCCTTAATTAAATATTTTTAATTAAGATAAAGGGATTTAATGGCATAAAAATAAATAAATAAATTAATTAATTAATTAATTAATAAATGATGATGTCATCAGGATTTTTCAGAAAATAAAAATACTTTATTTTCTAAAGGTTTTTAGGTGTCTACACATAGGAGCTCACAATATTGATACTCAGGATACATGTGTGTGACTTTGATGGGCCTACCACTATGTACATGATGAGGAAATAATGATTTATCACTAGAAAGTTGGAATATTGACATCAGATTCAAAGGGAGTTAGATAGGCATCCTTGGGCGAAGAGAGCCTCTAATGGAGTGACTAGAGGACCTGACTTCCCAAGATCATTGTTTAGAGGGAGAATTTTGAGGTGCAAATGATCTCTTCTCTATAAGAGAGAAGTTTGAAGTGAAATTATTTGTAATGTACTCTCCTCTGTGAGAGAAAAGTTTGAGGTGAAAACCATTGTTCCACCTTTTAGGAACAACTATGTTGGATACACCCTCTAACTTAGTTTATGGTGGATATAATTTAAACTTTACTACGTGATATTATTTTGATTTATGTCATGAAAGGTGATGATCTTTCATTTGATAAATATGTGAGGTCTCTATTGTAAGTTGACAATCTCAGTAATAGCTTGACCATGTTATCATGATAGACTTCATTAAGATGTTCTCCTAGAATGTGCTAGTAATCATGTTAACTAAATGTATCATGATATACTACATTAAACTTGGTGTCCTGGACTATGTTGAAAGGCATGACAATAAGTAAATCATGATAATCCTAGATTTAGCCAAAACTCATGAGATCAAGACTAACTATCTAATCAACTGTGTTTGTGTCCTAGAATGTGTCAAAAATTAGATAGTATATATATTTTTAAAAGGATATAATTATGTATAAGAATTTTTTATCCAAACTCGAATATGAGATTAAGAAATTGATCATATCCTCCCTCACTAAGGGGGAGTGTTAAAGTAATAGCTTCAGTTGGATGTGATAAAATTGATATTAGCATATGGAATAGGTTTACATATACATATAAATATGTATATATATGTATAGAAATACATTCATATATGCATAAGTTTGATTTCCTCCACATACTAATATCACAAGCTATTTGATACTTTATGATCATGCATAGTTCTTCACTACATTTGTTGTTCTTGTGTTCTTGCTCTATTATCATGATAACAAATGTATCATGACAGACTACATTAAGTTGATGTCCTAGAGTGTGCTCGAGGTCATGACACTTGTCATAATGGAGACTGTATTAAGTTGATGTTAGTAAGATCATGTTCTTATTTGATTAACAATATTCAGTTGTCCCACAATGTGTCGAAGATTAGATAACTTATATCCTTCTCAAATATATAATAATATAATTGTTGATAGGCATCTTGCTGTTGATGCTAGTGCTCATATCACATGTGAGATTGATAAGATTGTTTAGAATCCAATCACCATATTGTGAGATGGTTGTGTTGTTTAAATCTTCCCTCACTAAGAGGGAGTGTTGATGAGATAAAATTATTTGAATTACATCTAATTTGATGGATATAAGTTATATCCCAAAATATGTCATTTTGAGAATATCATATTGAGATGATTATTAGCATGAATTCTAATGGTACTTCTTTGGGGGAGTATATTAAACATTGGAGAAAATTGACATGTTGTATTCATGACCATGTTTTTCATTAATGTCAACATAGTAGTAATTCTATGAAGACTATCAGAATAAGAAACATAGGTCTTACTTATATAGACATATTTTTGATGCATAGGTGAAGCGTGGTGAAAGACATGTTCCACACTATGTCCTGATGACAAAGTCAAATGCATGTGATCTAAGTCAAAGATGTACATAAGCTATAAGTGATTCACAGATACCAGTGCTTAGAAAGAAGTTTCTAAAGATTTAATATTATATCTTCTAGCAATGATATAATCTAGTGATTAATTGTGTATTGTCTTTGATGTTACACAAAATGTCATATCATTACCAATCAGTGTATGCTGAGCTCACTTGGGCATTGAAGACAATTTTCTATGTTTGTCGAGCATTCCAAGGTTTGCCTAGTTTAGAAGACAATGTCTATCAAGTTCACTTAGACGTCAAAGGAAATTTTTTGAAAGTTGAGTGTTAACTGAGCTCATTCGGTTAATGAAGGAAATGTTGGATGGAACCAGTGTTAACCAAGTTCACTCAGTTACCAAAATAACTTTGTGAATATGGAGTGTTAACTGAGTTCACTTGGTTAACATAGGAAAATCATTTTTGAGTTAGTGTCTACCGAGAAGGGTCAGCTAACAAAGGATTTTCTTGTTTTGGCATATTGAGTTCAATTGAATTATTTGTTGGTTCTAGCTGACTAAGGAGGTGAATATTGATTATTATAAGTTATATTCTAGCCAACTTGACAATATGAGAGATATAAATATAAGGTCAAGTTGAGAATTAGAATGAGAGCATACATGGAAGATAATTGAAAATTTAATGATGCTAAGAGGAAGCAAAATAGAAGGATAATCAAAATATCCTTATGGAGCTGAAAAGATACATTCAATCAAGAAGGATCAAGTATACAAGCTAGAATTGAGATCTATAGTCAGTAATTTAGTTGCATTAGAAATCAAGTAATCTCATTATTACTCTCTAATCATTGTAGTAGAGATCTAAATGTCTTAATAGAGTTTTCTTAACAACTATTTGTAAATCCTCTAACAAGGTGGCATTTATATTTAATTGTCAAAAGACCTCTAAAAAGGCCACTTCTAATAGGGTGATTAAATCCTCTAACAGGGTCACACCTAATAGTGTGTTTTGTAACCTTTAACAACGTTGGCTCCTAACAAGGCTCACTTTAGAAGAGTGAAAATCAATAACTAGTTGCAACTGGTGGTTTTTCCCAAATTGATTTTCTACATTAAATCTTGGTGTCAAGTGTTTTCATGATATTTCTTTTATGTGTATTGAATATTGTTATAAAATCCTAACAGGGTTCATCCTCTGACGGGGAATATTTATATTAGTACATCATCTTGTGGGTACCAACCCCACTAGGGTTTTCCCTCTAATCAAGGGTTTCCTTGGTTAACATGTTTTGTGTTATTGTTCTTGAGTATCTTGTTGTGGTTTGCGATTATATTTCTTATATGGTTAAGATTTAACAAGGTTGATAATATTGATAATAATTGTATAGATGATTCACACCCCCCCACCCCCCCCCCCCCCCCCCCCCCCCTCTCAGTTACATTGGTGGACTATATATTGTAACAATTGGTATCAGAGCATGTGGTCCTTGAAGAGAAAGTTTAACAACTTTAGGAGATCAATGGTGAGTCATTTCAGAAAGGATAGTCCTAAGTCTGATGGAGGAAATTTTAACACCCAAAAGATGGAGCTTCTTGGGGAGATGTCATAAATGTGTAAAGAACTGAGCATTGAACTTCTAGATCCATAATCTTTTTGTTGCATACAAAAGAATAGAACCAGAATTAAAGATACATCAAAATATAAAGAAGACATGAAGATCAAGGAAGGTATTGATCTTCTTATGAAAAGATATCCAGAAGGTATGGAAATTTTCATTTATTGGACATGCAAAGAGTTTGGTCATTTTTCATCCAGATGTCCTAAGAGAGTAAGAAAATCTAGAAAGAATTTGCTTTCTGATGAAGATGAAGAATTTAAAGCAAGTATGGAAAGATTCTTGAATGACTGTGATGATCAAATTAAAATAGTTAAGAAATATGAAGTAATAGAAGAGATAGCTAGCGTAACTATTGTTGATCTAAAGGCTAACCATGGAAATGTGGAAGTTATCATTGAAACTAACAATGATCTGCATAATGGGAATTATATTGAAGAGAAAATAGTAACTTGTATTTGAAAGAAATAGAGAATGGATTGTTGATAATAGTAATATTTGTTGATGATATAATATTTGGAGGTAATGATGAAGCAAGTGATAAATTTTATGAAGAAATGAAGAATGAGTTTAAAATGAGTATGATAAGAGAAATGAAGTTTTTCCTAGGTTTGCAAATTATACATAATAGTCATGGTATTTTAAGTTCACAAGCTAAGTATTTGAAAGCTTTGTTGAAAGGTTTGGATTGGGAAGTTGTAAGCCTATTGGTACACCATTAATAACTAGTCACAAGTTAAATAGCAAATATGAGACACCTACAATTGAGAAAAATAAGTACAGATCCATGATTGGAGGTTTGAAATATTTGAATCACACCAGACCAGATATAAAAAATGTAGTTGGGATTGTAGCTAGATCTCAAGCTGATCCTAAGGAGTATCATTATGCAACAGTAAAAAGGATATTCAGATATTTTAAGGGAGCATCTGATTATAGGATATGGTATGATAGATAAAGTGATTTCACTCTATGTTCTTATACTAATGCGGATTGGGAAGACAATATAGATGATAGAAAGAGCACCAACGGTGGAGCATTGTTTTTTGGAGGAAGATTAGTTTCTTGGTTGAGTAAGAAACAAGATTGCATTTTACAGAGTACACCTGAGGCATAGTATGTGGTTGTAGCAAATAATTGTAATCAAGTGATGTTATTTTCCCAAAAGTGGTTATTTTCCCAAAAAAAAATTTAGAATACAGAAATATGTATGGTGTCACCCAAAGTTGTATTAGGACATACCTAGGTGAATTTTTTGTATATGTGAACATTGTTACGATCATGTGTACTCTAAGGATTCTGACACATGAGGAATATGAGGCTTGGATTATTAGTTTCTCAGGCACAAAATTTGCATCAGACCTGAGCACATTCAACAATGTCATAGCCAAAAATTGGGCTCTAAGGCCTGAAAAAGGAGGTTCTCACCTTCCACATCCCCTGACAAGAGTGCATATGATACCTAAAATAAAATATGTGATCACCCTTTTAAACAGAGAAAAGGGGAATAAAAATGTCTTTCATTGGGAAAATTGGATGTATTTCTTTGTTCAACCTATCCTAAGTGATGGGAAGTGTATTGATTGGGAAAAAATCATAGCTGATTGACTACATGATGAACTTTCCCAAGCATCTGCAATTTTTGGTTTTTACACGACTTCATACTTGTTCTACATCCTAGCATGTTGTAAAGAGTGGGTTAGATTGCCTCATGCCCTATAGGTTAATGATATGCTCATATATGAATACCTCTCTTCTTTGTAGAAAGATAAGAATCTAAGTGATTTCAAAAGGGTGTAAGATACTTTCCTTGCTAAACTAGTTTTTGAGTTGCAAGGTAAAGAACAAAGGAGATTAACTGAATAAGCAACATAATTCATCTCTAGCTATGGCAATTTCCTCACCCAATTCCCTAAATTTACATATATTCAAGTGGGTGGATATAAAGGTAAACCTTTTTAGTTTGCTAGATACTATCTAGATCATTATGTTTTAATTGAAGTCTATAGATAAGCGGTATAGGTTGATAAGAGTTGCAAAGCTAGGAAGCATTCTAGATCTACTTTTACCATAGAACTCATCCATTATTAGTGCAAGAGAATCCAAGATGATTTTGGTCTGGAATTTGAGTTAAAATCAATGAACCTAGCAACCTATTCTACTTGATCTAGTCTTGATAGAAAAGATTTCACTTAGACTCTTTTTGAGTTGGAACCCTTGTTTTCTCATGTTTCTTATTTCGAAGATTTCTGGGCTGATTGTGGGGAGGATTAAAAAGTGAGGAAAAGATGGTGGTCTAGGCTTGCCTTGAAAAAAATAAAAGAGTTTAAGCTTCATATGAATGTCAAGGGTGTGAAAGAAGATAAAGATTAAGAAGTAGTTGATCCTTTCTATGTAGCTTAGATCAAAGCTTTTCACCTACTAGAGATAGATTGGGATTCACCTAAAGAAGATAATCTCCAAATCAGAACTAATCTGGTCATTGAAAGAACTAAGAGTTGGTTAAAAGAGAAAAGGAAATGTAAGACATGAGATTCATAGTAGTAAATCAACTCTGCCTATTCATAGTACTGAAAAGCTGTCACATTTTCCTTTGTAAATGTTTTGAACCTTGAAGTTGAAGTTGAATCCAAAGTTCAAAGTTTAGTTCAACCTTCAAGTTCAATAAAGTGAATCCATTCTTGCACTAGGAAAGAAAGAGCCCAAAGAACTACTCTAGTGAATCCTAGTGTAGATTTGATTGAATTTGAGACAGTGTATAAATCTACAGGAGAGGAGACATTTGAAGTCATGGAACAAACTAACCAAAAAACAACAAGTGGTGTCTGTGCTCCAAGTTCTTTGGCCATCAACACTACTTCCCCTATTTTACAAACAAACTCCTTCATCCAAAATTACTTCCTCTACACCAAATTGTTTTTATTTTTCAGTGAATAAGAAGTGAAGCATAGTGCCTATAAATATCACAATAGAAGACATGGTTGGAAAATGTTTGGGTAGAACCCCTAAGGCTAAAAAGCCAAAAATAGAAACCATGCTTGAGGTTGAATCTAGCAAACAGGGAATTGGGTGGCTGATGTCTATGAGCCTTCTAAAGATAAAAATTTAGATGACATGACACCCAAACATTACACAATAGAGAAGAAATTCCTTGGACTAGCTTCTAGAGCTATTGACATGAAGATTCTAGATGTAGGCCATGCCAAGGTCACTATTGCAATTGGAAAGAGAAGAAAGAACTGAAGCAATCCATTTGTTTGCTAGAGAAATATATTCACACTTTATAGAATGTTAAAATAGAAGTCCAACCTTAATCCATCTCCATAGTCTATGTGACTTCCCCTACTAATCAGAAATATATTTACCAAGTGAAAAGAGATAGGCCAATCTCCGATGAATTTGATGAGTGGATCAAATCTATAGTCTCTCGTGAATTCAACTACATTTCCCACCTAGCTAAAACAAGGTCAAAGGTTGACCAAATGATGGCCAATCAGGAATCAAAACTAATCGCTTAGGTTGAGGAGAAAGAAAAATGGGATGAAGTCATCATTCATATAATTGAAGTCTAGGAATATGGGATAGATAAGTTTCTAACAGAAAACTAGTGTCCTAGCATAGACCTTGATTTCTTGTATGTGTCTAGAACTAACTTGGAATGAATAAATATGGTATTTGAACAATGGTTGGATGAATGCTTAGAACTTATCAAAGAGTAAGAGAGTTTGAAGAAGATTCTAGAAAATGATGTGAAATGCGTTGACATAGAGATCTTGGGTAATAAACATCAACCTAATAAAGATTTGAAAAAGAATGAGATAGCTTGCCAAGATAAACCACATGCCCTAAAGGACACCAAAGAAGTCTATGTTGTGAACTTCATCATTATAGCCCAAACTGATACAAGAGCATCCTTGGTTGGCTATCAATCCTGCATGATGGTATGGTTTGACCTTGGAGTTAGAGGACTTAGTCAAAGAATGAAGTGTGATTCGGTTGATATTGAGTTGGTTTGATCATTGTGTTAATCAAGTGACTCAGTTAATGAAGATGTCTGATGATGTTTATGGTACTCAGCATATAGTGGCAGCTTGATTCATTCTAGAGGGCTCAGTTATGCTTGGTTGTAGTGTTGACTGAGTAGCTTGGTCATTGAAGGGGCTCAGTTGCTTCTAGAGGACTCAGCACATACTAGTGCTCAATAAATGAAGGAGCTCAGTTATAATTGGTGGAATGCTGACACTTGACATGGTTTTCTCTGACACTCAATTTTTTCTTGGTTCCTGTGGTGCTCGAGTTGTTAGTGAGCCAAATTTTGGAATTTAATTTGTGTATGGGTATTTAATTTGTGTTGCAACCAACTTATGGCTTATGAAAACATTTAATGTAAGGGTTTATTTTAATTTTTAATGGGCTAGGTCAACTTGTGGCTTAGTTGAGTATAAGTAGGGGTGTTTTGTGGAGGCTTAAGTCAGATTGTAGATTCATCCAACTTGGAGAAAAGGATGAAGTGTGGCAGTTAAATTTGAGAAGGGCTAGTAGCTTAAGCTTGGTAAACCAGGAGATTGCTTAGTGGGCTTGCAAGCACAAGCTAAGATTTCCTTGGAGTTTTCTGCCAGAGTGTGGATTTCGACTAGCTAGGATTAGTGTGGATTTGGATCTTGAGGGATCTTATAGAACTATTTTGTAATTTCTTTTTTTATTTGGCCCTAACCCAAAAGGCCATACAGTCAAGCACATTGCATGTAAACAATTGTTTTATGAATAAAGAGTTATATTGTGTATCAAATCTTGCATTTGTGTTGTGTTTCCACCATGTGGTTATTTGTAGGGATCTAGATTACCTCCAGTAGGGGTACCCTTGGATTCTCATTGTATCAAAAATAAATTCAATGATCATAATTAGGGATGATCGTCTAGCTATGAAAAACAAAAAGCTAGAACATGCTTTCAGAGTGATCACTATCTGGTAGCTAAGGAAAAAATAACTAGGAATTCCATAGAAGAAAGATATTGATATTATCAACTTTGAGCTTTCTTATAAAGAATAAAAATATGTAGGTGGTACTGCATTTGTGGAACAAGGATGATAGACCAATCCGGTCGATGCAACAAGCAACTAGCTTCGAACTAGGGTCTACATCCATTTAGTTATTTTATGTATTTAAGTTATCTCTATTTTGTTCTAAGCTTAAAATTTAACAACTCTGCATGGAGTTAATTTTAAAATCATTTTAAGAGACCTGCGCAACTATATATATTGTTTTTTTTATGGTAATTCTATCAATACTCTTGGTATTTTTATTAAGGAAAAGCCTAAGTTTAAAAACTAGTTCTTCTTGAATAATTTTTGAGGTGTTATTTACTAGAATGAATGAATTGAAATGAAATATTTTGGTTCGTGAGATATATCATTTGTGACTTGAGATCATATGGTTTTGAGTAATCTTGATTCATCTCTCAAGGAATGTTGTCTTGGTTGTGGTGAGTGATTATCTATTTGTTCTATGAATGGTTCTACACTAAATTATATTCAGTTGAATCGATTCACTTATTTTAATCTACATTACTCATTTCAATAATTCTTAAGGTTTAGTATTGAACCATTAATAATTCTGCAATGTTTTTACATGGCTATAGAAAAGAATTTTTACTGTCTTAGTTCTTTGTGGTGAAAAGATCACATTCCATTTCATTCTTTAGAAATAAAGTAGATTATTTCTTATCATTCAAGGAGGGAGGTATACCTCTAAAATAAGAGAGTTTTATAAGGAGAACTCAAGTGTGGTGTAATATTTTTTCTTATCATATAACCTTTTGTTTCTTAATTTGTGAAAAGGAAAAGCTATTCACTAATAGTTTTTGGTGAATCTGTTGGGGAATCTTTGGGTTTAACAATGTTATATAGAATGGCCTTGCCACATGCATACAATTTTCTTATTCTCCAACTAGGCTTAGGGTTTGACACTACATAAGAAGACATCATTTTTTATCTTAACACTCATGCCTGGAACCTCAAAACTAGTATAAAATAATTCTTACAAGTTAGTCAAGTGCTTGAACAAGAAGAATTGAATAGAGGGCTACATGTTGCTGAAGAAGTAGTCATGGTAGAAAGATTGGCTCAGCAATCTGCATTAAATCTAAGAGACCCAAATCAATAATTAGTCCTACTTCTAACTATTAGGACAAACTAGTTGGTATTAAATATACTCGAAGAGAAGAAAGAAAAGGTTTTATAGATCAATCCTTTGAGTTTGTGAAAAGACAAAACTTTGCCCCTAATCTTACTCAAAGGTGAAAAAAGGTGACTATGTATAGTATTAGACCAATCTCTCTTGAGATACCACATTCTATTGCTATGAGCTTGCAAGCCTTAGGTTTACTTAGAACCTTAATTCCTACTCATTTTAATTCCCAACCTCTAAACTTTATTCTACCTCACATAGCTACAAATCCTTGGGGTGCCCAAGTTGGACCCCTTATCCTAAGACCTAACCCTAGTCCTCTCCCAAAAGGAGCTGAGGACATCTTGCCCAATTTTAGCAATGACAGGAAGAAATATACTGATGAGCACTTGAATTCTTTTAATACTTTCCATGGAGTTCTCATGGTCCCAATAGAATAAAATAGCTGAGGTTATTTGTAGAAACCTTGATTGAGGCCACTGGGGATTGGTTCCATCACCTCCCTAATGAGGAAATTATCAATTGGACATCTATATGAAATTTATTTGAAGCAAGGTTCAAGTCAGAAAATGATGAACATACCCTCCTATTGCATTTAATGCATCTCAAGAAATCAATACATGTACCTATGCGTGATTTTATAGAAAAATACAATAAGATATTGTATAAAATCCCTGCCACTGAAAGACCTAATGTTGATAATTATAATTATTTCAATATGCCCTTCACTTTGTTGTACCATATTATGAAATGTATCAACAAGATTTTATGTATCTTCATAAATATTCTCTATTTTGTTCAATTCCACATGTTCTTGGTCATCTTTTTCTTCCCCTCTTTTCTATTCATCACCAATAATTAGTCCATATATCTTTTTCCATATTACTTTTCTTTCCTCTACAACATTTTCTACTTTTTTTTCAAAATCGGGAAAGCTCTCCTCTTAGGAACAAATCTAGCATTGTAGTCCTTCATAACTTTTGAAATTAGCTTCTTTTTCAATTCAAACATCACTTGGGCAAGTGTGTCTTTCCTTATTTGTCTTTTAGTCATTAATATAAACTTCCATTTTTCATCTATTCTCCCATATAACTCATTAGGTATCATGTTTCCTAGCTCTAGTGGAGTGTATTTGAAGTTTTTCATTGTGTCTATCATTGCTTCTTCTACTTTGTTCTTATCCCCCTTACTCTATATATCAAAATTTATAAAATAAAATCTAGATAATCCTACACTTCCCCTAATGTTTTCACATACCTTATCTATTGCCTGGTGTTTCTTGTGCACAACCACCCTGAATTGGCTTGTGTCCTCTTATTCTATTCTTTCTCTGTCATCATCTTCCTTTGCAACTATAAGCCTTCTCCTTAGCCTCTTCACAGGTTTTCTTGGCTCATCCTTATCTGGGTTACCTTTCCTCTTTGTTGATCTCTTGCCTTGATTTTTCTTGGTCATGTTGACCACTCCCTTCCTTTTTGTCTTGGCGGTTGCAGTAGTAGTTTCGCTTGTTCTCTATATTTTTATTCTTGACTATGAAGGGTAGTTCTTGACTCTTTATTCTTACCTTTTCTAGTCCATGGCTCAGCCACAACTATCTCGTTCTATTTTCCTTCTACTTCCTCTTCTTCATGTCCTTCTTGTTCTTCATCTCATTCTTCTTCTTCATTGGATAAATCTTCACCTTTACCTTCAGTAATTTGTAGTGGTGCCTCCTACTCAGCACCTTGTCCAAGATCTCTCTCTAGATTGTTTATCATCCCTTTTCTTTTCCTTTGAAACTTAGGGACCTTAGTCTCCATCATAATATTCACTTTTAAAATTTCATATGTGTTAAATGGCTTGACATCCTTGTCTATGGGTTCATTAAGAAACACTATGATTGCTACAACTACTTCATCAATATTGATCTCATATCCTAATGGATTTAGCCATTCAATTCTAGGGATAGCTACTTGAATGGAGGTCTTATCTATGTCTAATAGAAAACAAATATTCTCATAGTACTTACCAACCAATGACTTTGGGATCCTTGAGATACTTTTAATTTTCTATTTGAATTCTTCAAAATGACCATCCATAACTAACTCAAAGTTATCTCCCAAGTAACCAATAAACTAATTATTACTTCAAGTAATATTTCCTTTAGTAGGAAAATAATTTTTCACATAAAATAATATGCAAACTAACAAGGAATAAAACTTACACATTACATTATTTTCCTTTCTGATGCTTCTCAAGTTTGCATCCAATTGTTGTAATTGCAGGTTGGGAAGGTCATTGGTATGAACTTTCTTCACAATCTTCCAAGCGACATCAACTGAAATGAAAATGATGTTGTTTGGTAGGTTTGATTGATAGAACTTGTGAGCTATAACCCTCACTACAAAAATTTTCTTGGCATCCTTGATGGTGGAAATCGTCATTCGATGCTTGTTCCACACTGCCAAAGTGTTTTCTTTGATTACATCCTTGCTTTGACATTGAATAGTCTTCACTTTATCTGTCATAGGGTAACCAATCACTCGATGAAAATCTCCACTACCCCACCCTCTAGCTACAATTTCATGTCATGTACTCAAATTAGAATGATTTTTATCAACTCAAATTTGAAAACCTTTGGGAAATCTAGGACATGCGTAAGTCTAGCCTTGACAATATGCTTGTGATCCTCTTTTAGTTTATCATCAATACACAACCTCTCATATGTATTTCTTAGTTTGAAATCACCCACTTCACTAATATTATGTGTATAGTTTTGATATGAGATTTTTTTGAAGTAAAGTATCTATAATGGAACAATCATTGTTTTGTCACTGATGTCAAAACCTGCTACTTGCTGGTAAGACAACTGCTTAGTTGATGTGAGTACTATCATTTGTCTAATTGATGAAGAAAATTTGATCAAATGAGATAACAAGAGCACCTAGAGGAAAGGTTAATTTATGGTATGAAAAAGGAGTACAAATATTAGTTAAGATAGTGATGATATAGTGTATTGTTTATCTACTTAAGGCTACAAAGGTTATATACATTAATTAAGTCTAGAAGAATAAGTAAAAAGAATTGTTTCTGCCAAGTAGAAAATTAGTTGGAGTTGAGAAAAGTCAAGATTCAATGTATGTTGAGTGAATATAGTATAATCTGACTAAAGTGTAGTTGATGCCAAGCATCAATAAACTTTAGTGTTTGCTAAATAAACTAGTGGAAGATGAGTGAAAGAACAATATGGAAATCGAGTGACAATATATTGATGCAGAGTGCCAATATTCATGTTAAATCACACATTTGATGAATTTGAGCCAACTATTTTATTTTCTTGAATTATGTGAAGCATGTGGAAGATAACTATGATGAGTTGGTGGCAAAAAATTCAAGGTAAACCATTTTATGGTGAATTCAAGGAAGATTGAGAAAGAAGTTAATAGAGGAACCAAATGGAAAAGTGGGTAGATTCATTGTATCCTACCTAATAGTACCTAACTTTAAAATGGACGATTGTGGTTAAACAAAAAAAGATCTTGGATCTCTATTTATAGAGAGAGCTAGTGAAAAGTAAAGGTTGTCATGTGTGAGAACTTAAGGAAGACAAGGAGTCTAGGGTATTGCTTCATTTAATGGCCAAACAGAAGAGACTGCAATTGGCATGCAAAGCAAGATAGCTTAAGAGTATAAATTCTTGAAGGGTGAACAAGCTATTAGTGTTGAAGTGTGTCAAATCAAATTAGAATGAAGGATTGAAATAGAGATCTCTAATTTGCAAGTGAGTTGTAATTTGTTATTAGATCAAGCCTTATTGTTACTTTCTAATCATTGTATCAGTCTAGGGTAAATCCTTTGGATTAAGCTTGACCTAACAATCATTTGTATATCCTTTAACAACATGACATTCCAGTGAATGATCTAAAGTCCTCTAACAGGGCTGACTCCTAATAGTGTGCTTTAAATCCTCTAACCAGGTCACATTTAATAATGTGTATTGTAACCTTTAATAGGGTTGGCCTTTCACATGGCATCACTTTAGAAGAGTGAGAATTAGTAGCATGTTACTGGTGGTTTTTTCCAAATTGGTATTCCACCTAAAATCTTTGTGTCAAGAAGTATTGTATGATCTAATGGATGCGTGCATAATAAGGTTTTATGGATGTGGGTCTACTAAGCATAGAAAAGTTTTATCTGTACATCTAGACCTTGGATAACTAGTTCAACCCCCTTCTTAGTTATTCTAAATAATTCCAACATATAGCATGACCTAACATCATGAATCATATCGATGTTAGGGCACCAAATGCATCACCTTTTACAACAATATCTGGATATACCTTAAACAAGTTGGGAGTTTAAAAACTTCATTATGAATTAATTGCACATCACTAACCTTGGATGCTTTTCCCTTCTCATTAATCAAACTTGATGCCATCTTCATGTTTAGGTTTTTAAACTTGAACTCTTCTTTTCTTGGTGTCAACACAACCTTCAAATCACTCTCAATTATCAATGACATGTTATAAGATCTCCACACAAATCACTTAATATCACTTTGAATTTTCTCAACTCTTCTGCTCTTTAAATATTGAATGCAATGTATTCAAAATAATTGACAAAATTCATTATAAGGATTAAAAAAATTAATTTTAGGGCCTCATAAATGTTCTCTACACATAGTGGGTGCACAACAGTTGTCTCAACCATCTCTACAAAACTCGGTAGTCATACTTCCCTTGGTCTTCAACTCATTTAATATGCCAACTTGGTCAATACTAGTAATCTTAGTTGGTCACTTAAAACTTTCATCCTCCAATATTGATACTCATCGGTCATTAACTTTTCAACTCATCATCCATACACATTACTTAGTTCAATCTTCAAGTCTATCCTAATGCATCTAATCATATGACCATTTGGACTTTTTCTTGCTCAATTTAGGAACTAATGTAAGATTTGAAAATTTGAAATACAGTTCCATACATACCTCTTTAATTTAGTTTGAGGTGGGGGAATCACCTAATCCATTGGATTGGGTGATCACAATTTTACCATTTGCATTGATTTTTCCTTTAGTTTTCTTTTTCTAGGTTTGATTCATCTGGGTTGTCACTTCTTCAGCATTGACCTTTTCTTTTCTACTATTCTCTTTATTATTGGATGTTGATGCTCAATTCATACAATCTATACTCAAGTGATCGACCTTCTGATAGGTAAAACATACTAGAACATAGTTCTCCAATTTCTTATTATTCTCTGAGATGTATCCTTGCACAATTTTTTGTTGTGTCCATACTTTCCACATAGCTAACTATTGACCCAAGTATTGTAATCCCAATTTATAGTATTTCCTTTTCTAGTTGCATTGCCTTGACTTTTAGTTCTCTAACTATGTTTTGCATTAGATTTGAAATCTTGTGCCTTGTGACCATGCTTCTAACATGTGTAGCAATAACCTTCAAATCTAGATATAGTTTTTTTCTTACTAGTATATGATCTACATTCATGTTCTTGATGTCCATGCTTGTTGAATCTAAAACAACTGTCATTGAATTTAGGCTTAGGAATTGACCTAAAAAAATTTCTCATGTAAACATATGTTGTATGACCTAGTTTTCCATAGTGATAGCATGTAGGCTTCTTGTTCTATGGTTTTGTGTTCCTTTGTTCTCTATGCTTTGATGACTCTCCTTTCTTGGTAGATATGAACTTGATATACCCTAACTAATAGTATCATGAGGTCTTCTATGTTCTCTTATTTTTTTATTAAGTTTTCTCATGGCCTCTCTAGATCTATTCATTCTTTCCATGATTTCCTTTTCAGCTTTCAACTCATTTTTCAATTGACTGTTCTCAAATCTCAGATTTCAAATCTCTTCCAACCTCCTAGAAATCTCATGAATGACACTTAATAATTGATTGACCATATCAAACTAATTTTGAGTTAGCCTTTGCACCTCATTGATTCTCTCATCAAGACTTGTAGTCATTTCCCTTTTTATCTTCATCATCCATCACCTTTTCTTCTTTAACCTTTTTCTTTTGTTTAGTAACTTCACATATCCTCATTGTTTATATTTCATGTTCTCTTTTCAGTGCTCTTATTTCTTCATCCAGGGTGTTGTTCTTTTCTAATAGATCAATTATTATTGCATTCATTTTACTAGATCTACCTTCATCATGTAAGTCTGCAATGCTTAATTCCTTGTATTGCGTGTCATTTTGCTAAATTTCTATCTCATTCCTTCTCTTCAAGGACTTATTCAATTCCTCCTTTGTATCCTTAACTTGTTCAAATGTTATTTGTAAATGAAGCATTTGATTCTCAATCAACTTTCCCAATTTGTAGGCTTCCATCTCCAAGATCTTTGATTTTCAAATGGTTAGACTTATTTTTTAGAGAACTCAACTTTGATACCACTTGTTGCAAATCTAATGGGGAAAGTGAGATATTGAGGGAAGTGGGGGGGGTGTTGGTGGTGAATCAGGATCTCTAAAACATTTACTACTTCAAACATGAATCACATTCCAACTTAGTTCACCATAGATTTCAACCTTAACCTTAACCATGCATCATCATATATCATCATGTAATATAATATCTAACATCTAATAACATGAATAACACATATAAGAAGGTCAACACATGACACAATATTTGGTAATGCAAAAATCCTTCAAGGTGAAGGTAAAACTGTGGTGAGGATGTCACCCATAAAATCATCACTACTGCAGCAATAAAGTGTGTCTCATAGGGCTACAATTTCGATCACTTATGATGATCTACCCTATGAGGGGTTTTCCCTATCAAGAGCTTGCAAGTCTGTTAAGTCTACCTTGATTAAAGGATTTAAAACATCACACTGAAATGAGCACTCTATTAGGAGATTTACAATAGGCCTATTAGGACCACTTTGTTAAGAGATTCACTTGATACAATGGTTAGAATGTAATCCATACCATGATCCTTCAGTTTGCACTTGATTGTTGATGATAAATATTAATCTCTTTCCAATATATAATCACCTCAATGTGACAGATATGCAATATCTCCTCTCTGCACTGGTCAGTTGCCTTAATCATTCAACCTTTAGTTGACCTTCAACTATGGAATCCTCTCTCTTACAACTTCAACAACATCAAAATTTGGCTTAAACCCTTCTTTTATAGCCATTTGATGAAGCTTCTAGATCTCAAGCAATGATCTTGACTCATCCTTTTTGTTGCTTGACCTTTCTACTTTTATGATTGGTTGATCACATAACATAGGGATTAATGATCCAAAATTTAATGTGTAATTACCTCCTTGATTCACTCCTTGATCATTAAAAACATGTTTCTAGCTTAACAAAAATGGTTTATCTAAGAGTTTATGCCATTTCAAACTCATATACAAAAACTATGTGTAGATGCTCAAAAATGGTTCGCATCTACGACTTCATCACTTCTTCATACTAATTTGTCCCATTTTCTCATTCTACTAACTTTGATCTTTTGGCCAGATTAACCATATTTCGTCATTTGTATCTCCTTTCACATCAATTTCATATCAACTCGAAACCATTTCAAATCAACTTGGAATCACTCAAAATCGGTCCTAATCAACCCAAAACATATCAAACATCTCAAATAAATCATCATTTATCCACTCCTAGGCATTGTTGTGGCTTTCAGTGCCTTGGAAACCTATCAATCTTATCAATTTGACTTTAGTACTGTCGTGGCTCTTAGTACTAGGTCAAACTATCATTCATGTCATTCAATCTTTGATGTTGTTGAGGCTTTCAATGTTGGATCATGGCATCATCAACCATTTTAATAATATTGACAATGTCCGTCAGTGTTATTATGATCGAACCTTATCAATCAATTTCAATCTTGTAGCATTTACAATGTCGGTTAAATGTTACATATCAATTTATTCATGTCATGTGTCCTTGGCATGTTATCAATTTCGATCTATCAATTAATTTGACCATGGCTTTGGTCTACCTTTTCATCATCTTATTCGATATCCATCATCGTCACATTTTCATCAAAAGATACGGTCGCATTCATTTAGTTAATTTGGCCAATCATCTACTAATTTTCTCTATAGGATTAAATAACCCATAATTTAATTCTATTATTCTCACTAATTATTCTTCCTGATTATCATCCTCAATTAATTAATTTTATTAATTAATTAGTTTATCATCCTCAATTAATTAATTTTATTAATTAATTAATTCATTATCTGCAAACCATGGAAATTTACAATTTCCTAAGTTCTATTTTCCATCATTAATTCTATTTTCTACTAATTCTTATTTTGTGGAATAAAAGGATTTTTAATTCAAATATTTCATCATCATGACATTTGGATGTGACACCTCGTGGATTCTCCTTTGACACTTGGCTGAGATTTGTCATAATCAAATATTATTACCTCTTACGCATGTCCCTATTTGGCTTATTCGTCATAAATTCTTGGCTTTAAGTGGGTTGATGAATCTTATGATGCATCATAGATTCTCTTCCAAATTTGACTTGCATGTGTCATAGAATCTTACTTTTGGCATATTCTATCATATGCGTCATAGGAATCTCTTGCCACATCGCATGTCTGTAGGTGACAAATCCAATGCTCTCACCCTACTTGAAAATTATAAAATGAACACTCTTTCTCTCATTTTGGGTCTCTTGAATCCTAGAATGCTTAAGTCTGGAATCTTTGAGTTTTTGAGTCTTTACTAATTTGCATTTTGCATTCTCTCTCACACATAAAATCACACTTCAAGTATTCTCATGGCATTATCACTATCATAGGCTTTTGCTTCAATTTTGTGTGCACTATAAGCAACTTTGGAGCTACAATCATTTGGAGAAGAAAGAAGGACATGGGAGCTACAAATGGAAAAGGGAGTTTTTGATTATGTTTTCTTTCTTTTGTTTAGTTTGGCTTTCATGGTAGACTAGTGGGTGCTAACATATGATTATTGAGTTTGTGATTTTCTCATAGTATGTTATGCATTTTAACCCATTTTTTGGTCCTACATTTGGTGAACCTGATGTGAATAATGCATATCTAACTTGGATTTCTTGTTTTTGCTTGTAGGTGCAAGGAAGGAGCTCACTTGGAAGGGTATAATGACTATCTGCTCTTCCTTTTCACACCTAGATTTGTACTATCGAAGCACACTTAGGTTCATAGTAAGCACATGCACCAATCAAAATCTACATTTCAAGCTCTTATCACTCTCTAGGACATACATTAGGTGATTTTTGTGTTACTGATGGTCTATTTGCAGCATGTGGCAATCGTTTGATGAAGATATGATCATAACAAACTACTGATGTGTGCTTTGCAGGACGTTGTCAAAGACTTTGTGTGTCTTTCAAAACTATGTGTGTGGATTTCCTAGATTAGATAACATTTCATTTGGTGCTTAAAAAGAACCTTTTTCTTTTCTGCCTAGCGTTTCTACGATGTTAGATCCCTAGGAGTTGCATTGGACGTATCCTCTCCCCTCACCATTCATGGATCTTGGGTGTAAGAGAAATCCATGTAACTTCTATAGGAGGCCTGCCTTGGACCAAGATACTCAATATTGGGTATACCAGGGGACGACCTCAAAGCGGTAACAGGCCAAAGCCAAGTCAACGTTCCAGTCGCTATATAAAATTTGATTACGGTGAAAGTTGTATCGGTAGTATTGTTGCGTGATAGCTCTCCTCTAGTACCCTTGTGGTGCGTCAAACCCTGGTTCTCAGGGCTGGGAGACCTTCTGCGGAAGTTTATCATTCACTTGCCGAATGGAATGCCCTTACTAAAAACCATGTTTTAGTGGCCAAAATCCTTTCTATCCACTGGCTCAAGGGGTCACCCATTCCCGTGAAGACATCCTACATTCTTGTGGTCCTTAGTAGAGGCAACAGTCCCTTGGGAAGTCATGCTCCTTGGGAAGCAGATCTTGGTAGCCCCGAGAAGTGAGTGAGCTGTAAGGGGGAGCCTTTGGTGCCAAGATCCTAGGTTGTCCGCTCTAGATAAGCATGGCTGAACTTTGGTTCAAGTAGGAATTTAGTGGATACAGTCCTAAAAGCTTAGGTTGTGGTGTGTTTGTTAACTTTTACAATAGCTATTCTTGTCTTAATGTGTCTTGCGTGTGTGTAAAACATAATCAAGATAAAAGCCAAACTTTTAAATTTACACCTTGGATATCATTTAAACTTTTCAAAACCTCACACATTGCCAAAACATTTCAACCTTTATCAAACTTTGCAAACATTGATTCAACACACTCGAACCTTGGAAAACATGGTGACCTGTGCTCTTAAATGTGCTTGGAAAAATGTAGATCTCACACTTGCATAGATTTCACTTGCATTCACCCTAGTCCAGGCTTCATTCTTACATCATATAGACTTCATATTGCACCTTTTAGTCCTCATTACTTTTCATATTACATCCATTTAGGTTCAGTTTTACTTTCCTTAGTTTTTGCATTCCCATCTCAGAATCAATACTTTGCATTCACCACCTTGCATCTTTACATACCTATTCATCATCTTGACCACTTTATCCATCACTCTAGGTGTCCTAATCATCATTTTCAGCATCCAAACTGGCCCTAACACTATCCTCTACCATTTACCTCTCTGTGACATCCCTCTTAGCATCACCATCATTTTGAGTCCTCTAAATGTCATTTTGAACCCCCAAAACCTTTGAACTTAGTCAAAAATCTAAACAAAGTATGAGTCTTAGAGTATCTCCTAGTGTTGATGGATAATGGATCTTGACTAGTCCTTTTATCTTTGCTTATCATTTTCTTTGGTCAAAATTTATCTATGTCTTGATATATTTGACCTTTTCATCTTTTATCAATTTGATCCTTTCATCTTTTATCAATTTTTGGTCAAGATCCAAAGTCCTTTATCACAAGGTTAAACTCTTAGGAAAAATACTTTCAAAAGGTGTTAACTAAGTTCAAAAATTTCCATATACCCTTGTCATAGCATCCCCAAATGTCATTTTGATCTACCCTAGTGGTATATCCCCTTCATATTGCATTGATCAAAATCCTCAACATCATTTTCACTACCAAACCCTATCAAATTGTCCATCAACCAAATTACCTTCTTGAGCATCTACCCTCATTTTGCATGTCCCAAACATCATTATGAACCCTAGAACAACATCCTTTGCATGATATACCTTGCATACATCAACCTTTAGTATCATTACCAAGTCCAAAACATAACCCTAATTGTCATTTTGCATACCTTAGAGTCATTTTCATTCCCTCTAGTCAAACCTCAAAACATCACCTTGCATTTGCATTTGCATAACATCCCTAGGACATTTGCACTTTTCACATCAAAACCATAATTCATCTAGCATTTCCTCACATTGCATAACATTCCTAAACACTTAAAAATCCCAAAAACACTCATATCTTGCATACCCACCACTCTTTGCACTCTTAGGTATCATGCCAACACATACTAGGAGACAAGCAACTTAGAGACCAGAGGAACTCTATCAACCTTTGTTTTCTGAGCCACAAGCACAACCAAAACCTCATCCAAGACAAAGAAAGAGCAAGAAAATACAACAAACCTTTGACGAAGACCAAATCAAAGCATCACAACCATTACTAGCAAACCCCTTGAACATGTATCCACAAGATCCTCAAGCTATGGCACAACAAACCTTGAACAATACACCTACCATGAGATTTCCTCCAAACACTTCCCCCACACTTGAGATGGTTCAATGGAATCCTGACTTTGAACCTATATTCATGCCAATGCCACCAAGAGAAGGAAGTGTACCAACCTCACCTGAAGATGAACAATCACATTCCTTTGAATTTAGCCAACCTAACACATCAAACATACAACAAGGTATTGTACACCTAAGTGATGAATCTGACACTGATTATGGCATCACTGATGAGGAAATGGCTAGGGCATGTCAAGACAAAAGTTTTTGCAAAAACTTCAAACGTTTGGCAGCTCAAGAAATTGTCAAATTTAATCCAAACTTGGAAGGTCCTAGGTCCAAAAATCAAACCAACACAACAATTGAAAACATCCAACACATGATAAATTTAGACTTAGACAAGGGAACACAACCTTTGGAGTTTCCAAACACAATAATGGCACCTATAAGATCCCATCAAGAACCAACAATTGAAATCCTCCAAAGTACATTTGAACACATCAATGTCAACCCCTTGTTTGATGAAATACCACCAATCCCTAAACACCCCAAAAGGACATTAAGACTTGATTTTAGTCACATGATGCAAAAAAAAGATGCACCTAAAGGGACATGTGCTCTAGGGATGCCAGACATACCTTCTTTGGAGGCAAATCAACAAAGTACACCTTTGCTCCTAACTTTACCAAGTGCTATGGCATCAAATGCTATGGAGCCTGTCATTAATACAACATGTGAAACATCAAGTACAACCATCCCTATGGATGCACAAAGGAAAAGTCTTATTGACATTATGCCCATTCCTAACAGGGACACATCTCATAGTCAAGTCAATATGATGTCGCAAGCAAGAACATCTAAAGCACAAAGGTACCAAAACAACAATACAAACATGACGTTCAATTCTCAAGGACTTACTCAACCCCCATGACAACCACAACCTATACTGGTACAACGACTCAACACTTCCAAGGCACAACCAAGTCTACATCCACTTGACACACATCCCACATATCAACAACAACATCAAATGCAACAACAACAACCACAAGTGGGGCAAACATCCAATATTCCTAACATGCAATCCCATGTGAACCCACTTGACTTGCACACAATTTATCAACAACAATTGATGTTTGCTAAACAACAAGAGCAACTCAAGCAACAGTTGGAATACCGAAGACGCCTTGAGCAACAAATTGCATACCAACAATATTTGTTACAACAACAACATGTGCCACAACAACCTCAACAGATACCTCTAGAACAACAAGCATGCACATGGTCTCACATACAACCAATAGAGGTATCCCAACAACAACCACAACACACGGCACAACAACAACACATGGTACAATAATCACAGTCAATCCCACAACAAGTGCCACATCAAATACCACAACAAGTTCCCCAACAATAGGGACATTTCTGTCTTCGAGGTGCCAACTTACCTCCACCACCTAGCGACACTTCATCAGACTCATCAAACACAAAAATGTCAGAACCAAGTAGACATAGTTCTCGCCATAGCAAATGGTCTACTCATAGACACAAAAGACTTGAAGGAAAGACCATCATGCAAAACCCCAATGAAGAACTATTACAACAATTCAAAAAACTTTCCAAACAAGTCGAGGCATTGGGAATCCAAAAGAAACAAGCTCTATATACGAAAAGGGACCTACGTCCTAATCCATTCGATCAAAGTCTGTATATGCCTCCATTCCCAAAACACTTTGAAGCTCCAAGATTTGAAAAATACTGAGGAAAAGGCAACCCTATTGACCACATCTAAGAATTTTGTGCTTCATGTACTGAACTCAGTGATGAACCCACTTACCTTATGAGATTGTTCCCTCGTTCTCTAGGTGGGCCCGCACTTGAATGGTACTCCAAACTTCCTAGTAATATCAAATCTTGGTTAGAGCTAGTAGACAAATTTATCTCCCACTTTTCCTTTAACATTACAAATGAGGTGATACTTTCTGATTTGTGCTCAACTAAACAGAAGACAGGAGAGCCATTCATCACATTCTTACTCTGTTGGAGAAGCTTAGTTAGTCAATGCTCACTAGACATTCCTGAAGAACAACAAGTAAACCTGTGCATTGAAAACTTAGTCCCAGACTTAATGTATGAACTCAAAATCAAGAGTCCAAGCACCATTTCTAAACTGATGAAAAAAGGGGCTAGTATTGAAGATGCTCTTATCCGTAAGGGAATCCTCAAGATAAACAAGGACAACACCAATACCAACTCATCTAATGACAAGCCAAAAAATTTCTCCAAAAACAAGAATGTGACTAATGATGGCATTGTGGATGCCTGCACGATTAGCACAGCACAACCTCAACTGACTTTGAAAGGTGTAAACCCTACAAATTCACAAAATCCTAATCAAAAAACACCTCAACAACAGAAAACTGGGACTTCCATGCAAGACAAAAGACATCCTAGAACCAAGGATAGAAAATTCACACCATTGGGGATACCTCTTGAGACTACATTACAACAGTTACTAAGTAATAACTTCCTGTAGCTACCCCCAATCAAAGATGAACCATTAACTAAAGCAGATTGGTGGGATGACAAAAAGTATTGCGATTACCATTGCACCAAAGGACACAAGACTTCATCATGCTTCCAACTAAAACATGCAATACAAGACCTTATTGATGATGGTGTCATCACAGTTGATACATCACTGTTACCATCCAACTCTGATCACATTATTTTCAAAGATCCTTTGGTTAATCATGACAAAGAGAAACCCTCTAGTTCAAACTCAAACTCACAAGGTAATGTGAATTACACACACACCGGCTATGACTACACCATCAATTGCTTTAATGAGTCTGACTTCCACATATCCACATTCACATTGAAGGCTGAAGACCCTCGTTGTGCTATCACCACACGTCACAGCAAGATCACCCTACCTAGAGCCCCATCTAGATGTAATGCTTCTAATAGACCTACACCCCCAAGTAGACCTACTACTCTTACTTCATCTGATTATAGCCTTGTTGAACAACTCGGAAAAACCCCTGCACAAATATCCATTTTGGACGTACTGCGTGCATCTCCCCAACACCATAAGATCTTGGAGCAAGCCCTTAAAGAGTCAGTAGTCCTAGATAACATTGATGTTGCCCAGTTCCAAGCCATGGTTGGGAACCTATCTGCATCACAACATATCACTTTTTCACCCCGAGATATTCCTCAGGACAAACCTAACCATAATGATCCCCTTTATCTCAAAGTCTTCATCCATAATGCCAAAGTCAGACGTGTCTTAATAGATGGAGGAGCAGGATTGAACATCTGTACTCTTAAGGTTGTCAACAATTTAGGTTATTCTGAAGATGATGTGGATCCCTCTCAAAGAATCACAATAAAATCTTATGATGATGGTGAATGCTATTCCAAGGGCATCATCACATTACTTGTCAGAGTTGGTCCAGCTACTGTAGACACATTGTTCGATATCCTAGACATCGAAATGAATTTTAACATAATACTAGGATGCCCTTGGCTTCATGCTATGAAATTAGTCCCTTCTACATATCATCAATGTTTGAAGCTTTCCTATCACAACATAGAGGTTACCATCCCCGGTGATCCAGATCCTTTCTAGTTTTGTGCTAATCTAAGAGATGCTACTGCATTCCAAATCCCAACAAACAATGAAGCACAACCCAAAAATCCCTCTAAGTATGTGGATGTTGATATACTACTCAGTAAAGCCAAGGAAAAGATGAAAATTGAAGACAATGGATGTGGAGAATACTTTATGTCTCAAGTCTCTCACATTCGGGAGTCACTAGTTTCTCCCCAATCTCATGGTAAATCACAACCACTTCAAGCACAACATTCAGAGATCAGTTCAAAGAATGATACTTCTATTAATGAGAATACATCTGTATGTATTGAGAAAGCAAAAGCAGACCGAGAACCCACTTTGATATCTCCTATCAAGTATGGACTTGGGTTTACCATCATGCAGAAACAAGGCTATGATGGCTATAGTGGTCTTGGATCTCAAAAACAAGGAATCATTGAGCCCATCACTACAAAAGGACAACCTCCTAGTTTGGGGCTTGGTTTTAAACCATTATGAATAGGTCCTCCTAGTACCATGGTACCTACATGTAAGACTATGGATGTTTCGAATGATGAAAAGACATCTGAGGATATCCCACTTGAAAGCAACAATCCCCTAGCCTCTGAGCACAACCCCAATGACCCAGTTGAATTAGTTACTCATATATCTACCTTCAACCAAAGCCCATTCAACACTGATGATGACATCTCCTCAAGTTATCCTAAACCTTTGGATTGGGACCAACGTGGACCACCAATTTTTGATCAATTTGATGATGATGACACTCTCATAATAGAATTTGAAGGCATTATGACTGAAGATCATAAAGAAGCAGTTTCTCCTAAAGAGAACACATTGGCATACTTTGGGGAGCCTACTCCACCTTCTAGTTACAAAGAAAAAAGAGAAAGAAATAACAAGCATAGGTCTCTTGGTGAAAATCGAAAGGCACCATTAGACTATAAAAAATCAAAAGCTAAGAAGCTCCCAAGGATACAAGATGAAAAAGATGATGCCATGAATATTAATGTTCCAACATTCAACATGCCACAAAGTCTTTTGGCGCTCTCTCAATCAGCATTCATGCGGAAGGTCATTGGTCTCAACCCTCCCAACCCTCCCTTATATCCCTTTGTTTATCCCCAAATCCAGCTACCTAATTTGTCCAATAACAAAAATCAGTCCTTTATCCAACAAGCCTTTGCATATGTCATCATCAGTGACATCCCACATGACATTTCTATTGACTTGTTTATCCTTAGATGCCTTGATTCACAAGAGATAGACATTGTCTTACATACGGTACATGATGGTATCTCTCGAGGCCTTTCTAGTGGTTTGATTTTAGCTACAGACTTGGAAGAAATCCTCCATAATTATGGTCAATCATGGATCCAAAGCTCATCAGCTAGTAGCACCAACAACAGATATCTTCTCAGCATTTGTCAGTAACATTCTTGATTTCATCTAAAAGTCCTGAAAAAATACCAAAAAAATAGTAAAAAGTCATGAAAAAAGCAAAGAAAAAAGTGAAAAAAGTCATGAAAAAATGGATGCCTTGATGAAAACTTGGCAAACAAGCATATTGGCACAAAAATTTGAGTCAAGAGAAAAATTTCGTCCAAAATTGAAAACCTGGTAAACAGGCACTTTGGGCAAGTACCATGGTGAAAACCTAGCAAACAGGCACCATGTGTAATCAGTGTCGCTCCTCCATCTATCAGGATTCCATCTGGTCTTTTCCCCCTCTATCATTCCTTGATCATATCCTTCATATTGCATGACATCCTTGGTCCCTTATCATGGCTCATGAACTGGTTAATGTCCTTTGTTACCTTGCCTAAGCATCGCTAGTCTGTACACACTGTGTCATTGGCCTTTGTACATAGTCTGCGTCTTGTCTGGGGGCATATTACCTACATGGTGCGTAAGTTTGAATTTGAACTAGGGGCATATCCCTAAGTTCTTTTTATCCATTAGACCTATCACATAACAGATTGGAGCTAACACTTGTATATGCTTATACGATCCTAAAAAAATCCATAAAAATCATAAAATGTCCTGAGAAAATCACTAAAAATCACATAATGTCCTAAAAAAAATCCTAAAAATTCAAATACGATCCTGAAAAAATCACTAAAAATCACATAATGTCCTGAAAAAATCCTAAACATTCAAATACGATCCTGAAAAAAGCACTAAAAAACATCAAATATCCTCAAAAAAACCCTAAAAATCACAAAACTCATCAAAATTTGCAATAAACCTTGTACATACTCACTGTGGATAACCATCCCTTTTGCATTCACACTTGCACTTTGTAGACTAAAAATCAAAGCACTACACTTCAATGCCAATCACAATATATGAGCAACATGAACCAACAATCAATCCAACTAGTCACTATGAACTTGTCAACTAAATCCACAACCAGTGCTATCACATTATCAACATGTCGAACACTATCTACACACCTAAAACATTAACAAGAATGTAATAATGGACAAGAATAGTTATTGGCTCATGCTGTTTAGTGAGTGATTTATTTTTGCTTTGTTTTTTCTTTGATCATGTCGCTATGCTACTCGATGATATAAATTGATCAATGAGAGTAGCCAGGATGGTTCATGGTCATTTTTTTCCATTTTTTTCTGTTACAATGTACCTTTTGAGAGTCTGGGGCATGTACATATGCCTCAGGAAGGACAAGGTCATTCTCTGTTTGCATCGTGCTTGTTTACGCAAAAGGCTTGCATTTGCGCTCTGGCCCTTTATGCCATGATGCGTTGCATTCCATTTGCCATATCAAAATAAAGCTCCATTTGACATATAGTGCAATTTCTAGAAGCAAAAGTCTTTCCATCATACTAACATCTCCTCATCTCATCTTTCTTTTTCATCTCATTCTTTATCACCATGATCATGTCTTCTGATTCACCAAATCATCTTCATCTTGCATTCATGCATCACTCTGGACCTAATAACTTTCACATCTTAGCTTTGATTTGCGATCCATCAATTGCTATGGTTTTTTCTTCTTGTTTTCGATAAATTGACTTATCATATGCTTATCTTAGTAAATTTCTAGAGGGGGCACCCATATATATCATCCCTACTAGGGCATGTTGTGGCTTTCTCATCTGTTATTCTTTGATACAACGCTCTAAATCACATTGTATCAAAGAGGGGCAAAATGTAGATGCTCAAAAATGGTTCACATCTACGACTTCATCACTTCTTCATACTAATTTGTCCCATTTTCTCATTCTACTAACTTTGATCTTTTGGCCAAATTAACCATATTTCGTCATTTGTATCCCCTTTCACATCAATTTCATATCAACTCGAAACCATTTCAAATCAACTCGGAATCACTCAAAATCGGTCCTAATCAACCCAAAACATATCAAACATCTCAAATCAATCATCATTTATCCACTCCTAGGCATTGTTGTGGCTTTCAGTGCCTTGGAAACCTATCAATCTTATCAATTTGACCTTAGTACTATCGTGGCTCATAGTACTAGGTCAAACTATCATTCATGTCATTCAATCTTTGATGTTGTTGAGGCTTTCAATGTTGGATCATGGCATCATCAACCATTTTAATAATATTGACAATGTCTGTCAGTGTTATTATGATCGAACCTTATCAATCAATTTCAATCTTGTAGCATTTACAATGTCGGTTAAATGTTACATATCAATTTATTCATGTCATGTGTCCTTGGCATGTTATCAATTTTGATCTATCAATTAATTTGACCATGGCTTTGGTCTACCTTTTCATCATCTTATTCGATATCCATCATCGTCACATTTTCATCAAAAGATACGGTCGCATTCATTTAGTTAATTTGGCCAATCATCTACTAATTTTCTCTATAGGATTAAATAACCCATAATTTAATTCTATTATTCTCACTAATTATTCTTCCTGATTATCATCGTCAATTAATTAATTTTATTAATTAATTAATTCATTATCTGCAAACCATGGAAATTTACAATTTCCTAAGTTCTATTTTCCATCATTAATTCTATTTTCTACTAATTCTTATTTTGTGGAATAAAAGGATTTTTAATTCAAATATTTCATCATCATGACACTTGGATGTGACACCTCGTGGATTCTCCTTTGACACTTGGCTGAGATTTGTCATAATCAAATATTATTACCTCTTACGCATGTCCCTATTTGGCTTATTCGTCATAGATTCTTGGCTTTAAGTGGGTTGAGGAATCTTATGATGCGTCATAGATTCTCTTCCAAATTTGACTTGCATGTGTCATAGAATCTTACTTTTGGCATATTCTATCATATGCGTCATAGGAATCTCTTGCCACATCGCATGTCTGTAGGTGACAAATCCAATGCTCTCACCCTACTTGAAAATTATAAAATGAACACTCTTTCTCTCATTTTGGGTCTCTTGAATCCTAGAATGCTTAAGTCTGGAATCTTTGAGTTTTTGAGTCTTTACTAATTTGCATTTTGCATTCTCTCTCACACATAAAATCACACTTCAAGTATTCTCATGGCATTATCACTATCATAGGCTTTTGCTTCAATTTTGTGTGCACTATAAGCAACTTTGCAGCTACAATCATTTGGAGAAGAAAGAAAGACGTGGGAGCTAAAACGGAAAAGGGAGTTTTTGATTATGTTTGCTTTCTTTTGTTTAGTTTGGCTTTCATGGTAGACTAGTGGGTGCTAACGTATGATTATTGAGTTTGTGATTTTCTCATAGTATGTTATGCATTTTAACCCGTTTTTTGGTCCTACACTATGTTACTCAACACATATAGCTCCTAGTGTTGGCTCTACTTGTTCTTTCACACTATCCCTTGACATGAACTTGACTCAACCAAAATTGAAATTACCTTCTGAATTGCTTGGCACATGTTGCCTCCTCAATCACTCGATAATCACTACAATTCTCGGCAATGATAGATTTCTTGGCAATGCTTATGTGCACTCAAAAACTATAACTTCCTTGACATATTGTGAACTTATTCACTCCTCCTCTTAATAGCTCAACCTTAATGGTGGCTCAATTGTAGAGATAATTGATTATCATTGCCTAGTAAATGACTAAGTGTTTTGCACTAACTGGTAATATTATGATTGCCTTTAGGATCAACAATACATTTATGTGCAACTCATTTGTCTTGCATGACCAACCACTTTGATTGCATAAAATTGATGTGGCCTCCAATTGACATCCACCTTATTGATCCTTTGAATCCTATCTCAACATTCTTGTTTTAAATCCTACCACCCATTTTCCCTCTAAATTCTATAAACATAAACCTCTCATTGAACATTGCATCTCTTTTTCATATGTATTATTATTATGATAGTTTATTTTTAGTTCAAGTGCACTTTTATATTGTTATCAGACTAATTTATCATTATAAATCATTACCATACTGAAATATTATCATGTTTAATTTTTCTTAGGAATTAGAAGATCATTTGAGCATATTAGTGTCATATTAGAGTTCATATCGTCTCATCTTGATAGATTAGAATAATGGCTAGTTCATCTTATCTAGCATACTCATCATCTTTACTTGTTTGTAGCATCCCATTGCACATGTTCCATCTTTTCTCCATCTAGTTGTAGAGTTAGAGCTCCATTTCATCATATGGAGCTTAGTAATCACTTAGGGAACACATAAGTTGCATTTGGAGACCATATATGCATTCACTTAGGGAACAAATAAGTTGTGTTTGGAGACCATATCTACATTCATCCATTAATGAGAAAATCAATGGAATGAGGGTGCATCCATTCATGATCCAGGTGGATCTAGAAAGGCTAAAAATCCCACAGTCTCAAGATCTCTCAAAAATAAAATCGTTGTAAAGAGCTTGGAAAACTGAACCCAATGCAACTTGAATGGGTGAAAAAGGAGCCTGTTTGCTCCAGATATGTTTTGTCAAATTTTGAGTCAAATTGGTAAACTAGGGGTGAAATTTGACTATCTTGTAAGTGTTCAACAATGGATGTCAAATTAAAGAGCTCATCAAGAGCTTTACAATGGCCTTCATTTTGTCAAAATCGGAGTATGTAAGTGAAAGTTATCATCGTTCAAAGTTCGGGAAAAAAAAAAAAACAAGTATTGATGATGTCATCATTATTTCATTAGAATTTTGGAGGAATTTTGAATTATTTTGTGAAAACAATTCCAAATATAATTTAGAATTTGGACTCGAAGTTGTTTTATACAAACTCCCTCTTGAAATATTTTTTCATTATGTTCCCTAAAATTATGGAGGTGTTAGCTTTATTATCATTTTTTTGTAAGGCTTGTAATTATAAAAGCCAAAAATGAGGTTACTTGTTATTTTAAAATGGGAATATGGTTGTAAATTTTGTTATTTAGTTTTATACCAAATAAGGGAAATATTTTTTATAAAAAGGAGGGGAATTTGGAAGAGAAAAACAAGGAGTCTTGGACGAATTAGACCTTTGGGTGTGTAGGAGACTTTGAGAGAAATAAGTCTTGGAGAACTATTTTGTTATTCTAGAAGGAAATTCCTTGGGAGAATTTTGTAAGTTCTTGAGAGAGACTTTGTAAGTGAGAGATATTGTATAAGCACGAAGATATAGTATATCATCTTCAAGTGCGTAAAAAAGATTGTGAAGGCTTTGAAGCTTTGATATTCCAACAAAGCAGAGTTTTACTTGGCGATATCAATAAAGCAGTCCCCAAATTGAGATGTGGACCCGAAGACATAGTCCCCAAGGATGAACTCTGTTATCAAAGTGTTTGCATTTTTCTCTCTCTTATTCTCTCAATTCTTTCATTTTATTATTCTCCCTCGTTGATGTTATTAAACACATAATTATTTTAAGTGTTCAAAGTATTTATTCTTCCTTGTAATTTCAATGGCTTTAAAATACATAGCTACACATTTACTGCTTGGATTGGGGTAGTATATCTAATTGTTGGGATTAAGTCATAAAACTTATAGATCCTAAATCAGATTAAGTTTGGTATTAGAACCTATTTTGTAGAAATTGTAGGTGGTGAATGTTAACCAGGTTGAGGTTAAAACAAGGAGATGGTGAACTTGAAAAGTTCAATCCAAAAATTGGAAAAGAAGAAATTTTCCACAAGTCATGGCATTTGAAGATAATCTTCTCGAGATTGATGCAGAAGCCTTCTAGAGAGCTTTTGTGGAGTTAAGAGCTTTGGTGGACATTCTTCTTCAAGAGAGACATGAACGAAAATTGAGAAAAGCAGATAAGCCTAAGAAGAAGGAGGAAGCGAAATATTCATCAAAAGATGTGAAAGGTAAATGAGTAGGAGGTGTTAGTGACCCTCCTGAACCTTCATTTCCATCTTCTTCATCTTCTCGATCATCTTCTTCTAAAAAGAAACATTCTGTGATGACACCTTTGTTAAAACTTGATGTAAAGTTTGATTTGCCTATATATAATGGTGAATTAGATGTAGAAAAGTTAGATAACTGGCTTAAGTAGATTGAAGTGTACTGCAGGGTTCAAAATATTTTGGATGATTCTTCTAGAATCCAGCTAGCTACTCTCAAGATGGGAGGTACTACATTAGTCTAGTGGGAGAGTAAGATCCAGGATGATCTTGCTACACATGGTAAAATCATTTCATCTTGGTGTGAATTTACTTCTGCTTTAAAGAAATAGTTTTATCCTTTGGATCATATGCAACAAGCCATTATGGATTGGAAAAATCTAAAACAAGGTAAAGGGTAGTCTGTGCAAGAGTATATACAGGTGTTTAGGAAGAAGACTTTAACTATTGGAATTCCTCTTTACACGCAAGATACATTATTAAAGTATATAGGTGGAATGCATTCATATTTAAAACATACAATATTGATGTTTAGTCCTTATAACTTTGATGAAGTGTGTGTTCAAGCAACCCATATTGAAGTAGGTGGAGGAAACACAAGTTTCAGTTCAAAGAAGGAATTTGTTCCTTCTAAAGGACACAAGAAGGGCAAGAAAGCAGCCATGGTGATGAAAGAGGAAGGTGACAAGCCTACTTGTTCACATTGTCAGAAGAAAGGACATGCAAAAAGAAAAGTGTTGGAAATTGCATCCAGAATTGAAAATAAAGCGGTTTAAGAAGGATAAAAAGGGAAAGAAAAAGTCTACAGCTATTGTTTAGGATCTTGGATTAGATTCTGGTGATGAGACAACAATATCATCTATGGGTTTGAAAGGTAAAGCTTTTGTTGATTCTACCACTGATGTTTCATATGCTTCCACTTCCAAAAATCATGTTGTTCCTAAAGATAGTAAAATGTGTGAAATTTTTCATATAAGGGTGATTTCTAAGAACACTAAAATTGACACATTGATAGATTGTGGGTCCCAAGTTAATTTGATTTCAAAAGAAGTTGTTAAACAGTCAGGATTGGAAACTAATCCACATAAGAGACCTTATCCATTAGGTTGGGTGTCCAATGATAAAAAAATTGTGAGTCACTAAGAAATGTAAGTTAAGACTTGCGATAACATCTAAACTTGTAGATGAGGTTGAATTTGATGTGGTTCCACTTGATATCTGTGGGATTGTGTTGGGTAGCCCATACTTATATGATATGAAAGCTATCTTCTATAGGGAACATAAAAAGTATCATTTGTTTAAAGATGGAATTGAATACATTATAAGATCTCATTGCATGAAGAATGAAGGATCAATTGTAAATGCAAGACATTTGAAAATTATTATAAATGCAAGCAATAAACTGACTCTCATGTCTACAATAGCTAGTTAGGATCAGGTGCAGATCAAGTCTTCAGCCAGTGATGATAAATGAGGATTTGAAAGGTTCATTTTCTAATGGTGTTCCTATGCAGGAGGTCCAAAATGTTGATACTTTTTCCATTTCATCATTTATTTTAGTTTTGTTGCTTCTATTTCTACTAGTTGGTACTATGTGGATAATTGATGTAACAATGAACATTGGTGGATGTATGGTTGATGGTATTAGTAGTACTATTTCATTCTTCATAATGTGTGTGATGGTTCAAATATTCAAAATTCTAGCAGTTTGTATAGGTGATACTGGACCGTAAGAATTTGGTATAGCTCTGACACCATGTAAGAATTTTCCTTAGGGAAAAATTCACCCAAGACTAAGGAACTCAAGCACAAGCATAATAGTAGACCAAAAGAGTATGACCAAAATGATGATATGATATTCATTCAATATTCAATGTAACTGCACTAGGAGTGCCTATATATAAAGGCCTCTAGAATGCTTCCAGAATGCATAGGAATCAACAACATGATAAGTCATACAACTAGGCACATGTCCACCAGATATGGGTTATCCTCCATTAAGCACAAGAGTAAGTGCTATGATGTGAGGATAAGCTTACAAAGGTGTAGCACACAAAATAATGTTTTAGACAACATGTGCTAAAATGGGAGTGCGAATAACTATGTTGTCTACATGACAACTTAATTAATTATGTAACCTCTAGTGGTGCAGAAACCATGTGTTGAATTAGAGTTGCTTACTCTAGTGTTGTCAACATGACAACTCATAAGAGTACGCAAACTCCTAAGTGTCTCACCTAAGAAATAATAAAATAATGCAAAATAACAAAATAATGCCTTAACCTAAGTAAACTTAAGTAAAGTGTAATAAGTAAATACTTATTTACACCAACACCCCCCCTTAAGTGCAACTTAGGGTAATGTACTTAAGCTTCCAAAAGCTAGGATGAAATGCAAGATGGGTCCTAGCTACGAGGCCATGTTAGGTACCCATGTACATAATGCAATGGAACCTCTCATAAATTGGAGAAAGAGGGAAAACCTCATTGGAAAAACCATCCCCTAAAAAAAGAGATGAAAAGACAAGATGCATGGATGGATGGAGTAATCAAGACCACCCCCCATTATGACATACATCAAGTATATACAATAGAGAAATAGGAGAAGAAAAAAACCCCTTAAGAGGAAAAAATCCCCCCCATAAAAGAGAAGAAGAAGGAGACAATGTAGTCCCTCCCCCCTAAATGTAGTGTGTCAATCAGTGATAGATGCTCCAATGTCGAAGCTAATCCATGACCATTGAATAATGTTCCTCCCCTTTGGAAGAAACAATGGCAAAGGTATAGGTGAGATGCTTCCCCTATGTGTAGCAAGAATCTCGATAATGAATGGTGTCTCAGAAACCTACTCAACTATCCTTGTGTTGATGTTGATAGGCACCCCTTCCAATACTATTGAAAAGAACAATGTCAAATCTAGCAAGGATGGATGTAGAACATTCCCCAAAGAACCAATTGTCTCCTCAAATGATAAAGAGGTCTCCTGCAACTACTATACATAGAAATCTACAATCATATCAACCTATGAAGATTGATCATGTAGAGAATGGACAAGAGGGTCAAAGTGAGCCCTCACAACAACTAGAGAAGGATCCGCTTCATCAAAGAGAATATATATATCATCAATGATGTCTTCAAAATCTTCTATGTGTGACTCCATAGACAAACTTGAAATATCTTTCAAGAAGTCATCCACTGATGCTAGAGCTGGAAGACAAGGTGTACCCTATTGTGCTAGACCTATCACTATGGCAATGTGTGCATGTAGAATTTGTTGATGTTGTGACCTCTCCCTATATCTGTCAATAGTACCCCACATATCTAAATTTTTTGAAGCACTATTGCTAGTGTCACGATCAATTTCCACAATGCATGAAGTAGTCTTCGCAACAAAGAGAAGTCAAATATCATCGATGATGTCTCCCACATCTTTAATGTGAGACTCCACGAACAGACTTGTAATATATGGAAGGAAGTCATTCCATAAAGTTGAAGTAGGAAGACAAAATGCATCCTGTTGCATTGAATCAGAAGCATCTATGGCTAGAACTAAATCAATAGAATCAACATGAGTTTTAGGAGGTGTAATCTCATCTAGAGTTGGAGGAACCAATGTTGAAGCTGCTAAAGATAGAATGTCATCTAGAAAAGGAGGAATGCTGGGATCTCCATGTTTTTTCGAAAGAGCCATCCACATATCATATGAGTGAATGAGATTATTAATGACATGCTTAGTATCAGAACTCATATTCAGTATAATAATATCCTAGAGTCTGCTAACATATGGATGTCTTTCAATGTTAGAGATCAGTTTGTTGGAACATAAATAAGGAAATACTTCCTTATGCTCATTTCTTAGATGATCAATGACTAAAGAACTCCATTTTTTATAGTTCCTTTTTGTAAATGTTGGTCTAATTCCAAATCGACATGTGAAAAAAAAAATCCTCCATGACATATATATATATATATATATATATACATATGCACCCCCCAAAATGAAGAAATAAGCAATTAACCCCCACCCCCCCTGCGCAATGGATGATTCAGACACTTTATAGCCACTTGCTAATTGAAGGCCTATTTTTGAAAGTAGTATTTCTGTCCACATAACCTATAATCTAGTTGCAGATCTGGAAAGTAAACAAAAAATAAAGGAACTTGATTATGTGTCCAGATGAGCCCATACTAAGCATTTGAAGTGTCAAAAATTGGGATTTGCAAGTTGCAAAAAAATTTAGGAACAAAGATCTCAAACTACCAACACCAATGTGTAGATCACGAAATTCTACCCCAAAACAAAAAACATTGCTCACAAAAAGGAGTCCATATAAGGGAGATATCATTGTTTGAAAATCACCTCTGTTATTAATTTTCTAAATTATCGCCATCGCGCCTACAAAAATCAAATGACTAACTTTCACCTCAGATGTTTGATTTTGGTGAAACAAAAGTCGATATGGGGGTTTTTTGACCTTCTGAATGTGATGCAAATATCTTATTTGCACCAGCAAGTTCCAATATTTTCCTGCAAAAAAATTCTCCTCTATAGGCCTAATGGCCAAAAAAAATTTGAACAAAATATGTAGATCCGAAAAATAATGCAGAGAAATTATAGAGACTAAAATAATAAAATATACAAATCTAAAAATTAAATTTAGATATCTGAAATGATCATACCAAATTTGCAAATCAGACCTTCTGGTACCAATTTGTAAAAAAAAAGTTGCCTCAACATCGACTTTGGCCTAGCATAGGAAAATTTATAGCTGATTTTCTCTAAATCGACATTCTGGATGCAATGGCGAGGTCCAATTTGGCTCTAGGCACTCCCAATTTCAATGGATTCTCTAGATTTGGGTCAAGGTGATGAAGTAACAATGGTCTCAAATGG
Organism: Cupressus sempervirens; assembly: GCA_028749045.1. Lineage (NCBI taxonomy): Eukaryota > Viridiplantae > Streptophyta > Pinopsida > Cupressales > Cupressaceae > Cupressus > Cupressus sempervirens. The sequence continues at coordinate 645,585,961 of CM053791.1, forward strand.
CTATGTGAAGAGAATCTCCTAGAGCTTTGATACCATGTAAGAATTTGGTATAGCTCTAATACCATGTAAGAATTTGCCTTAGGGAAAAATTCACCCAAGACCAAGGAACTCAAGCACAAGCATAATAGTCAACCAAAAGAGTATGATCAAAATAATGATATGATATTCATTCAATATTTGATGTAAGTATACTAGGAGTGCTTGTATATAAAGGCCTCTAAAATGCTTCTAGAATGCATAGGAATAAACAATATGATAAGTGATACAACTAGGCACATGTCCACCAGATATGGGTTATCCTCCATTGAGCACCGGAGTAAGTGTGATGATGTGAGGATAAGCCTACAAAGGTATAACACACAATATAATGTTGTAGATAACATGTGCTAAAATGAGAGTGTGAATAACTATGTTGTCTACATGACAACTTAGTCAATTATGCAAACTCGAACGTTCTAGACACCATGTGCTGAATTAGAGTTGTTTACTCTAGTGTTGTCAACATGACAACTCATAAGAGTATGCAAACTCCTAAGTGTCCCACCTAAGAAATAATAAAATAATGCAAAATAATAAAATAATGCATTAACCTAAGCAAACTTAAGTAAAGTCTAATAAGTAAATACTTATTACACCAACACAAGTGAGGCAAACATGCCCTCATTTTCATTTGATGTAAAAAAAAACTTTTGGAGGTCCAAAAGCTTCTCAGTGGGAAGGAATGATCCAGGTGGATCTAGAAAGGCTAAAAATTCCACAGTCTCAAAATCTCTCAAAAATGACATCATTGTGAAGAGCTTGGAAAACTGAACCCAATGCAACTTGAATGGGTGAAAAAGGAGCCCGTTTGCTCAAGATATGCTTTGTCAAAGTTTGAGTCAAATTGGTGAACTAGGGCTAAAATTTGACTATCTTGAAAGTCTTCAACAATGGGTGTCAAATTAAAGAGCTCATCAAGAGCTTTCCAATGGCCTTCGTCTCATCAAAATCAAAGTACTATGTGAAAGGTATCATCATTCAAAGTTCAAGAAAAAAAATGTATTGATGATGTCATCATTATATCATCAGAACTTTGGAGGAATTTTAAATTATATTGGGAAAAAAATTCCAAATATAATTTAGAATTTTTGCACGAGAAGTTGTTTTATACAAACTCCCTCTTGAAATATTTTGTCATTATGCTCCCTAAAATTATGGAGGTGTTAGCTCTATTATCATTTTTTTGTAAGGCTTATAATTATAAAAGCCAAAAATGAGGTTACTTGTTATTTTAAAATGGGGATATGGTTGTAAACTTTGTTATTTGGTTTTATACCAAATAAGGGAAATATTTTGTATAAAAAGGAGGGGAATTTGGAAGAGAGAAACAAGGAGTCTTGGAGGAATTAGACCTAAAACTTTGAGAGAATGTCATGTCCCCTTTTTAGCAACATAACTTTAACAGGAGATTTTCCTATCATCGACTCTCGTAGGCAAATGATTATGGGAAGAGGGTCATTTTTGTTTTCCGATAATTACAATTTTTCTCTCAAAGGATAATAATTAAGCAAGTGGGGGGGCCCACTCATTCTAATATTAAATTAAGGTTGTACTTTAACTTTATAAAGTTATTTATTTAATTTTATAAAGTTAATAATTGAAGTACATCATAAAAGATGATTCCGAAAAACTTCCAGAAACTTCTCAGCAAAGTAAATAAATAGAGGGCAAAAGGCTCCCATTCAAAACAAGCAATGTTGTGGATTCTACTTCTAGTTGTACTGGAACACTTCGTGGTTTCTACGTCTTTGGGAATGAAAAAATCCCTTGGATCTGCATAACTGAGGAAGTGAGATATCTTCTGAAGGAGTGCACTTTGGAGCTAGCATTCAGCTATCTCAAGTCGTATTAATTCACAATCATTGGAAGATTTGTTCAAAGAAGTTTCTACCCACAGCTGCTGAGGGTTTGATTGTTGCAAGTGGAGGAGCGATTACAATCAACAATTTCCAACCAGCAAATTTGAGTAAGATCTGATGCATTTTATTGGATTTCGAATTGACCAGCAGGGCATCGAATTATAGCTCGAAACTAACTGCTTGGGCAGCACCCGATTTACAAGAACCCGATTGACAACTTTGAATGCTGTCGTCCCTCGGTTCAGGCATTTTTCGTCATTTGTTGGGGGTCCAAAAAAACTACAAAGATTGCAAAAAAACCGATCTCCTGGGATGCCGTAATAATCGCAGGCGATATTCTTAAATTTTTCGGCAAAGGCAGCTTGTATTGGCTTCGATTTCCACTGGAGATTTAAGCGCATCATTCCAAGGGTTATATTGAAGGTACTAGGGGTTATTGGAAGCTAGGAAGCAGCTCATATCTTATCCCACTTCGAATCTGAACAGAGACAACTTCTTCAGGAATTCGTGCAGGCTGCATATAGTCTCCAACCTCCAGAATAACCATTGTTTCTTCATAAGGAATGCAAGGCAATTTCTTAAACAGGTTCTTTGTCATTTTTAATGCCTATTAGATAACATTTAGCTGCATAGTTAAGGGTACGGTTGTATGTGATATTCTGCTCATTAATTTGCATGTATTTGCCAAAACTCTTGGCTATTAGACATTCAAAATAATTTTACCTGAATACTGCTAACTCATAAAACATTACAATTAATTCAATTACTGTATGAATGCCAAGTACTTGATTGATCTCCACAATTCAGCATTGCTTATTTGAGGTCCTTATAGTAAGGGTCGTTACAGTGGTATCAGAGCCAGGTTCCTGCCATCCTGTCAGGTAGAAATATTTTATGCAACCATATCCCAAGTACTATATTCGCAGGAGAACAATATTTAAGGATAGAGATATGGGAGAAAGACAATCACAGAGTCCACCAAGATTTCCCAGAATCGACGATGATGAAACGAGAGAGTTTTATAGAATCATGACTACCGGACAGCAAGAAATAGCCCAGTCACTACAGGCCTTGACTACCATAATGGAAAGAGTTGTTTAGCCCAGGTTTCAAGAACAAGGAAGAGGCACATCTGATCATGATAATAGAAGTGTGGCCGAATCACAGGGCGCTCCTAGGCGCAGATCATGGACAGCAAATAGGCCTACTCGTCCCACTTTTCTAAGAGAAGAGCCTTAGGAGATGGGAGAAGACGATGTACCAGAAGATTTCCAGGATGATCTTAGGGCTGCTACTGCAGAATGGCAGGCATTACCCCCGCATGTGCGTGAATTATTGAACTTTGATCGATATTTAAACCAAAGGAGAGAACATATGAGGAATAGCCGCCAGAATAGGAGGCCTAGAGGGGGTCATGATAGTGAGTTACAGCGAGCTGTTAGCAAACTCACTTTACCTTTTTTTGATGGTAGTGGTTAGATGACAGTGCAAGCTTGGATTCATAAGTTGGACACCTTCCTAGCATTAAGGCCTATGTCTGAAATAGATGCCATTAGGTATGCCACCTTGCATCTGGAAGGCGCAGCTCATGATTGGTGATCACATGGAATGGTTACGTTGCAGCACAACCAGGTAACATCATACCAGGACTTTGTGGATAGATTGGTTGAACGTTTTGATAAGAAAGATCCAGAAATTTATTTTCGCAACCTTGCACAGTTAAGACAACTTGGCAATTTAGAGGTTTATATTAGTGAATTTCAAAGGTTGTCAGTCATGGTACCAGATGTGTTGGAAAGGAGGTTAATTATCTTATTTACAGAAGGATTGTCTGAACCTCTCAAGGGATGGATTAAGGCATTTGATCCACCAACACTGCAGGAAGCCATGAGGAAAGCACGAAGTATGGAGCTTACTGCACCTTCTAGCAGGTTCACTTCTAGGAGTACCACCTCTTTCAGGGACAATAGGAAGCTTGATAAGAATAAAGGGAAGAGCATAGAAACCAAAGGGAAATCTACTACACCCCTAGATGCAGAATCATTAAACGACTTGCGCAGGAAGAAGTTATGCTTCTATTGCAAAGGTCTGTATAATAGGGATCATGATTGTCCTTTGAGGCCTAAAGGAAAAGCCAATAGGGTTATGTGGGCTTATTATGAAGGATCAGATTTCGATAGTACAACAAAAGAGGATGAACATAGTACTCATGGTTTCAAATCTGAGGAAGAAACAGGAAATTCAGAACAAAAAGAAGAAACTGAATTACATTTACAGCAAGGGCGTTTGTCTAGCATTCAGCAGGAAGGATCTTTTAGATTACGTGGTGTTCTAGCAGGACAGAAGGTGATTACATTGGTTGATACCGGAGCTACACATAACTTCATTGATGCACGATTGGTTGAGCGTCGTGGTATTAAGACAGAAGAATTTGAAGGTCTTCAAGTACAAGTTGCTGATGGGTACACTCTTAAGTGTAATAGGATGGTCAGAGACATGCCTTTATGCCTAAATAATTATGAGTTCAAAGCGGATTACCATGTGGTCAATATGGGTGACTTGGATATCGTTTTGGGTATGACATGGTTACGTTTATTGGGTGAGGTCACTTTTTGACTCAAGGACATGGAGATCAAGTTCGAAGTAGATGGGAAGCAGCATGTGTTGAGAGCTATTCGAAATAGTGACATCCGAACGATTTCTCTTAGACGATTGGAAAAATTGGTGAGACATGAGGATATTGAATGGGCAGCCATGTGTACTCTCATGCCTACACAGGAGGAACAACAAAAGACATAATATCATCCCGACATACAGATATTGAGGGAAAAGTATAGTAAGGTATTCAGCAATATTCCACCAGGTACACCACCTGATAGAGGGATTGAGCACATCATCGAATTAGAAGACGGTGCTAAACCAGTCATGATCACCCCATACAGGCATCCAAAAAGGCTCAAAGATGAAATAGAAAAAACCATCAAGGAGCTTCTGGCAATGGGACACATCAGACCTAGTAAGTCTCCTTTTGCTTCTTCAGTAGTCTTGGTTAAGAAGAAAGATGGTTCGTTGGGGATGTGTATAGATTACAGGATGCTGAATAAAAAAACCATTAAGAATAGATATCCTATTCCACAGATTGATGAGCTAATAGATGAACTGCATGGAGCATGCTACTTTAGTAAGATTGATTTGAGATCAGGTTACCACCAGATTAGAGTCAGAGAACAGGATATTGAGAAACCTGCATTCAGGTGTCACTGTGGGCATTTTGAGTTTGTAGTAATGCCATTCGGATTGACCAATGCACCAGCTACTTTCCAATCCACCATGAATAAGGTCTTCCATCATCAGTTGAGAAAATTCGTGTTGGTATTCTTTGATGATAACTTGGTATACAGTCGAACATGGCATGAGCACATGGCGCATCTAGAAATAGTATTGAAGACCTTGCAAGGAGAGTCCTTGTATGCCAAAGAGTCCAAATGCAATTTGGGAATGACTGAGTTGTTATACTTAGGTCATATTATCAGTAGAGAAGGAGTACGGATGGATCCTGATAAGATTTGTGCTAATGTGGAGTGGCCTACTCCTGAGAACCTAACTCAGTTAAGAGGATTCCTTGGTTTATGTGGCTTCTACCGCAAATTTGTTTGCGGATATTCACGACTCACGACCCCTATAACAGATTTTCTTAAAAAGGGAGCTTTCGTTTGGTCAGCAAAGGCACGGGCTTGTTTTGACAGATTCAAGGAGATCATGACTTCATGTCCGGTACTAGCATTGCCTGATTTCTCGAAACCATTTGAACTCCAATGTGATGCTTCAGGAGATGGTATTGGGGCTGTTTTAATGCAGGATAAACACCCAATTGCATATGAAAGCAGGAAACTCCGTGGGCCAGAAAAAACATTCAGCATATACGACAAGGAGATGTTAGCTATCATGCATGAATTAGCTAAATTCAGGCAGTACTTAGTAGGTGGCAAGTTTTGCATAAAAATTGACCACAATAGTTTAAGACATTTCCTTGGACAGAGGGACCTCAATGATAGGCAACAGAAATGGGTAAGTAAGTTGCAGGCTTATGACTTTGATATATCTTATGTTAAGGGCACGCAGAATGTGGTAGCAGATGCTTTGTCACGCAGACCACATCTTAATTCAATGATTGAGATCTCCAAGGACTGGAAGCATCTGATTATTGTAGAATATGCAAGAGACTCATGGGCATCTAGAATAATTGACGGGACAATTGTTGATACCAGGTATAAACTTGTGGATGAGTTGATTATTTACAAAAACAAGATCTTTTTAGTCCCAAGATCGAAGGTAAAGCAGTTTATTATGCGAGCCCTTCACGATTCCCCTGTAGCTGGTCACCCCGGATACTTTAAAACTTATAGACAGGTGTGAGAAAGGTTTACATGGAAGGGACTCAAGATGGATGTTTTGCAATATGTTCGTGAGTGTTCTATTTTTCAACAGAATAAACAGGAGCACACCTTTCCAACGGGACTTCTACAACCACTTCCCATTCCGCATCAGAAGTGGGAATGCATATCCATGGATTTCATCACCGGGTTGCCCAAGGCTTAGGGTCGAGATTGCATTTATGTAGTGGTAGATAGACTAACAAAATATGCTCATTTCTTTCCCATCACCACTACTTATACTACAGTACAGGTAGCCGAGGTATTCTTCAGAGAGGTTTTCAGGTTACATCGGATACCCCACAGTATTGTCAGTGATAGGGATAGTAGATTCTTGAGTCATTTTTGGCAAGAGGTGTTCTGATTATGTGGCACCAAGCTCACACCCAGTACCAGTTATCACCCTCAAACCGATGGACAGACAGAGATAGTAAACAAATGGGTGGAAGGCTACTTGAGGAATTACGTGGCTGATCAGCAGAAGGCTTGGGTAAGATGGTTTTATTTATGTGAGTATTGCTATAACACAACTTTCCACATGTCTATCCAGATGACACCTTTCCGAGCATTATATGGCTATGATACACCAAGTTTCATCGATTTGTTAATGGGTGATGTTCGGGTTCCACATGCCGGGAATTTAATGCAAGAAAGTAAATACATTATTAGCTCTCTACGAGATAACATAGCTCGGGCACAGAATCAGTATAAGAAATATGCAAATCAAAAAAGGACGAAAAGGAGCTTTGTGGTAGGTGACATGGTTTACTTAATGCTTCAGCCATTTCGACAATCTACCCTCAAAAAGAGTGGGCCAAAAAAGCTTAAGCCCAGGTATTATGGACTCTTCAAGATCATCAGGCGAATAGGAGAATTGGCTTATGAGCTTGAGCTTCCAGCAGACAGCAAGGTATATAATGTGTTTCATGTATCACGCCTTAAAAAGGCGTTGGGACACAATGTGATACCTTCTGCAATATTACCTCCCTTGGATGATGAAGGGAAATTGGTCCTAGTGCCAGAATTCATTTTAGGAAGCAGAGAAAAACAGCTCCGCAGGAGAGTAATCAAAGAATATTTGGTTAAGTGGAAGGATCTACCAGTCGAAGATGCTACTTGGGAAAATGAGACAATTTTGCAGCATCCAGCTTTGAGATTGCTTGAGGGCAAGCAATTTCAGGAAGGGCGGACTGTCATGTCCCCTTTTTAGCAACATAACTTTAACAGGATATTTGCCTATCATCGACTCTCGTAGGCAAATGATTATGGGAAGAGGGTCATTTTTGTTTTTCAATAATTACAATTTTGCTCTCAAAGGATAATAATTAAGCAAGTGGGGGGGGGGGGGGGGGGGCACTCATTCTAATATTAAATTAAGGTTGTACTTTAACTTTATAAAGTTATTTATTTAATTTTATAAAGTTAATAATTGAAGTACATCATAAAAGATGATTCCGGAAAACTTCCAGAAACTCCTCAGCAAAGTAAATAAATAGAGGGCAAAAGGCTCCCATTCAAAACAAGCGATGTTGTGGATTCTACTTCTAGTTGTACTGGAACAGTTCGTGGTTTCTAGGTCTTTGGGAATGAAAAACTCCCTTGGATCTACATAACTGAGGAAGTGAGATATCTTCTGAAGGAGTGCACTTTGGAGCTAGCATTCAGCTATCTCAAGTCGTATTAATTCGCAATCATTGGAAGATTTGTTCAAAGAAGTTTCTACCCACAACTACTGAGGGTTTGATTGTTGCAAGTGGAGTAGCGATTACAATCAGCAATTTCCAACCAGCAAATTTGAGTAAGATCTAATGCATTTTATTGGATTTTGAATTGACCTGCAGGGCATCGAATTACAGCTCGAAACTAACTGCTTGGGCAGCACCCGATTTACAAGCACCCGATTGACAACTTTGAATGCTGTCGTCCCTCGGTTCAGGCATTTTTCGTCATTTGTTGGGGGTCCAAAAAAACTACAAAGATTGCAAAAAAACCGATCTCCTGGGATGCCGTAATAATCGCAGGTGATATTCTTAAATTTTTCGGCAAAGGCAGCTTGTATTGGCTTCGATTTCCACTGGAGATTTAAGCGCATCATTCCAAGGGTTATACTGAAGGTACTAGGGGTTATTGGAAGCTAGGAAGCAGCTCATATCTTATCCCACTTCGAATCTGAACAGAGACGACTTCTTCAGGAATTCGTGCAAGCTGCATATAGTCTCCAACCTCCAGAATAACCATTGTTTCTTCATAAGGAATGCAAGGCGATTTCTTAAATAGGTTCTTTGTCATTTTTAATGCCTATTAGATAACATTTAGCTGCATAGTTAAGGGTACGGCTGTATGTGATATTCTGCTCATTAATTTGCATGTATTTGCCAAAACTCTTGGCTATTAGACATTCAAAATAATTTTACCTGAATACTGCTAACTCATAAAACATTACAATTAATTCAATTACTGTATGAATGCCAAGTACTTGATTGATCTCCACAATTCAGCATTGTTTATTTGAGGTCCTTATAGTAAGGGTCGTTATAGAGAAATTAGTCTTGGAGAATTATTTTGTAATTCTAGAGGGAAATTCCTCAGGAGAATTTTGTAAGTTCTTGAGAGAGACTTTGTAAGTGAGAGATATTGTGTAAGCATGAAGATATAGTATATCATCTTCAAGTGCGTGAAAAAGATTGTGAAGGCTTTGAAGCTTGGATATTGTAACAAAGCAGAGTTTTTCTTGGCGATATCAATAAAGTGATCCCCAAATTGAGAAGCGGGCTCGGAGACGTAGTCTTCAAGGACGAACTCTGTTATCAAAGTGTTTGCATTTTTCTCTCTTATTCTCTTAATTCTTTTATTTTATTATTCTCCCTCGTTGATGTCATTAAACACATAATTGTTTTAAGTGTTCAAAGTATTTATTCTTCCTTGTAATTTCAATGGTTTTAAAATACATAGCCACACATTTACTGCTTGGATCAGGAAAGTATATATGATTGTTGGGATTAAGTCATAAAACTTATAGATCCTAAATCAGATCAGTTCAAGCTCAATCAAAGGTATGAGTTGATTTTTATTAGTTAAATTCTTTGTTTTATTTGTTCTATGGTGTATGCATTTGACTAACTTGTTAGATTTACATGTATAAAATATGCAACACATTTACAAAGATTACATCAATGTAACTTGGTAAATATGCTCTGTATAGCAATTAAATATATAATATATACATCATAGCTAAAATTCTTATATAATTGTATCTTGAAAAATATGGATGCATTATTTGGTTTGTATACTTTTCCTTTTGCTTCTACATACCATCTATAGTCAATTTCATAGGTGTTATTAGATACAAATTAGAATAGACATTTCAAATCAATTCTTATTAATATTGTTATAACTTAACAATACTAAAAAGCATAAAAATTAACATACATGTGTCATAATTGCTCATACAAGTTGTCCCAATTTCAATTTACAAAGTACTACTATTTTTCCATCTTTTATGCATTGCATAATATAACAATTCAAATAATTATTCACAATCAAATATGTGTATCCAACTCTACTAGTTTCACAACATCTGGTGTTTCTTGAAATGATTGTTTTGAATATTTTTTGCATCAACGTTTAAGATCACACTTTGAGATCCATCATGATGATGAGAAGAGAGTTGCAAGAGAAAAATAGTAAATAGATTGATGCAAAACAAATTCCAACACAATCATTTCTATAAACAACAAATTACTATATGATGGATTGTGGAAAACTTATTTATTTAACTCTTAACATTTCAAATTTGCAAGCAATCAAATATCTAAAAATACAACCTTTTTACATAAGCCTTACATAACTTTGCACATTTGAATTTATGATAACTAACAAATGGAAATATACTTATCAAACTCTACTAGCTTCAAAATAATTGTAATGCCCACACATATATGATATAACTATATAACATTTATCAATTCCAAGTACTCAAATATCTATAAGCATAAAGTTTCTTCAAAAGCCTTACCTAGCTTTTCAAATTTCAATTTATGACAATCGACAAATTCACGACATCCTCTAAACATTTATTTCATTCTTAGCATGTTTACTCTTCAACATGATTTCTTTAAAATCAAACATCTCTCTCAAATTCTACCAAACTCATAGACAACATTGTTTGCATCAATAATATTATCGTTATACTTCTTATCTTCCTACAATCAATGTGCTCTCTTTATGCTAAAAATCATCAAGATTATTATAAACAAAGTACAATTGATATTGCTTGGACTATCTTCCGTAGGAGAAAAGGCTTTATGTTTCCTACCCTTCCTCTTCCATGTGTTGTGAAAGTGTCCCATGTAGTTTAGGATCAAAGCCCTAATTTTCTAGTAATCTTTGCCCTAGTCAAAAGCTTCCCTCTAATTAGATTTATCTTTCCAATCTCACATCTTATAAGATTCACTTTTCACCTAAATATCTAATCTCAATTTTTATCTCGATACTTGATCTATAATGAGTCGAGACCCTTCCCATACTTATCTAACTAAAACAAACCATCACAATAAAAAATAAAAAATAATGTCTCCTAAAATGAAAAAATAAAATAAAATAATTGAATAACTTTAAAATAATTGTCCCAACACTTTACTTAGATTCAAGGGATCACACCCATCTTTATATTCTATTCTAACTCCCAATCAAACTACAACAATTCCAAAAGCTACACAACAATAGTATAAACTTTAGTTTTAGGCTTGGATACCCATAGTTTTGACCACATGCAATGTGTTCCATGAACCCTGCAAGGTTGCATTTAAGAAATGACAAGAAATATTTAATAATTGTTGCTAAGTTGCATTTAAGAAATGACAAGAAAGATTTAATAATTGTTAGCAGGATTTGTCACCCACATTTATGATAAAAGTGTGACCCAAAAAGACGAGTGCAAAAAAGCTTTGAAAGGGACTTGTGCACGACATGGTGAGTTTTGTAAGGCTGAATAATATGCAAAGTGAGGTTGTCCACGTGACGTCCAAGCAATAAAACATGCAATGTATTATTTAATGGCTCTTAAATCACGTAGTTATAACGGACTGCCAAGCCAAAACATGTTCTCTCATAAAATTAATAAAATCAATTAGATTTCACCCAAAGTATTGCGTTGGCTACGGCCATGAAGATACAATTATTCCTAACGTGTATGATAGAGCCAACAAGAAAGTTACGTTCCCTACCACATTACAACATTAGTCCAAGTACTTTCTTCATTATCTATTTCTTTGTCTTTTGGTCAAGTCAAACTATGAATATCAAAATGTTAGAAAGGGCCTTCTTTTTCAATCAAATCTCTTATTTTAGATTGAGTCATTCAGATTCTTGATTCCCACGAGTGAGGCACTATCAGTTTCTAGTTAGCTTTAACTCATTAAAAAATTAGGAGCCCATTGTTCTCTTGTTAGGTTAAACCCATCAGGGAAATGGGACCCTGCCTTGGCCACTTTGGGAACTTGCCTTGGCCACTTTGGACATTGCATTACACTAGGGCCTATATGTGGGTGCACAAGTTTTGTGTATATATATATATATATATGAAAATTGTATATTTTTTTTATGTTTTGAGTTTAATAACGATTCAAATATTTTCTATATATTGATTTGTATATTTTTTTTAATAATGCTATATTGGTATTGTTGCTTAGTTTCAGTTTCAAGATGTAGTTTTATATTTTTAGTGTTTATTATTTTGGTTTATATATAGATGTAAAAGTGACCTCGATTTTTTTTAGTGGTCATTGATTTGATTATCAAATTTTGAAATTTTGATTTATTAATTTCAGATCATGTTTCTCTCCTTTACTGTTAACTATAATTTGTATAACTATAAGTTGACCAAAATACAACTCCTTTTCAATTTCACATTGAGGTGGTCTATGCAAGGATTAATTCTATTTCAGTAAGATCATAAAAAATTATCAATAAAATTATAATACATTATAATTGAATTATTTGTTTATACCATCATCTTAAGGATAATATATGTTTTCCTATTATTACTTAAGTTGTCTTGGACGATAATCTTTGAATCAATTCACCTAAATGTTTGGCTAAGGAGAACATGATACTCATGATTTGTTAGATTTGTAGATATTTTAGAAGAGTTATGATATAGATTTAAGAAAATCAAGGCAAACATATTTCATTAGATCTAGGGCATGGATTTAATTTAATATGATCGTATCTTTTATATTGATTTAGATCTATGAGTGAAATTTACTTAAGGCATATTTGCAATCATTGAGAATATGTATTACTAAACTTTACAACATCATTTTCCTATCTCTAAAGTCAAGCTAATTATTTAAATTTGTATTATTTATGAAATTCAATAGAAATACATTTTTTAATTAGAGATCATTTTCCTAGGTCAAATTTATCATCATTATGATTGAATTAATTTACCAAGGATATTTATTATAAGGAGTAATACTATGCCTCTATGTATTGGCAAACCTAACATTCCCACATAACCTAATAAACATGTTATAATAGGCACACTCTAACATGTCTCCTACTTGGAGGCTATCACTGTTCAACATGCAGTATTATGCATCCAAATCAATTCAATTTAAAATAAAATAATAAATGTTTCATAATACATTTGGTAGTTAGCATATTTAAGCACACTTCATTACTTCTCTCCTTAACTCAACCCTAAGGAGGATGAGGATTTGTAAGGCAACTTGCAACCTAAATATCATTATTTCCACATAACCCATAATAGATCTTGTTGGTGTTTTAAAAAAATACTAAGCAACAAAATGCTTAATACCAAGATGACAGTACTCACACAATCTAAAGACTAGCCAATTCTTATTAACAATTGCATGTGCAAAGCATTTGGGCCCAACTTCAACAAAACCAAGGGTGGTTTTCTACTCTTCTGGCTCCGCAAAACCAGGGTGGGTATACCCAGGGATGATTCAAGAGTGTGAAAACTATATGAGGATTATTTTTAGTTTCATTCTAATTCTCATCTCAAACCATCAAATACATACACAATTCTTGATAACTTGATAAACACATCCCATACGACAGATATGGCCAAAAATTCTTCTATAGATCTGCAGATGTTCTCAACAATAGTGGCTAACTGAAGCTAAAACATTCCATGCAGACAAGTACTAGCCAACGTTGAAAATCTTCAAGAAATAAAAGTAAAATTTGGTTTGATGTTGCATTTTTTACAACCATTTGTGACATATTTCTCTTTCAACTGGATCAAATTTTGATAAGTGCCTAATCCATTAGGGTTCAGAGTCTATAGCAGATTCTTAGATCTAATTTGTTGCCTTACAACAAATTTTATCAGCAATTCTTATTAGAATTTATCATTCAAAACCCTTTCCACTACTACAGCAACCTTATCACATTCACCAAAGCTTTTACTTAATCCATTGAACTAACAGCAGTGATAAATAGATATACAACCTAACTGGATTGCATTCAATTGCACAAGCCTTTACTCTTACAATATCAAGATAACCAAGTAATTAAAAGGAGACAAGATTCAGAAAGAACTGATATGGGGACAATTCATAATTTGTATTCATTTTCCTTGAAAATTGTATACAATCTACAGTAGACTCAGAATGACCCTCAGAAGAAACACAGATCATTCTATATTCATGTATTCTCAAGATCTGACAGAGAAAATACATCACCAATTTGTTCAAAATAATGGACCAAAGATAGACTAAGTATCACTTAGACAAATAGAATTTGGACCCTTTTTCTAGCCCTGGGATCTCACTTATATAGTGTGAGATGCAACAAGCTCCAGGCTAAGAGAAAATGACAAGTGTCCTTTACAAGGAATATCTATCACAAAATGAAAAAAATGTTGGTAACAGAAGATGTCCAAATCAAAACATTCTTTTTGGTGGGTTAGCTTCTATCACATGCTCTAATGTTGTTGAGTTGGTTGCTATTCTGATCCTTCCTCGTATACAATAGCCAAATTAACCAACGATGAAGTTTGTTCTGATGATGGCACGTCAACCTCCCCCTCTGGGCTTTCACCATCTTTATCCTGTATGGTGGGAGTAACTTCTACCTTTTCCCTTTCTTTAGTTGTATCGGCATCCTATGGTCCCAGGTCTACAACTGAAGGCAACAGATTATCCTTGTCTTCTTCTTCCGGCTGGGTCTGAGTAGTGACAGGGTCAATGATTTGGATTTCCTCACCTTGCACTTCATCACTGTCATTTTCATCTTCATCAAACTGTTCACCAAGAACCATGTCTGCCATCCACTTGTCAAATAATGTGTCGTCTGGCCAATTGAACTGCAAAATATCCTTTTGTCTTTTTAGCACATATTCAGCATCATTATTAATGGTAACGAATTCTTGTTTTAAAGAATCAAAGAATATTTGGACCTTCACCATTTCTTCTATTGTGGTGGCCCACCATGTATGCGCTGATTCATTAATGACTTGATACATTCTTAAATAGAATAAATCATCAAGTTCCTTTGCCCATTCATCTTTGCTTTTCAAATTATTCTTTTTATCTAGGGCATGAGGAAACAAATTAAATTTTTGGCTCTTGTAATTTTTCAAGTAGCCTACTACTACTTTTTGTAAATGAATCCTTTTATTATCAAAGTCAACAAGATCAGAAACAATATCAAATGTTTTTTCAATTTGATCAAAAGAATCATCTATAACAGAGAAACACAAAAATGTTATTTCTTTCTCCCTTCTTACCCATTTATTCACAATAAGCATTAGAGCCTCATCATTAGCTTTCAAATCCTCCCAGATACTAATCACCCTAGCCAACTGATCATAAATTAGTGGCCATTCAACTTTCTCCCCCAAATATGTGAGAGCTTTTCTTAGTTTATTTTCATATTTGGATTCCAATTCTACATGTAAGGCCCACAGTTTGCCTTTTTCTTCTTCAAAATACTCAGTAGTGTAGTATTGTGGCTTTTGGGGTGTATCCGGTATTTCTATGAGGGGGGTGGATTTGAAAGGTTCAACTGGAGGGTGAGGGTATGTTATTCTTGGCCTAGTGGTCCTTCCCAATAGCTTGTTCTCAAGCTCAATTCTCTTTTTTACCTCTTTATTGTAGGCATCCACCATTGTTTCATACTTGCTCTGCAACTCAGTCATTTCCTTTTCTTCCTTTTCTGTAGTAGCCAAGGCAAATTGAGAATAATCCACATTCATGTGGGCTGCCTATACATGTGAAGTATCAAAAACTCTCCTCACAATGATACACCCTGTTAGTGTTGAATCATCAGGCTGTGATGGAGTAGTCATGGATCCTCTTCTTAATGACCACATAACAAGAGCAGCTTGGTCATTACTAAATGCAGTTCCCAAGAATTCCTTTTTATCTGGATCTTATAATCCCAAATTATTTGACATAGAATTAAAAATTAAGGCATCAACAATGTCTCAATTGGGCAATAATAAAATATTTGTAGCTTTTACCATCTGTCTCCCCTCTTCAGGGGTTATATTCTGGAACTCTTGTATCATTTGTTCCTTTATTTGATTATGAATGGAGGCTTCATCCATTTATGGATGCTCTGCTTTCATATTCTTACATCTTTCCTCAAAAATGTGCATGTTTTCCCTCCACGCAAGCTGATGGAAAGCCCTAGATTTTACAAAATTGTTATCAGACAAAAATTGCTAACTGGCTTGTTCCAAAACAAGGTCTAATTCCCTTCCCCTAAAATTTGCTATAGGTAATTCAAAACTCGGCACAGGAGGCTCCTAGGGGTTCTCTTCATCAATTTTTGCCTGAGTAACAAAAACTCCTCCTTGTGATCCAATTTGTTCAATTTTCTCATTAGTGAGCTGCTCCTCCTTAATTCTCATAGGAGTTTGGGAAGGTGAGTAACCTTCATCATGTGATTCCTCTTCCCTTATTATTTTTCTTCTCTTAGGAGAGGGTTCAGGGGGCCTTTCTTCAGAAGCAGCACTAGTAGATTCAATTATCTGCTTTCTTTTATTTATAGTGGGCCTCTGATCATGAATGACAGTATATCCTGTCCTCTTTTGCACAACTAGTGGGCCTACCCCTATGCTGGGAGTGAAACCCAATTTCCTCATTACATCCCTGGCTTTATCTGGAAAAGAATCAATGAAATTTTGCTTCTTCTCATTCATTACCTCCATTATTTCAGGGAATGTATTCATTAGTTTATTTATCATATTTGTAGTAGTTACAACATTATCAAGAGGGTTGTAATCTTTTTCAAAACAATTAATAAAATCTAAAACTTTTTAAAAAAACCCTCCACTTTTCTTTCTTTGTTTCTTGCTCCTACAAAGAGTACTCAATCCTTATTACGTCTTCAGGGAAATAAAATTCATGCTTAACTGGATGAAGCTTGATCCTATGTCTAAGAGCTGAACTAAAGAAACCTTCAGCATCACAAAAACGAGGGTGAGATACTGCCATTTTATATTGCTCCAAAAATTTGTAGAGAAAGACCCACCCTTCCTTAGTTATTACAAACTGGTGAGGTACAGTGCAAGTAGGAAAAATTGACCCTGTTCCCCTTTTGTGCAAAAGGTCTCCTCCACTCCTCCCAACTACCACAAAAATTCAGCTACTCCTACCTTTAAAGGCACCTGATAAGGTAGTACATGGGGTGTCCTTTTGAATCCATAAACTCTGATGATAGTTGAGACTGGATATGGGATGATATCTCCCC
Source organism: Cupressus sempervirens (assembly GCA_028749045.1). Taxonomy (NCBI): domain Eukaryota; kingdom Viridiplantae; phylum Streptophyta; class Pinopsida; order Cupressales; family Cupressaceae; genus Cupressus; species Cupressus sempervirens. The sequence goes on from CM053791.1 coordinate 645,603,020, forward strand.
AATTATGTGAAACTTTCAAATTTTGGGGTTCATCCATAGGTCTAACAAGACGCATTAGTGCCTTAGGAATTCTGGGTTTGTCACTCAATATGAGGAATCTTAACTTGGAAGCAAAGTATCTGTCAAATCTAACAAAACTAGCATTTTCTGCTTCCCAAGTCATATCTGCACTCCATAATTGAACTAGCATTGCTTCCCCCTCCTACTCTCTGTTTGGAACCATTTCCTTACCAAAGTATGTAGCCTCTTTAAACAAAAACATGTGCATCAATAGGGAATATTGGCCCCAAACCTTCTCCACTTTTCCCTTTGCAATCCCCACCAATCCAATGTGAATTTCATTAACTAGGTATGAAACAAAATCAAAAATTATCTCTACACCAAAAGAGGAGATTTGAGTGATCATATACATGAAGCTCACATGGATAAAATCCTCTTCATCCTCTCTAAAAACTCTGCACAAGGTTCTGTATATATCTACTGCCCTGGCATTGAAACATGATTTCTTGAAAAGTTCTTTAGAGGATGATGTTATTGTTGGTAGGTTTCCAATTCTACCTGTGTGGGCCTTCAGTGCACCTTGTCTACATCGTTTTTTGACATATACTCCTTTTCCAACTCTATCAAATCAATGGGCACATGATACCTAGTGAGAGGTCCCAAGCAGAAAACTTCCCTAATCTCTTATGGGCTGATGGTGATTAAACTTTCACCATCTACTCTTCTCACTACTCCTATGTCTTGAGCATTATTCTTCACCATGGCCTCAAGGAGGTCATAATCCATGAATACACTAGGAACAACTAACTTTCCCAGGTAAAAATTCCATATATTGGCATGTGGGGCATACAATTTTCTTTCTGCAAACCATTTCTTGAACAAATTCAAACTATTTTGTGAGGTTTGAGCATCCTGGACCCAATTACCCTTATCATACAATCCATCAACTATCCTTAATCTAGGGTTTAATGAGGTTAACCTTTTAACTTGCACTGTCTCTACAGTAGACTCTGGTAGCAACTCAAGCAAGTCATCATGTACATTTCTATCCAAATAGTTTATTTGACTTGAAAATCCCTTCTTCTGAGGCATCTTGGATTATATTTAACATAACTGAAAAACCTATAGAGATTATAGTAGTACTACTTGCTTGAATTCTGTCTTTGTTTTACTTTGTATTTCTGCAAACTTTTCGCAAATAGACTACTTCACAAATTTTGCTAAACTTCAGCACAATTTCCTTCAGTAATTGCTTCTACTTAGGAATACCTTGGAATCTTTTCTCGCGTAAGGTAAAACTGATGAAATCTTCTATATTATACTCTATTTTTCCTCACATGCGAAGCTTTCATGTCTAATTAATATACAGAGTGGCACCATATTCTGCATTTAAAGTTGTGTCATCGATCTTCAAAAATCCTACGATCATGGGATATGGAGAAAAATAACTAGGCATTGCACTTGACAAGTTGGTCAATTGATCCAATGAAAATTGCCCACATACACAGCTCTTTCCTTGATGGCGCTTCTATCTGGACCCACTAGAAACTGAGGACATGTGTCAGTAGGTCGCTATTTCGCTATACATAAAGAATGAGCACCTTGCCATAGCGAAGCAGCAATAGCCATCAATCTGATCTTGATCTTGCAGATGATATGTTACTATACTTGCTTAGAAAGATAGCAGTGGGCCCTATACTTTCTATGTCACATAGCTTAAACAACATGCAACTTTCCAATGCGAGATAGCGAGGACTATTGATTTTACTTTAATCTGATGCTCAAGATCTCTCTTACACTTGATCAATGGGGCATGGGTCCAAAGAATTGATGACGTATGAAATTTTGCACTACTGGCACTCCATAAGACTTTACTTTAGTCATCATCCCACATTACTAGAGGTCCCACCGGTTGTTGATTTTACGATGCCTCACTACTTCGCTAACGACGAGATGCTGGAATTTTTTGATAGCGAGGTAGCGAGCTCCAACAACTTTAATAAATCTCGATGCCATAACATACAAGGACCCATCAGATCATTATTGCTCCTATCAACTGTTTCTAACAAAAGCAGTTATTACTAGTCATGCCACCTAGACTAATCATGGTACCAATAAATTTCAAGGCCAACGGCTCTTCAATTTTAAGGCACCTCACTACTTCGCTAATGGCGAGATGCTCAAGATTCTCGATAGTGAGGTAGTGAAGCATCAAAAAGATGCTCATTCCGGTGCCAACCTCTAAATTTTTCTAATTAGGTCCCTCCTCTGGCTCTGACAGCATTTTCCAAGTGTCCATGATTGAATGATCAGTTAGAAGACAATTTTTCAACTGCCATGTTTTCATTTTGCGGTCCCATCTCAAAAAATTTTGACACTCGCTACCTCGCTATACATAAAGAGTGCTCATGTTTTCATAGCGAGGAAATGACAATGGTGAATCTACTTAGATTGAACGGCCGAGAAATCTGAGAGGGAAAGTAGCTCAAGGCGTGGAAGATATAAAAGGAAAAGAATATTCGCCCAATTTAAAATTTAAATACTTCGCACCTGACAGTTTACGAATAGAAAGAAACATAGGGTTTTCATAAAATTTTCAAAAAGGGGAGCAAACAGATGACTTATCTAAAAACCCTATTCACCACTAAATGAAAAAATTGACTTTTCTACAACTGGACAAAGAATTTCTATCAAACAAAAAGCCAAACCAATAGTGGCTCTATCTGGGGACATTGAATTCTCTAGATTCAAGTGAGGGCTCAAAAATTCTGGGAGAAGTAGACCAAACACAAACTCCCAACAGATCAACCACTTACTAAGAGAACAACACACACAAGAAAAACTATGCATAGGAAACTATACATAGACAAAAGGATTTACAGATATGTACAAGAACACCCTAAACTACTGTTCATGGAAATAACAAGTATTTTTTCAAGAAAAATACCTCTTCAAGAACTGTCCATGAACTGGCAGTTCAAGAATATTGTCTAATAGATCTTTGAGTATATAAGAATCCTCGCCCCAAGTAGTTTCAATCAAATAAGGGCCTAACTAGATAGGATCAAATTTTCCATGTTTCCCTTTATCTTCAATTCTGGCATTCCACATTAAGACTAGATCTCTATCTTCAAACTTTCTGCTTACCGTTCTTCTATCATAGAGTTTCTTAACTTGTAGTTGCAACTTTTGGTTTTTAAGAGATGCTTCTCTTCTGGTTTCTGTCAGTCCTACCAGCTCATCCATCCTTTCTTGCATTTCATCTATAGTATCTTCGTCATACAATGGAATTTAATTGTAGAGTCCTATCAAGTTGTTCTGAGGCATTCATGCTTGAATTCCATACACTATATCAAATGGAGCTACACCAATGGCTTTCTTCATAGTTACCCTGTCAGCCCATATTGCTAACTATAACTTGAAATCCCATGCCTTCTTGTTGTCATCCAAGGTTCTTTTAATGACTTTTAACAGGCTTTTATTGGTGGACTCAGCTTGTCCATTCCCTTATGGATGATAAGGAGAAGATGATGACCTTGTTATTCCATATTTATCACAAAATTTAATGAACTCATCAGACCTGAAGCACATTGCATTGTCTGTTACAATTTTTTGAGGGCAAGCAAATCTAGAGATAATATTATTTAGTAGGAAGTTATTGACAACTTTACTTGTTGCATTTCTTGTGGGGATAGCATCTACCCATTTTGTAAAGTAGTCAGTAGCCACTAGTATCCAAGAATAGCCAGTGCTAGACTTGGGGAAAATCTCTCCTATAAAATCCATACCCCATTGTTGAAAAGGTGCTTGAGCCTCCACTGGCTTTAATGGGGTATTGCCTGAGAACTTCAGTTTTCCAGCAAACCTCTGACAAGGCTCACATTTCCTAACTATAATTTGGGCATCCTTGAAAAGGGAAGGCCACCAAAATCTAGCCCTCATTACTTTATGTACAGTGGTTTTGGCCATATAGTGTCCTCCACACACTCCAGCATGCATTTCCTCCGAGACTTCTTTTGCCTTTTCTTGATCAACACATTTCAACAACACTCCCTCAAAATTTCTCCACCATAAACTACCTTGGACAATTATGTATCTAAAGGCTTGCAATTTAGTACTCCTATTTTCATTTTCAAGCAAGTGGGGAGGAGCTTCCATGTGTTGTGGGTAATATATAACATTTGTGTACCAATCACAATGATCCACGCCACATAAGTTTGGTTTGAGGTCATCAACCACCACATTTATCTGATTTGGATCCAAATTAGATTCAGCCATGAGTTTAGCCAAACCTTGACCTCTTACCAACTTAGTTATCTGTATTTCAATATTGAATTCCTGGATCTTGTTGATCCATCTACACCTTTTGCCTAATACTTCTTGTTGAGCAAATATATATTTTACTGTAGCACTAGGTACAAAGGCAATAATAGTAGCACCTAAAAGCCTTTATAGCCTTCACTAAAGCATATGCCTATTTTTAATTTATCTCATATTTCAATTCAGCAGGCTGTAGTGACTTACTAAAAAAGGCAATGGGATGTTCATAACCTTCTTCATTTTTCTGCAACAAAACTACAGCTACAGTGTGGAAGGCTGCAAAAGAAAAGATATGCATAGGCTTTGAATAATCTAGAGTTCTCAGTACTGGAGCATTTTTTATTGTAGTTTTAATATCTTTGAATGCTTGTGAAGGCTCACCATTCCAATCTATAGTGGCTCCCTTCCTGAGCATCTTTGAGATAGGTCTACTGATTTCAACAAAATTGGTAACAAACCTTCTGAGAAAATTGACTTGGCCAAGGGAGGATTGAATTCCTTTTACATTTTTTGGCTTGGGGACTTTATCAATAGCCACTACTCTCTTAGGGTCTATTTTCACCCCATCCTTGGACACTATATGTCCTAGTAATTTTCCTTCTGTGACCCCGAATGTGCATTTCTTTGGGTTCAAGGATACTCCATATTCCAAGGCTTTGATAAAGATTTTTTCCAAATGTCTGCAGTAATCCTCAGCCTTCTTAGAATATGCTGTAAGATCATCCTAATATACAACCATAAATTTGTCAATATAATCATGAAATGCCACATCCATGGCTCTTTGGAAAGTAGCTCCTGCATTAATCAGGACAAATAGCATCCTTACATATACATATGTTCCCCATGGGGTTGTGAAGGCTATCTTGAATTATTCACTTTCCTTTACCAAAACTTGATTATATTTGAAGAAACCATCCATCATTGACATTATTTTAGAACCAGTCACTTGTTGCAACATGGCTTCCATATTGGGCAATCCATAATTGTCCTTCAAAGATGCAATGTTCTGATTTGTAAAATCCATGCATAATCTTATATCTCCATTTTCCTTTATGATAGGTACCAAATTTGAAACCTAGGTGGAATGCCTAATTGGTTTGATTATCCCCCCATCCCTAAGTTTCATCAACTCTTCTTGCATTTTGGGAGCTAGGGTAGGGTTTACTGGTCTTTGTTTCTGTCTAAAAGGTTTTACATTATCTTTTAATGGTATGACATGCTAGAAAAAATCTTCCCTATAAGCCTTAAGGTCATCATATGACCATGCAAAAACATGTCTATACTTTCTAAGCAAGTCAATCAATTTTTTTCTAATTTTAGCATGCAGATTTTGGCCAATATAAACCTTTTTGGGAGCTTCATCAATACCCAGGTTTATCTCTTCTAATTCCTAAGGCTTAGGGTCCTTAACTCCTGGTTTTACTCTATCCTGGTTATCAAAAATATTTTCCAAGACCACTAACCCCTTAGGCACCTTATTGGTTTTCAATTGCATAATCTCCTGACCAAAAATGGTTTCCTTACCATCTATGGTTTCAATCAGTTCATTGCAATCCATTTCCTGACCATGGTACTTATCTTCATTTAACAAAAAATTTGTAATTTCCTTGTCATCTTCAAAGACTTGCCAATTTTCAATGTTATCAGGTATGGAAGGCCTATTTTGTACCTCAATTTGATATATTCTTGCAAATGATATCTCTTTAGGCTTGATTGCTACATTTGCTAACAAATCAACCATCTTATTTTGAGTCCTATCTCTCCATGAGATACCAAATGCATCAAAATATTCTATCTAATCCCAAACTACATTTCTATATTGCTTTAATCTCCTATTCTTGGATGCATAAGTTTCTTTTATCTGAGAGATAACTAACTCAGAATCCTCTATGACATGTAACTTCTTAATCCCATGATGTGTGGCAACTTTCAATCCTAGCAACAATGCCTCATATTCTACAATATTATTTGTGCAAGAAAACTTCAAAGTGAATGAATATTTGAAAGTATTTTTTTAGGGGAAACAAAAACTACACCTGCCCCTACACCCTCTTTTGAACTTGCCCCATCAAAAAACATTGTACATAACACTGTTGAGTTAGTGCAACACTCAACTTCATGTTCAATGATAGCAGGTAAATTTTCAACTTCTTGAATAATCAATTCAGCTCTGAAAGCATTAACACCAGTATCTAAGAAACAAGTGGCATCTTTGTCAATTTCTTCTCCTAGAATGTGATTAACCCTTGGCTATCTATTTACCCTAACAACTTCATCCCCAATGTGGAAAGTAGCATAGGTTAAGTCACACTGCAGGCTTCCCCCTATGGCAGCACTCCATTTGTGAGAGAGAAACATTCTGTAGTGTGGGGGTATATCCACTACAAGGATAGACATGGTTAACTCTACTTCAGGATACACAGCTAATTTGAATGGTAAAGCATTTATGGTACCTATGACTGGGACTTCCCTAGCATCCATTCCTCTGCATCTGCCCTGCTTGGTATCCAATTTTAGTCCTAAGGCTTCCATTACTTTGAAAGGCATTATGGTGTTGGAAGCTCCTGAGTCTATCATACAATTTTTTAGGGTCTTTCCTTTTATGATTAGACTGAGGAATAAAAGGGTCAATATCTTCTATAAATGCCACTGAGGAATCATGTAAAAACATCTAGGGAATTTGGGATATGATACCACTTTCCTCTACTACTAATGGGGTTTGTTGGGCAATAGTTTGATCTACAACAGTATTATTGTTTCCTATCCCACCCAACCATGATAAAACCTTGCTCTTATGCTCTTCAATTCTAAGAAGTTCAGACAAAGGCACTTTTATAGTAATTTGGGACAACATAGATATCATATCAACAAGCTCAACAATAGTGGGTTTTACAAGAGTACCTAGAGTTGAAGTCTTTTGGGTAGCAGGAACCATTGTTTGCTTAATAGTATCAAGTTCTGATCTCTTTGGTTGCACAACTATTTTTTTTGTTTCATTTATTTTAAACTGAACCTTCTTTTTTGGTTCCCACTTCTTTCCCTTGTTGTCATTGATCTTAGGCACATCAACATTGACTTTCTTATTTTGATCATTCATCTTATGGGTGATATCTTTGATGAATATACTGGATGGCTTTCCTGCTTCATTATTCACTGTTCTATTTCTCAAATTGTAGTTACTATGGACCTGAGAAATCATTTCCGCTGTGATTCTATCAATCTCTTCTTTGGAAGGTATTCTTAAGCTTGTCTGACCTACATCAGAGGATGTAACACATACCTTATTTATATCATAACCTTCATCATCTGAAAGCACTTGCTGATGATGTAAATGATAAGAAATTTTTTGACTGGTAATATCATTTTCAAGTTCCTCAGAATAAGAATCTACAAGGTCATCACACATGCTCACCATATTGCAACTTATATCATCATGGCTTTTCTCTTCACTTCCTTCTTCAAGCTGCACGCCTTGATCTTGGGCAAATGACTGAGCAATAGCACAATATTCAGCAAAATGAGGTGATTGACATACAATGCACCATGGTACATCATCATTCATACTCACAGTGTTCCTTTGCAGGGGATCCAAGGTACCCTTATCTTTCACATTTTGTGTCTAGTTGGGGACTGGCTTACCATCTTTCCACTGGGTTGTGTAAGGGTAATTTTGCATTCTAGGTTGCCTATTGAAACTATTGTTATTCACAGGGGTTCTCTCAGCAACATTTGGCTTATTGAAATTAGTGGGATTCATCTTCTTGAGCAATTCCAAAACTTGGCCTATAGTGGGTTCTTCTGGCTTCTTTCCTATAGGATTTTTATCAGCCTACCTTTTGTTATTATTCTTGGGGTTAAAAAGCTTTGGATCATCCCTCCTACCCAATTTTCTAGATGCCTTCCTATTATTCTCTATATTTACTACAATTTTATAGGCATCCCTTAAAGTCTTGGGATCCTTATCCCTCAATTGATAAGCCATTTTGCTATCAAAAGCATTGAAATACGTTGTGAGACAAACATCTTCATTTAACCTCATAATTTGAAATAGTCTATATATACCTTTCTGGAATCTTACATTGAAATTGAATGTGGACTCATTTGGATTCTTCTTGATGTTTTTGAATTCATTTAACATGAATCCTGCATTAGTGTTGTCTCCATATTGCTCCTTGAATAATTTCTCCAAGTCACTCCACGAGGTGATACTATCATCAAGCAACCTCCTAAACAAATCCCTTGCATCCTCAGTTAGTGAATGCACAAACAATTTCATTACCATATCTTCATATTCAACTTCATAATCATTCAACATATCAATAAAAATTCTCAAATGTTCTTCACCAGTAATAGCATTATTCCCAGAGAACTTAACCACTTTGTCTCTTAAATTAAACGATATGGAATGTGGGGCACTAGGAATACTAGCAAATGATATTTGTCTATACTTTTCTAGGTATATAGGTTTCTTCTGGAAACCAAGAACATTTGATGTACTTGCTATGTTAGCTTGGCTTAGAGGAGTGGCTTGGGATTGTTGAGGTTGAACAAAGGGGACTTGGGTGCTAATAGTGGATAATGAGGCAGGGGCAGATTGGGATATTCCCTGGGTTGAGATTATTGGACCACTGGCTGGTGCAGGAGTTGCAGGTGGTATGGACAAATTGGGCCATGCAGCCAATGCAGAAGTAGATTTTATGAATTGGATTTTTCTTCTAGTTTCTGTAGCTTGAGCTTCATTCTCAACCTTCTCAAGTTCTTTTGCAAGATCTTCCTTCTCTTTTCTAGCCTTCTCCAAATCTAGATCTAATTTTGACATGGAGGGTTGTATGGGTTTTCTTGGTATAGCTTGAGGCTCATTTATTTGGATTCCTAAAAGCTTTTCCTTTCCCTTTATCTAGAGCTTTTGTAGTGGGCTCTACAAGGTCCACTTGAACAGGTTTATAGGCTTGGACTTGAGCAATAACTAGTTCTTGCCTTTGATTCAGACATTTTTCTTGTTCTTGAACTTTAGCTCTTAGATTGTCTACATCTCCAAATATATTAGTATGGAGAGTTGTGGTATTTTCTTCTAACTTTTTATTTTGTTCCTTCAAGGTAGCCATCCTTCTTAGTAGAGCATCCCTTTCTATTATGGCATCCAAGGTGGCTTTCTCCTTTTCCTTTTCAAGACGAATGCGCTTAGCTTCTTCCTCAGCAATCCATTTCTTCAAAACTCCTATCTCAGAATGCACTTCTTTAGGATCTACAGAAGTAGCTTCTGAATTAGCAGGATCGTCCAAATCTATAAGATTTGCCTCCAAGTATGGGGCTGGTCTGGAATTAAATGGATTATCAAATAAACTCCTAAATCTTAGCCTATAGTTCATATTTGCTACGGGATCTAGCCTTGATGAAGCAATTCCTACCATAGACACATCTTTGTCCTGGAAAACTCTTTCATCTAGTAATGGGGTACTGAAAATGCCTCCTACGAGCCTTGTAGTTTTGGATTCAGAACTGAGTGTAGAAGACTCTCTTCCTAATACTAGTTGATACTAAAAATTGTCAGATGCATTGCCTCTGGGTTTCTAGGTATGATTTGGATCTGTCCTTTTCTTATTTTGGTTCTTCCTACCACCTTGGGGTAAATCAGTATACATTGGTACATCAGGATTGGCTCTCATGTAAGCTCTTGTGTTCTTTCTCTTATCAGCCATATTCACCTTTTGTTAAAACAAGCACTAGCTTCAAAACCTTAACTGAGTTGCCACCCTATTCTTGGGAAAATACACAGTGACAATTATTCTTGACTTGAAAGAAACAACACACAAATAGAAACAAAAACATCTGGCATAGGTAGACCAATCACTGATGTCGTAAGACTGCAACTCTTGCTTGTTAGATAAGACACTTGGATAGGTCGGATACGTTAGCATGTAGCTGTGGTACTTGGGCTATTCTTTCTTCAAAATCTCAAGGATTGTCACTAAAATATTCTCTTATAACCATGGGCAAAACTTAGATAACCTGACACACACATAGATAACATGACCAAAGAAACTACAATACTTTTCACAGATGTGTCTGACAACTCCCCAGCAAAGTCACCATTTTTTTGGTGTTTTAAAAAACTACCAAGCAACAAAATGCTTAATACCAAGATGGCAGTACTCACACAATCTAAAGACTAGCCAATTCTTATTAACAATTGCATGTGCAAAGCATTTGGGCCCAACTTCAACAAAACCAAGGGTGGTTTTCTACTCTTTTGGCTCCGCAAAACCAGGGTGGGTATACCCAGGGATGATTTAAGACTGTGAAAACTGTATGAGGATTATTTTTAGTTTCATTTTCATTCTCATCTCAAACCCTCAAATACATACACAATTCTTGATAACTTGATAAACACATCCCATATGACAGATATGGCCAAAAATTCTTCTATAGATCTGCAGATGTTCTCAACAATAGTGGCTAACTGAAGCTAAAACATTCCATGTAGATAAGTACTGGCCAACTTTGAAAATCTTCAAAAAATAAAAGTAAAAATTGATTTGATGTTGCATTTTTGACAACCATTTGTGACATATTTCTCTTTCAACTAGATCAAATTTTGATCAGTGCCTAATCCATTGGGGTTCAGAGTCTATAGCAGATTCTTAGATCTAATTTGTTGCCTTACAACAAATTTTATCAGCAATTCTTATCAGAATTTATCATTCAAAACCATTTCCACTACTACAGCAACCTTATCACATTCACCAAAGCTTTTACTTAATCCATTGAATTAATAGTAGTGATAAATAGATATACAACCCAACTAGATTGCATTCAATTGCACAAGCCTTTACTCATTAAATATCAAGATAACCAAGTAATTAAAAGGAGACAAGATTCAGAAAGAACTGATATGGGGATAGTTCATAATTTGTATTCATTTTCCTTGAAAATTGTATACAATCTACAGTAGACTTAGAATGACCCTTAGAAGAAACACATATCGTTCTATATTCATGTATTCTCAAGATCTGACAGAGAAAATACACCACCAATTTGTTCAAAATAATGGACCAAAGACAGACTAAGTATCACTTAGACAAATAGAATTTGAACCCTTTTTCTAGCCCTAGGATCTCACTTATATAGTGTGAGATGCAACAAGCTTTAGGCTAAGAGAAAATGACAGGTGTCCTTTATAAGGAATATCTATCACAAAATGACAAAAATGTTTGTGATAGAAACTGACCTCACAAGAAGATCAAAATCATAACCATTCCTAATCCAAGGAACTGTTGGAAATATAAGAGGAGTAACTGAGAGGGGAGAGGTGAATCAGTTACAACAATAATAAATCCCAAATCCCTTATATGTCAGTACAAAATAAACTCTGAAAACTGAACTCTGCTAATGTTCAGTAAACACTGAAAATGCTTGGCAAATACTTAACATAAAAATATTAAGATATTATCTGTGATTATTAATACTTTAACTTGGGTGAAAACACATAAGAGAAATAACATGAACACATTTTACACCAAGATTTAACGTGGAAACCCAATTTGGGAAAAAACCACCAATTGCAACTAGTTAATGATTTTCACTCTTCTGAAGTGAGCCCTGTTAGGAGCCAACCCTATTAAAGGTTACAAAGCACACTATTATGTGTGACCTTGCTAGAGGATTTAATCACCCTATTAGGAGTGGCCTTGTTAGAGGTCTTTGGACAATTCAATAGAATGCACCTTGTTAGAGGATTTACAAATAGCTGTTAAGACAACTCTGTTAAGAGATTTAGATCACTGCTACAATGGTTAGAGAGTAACAATGAGGTGACCTGATTTTGGATACAACTAAATTTTTGATTATAGATCTCAATTATAGCTCGTGTACATGATCTTTCTTGATCAAATGTATCTTTCCAGCTTCACAAGGATATTTGGCTTATCTTTTTTATTCGCTTTCTCTTAGCATCATTAAATGTAATGCCCCGCTCGGAGATCCTTGGAAACAAGGATGAAATACAAGCCAAGATTTTTTTTTTTTTTTACAAGTATGAATGCACATGACAACATCATACAGGGATCACAACGATCACAACAGAAGACTTCATCACAATCCCTGCAACCAACGAATCTCCAAACGCCACTACCAAACTGACACACACAAACAAAGCCGAAAATGACAACGGACATGATGAGGGCACAAGAAACAACCACTCATCAACAAAAAACCAAGTTGGGGTAAAATGCAGAATCTCAAAATTTGGCTAAGCCTGAAATCCTGAAGCCCTGAAAATTGGCTAAGTCTGGATTTCTGAAGCCCTGAAATTTCCTAGAATCCATAACTTATCTCTGAGAGGTCTGAAACCTATCTCAAATGATTTGTCGCATATATATTATATTTTAAACCCTGAAGGACTACAACAGAAACCCAAAAACTAAATTTCTAAAGAAACCTCCTGAACTCAAAATGCAACAACATAGGCTTGAAGAACGCCCAAAAGGGTATCCAGATCAACTCTCAAAAAGATCAGAACACTACAAAAAGTGCCCACTATTGGCACACGCAGGTTTTAACCAAAAGGCGTGCGACACTTCTCACTAAGGGAGGGCGACACTTCTCCCTTACTATGTGCGACACTTCTCAAGAAGGCGTGCGATACTGGAAAAGTATTGCGTGACATTTCTCATAAAGCTGTGCGACACTCTTCCAGTGTCGTACGACACTTCTCTAGTAATGCGTGCGACACTTTATAGTATCGTATGACATTCTTTCTATGGGCGTGCGATACTTTATCAATGTCGTACAATGCTGAACAAATGTCACCCATAGAAAGTAAAAACAGTTCTAGAACTCAAAAACTAGGAAAAACCAACAAAAGAACCTCCACACCAGGGAGTACCGAATCCACAAAGGCTCGAGGAATGAACACTCAAGTGCAAGAACAACACAGAATGAAGAACACCAAACCATCTAAGCTACAACAGCAAAGAACACACTAAAAATAAGCATTGCAGAGAACAAAAGAAACATCGCAATGAACAAAAATGCATCTCGGGAACAAGACGACCAAACTAAGTATGCGGTTCCTCCCAACCGGCAATAGCATCATAAGACCATCGTGGGTCCTAGCCATCCCCCGCGCGTAACATCCCAAGCCATCGACCAGATCGTCAGTACTATCATAATAGGGATCCCACTGCTAAAACACATGTAACAATATAAGCATAAGGAAATCTAACATGCTAGTAGAAAAGCATAAGATAATCCTATAGTAGATAACATCACCTATCACATGCAAAACGGTAGTAAGCAACAGATATACTACTAAATCAAATAACATCATCTAATCATATGCCAAACATCATAATAAGGGAATGCGTCAAATAAACTAACATCATCTAAACATGATATACAAGCATCCTAATGAAAGCATAGATAACAAGAAAGCATACTCCGAAACCCGAAGTACCAAGTGAAAACATCCAGCAACGGTCGCACTAGGATAAGAGACCATCTCTGTACACCAGTCCCTAGCAGTGGTGAAGGTAGCTATGCCTCCCAACCACGTGGCACCCGTAGGTCCACACCCGCCATGCTGATGGAGATAATGATCCAACCACAAACACACAAAAGAACATCCATGGCTAACACTCATGCCAGACAATATGATGGCTGAACCAAGAACCTAAGAACATGCAAGGAGTACAGGTCCTGGTCAGACACTCAAAAGGCTGCTAAGTAGGGACTAACATCATGGAGAGTCGCTTGGCATCAAAAAGCCCAAGCTAGGACTTGCGCAGATTCAACATCCCTCAACAAAAAGGCTCTTGCACCCCAAACCTTTTTATTATCTTAAGTTTTATTACCAGTCACACATTTTATTTAATTTTCACTTAATTAAAGCTTCCTTCACCAACCCTCTGGGCACAATGATCATCAGGCTGCGAGGTAGAAGCCCCCTCCATATGCTACCCTACCCTACCCATGCTCATCCTATGACAAGTGCTTGTGGGCATGCATACTCCCATCCCAACGCCAATGATCATAACTTCCGGCAAATCCACGGAAGATCGAGCCTCGCAAGTCACCCAACAAATGTACGTGTACGTACTCGTGTGTGGCACACCACCATCACGAAGATCATAACACAAGGACAGGAATAATAAAACAATGCAAAGATAACACCCAACTGAAAGCAACACGAGAAGGATGGATTCTACAGGAATCTCAAAGCCAATAAAATCATACATCATGGAATCACTCAACCAGCCTCAATACGAGAGTATGGATTCTACACGAATCCCAATGATGTAACAAGACCAAACATCATGAACTCACTCAATCGGCCTCAATCTGAGAGTATGGATTCTACACGAATCCTAGCGTTCACAAACAAAAGCAAAGGTCTAAAAGAAACAATAACAACAAGTATAAAATCACTCAACCGAACACAATGTCGGGAGTACGAATGCAACACGCATCCCAATCCAACATAAAAGTGCAACAGTGGTCTGACTGATATCCAAATGGTTCATCAAGGTCCATGACCCACATTGTGCCAAGAAAACCTGAGAAAATAGGGTGACACGCAAAACGAGGTAAAAACCCCAAAAATTTGAAAAACTTCAAAATTAAAACCCATTTGGCCTTTGGGTTCAAAAACTCCAAAAACTCAAAAATAAATCGAATCGGACACCGTATGCAAAAACGGCCAGCATAATGGTGCAAAATCCCAAACCCTCATCTCAAAAAATAGGGAAATGTTCATACCTGCCCAACTGGGTAGAACTAGCATACAGAAACAAAGGGGAACACTAGTTCTTAGCCTCCAAACAAACGGCTACCAAAAACAGAAGCAGAAACGAAGCAGAAACAATAAAACAGGAAAGCCCTACCTCACAGCGAAAAGGGTAAAACGGGAATCTGAACCATAAAATAAATATCTCGCAGAAGTAGCTAAAAATTGCGGCAATCCAAGGTTTCCCCGAGCTGGATCCAACGAGCCCAACCTCGCGACGATCCCATGCCCATAGCTCCCACCATGAACAAAACAGTAAATCCTCATGAAGAGGATTTTGGGTTTTACTCTCCAACTTTCCAATTTGAAAGTGAGAAGTGAGGAATTAAATTCCTCTTTGGATACTTATTCACTTTTCGGGTGAATAATCGATTAGGGAAAATAACCAGCCAACTTAGTTAAATCCTGAATCGACCCAAACGAAAACAGGCTATTCCTATAAATAGGAATTCATCTATGGCAAAGCTGCCATAAATTAAAATAAATCAATTAAAAAGCCCGAAAACCCAAAAACACATAAATCTCCTAAACAACTTTCGCAACAAAGCGAAACTCTAAATGCACAGACATGCTTACTGGTCTAATCACATAATGCAAATGAGTTTGGATTTAATAATCACCGAAAGGTTTAAATTAAACATTTAATTAAGGATACGTTGACCATACAAGGACGACATTGGTAAAATATGAAAGGCTGAATCACTAACTCCATGTGCCACTGCTAGGGATATAAATCCTGCACACTAAACAACACGATCAAGTGCAATTGCATATAATAACATAGCCGAAGCAATAAATGCATTAAATCACCTAATTTAACCATTTAATTAATTATACTAAAATAATCTATTTACATCACTGACGTTCGCAAAAGGCATAGCAACGTAGGAATGAAGTAAATAACCATAGCATTAAATCCATCACATAACAAAATCAAAGGTATGTCCAAATACCAGATAACCAGATAACATCATAAAACACACTGTCATCTCAAAATGGCATCATCATGCAATATGATTAACTGAACAACATAGTAGTCTAATATCTATGATACTGGAATCAAAGAGTAACATTTGACCCTCAGGTCATCTCAAATGTAAAACATAACATGAGTGACAAATATCTCTCTAATCATAAATATAACAAGGTAGATGTCCGCAGCACATAACCAAATAATCTCACATGAACAATCCATTCTACTTACTTAAGCATTTAATAAGGCACTTAAAACACATAAACGAACACAGTCATAAACATGACTAACCACTGCTACAGGAACCTAGTCTAGTGTACCATGGTAATAGTACACAGTGCAATCTCTGCACACATCTCAAGGTAATCATAGAACAACCTCATGATACCGCATCGATCCTGGTAACCACTGGCACAAACCTTAGTGAACCAAAAATCACATCATAATCTTAAAGATCAGTCAAAAGCATAATCAACGCAACTGATAAAGAAACATAAATCCAAACACCTCAATGGTGTAGACCACTCAGGGTCACAATCATGATCCATCACAACAAAAGATCATCAAGGTTGCATCCATCAGGACGACTTACAAAAGTCAAATGGGAGAGGCACTACATTAAATCTTCAATTATCTTCCATGCGTTCACACTTTCTAAATGTCAACTTGACCTTATTTTTATATCTTTCATATTGTCAAGTTGGGTGGAATATAACTTAGAATAATTAATATTCAGCTCCTCAGTTGGTAGAACCAACAAACAAATCAATTGAACTTAATATGCCAAAACAAGAAAAATCCTTTGTTATCAAACCTTGCTTGGTAGACACTAACTTAGAAATGATTTTCACCAAGTGAATTCGGTCAACATTGCATATTAGTAAAGTTCCTTTGGTAATCGAGTGAGCTCAGTTAACGCTAGTTCTATCCAACATTTCCTTCATTAACTAAGTGAGCTCGATTAACGCTCAACTTCCACAAACTTTCCTTTGGTACTCGAGTGAACTTAGTAGATATTATCTTTTGAACTAGGCAAACTCTAGAATGCTCGATAGACACATAAAACTATCTTCAATTCTTGAGTGAGCTCAGAATACACTAACTGGTGATGATATGATATTTTTTGTAACATCAAAGACAATACACAATTAATCAATTGTTCCACAAGAACATGTCCAATATAGACTATCTCCCAAACTCAACCAACATAACAACAACATATGCATAAGGAGATAACCAATGCTAAACCATATGTCAAACTAACCCTCAAAAACTAACTCATGCACCATAGCTCAATATCAATATCCATGAAAGTTAAGCATAAACATAATTTACCTGAGATAAATAATGGGCTATACCTCTCAAGTATTAAACTGTTGAGTAGACCAAGAGTAGGGAATGAGAATGATGGTCAAGATATCCAAGACTCCAACAAAGACCAATTTGAGAGCAATCTCCTCTCATGTCCATATCAGGTGAATTCCCCATAGACTTCTTGATGAAAATATCAAATGTCCCAATAAATACATCTCTAATCCAAGAGAAATTGACATCACCACCATCTCTAAGTATCCATAAGCATCTGTAATCAATCCATGCCAACTTCAAATGCAACACAACAATATCACAAAGTATCTAGAAAATAATCAATGTACTCAATACCAAAAAGCTAAACTAGGATCAATGTCAAACTTCCAACCATGGCCTTGGGAACATAAACATGACAACATGATCTAACCATCTCATCCAAAGAGATAACATGCTCCATATAAACATACCATAACATGTTAAAACTCTAAATGCCTATCAAGAGTATACCATGACATAATAATAAACCATCCGAATACCAATGATAACATGTCAAATGAAAGCATGAATCACACGTCTACCAAGAACCCCATGAATTCTTAAGATGCAACCATCTCCACAAATGAAGATAACCACCATGAACAAGTACAACATGAAAATATCAAAGATTCTTCTATAACAACATGATGTAAGACATCGTCTAACATCTATAAACACTCAATAAATATATCAATACCAATAACTCCCACTCAAGTATGGTACTGATTCATCCATGGCATCATAACATCAATATCCAACATGAAGATCCTATAGGTCTACACACATGGTCAAAGTGTTAATACCAAGTGAAACGAAGATCTCCAAACCAAGAAGATACAAACCAAACCAAGAACTAATCCTACACCACCACATCATCATTGTCACAAGATCTGACTAAACTATATATCCAAGCTATCCATGACATTATGATGAAAACCATCTTCTAACTATGAGAATTGATTATGGCATCAAACCATCAAAGAAATCAAAGTGCACATCATGAGCTCCTTAAAAAAAATTAAATAACCATGATCCTCAACTAGGAAGACACATTTCCATAACCTAATCAGGAGTCTAGAGCAAAGAATATCAATCAAGTACCTCTATATCCAATTATTTCATGCCATAATCCATGGCACCATGATCATTCCCATAAACTAAGCATCTGACTCTCAAAGTGCCCAACCTATTAGCATAGGATAGTTAACCACAATCCCCCACTATGTTCTACCAAGGAGAAACATCTCATCCCCTCTACATGAAGATAAATGATAAAGTCATGTGACTAAGGGTATAGACAACCGAAATCCAAGCAACCAATCTAAATGTAAATAATGAAATATCAATGGGAAAAGATAACTCATATCCAAGTCATAAATGTAACCTAAAAGTATAGATTGCTTACAACATTACACAACTTCTAGACCCAACAAGTCATCATATATATCGAAATGAAACATCGATAACCATATCATCATGAGACTAATATGAAATATACATTGATTATATAATGACATCAAACTCCAAATCACCAAAATATACCATGTCATGAACTCACAATGTTACCATAGTCAATATTAATCATAAACCATTCAAATCAATATATGACAAAGTAAACCATGCCGAACCTGTACCAAATCTAAACCAATATGTAGATCTCTCCAAGAGCTTTCTATTAACTATTCACAATCCAAAATATGACTTTGTATGCCCAAGTTATTCCCAAAACCATACTAAAAATGCATAGCATCTAGCTATTGGGCTCATTAAATCTAACGAAATGTAATAAAACATGTAATCAAACTTATACAAAACTACAGTGGTCTGAATGAGCTTTCCAATGACTATAAGAAGTTCAAAATATGACATCTTGAGTGAAAGTTGTGATTGTTTTAACAAGACAATCTATTTGCCTATATAAACCATTTTTAAATTTTAATGATGAAAATCCCAACGAAATTAAATTTGACAACCATCACAGCCTCCAAATAAAAATCCTTTACATTTTCTTTCAATATGGCTAAGCTAAGGAAAATTATATCTCAAAACTTATCAAAATGACAACCCAAATCTAATGGTGAGGTCTTTTTTTGCCCAAGAATTTAGTTTTGAAAGATCCATCTAAAACCCTTGTTTAAATGAAACATCAAAAAAAACTCTTTTGATCAACAATTTCACATGCCTAAAATCTACAAAAAAAACCCTATCATAAAAACAAACCCAAAACCCTTAGGACCTATTTTGTTGCTGGCACAGGAATTGGAATTTTGAAATAGGAATGGGATTGAGAATGGGAATGAGAATAGAAAATTGCAATTCCATACCCATTTGGTTCACCTAGAATTTATTTGAGAATAGGTTAGTTTTGTTGTTTGGTTGTACTGGAATTAGAATAGGGAATAGGAGATTTATAGCTTTGATACTTAAGCTTCAAGAACTTTGGTTTAATAAAAACTTTGAGACTTCATGCTATATCATTTTCCATTATACATGGTGTAAAATGCCTACTTATATATAGCAAGCACTATGGATCAGTTGGATTATAAATTTGGGGAAATTGGGTCTTTTTTATGTCTACACAGTGTATGAAATTTTAAATTTGGTTTGATAGAGGGAACGAGTCTCCATATGGATTAGTGTATTGAATTTCTCCAAATAAATGATCTCAACAGTATTGTGCTAGTTGGGATGCACTAGATGAATGTGGAAGGATTCAAAGGATTATGGTTTCTATTACCATGATTGTTGTACACACATAAAAGAATTATTGGAAGCTTGAACTAGGGAATGAATTGCCATCTAAGAATAAAGAATGGGGGATTTTCTCAAATGTATTTGAAAAATGGGCATGAATACAAAATGTGGAGGAATATAGGCATACATACATTAGATTTATTGAAAACCTTTGGAAGCTTTCAAGGTCCATGTAGATTACACATGATATGAATAGTTAAAAGGACTCAAGAATTTCAAGAAGATGTACTTGATGGGGAGGTACTCAATTTTATGTCAGAGGAGATGTGATTTTACACATTTCATAGCATACATAAAATATGAACAGTTGCAAACTAGGAAAGCATATTTTAATGTAAAATATGTAATTAAATTTCAATGATCTTGAATTTTCTAAGTATTGCAGCACTTGAACACGGTGCAAATGATGACCAAGGGATTTCTAAATGATGGATTTGTTGAAATGATTTTTAAAAAAACTTTTAATTTTATTTTGGCAAGTGTCATGTTGAGTCCACGTCTATTGAAATATGGATTGAGAGAATCAATCCCTATGTTATAATCTTGGAACCTATTGACAATGAAAACACCATTGTCTTTGAAAGTCACAACCATCTCTCTAGTGGTAAGTAGGTCTTGTTGGGCACTTGGATCTAAAAAAATTTATCGAATAAGAAAAAGTCATGATGGGAATAGGATTAGCCTATTCCAATAATAGGAATTTTTTGGAATGGAAATAAACTCATTTTGGGGTCAAAATGGGAATATATATTCCTATTCCCAATTCTGATTTGTCACACCAAATGGAGAATACAAAATAAACTATAGTTTTCTATTCCTATTCTGGTTGTATTATAGCAACCAAATTAGCCCTTAGATCTACAATAAACAAACTACAAAAACTCATATTGTTGGAAATATGAGAGGAGTAACTATGTGGGGAGGGGTGAATCAATTGCCACAAAAATAAATCTCATATCCCTTAGATGTCAATACAAATCAAAACTAAGCTTTGCTATAACTCGATAAGCACATAAGAAAAATGTTGTAACTCAATAAACACTGAAATAGCTCATCAAATGCTTAACATGAAAATCTTGAGATATTATCTATGATTGGTGTTACTTTAACTTAGTTGCAAACACATAGAAGAAATAACATGAACACAATATTTTAACATGGAAACCTAATTTGGGAAAAACCACCAATTGCAACTAGTTACTGATTTTAACTCTTCTAAAGTGAGCCCTATTAGGAGCCAACCCTATTAAAGGTTACAAAACACATGTTAGGTGTGACCCTATTAGAGGATTTAATCACCCTATTAGGAGTGGCCTTGTTAGAGGACTTTAGAAAATTCAATAGAAATACCACCTTGTTAGAAGATTTACAAATAGATGTTAAGTTGACTATGTTAAGAAATTTTGTTCACTGCTACAATGGTTAGAGAGTAATAATCAAATGACCTGATTTTTTATGCAATTAAATTGCTAATTATAGATCTCAATTTTGGCTTGTATACTTGATCCTTCCTGATCGAATGTATCTTTGCATCTCAACAAGAATATTCTGCTTATGTTTCTAATTCACTTCCTCTAAGCATCTTCAATTCTTCAATTCTATTCCACACATTCAATTCTTAACTTGACCTTATATTTATATTTTACACACTATCAAGTCATTTTGAATAAAACTTGGAATAATTAATGTTCATCTTTTCAATCGGCTAGAATGAAAAAAAAACTATTTAACTCAATATGCCAAAGCAAGAAAATTCTTCATTAGCTGATCCTACTCGATAGATACTAACTTAAAGAAATTTTCCTGTGTTAATCAAGTGAACTCAGTTAACACTACATATTCTCAAAGTTCCTTTAGTAATCGAATGAGCTCAGTTAACACTGGTTCCATCCAACATTTCCTTCATTAAATGAGTGAGCTCAGTTAACACTCAACTTCTACAAAATTTCCTTTGTTGCCTGAGTGAACTCAGTAGACACTATCTTTTGAACTAGGAAAACTCTAGAATTCTCAACAGATATAGGAAATTTTCTTCAATTCCTGAGTGAGCTTGGCATACACTGATTGGAAATGTTATGAAATTTTTCGTAACATCAAAGACAATACATAATTTAATCAATTATTTCCAACAATCTCTTTCTATAGTATTGATGGCAACACATGTCATAATACAAAAAAAACATTAGAGAAAGAATAAAGTAAGGAACATAATCTTATTTTTATTCTTACTCTCATCTATGATAACTGCCTCTATTAGTATGCACCCTCTATGCCTTCAATTTCTCCCTCTGTCAGCAAACCTCTATCTTTGATATCTCCCTCTTTGTCATCTATTGAAGTGATAAAATTTTTGTGAGATATAACAAAAAACTTCTCCCTCTTTGACATCTCATGCCAAAGACAATGTTCAATAAATATCAATGTACCTTATGTATTTATTCATTTGTAATGTACCTTTGTCAATACTATATCAACTGATTGATCTTCAACATGCCCTGGTTGATGCATCACTAAACTTCATTTAGTGAGCTTTGGATAGGGGAATGACCCCTAGCTTACCTCTTAGATACATAAATGCATCCTTAGGTAATGGCTAAGTGAATATGTCTACAATTTGTTCTTTTGTATTCACATATTCCAATATTAACCCTTTATCTTGTACCAATTCTCTTTAAAATGATATTTTATAGCAATGTGTTTTTTTTTTGGTATGCATCACTAGATTCTTTGACATATTAATTGCACTAGTGTTATTATAGTATATAACCATTGGATCCTTGATCTCTATGTTCATACCTACCAACAGTTGTTTGAACCAAACAATATTAGAATAATTAACTGTTGGTGTTATCACAATATATAACCACTAGATCCTTGATCTCTATCTTCATACCTACCAACAATTTTTTTAACCAAACAATATTAGAATAATAATTGTTGTTGCCATATATTTTTCCTCTGCTATGGACTGAGAAATATAATTGTGTTTCTTGCTTGTCCAAGACACTAGCCTTTTATCAAGAAAGAATGCTCCACCACTGGTGCTCTTTTTGTCATCAACATTTCCTGCCCAATCAGCATTTGTGAATACTTATAAATCCAAATTGCCTCCTTTTTTATACCATAAACCATAGTCTTTAGTACCTTTCGGATATCTCATGATTCTTTTGATTACCATCATGTGATTTTCTTTGGGATTTTCTAAGAATCTTTCCACCATGCCAACTACTAATGCAATATCAAGCCTTGTATGCAGTACATACTGCAATTTTCCAAACACTGGTCTATATTTGGTCTAATCCACCTCCTTGGAATCATCATTTTTGGAAATCTTATATCTAGTAGACAGAGGAGTTCCAACTGGTATTGAATCTTCCATTCCTAATTTCTTTAGAATCTCCCTGATATATTTAGATTGAGTAATGTAGATACCATCTTTCTTTTGTTGCATTTGTATTCCAACAAAGAATTTTATCTTTCCAAACATAGACATCTCAAATTATTTACTCATTTCTTATGAAAATGCCTTGTACAATTCATTGTTTCCTATAAATAAGGTGTCATCCATGAATATTTTTGCCAACACAATCTTCTTGCCTGGTCCTTCTTTGATACACAGACTACTATTATCATTTTTTTTTTTGAAAACCAATCTTTATCAAGTAGTTATGAAGTCTTTCATACCAAGCTTTGGGAGCTTTCTTTAGACCATATAACACTTTGTGTAATTTTTAGACCATATCTCTTTTGTTGGGATCTACAAAACCTTTAGGGTGTTCTATGAAGACTTCCTCATCAAAAATTCCATTCAAGAATACAAATTTTACATCTATTTGATAAACTTTAAATCCTCTATTAGCTGCATATGTTGCTAAATTTCTAACACCTTCTTATCTTGCAACAAGAGTAAAAGTTTCACCATAATCAATACCTTCTTCTTGAGAATAACCTTTACATACTAACGTTGCTTTGTTTCTAGAAACTTCTCCATCTTCATTTAGCTTATTTATGAATACCCACTTTGTGCCAATTACATTTTTATCCTTGGGTCTTGGAACAAGAGTCCAAGTTTTGTTCTTCTCAATCTAATTGCTTCAATCCATCTTTCATTATCCAAAGCATGTTTAACATTTCTAGGCTCAAATTCAACAAGAAAACATGTACCTTTCAATTTGTCTCTTGTCATTGTTCCATTTGACTTGTCTCCAATGATCTCATTAGGTACATGATGCCTTCTGACATATCTTGCTAACATAGGTACTTTGGATTTGGTTTTTGATTCACTGATTTATTCATGATCTTTTGTATCAAGATCAGGTCCCACTATGTATGACTCAGGTCCGATAGACTCAGTTTGTTCTAACAATATCTTGGTAGCTTCTGACTATGACTCGGGTCCTTCAGACTGTGACTCAAGTTGCACTAATTGCAACTCGGTAGCATTTAGGGATTTTTAGGACTCGAGAGGTGAGGCCTCCTAACTTCTAGATAGATTTGGAAAAGTATCATGTTCATAGTAACCAAATCTTCAATAATCCTCTGGTTCTTACTCTTTTCTGCAAACTCATCAATTCTCACATGCACACTTTCTATGATTTTATAAGTAAATAGATTCAAACATTTGTATACTTTACTTCCATAGGAGTATCCTAGGAATGTGTCTTCATCACCTTTGACATCAAATTTACCTTTCCTAGATTCTTTCAAGATATAATATTTGCTATCAAATAATTTCAAGAAATTTACATTAGTTTTGTAGTCATACCATAGTTTATAAGGAGTTTGATTTGAGTCTTTCTTCAACTATACTCTATTCAAGGTATGCATTGCAGTACTGATTGTTTCCTTCTAGTATTTGATTGCAAAATTATTTTCTATCATCGATGTTCTTGTACAATCCACGATGAATTTATTCCTTCTTTTAGCTATACCATTCTACTAAGGTGTACCAAGGGCTGATACCCATCTCTTAATTCCTCTTTCAATGTAGAATTCATTGAACTCATTGAAAATGAATTCACCACCTCTGTCTGATCTTAAACATTTTAGCTTCTTTCCAATTTCTTTCTCTACTCTTACTAGATACCATTTAAATTTTTGAAAAGCTTGAGATTTTTCTTTTAGATACATTGCAGTCATCATTCCAGAAAAATTATCAACAAAAAGAATGAAAAAATGATCTCCACTGTAACTCTCTATTTCAATAGGTCCACATAAGTCTATATGTACAAGCTTTAAGAATTCTTCTGAATGATAGTTTTTGCTTTTAAAACTAGCTTTTCCCATTTTACCAATTTGACAATTTTTGCATAGACCCATATCAGGTTTCCTCAAGCTAGGAATACCTCTTACTCTTTTATTTTTTCTTATCTTCACTAGATTATCAAAGTTTACATGACATAATATTTTGTGCCATAACCATGTTTCTTCAACTTGAGCAATAAAATATGAGCTTTCATTGAGATCAAGATAGAATAGATTACTTTTTCTTTTTTTGCCGGATCCACCCAGATTCCCTTTTCCAACCAGCAATTTGGCCTTCTCATTCATGAATTCTACCTCGAATATAAAGTTATTCAACTATGCCACACTCAATAGATTATTCTTTAGTCCTTGAACCCAATAAGCATTGTCACATAAAAGCTCATTAGTTAATGAGATACATCCTTTTCCCTTTATGCAATAAGGTTCATTGTTTCCAAATCTCACACTATCACCATCATAATGTTCTATGTGCTCACACTTTGTTTTGTCACTAGTCATATGATGTGATAAGCCACTATCAATAATCCATGTATTATTTTTTATAACATGAGAGAGAAGTGCTATTTTATCTCCTTCATCATTAGATACATCTTTTATAATAATATATACCATTTCATCTTCACTATTATCAAAATCTTTGGCCATAAAACAAGATTTCTTACCTTTGTCCTTGTAGTCCTTGTAGTTTTTGAATTCCTTCTTGCCTTTGAACTTATTGCTTTTATTTTCATCCTTGTTTTCTCTTTTTGGGTACCTTGCAACAATGTGACCAACTTCTTCACAAGAAAAATATATTAGAGGAATCTTACCTTTGTACTTTTTCGTGTCTTTGGAATATTTCCTTGCAAGTAGGGATTCAACAACTTCAAGATCACTATCTAAACTTTCTTCTTCTTCTTCTTCTTCTTCTACACTTTTAGATTGATTGGACTTTGATTTCTTACCCTTTTTCTTGAGTGAAAGTTTGGCTTCAAATGCAGACTCAATACATTTAGAACTAGGGACATAGTTATCATAGTTATCCAACTCAAAAGTTGTCAATCTTTCAACTAAAGCATGCAAAGTTATATTTCTATTTGGACCACATCTCATTTCTTGAATAATAGACACTCTAATTGCATGAATAGGAAGAAGGGTTTTGAGTACCTTTCTTACAACTATTTTGTCATCAATGTCTCCTTTAGATGCTTTGATTGCACTCACACATTGCTTTAGTTCTCTCAACATAGTTTGCAATGTTTTCAACTTCTCTCATCTTCATTTGATCAAACTGTCCTCTAAGAATTTCATCTTTAGCTCTTCTAACATTGTTAGCTCCTCCATAGATGGCTTTTAGTTTGATCCACATATCATAAGATGTAGTTCAACTTTTGACTTCATCAAATTCAACATAATTAAGAGCAGAAGCAATGGCAATCATCATGATGCTATGATTTTTCTTTTTAGTAATATCTTGAACTGATAATGTTCTATTAGGAGTCATGTATTCACTATCAAGATATTTACAACTTGAATCACTAATAGTTTCCAAATGTAACCTCATAAGTCCTTTCCATGCTGCAAAGTTCTCTTGGTTCAACTCGGGAATCTCTCTTCTGTAAGACATCCTGATCTTTTGATTTGGTCCTTAAAAATTTTCTCTACAAGAACCAAAAGCTCTAATACCAATTGTTAGAAATATAAGAGGAGTAATTGATAGGGGAGGGGTGAATTAGTTACCACAAAAATAAATCCCAGATCCCTTACATGTTAGTATAAATCAAAATTGAACTCTACTATAACTTGGTAAACACACAAGAAAAATGTTGTAACTCGATAAACACTGAAATAGCTCAACAAATTCTTAACATGAAAATCTTGAGATATTATCTATGATTGATGTAACTTTAACTTAATTGAAAACACATAAAATAAATAACATGAAGACAATATTCTAACATGGAAACCCAATTTGGGAACAACTACCAATGTAGCTAGCTGTTAATTTTCACTCTTCTAAAGTGAGCCCTATTAGGAGCCAACCCTATTAAAGGTTACAAAACACACTATTAGGTGTGACCTTGTTAGAGGATTTAATCACCCTGTTAGGAGGGTTGTTGTTAGAGGTCTTTAGACAATTCAATAGAAATGCCACCTAGTTAGAAGATTTACAAATAGTTGTTAAGCCAACTGTGTTAAGAGATTTTGATCACTGCTACAATGGTTAGAGAGTAACAATGAGATGACCTAATTTCTGATGCAATTGAATTGTTGATTACAAATCTCAGTTCTAGCTTGTATACTTGATCCTTCCTAATCGAATGTATCTTTGCATCTCAACAAGGATATTTTGCTTCTCCTTCTAATCCGTTTCCTCTAAGCATCTTCAAATCTTCAATTCTATTTCACACATTCAATCGTCAACTTGACCTTATATTTATATTTTATACACTATCAGGTTAGCTTGAATACAACTTAGAATAATTAATATTCATCTTCTCAGTCAGATAGAACCAACAAACAAAACTATTTATCTCAATATGCCAAAGCAAGAAAGTCCTTTGTTAGCAAACTTTGCACGGTAAATACTAACTTAAAGAGATTTTTCTCACGTCAACCAAGTGAAATTAGCTAACACTAGTTCCAACCCGCATTTCATTCATTAACTAAGTGAGCTTGGTTAATACTCAACTTCTACAAACTTTCCTTTGTCGCCCAAGTGAACTTGGTAGACACTATCTTCTAAACTAGGCAAACTCTTGAATGCTCAATAGGCATAGGAAACTATCTTCAATGCTCGAGTGAGCTTGGCATACACTGAATGAAAATGATATGATATTTTGTGTAACATCAAAGACAATACATAATTTAATTAATTGTTTTCAACACATATATCTTGTCCTTTCTTTCATTCTTCCATGAATCCAATGTAGGGTCACAATAAAAAAATCATAGCTCTGATACCAATTATAAGGAAACTTTCTACCT
The DNA here is from genome assembly GCA_028749045.1 of Cupressus sempervirens. Lineage (NCBI taxonomy): Eukaryota > Viridiplantae > Streptophyta > Pinopsida > Cupressales > Cupressaceae > Cupressus > Cupressus sempervirens. The sequence continues at coordinate 645,631,429 of CM053791.1, forward strand.
AAATATCACCTTTTCCACATAACCCTTAATAGATCTGAATCAAATAAACACTAAGAAATCTACATGCAAGAGAACAAACAACATACCCAAAAAATGTGGCACAAGATGTATCGTGAAAAATCCTCATTGAGGGAAAAAACCCAACCTCCAAAAGCATCCATCATGTATTATTTAGCAAAACCCCATTTCAATACAACCATAGAATCCTTCAAACCCATAGCTACTACCAAACAATCCATGTGAACAAGCATAAATCTACGCATCACATGCCATGATTCTAACCTTCAAAAATGCTCCCCTTGGCTAACTTGTCACACTTGTCTTACATCAACAACCCTTGTGGTTGCTTTTATAGAAGGAAAATCTCACAAAACCAGCAAGTGGTACTACATAAACCATGTGGTACGAAATCTCCATTGACCCACATTTAATATTAGTCATTTAATAATTTTCCCCAATATTAAATAATTACATCAAATATTATCATAATGTGTTAATAAAGTTCATCAAGAATATTCCATGGGAATCTTTCTATGTTGCACATCCATCTAGGTGCTCCTAGTGCAATATTACATAATAAAATAAAATTATACAATATAAAAAATGTTATGAAATGTGTACAACACACATAATATCAATAAGATTCACTTTTAATATTTTTTTACACCAATCTATAAGTAGGCTCACTCAAGCCTTCAAGACCTCAACCTTATCCCATCTTTAGATTCACCTATCTTGTGATGTTTTACCCTACCTCTCCCTACAAAATACCAACCTATGATATTCAAGGGCTATAACTAGTCATTAAGGAATGACTAGGATATACTCATATCTCCCATGATATGGAACATATATAATAATAATGTCTATTATTCTACTTCCTAAAAAATGAGAGGTCAACCATAACTATCCAATTGATTATGCATTACATATCAATATATAAACTTCTATTATTTTCCTTGTAGAAATTTTATCAAATTCTTATAATTAGATATTTATCTTACTCTATATCATTGAATCTCATTATGTATCCTTTCAAATATTGATTTTTATGGATTAAGAGAAGAGATAAGTTTCCAATTCTATTTTTTGTTGATTTTTCTTCCCCCCTTATATCTTTTGGGATGAAGGATAACATCTCTTTACCATATATTCTCTTTTCAATGGCCACCCTTTCATAATTACCACCCCTAGAAAGAGTCACAACCCTCCATCATTATCACCCCTTTGGAAGTTACTTCCTTTTGATTCTTCTTCTTCTTCTTCTTCTTCTTCTTCCATTATAACTTTTTTAATTCCCACGCCTCCTTATGCAGATCAAAATTATTTTATATCATAAAATAATAATTACTATTTTATTATTCTTTATTATGATTCCTTCCTCCATGCCTTCAACAAATAAATTTTCATCCTATTTATATCTTCATGATGGGGGAGTGACAACCTTTCAATATTACAACATTTAAGAGAGTTACAAGACTCCATCATTTATGCATTTTCAAAGAGTCTAAACCTTTCCATAGCTATCACCTTTTGAAAGAGTCACAACCCTTCATCAATTACACCTTCCTTAGTCCTCATGCTGCTTTCTTTCCTCATTTTTCCTCCTCCCCTTCCAAATAAAATTGTATTGTCCCTTTTATATCTCACGTTTGAGGGAGCCACATATTTTCATTTTTCATGCATTTTGACCATTCATTATACTTGATTATATTTTAACTTATTTCTTTTACATTTTAATTTAGATTCAATTTATAGTATTATTTTTATATTATAACTTAATATTATTTATTATCAAATCCTGCCTTAGAAAGGGGACATCACATCCACCCAACATTCACGTATAACAATACAAAGACACTATCATTAAATCTTGTAATAAAAAACCTAAATTCTATTTCTCAATAAAATAAGATACAAATTCATCAATTTAAAAACCTTAGCCATAATAATCTACAAGATAGAACCACAAATACATGTAATGTTTGAACCTTATCTTGAACACTTTCCACTATACATAAAGACATGTTCAAGTTTAAATATTATCTTTTACTATAACTAAATTAAGTTAGATTATTTTTATGATGTAGGTTTTCCTACATTTTGGATACTCCTACACGAAATACCCAAGATGTGAATTTTATATTGAGAATTTTCTCTTGTAACTGGAGTTATAAACCAATAAGACCACAAATTTTGGGGACCTTAGCCTCAAACCCACTCCCAAGACCTAAAAGCATGAAATCTCAATAGGGACTTTGAATCAAAGGGGCACAACCAAGAAACTCTTGATGTGGATCTAGAATAGGGTCCGTGAGAATTTATTTACCAATGATGATCTTGAGAGTTGATCATCATTATCTCCATCTCCATCAACTTGAACTTGTTTAGCATGAACACAATAGTCTCCATCTCCTAATTCAGGCACCAATTCATCAACTTTAACACTGCCTTTATCTCCACAAGCATGATAACCAAGGTGGGGCCAACCAAAATTAATACTAACTTTGGGCCAAGAGGGGATTTGACCTTAGTTGCACCATTAACAATGAAACCATGACACACTACACTATAAGGTGATCAAAAATATGATTTTTTTAAACATTGATCTCAACATATAGAATTGGATGGTAGATTCAACCAATTAGGTTGTAAGAAAACCTTAGTAAAACCCATTAATTAACAAGATCCTCAACTTAATTATTCTTTCAATTGGAAGAATAGTTCTTCTCCTTTGACACTTTCTATCATGTACATAAATACCTATAGTAGATTGCATTTAATTGTATTCTCTCAACTATAACTAAATTAAGCAACATTATTTTTATGATGTAGTTCTGTCTACATTTTAGATTCTCCTAAATGAAATACCCAATATATGATTTTTAAAAATTGGTCTTACAAAATGGAATTAGATGGTAGATCCACCTATTAAGGTTGTATAAAAACTTGAGCAAACCTCATCAACATAACAAGTGTCTCAAATCCATTCTTCTTTCAATTAGAAAAAGCATCCTTCTTCTTAGGCAACTCTAGTCTCTATGTGTTTCCTTCAATAGGAACATTGATAACAATTAATCAATTGTATATTGTCATTGATGTTACACAAAAGTTATACACTAACTGAGCATTTCCAGTTGGAACCGAGTTCAGAAGACTCTAGTATTAGCCATGCATAAGTTCAAGGATTCTTGTATAAATTGAGTCAAGTCAGTTACCAAAGGAGTTAAGTTTAAATTGAGTTAGGTCGGTTACCAAGGAGCTCAATGGTAACTAAGTGATCCAGTTTTCAATTTTAGCTGACCTACAATAGATTATTTTTATTTATTAGTTGGATTATGCAGCAAGCCAACCCAGTGGATGTTATTTGTTTATCTAATATTCAAGGCGATTTGACATTGGGTTTCATATATATGAAAGGTCAATATGGGATTGAAATATGAGAAAGTGGAGAAGAAGATAAGATGTGAATAAAGAACGATATCTGATTTAAAGCATATTATCCTAGGAGTTGCAAAGAATATTCTGATTAGGGAGGATCCAAAGGATAAGTCTGAATAGTGATATGAATCTACAATTTAGTTGCTTCATCAATCAGGTCAATCATTATTACTCTCTACAATTGAAGCAGTGATGAAATCTCTTAACAGAGTTGACTTAACAATCATTTTGTAAATCCTCTAACTAGGTGACATTTCTAGATTGAAGTGTCTTAAGATCTCTAACAAGGCCACTCCTAACAGGGTGATACAAATCCTTTGATAGGATCACACCTAGTAATGTGTTTTGTAACCTTTAATAGGGTTGGCTCCTAACAAAGCTCACTTCAGAAGAGTGAAAAGTTGTAACTAGTTGCATTGGCGATTTTCCCAAATTGGGTTTCCATGCTAAATCTTGGTGTCTCATGTGTTTATGCTATTTTCTTATGGATTTATCTTTATTCAACTAAGTTAGTAAAGGATAATACACATCATTATCTTAAGATGGCTTTGTTAGCTAAGTTACAGTGAATATCTAGTTCTAACCAACTTGTGAGTTAAAAGAAAGTTTGTATTCACATCTAAGGGATTTGGAATTATTTTTTTGGTGACTGATTCACCCCTCCCCTCTTAGTTACTCCTCTTATATTTCCTACAAGGAAATCAGCTCCACCAAAATCCAACTTCTTACTTCAAACATTTATCCATTCCTTGTCATCTCAGTCAAAAAATTTCTTCTCTAATTTGTGGGGTTATCCACCTAAGTATGTCCTATTGGAATTCTTTAGAATAACTAAGAGGGTGGGTGGGGTGAATCAACTATCCAAGGTATAGATGTACAAATAAAACTTTTCACAACTTAGTCAACCCATATCCATAAAACATTTTCATGCACACATCCATTAGATCATACAATACTTAAACTTTGTAGGTTACTATCAAAACAACTTTGCAGAAATGTAATCATGAAACATAACACATTTGAGACAATGATTTTATGTGGAAACCCAATTTGGGTCAAACTACTAGTAACATGCTACTAATTCTCACTCTTCTGAAGTGATGCCTTGTGAAAGGCCAGCCCTGTTAAAGGTAACAATACACACAATTAAATGTGACTTGGTTAGAGGATTTCAATCACCCTGTTAGGAGTGAGCCTTGTTAGAGGACTTTAGACCATTCCTAGGAATGTCACCTAGTTAAAGGATTTACAAATGACTATTAAGTCAACCTTAATCAAAAGGATTTACTCTAGACTAATACAATGATTAAAAATTAATAGTTAGGCTTGATACGGTAAAAAATTGTAACTCACTTGCATATTACAAATCTCTGTTTTAGTCCTCCATTCTGCTAGGCTTTTACACACCTCAGCTCTGATAACTTGTTCACCCTTCAATAATTCATACTCTTAAGCCTTCTTTCTTTACATATCAATAGCAATCTCTTCTATTTGGCCACTGAATAAAGAAAATACCCTAGACTCCTTGTCTTCCTTAGATTCTCGCACATGACAACCTTTGCTTCTGACTAGCTCTCTCTATAAATAGAGATTTTAAAATCTTTTTTCATTCAACCTCAATCATCCATTTTAGGGTTAGGTAGGATTAGTGGGATGCATTCATGTCAAAATAGTTTACCTTGAATTCTGTGCTACTATCTCATCATTGTTATCTTCCACACACTTCACACAATTCAAGAAAACTAAATAGTCAGCTTAGATTCATTAAATCTATGATTTAACATGAATATTGACACTCAACATCAATATATTTTCACTCAGCTTCCATATGGTTCTTCCACTCATCATCCACTAGATAACTCGGAAAACACTAAAGTTTACTAGTGCTCAACATCAACTAAACTTTACTCAGCTTATACCAAGTTCACTTGGCATACATTGAATCTTCACTTTACTCAGCTCCAACTGATTTTCTTCTTGGCTTGCACTAACTTTTTTTGGCACCTACTATCCACTCAGTCAAGCTTGGTAGAGTCAATTCTTTTTACTTGTTCTTCTAGACTTAATCAGTGTATCCATTCTTTGCAGCCTTAAGTAGATAATCAATACACTATGTCATCACTATCTTAAATGATCTTTGTACTCCTTTTTCATACCATAACTCAACCTTTCCTCTGGGTGCTCTTATTATTGTATTTGATCAAAACCTCTTCATTAATAAAATAAATGATAGTACCCATATCAGCTAAGCAATTGTCTTACCGAAAAGCAATAGGTTTGACATCAGTGACAAAACAATGATTGAAACATTACACATTCTTCACTTCAAAAAAATCTCATATCAACATGTCCACATCTAGAAAATATATTTACAAGATTCTCTAAACTCATCACCACAAAGTACCTCTTTAGCATCTTATTTATTTTTAAAAAAATTATGTGCAGTGATTCTCTATTCTCATTTTCATCCTTGTGCCCCCTAAATGATATTTCACAACTTCTACTAAATATTCATATTCTACAACACTACATAAAATTGCAACCTCTTCATTTCCTTATTTCATGCAATATTCCTTGTGACCATACTCTACACACTATGAATGCCTTCATATATACATGTGTTATTACGATTTCACCTTATCTTTCCACATTTAACTCCTCTAGTATTAACAATTTAAACCCTTCTTTAAGACTTTCCCTTGCTACAAAATTCTCCCTCTTCCCATGTTACTTCCAAGAAGATATTGATATATCTAGTCTCTTCCTTAAAGATGATACCTCAACTTCATTGAATTTTGAATTAAGGGATCTTAAAAGTCCATTATATTCATCTCTCTTTTAATATCCTCAATCTCATTCTTTATAATTGTCAATAGGCATGTCCTTATCACAAACATTTCTTCATCTCAATCAAATATCATACTTTCTAAGCCCCAAACAATTTTTTATCTCCATCAAACACCATACTTTCCAAGTATTTTATTTAAGAGTCATACTTTGTGTCATATGAAAATAGATTGATTTATATTCTTTCTAATTTACAATCAAAACATCATTACAAAGAAAATTAATCGTGTCTTTTTTCTTCTCCACTTTTCTCTCTTCAACCTTTTCTCTTATCCAATTTACCTATTATTGCAACTATATCATATTATCTCTTAATATTCACTCTCTTGAAATAGTTCAAGGAATCCTTACAATGCATATTTAAGTTTTCAAATCCTCAATACTCTTAAATCTTGGTGTAAAATGACTCACATTGGATGCTCTATTAACACACTAAAGAAAAGTTTCTTCATAAATTTTTAGTGAAGATCCTCTTTCAAATTCCTTATACACTAAAGATATAAAAGATAGTGATGAAATATTTCCTCTCATGTGGTAATATTTTTTAATTCTTATGTAAGTGATCTATAATAACACATGGGCTCTTCTTATAAATTCTAGTACAAGGATTGTTAGAATATATATAGTCCAATGATATTACTAGTGTTGGGGGGGGTTGAATCAATTATCCAACTATTGTCATAAACATCAACCTTAAACAAACTTAACCATATGAGTAATATAAACTAAAACCACAACAAGATACTCATACATAATTAACACCAGATATGTTAAATAGGGAAACCCTTGACCAAAGAGAAACCCCTAGTAGGGATGGTACCCACAAGATGATATACTAATATAAATATTCCTTTTTAGAGGATAGACCCTATTAGGAGTTATGTTAACCCTGTTAGGAGTTGTGGAAGACAGTTGGACCCACTACCCAAACAACTTCGAGGGAAAGACCAATGAACCCATTGTCCAAATGATCTCTATATTATTCCTTGTAGAATAATAGAACTAAATTGTACTTCTCTCCTTTGTCTCTATCCTATCAACCATAACTCTGCTCCTTCAAATCCTGTAACCAGATCTCAAGCTGTGGATCCAATAATCCCTTAGATCGCTTACATGCATTTAGTAAGAACTTTTCTCCTTTTCACACTTCATACTTCTTGCAATAATAGATACATGAATTCTCTTTGCAATTAAGAAAAATATATTTCCTTTATACCACATCTTCATAATAATTCCTTGAGTTGGCCTTGAGGCTTTCCCAATTAATTAAAATAAGATAATTAATTATTTACAATTACAATAACACTGTCAGTTAACATTCTATACAAAAATTCATACATGTGATGCTAGGGCTTGCACACTCATTAATGTCATCACCTGACTATCCTTTGTTACTACATGACTGTGCATTACTTCATTACATCTCGAATGAAAGATAGCCAACAATCATCAAGAACTGCTTTTCCAATACTCTATCTCTAAATTGCTCTTTTTAAATTAGGTACAACTTTCGTACGTCTTTAACTCAAGCTCTGTGCACTTAACCACATCATCAAGACACTATGTTGTATAGGTCAATAATTGCACATGACCAGAAAAACAAACCATTGTCTGTACCATCAAGACCTTTATCTACTACTCTGCTAGTCTTACAGAAACTGTTTTATGTTGACATCAATGACAAACATAGTCATGAATGCAACATACCAATACTATCCAATGCTTAGGATACTCCCACAATGTAGTATCATCAACGTTCATGCTAACAAGGATGCCTCATGTTTGATGCTATGTTTTCGTGCTTGGAAACACCATCTTGAACAACTCTAACACTTTACCCATATATACTAGAGTAAGATTACCTAAGGTTCAATTAATTGTCTACATGCTTAGGGATATTGGCTATGGTACCATTAATGAATAATTATCCCCTTACACATCGAACACATGCTTTTTTATATCCAAAGAAGGGTTAAGTACCTAACTGACAGTCATATATAGCATAACAAAGACAAAAAAATAAATACTTGCAAGAATAATTTACATTTGTGTAATTAAATATTTACTATTTACATTTTATCTAAGTTTATTAAGGATGATGCATTTACATATTAATTATCATGTATACACATAGGAGTTTGCACTTAATTTTAGCACATGGTCCTGGAGAGATTCACTTGTGGTGGAGTTTAGTTGTTATTGCATACCACTTTACTTGTGAGATACACCTTTTTTGTTCTTATTGTCCTCTCATTGTTTGACATATTTCATATATTCTATTTTAAAATGAAGGGTGATCCACCACTAGTGGATATGTGAGTACACCTTGTATACTTGATAGATAATCACTTGTATATCTCCTAGGTATCATGCATTTTATCATTTGATCATTATTGAGTTATTTATTTGATAACATCATTTTTCCCTCTTATTTTTTATATCTATTGAGCTTCTAGATCTAGGAATTACATGCATTGCCTTAGGGAAATTTTTGTAAGGTATTAGAGCCATAGAAGTGCTCATTGACATTGGAGATCCAATTTTGCTTCAGATTTTGAGGGCATGTGATGATTTAAATATAGGATTATGACTTTGTGTGATCATTTTCAACAAGACCAAACCTCACCATTACATGTGGGTGGAAATTCTAGTGAACTCTGACTATAAATTTCATTACCTTGGACAAAATTCAAGTTTTAGGCAATTTAAGTTTTGTGAATTGGGCCCTTAAGGCCTGGTCTACAATTTCATAATCACTTTTCATGAATTTACATTTCAAATCTGAATTTATTTTCATTTCCATCATAATTTATTTTTGGATCTATGATTTATCATTATTTTTATCAATATTTTCTCTCCAAAAATTTTCCCTATTAGGCCCTTGTTGACAAGTTTAATAGTTTGTAGGCATCAAGCAACATATAATAGGGATAAGTTGGGAATGAGCTATCAAAATCTTACCTAACTCAACATACATCTAAAGTAGTGATAGGGATGACCAAATTTAGCTAAAAAATCACCTTTAGATTATCAACCATCCATCACTAATAAATCCTACAGAGAGATTTTCAAGTTGATAACTTCATTGTCCATGCTAATATTTAAGGTGCACTAGAAAAAATCCATAATGAATGTGGTATTTATACAATCCCACATCATTAATCAATACATCTATGTCATATAGTATTCAACACTTGCAATAAGTATCGCAACGCCATGTAGCCAACACCTATAACAAGTGGCCTGCCATAATAGTAATATAATCATGCACCATGCAACACAAATATCAACCAGTACCCAACACATGGTTCCATGTAGACCAAGCCATCTTGTTGCATATACCAGTTAATGTTATGATATGATGCTATAATCCTATAAGATCAATGTGACACTCCTACAAGAGAAGTGGTATTTTGTTTTGTTTTGCATTTCATAGATATTTAAAGTAATGATGGGTATTTAACTATCACTAGGATTATTTTTATTTTTTCTTTGATGAGTATTGGAATGTGAAAGGATACCTTTAATCCTTGTTAGAAGGTTCTAACCTTGTTAAAGTTGAAAATAACAAGTAGACCCATTGTATAAGTGCTCCAACAAAAGTGAAAGGTCATTCTTTTAGGATAATAGGTCTAATGAGCATGAACTAACTGGTCTACAACTTACTTGTCAAAATAGTTCCTTTGAAGCCCACTTCAGTCATCCTCATCATAACTTATCTTCCTTGATTATTCAACATCAAGACTTGCATTATATGTATCAAGACATACCATACATTTTGTGCATATATCTATAACAAGGAAAACATTTTTCCTTCATATCCTTTATAAATATATAATTAAGTCAACTTGTTAGAGATTCCCTAATGTATAAGTAGTTACATAAGACCATAATAAGAAATTTTAGGATTATATAGGTTATTGGCACTTGGATATTGGTGCAAGGCGAGATGAACAACTAGGACCAAAGGCATACCCAACTATCCAACCACCTCATTGAGTAAACACAATGGAAGAAAAATATAGATAAAAACACCAAGGAGAGAGAAAAAAATAACACTTTATTTATTCATCAAGCTATCAACATACATGCCCAACTATAAGGCTTTCTGGGTTATAGCTAGATACAAAATATATCTTCAGCATTGCAACAACTTCTCCAGACTCTCTAAGTCCCTCTTCCTCCTAAATTCTCTCTTAGATTATCTCCCTTAGACCAAACCAAATACCTCTACTTATACTTTCTAAAATGGCTTACAAAAGATTCTATAACATTACATAAAGAAAGGTTGACCTCAAAATAGTCAACACTCATCCCTAGACAAGATCCTATCATTAAATTTATGATCTAAATTAAATACAAAAGTTGACTCCAACTAAGAACCAAAAGACAGATAACTTGATCAAAGAAGGACCTGAGCATCAACAACATAGGTTCACTCAAAAAATGAAGAAACACTCAGTCAACATATGAAGAGCTCAGTTTAGATTGAAGGAACTTGGTTGACACTGAAGAGCTCAATTCATGTTGAACTACTTTTTCAACACTGCAACTCAGCAAGGTCTAAAAGAACTCGATCAGAACTAAAACTCAACAAGCACATATTAACTTGGTTAAACTACCAAAATGAACAAAAGTGTAGGGTTACAAGGTAACCTAGGATGCTCCTGTATCAGACAACTAGGGTTGAAAGAATTTTTTTTCCTAATCCTGCAAGTGTCACAACCTTAGCTAAATCGAACTCAGATTGAGAAATCCATGTAGTATCCTCAAGTCGTTTATTCTTCCAGTTCACCAAATACTTAGTAATATTTTCCTCTTGTGCTCTTACCAACTCTCTAATCCAATACCTATTCAACCTCTTCATTCTACTTCTTTAGATAATCATCTAATACAACAACTTTATCATTTGACTCATGATACTTATAAAAATAAAAAATATTAAATATAGGAGATATATCCATATCATTAGGTAAATCAACTTCATAAGCATTTCCACTATCAAACTTCCTCAAGATCTTACAAGGTACAAACTTATTTATCTTTAGCTTAATGTATGTTCCAATAGGAAATCTACCTTTTTTCAAATGAACCATCACCTCATCCCCAACTTCAAAAACATGATGTCTTCTAGACTTATCATCATTCTCCTTACACTTATGATTACTTTGTTCCAACCTCAACTTCACTTCCTCATGTAAAGACATCATAAAACTGACAAATTCTTCCCTTGCAACACTTCTCTTCTCTTCACCAACAACATCCCTCAAATCTGATATTCCTCTAGGATGCATTCTAGTAACAATCTGAAAAGGTATTTTTTCTATACTCCTTGTTAGATTGTGGTGACTGATCAGGAAAGTACTGTACATACTTCATAAAAAAAATTTGGGCCCTATTTTATCAACATTTTTGGCCGACATGTAATTATTAATTATAACCCTAAATTGGTTAAAATACTTGTATAAAAGGGATTAGGGTTAGGGATTGTTTCATAAGGTGTGATGGGAAATTGGTTCTTGTAGTGGTATTGAGTTGTAAGGGATTACAGATTGTAATCAGGCTGTAATCACTTGATCATAAAATATTGAACTCGCTATTTGGTGGACGTAGCCCAAGAATTGGGTGAACCATGTTAAATTTTAGTGCCTTGTGTTCTTTTGTGTGTGATCTATTATTTTCTGTTATTGGTTATATTTGCATGTAATTGTTATTTCTATCTGTGGTTTAATCCTAACACTCCTATTCACAGATTTATTATATGCAAACTCAGCTTGTGCTAGTACCACATCCCAATTACTTGGTTTATCTCCAACAAAACATCTCAGCAAATTACTCAAGCTTCTATTCATAGCCTCTATCTATCCATCTATCTATAGATGGAATGCATAACTAAATTTGAACTAAGCAACCATCTTCTTCCACAAAGTCCTCCAAAAATAGCCAAAAAACTTACTGTCTCTATCAAAAATAATATTTTTTTTGCAATCTATGAAATCTAAGAATCTCTTTGAAGGAAATCCCAACAACATGCTCAGCATTTGATGTTTCTTACATGGTATGAAATGTTCCATCTTAGAAAATTTATCCACAACAACAAATATGGAATCATACCACTTTACTATCTTAGGTAATCTAAGAATGAAATCCATACTAATGTCAACCCAAGGTTTCTTAGGAATAGAAATAGGTGTATACAATCTAGTATTTTAAATTACTCCTTTTGCAACTTGAAAAACTCCACAAATCCTTACAAACTTCTAAACATCCTTATACATTTGTGGCCAATAGTACTTATACTTCAACAAACTCAATGTCTTATCAATTCCAAAATGTCCAGCCAATCCACCACAATGCTTTTCCTTAATCAAATTAACTCGCATAGCACTTCTTAGTATACACAACTAAATTCCTTTTAACAACATACCTTCTTGAATGAAATACTCATCATACTTTCTCATGTGATCTAATAGATTTGGTTCTCTGAACTCTCTCCATGCCTCAAAAAAATCAGGGTCAGTATCATACAACACTTCCATTTCATCAAAACCAAGAACTTCAACCTTCATCTTAGTCAACAAAGAATGTCTTATGCTCAATGCATCAGCAACTCAATTAATAACTGCACTCTTATGCTTAATGTCAATTGTGAAACTTTGCAAGTACTCAACCCACTTCATATGTCTCTAACTCAATTTATGTTGCCTTCCCAAGTACTATAACACTTTATGATTAGTATACAACACAAACTCCTTAGGAATCAAATAATGTCTCCACTTCTTCAAGGCTTAAAAAATAGCCTAAAACCCTTGATCATATAAAAAATACTTCATTTTAGCATCATTCAACTTCTCACTAAAGAAAGCAATAGGTTTACCATCTTCACTCAATACAACACCTATTACACTAGCACTTGCATCACATTCAACTTGAAATACCTTATTGAAATTAGGCAAAGAGAATATAGGTAACTCAACAATCTTTTGTTTTAACGTCTCAAAACTCTTATCAGATCCATGTGTCCACTTAAAATCATTTTTATCTCCTCTTATTGTCTCAGTCATAGCATTACAAATAGAACTAAAATTCTTGATAAACTTTCTGTAAAAACTAGCCAAACCATGAAATTATCTTACATCACCCACATTCTTTGGTGTAGGCCATTCCAAAATTTCTTTAACCTTCTTGGTTTCCATTCTCAAACCATCAAGTAAAATCAAAAATCTAAAATACATAGTCTCCTCTTGCATAAAGGAACACCTTTTCATGTTAATCATCAACTTCTCCTCTTTCAATCTCTGTAATACTTCTCTAACATGCTCAAGATGTTCTTCCTTAGTATTACTGAATATCAGAATATCATCCAAGTAAACAATTAAAAACTTACCCAAAAATATTTTAAGAACTCCACTCATCAACCTCATGAAAGTACTAGGTGCATTAGTTAAACCAAAAGGCATTACCAACCATTCATACAAACCATATTTTGTCTTGAAAGTAGTCTTCCACTCATCACCTTCTCTGGTTCTTATCTAATGATAGCCACTCTTCAAATCAATCTTGGTAAAATAATTTTCTCCAATCAAACAATCCATTATGTCATCCATCCTTGGCATAGGAAACCTATATTTCATTGTGATCTTAAGTACACATTCTCCATCCTCCATTCTTCTTAAGGGGTAATATAGTAGGTACAACACATGGACTCAAAATTTCTCTAATTAAACTTTTCTGTAATAACTCATGCACTTGTCTATTAAATTCTTCATTATCTATAGGTGTGAATCTATATGGTGCTTTATTTGGAAAACTAGCTCAAAGAATCAGGTCCATACAATGACTTATACTTTTTACTGGTGATAAACCATCAGGTATATCTTTTGCAAAAATGTCTTTATATTCCTTAAGAAAAATTTCAATTTCTACTAGAACTTGATCAATACTACAAAAACTAGCATAGCTTAGTCTCCTAGGAAGTATGGCAAAATAGATTTGATTCTTCTTTATTTCCTTTTCAAATTTCTTTTCATTAACCATGCAAATTCTCACAGTAATACAATTAACCTCATCTAGACTTTCGATCAAAGGTAACAATATCTTCTTTCTCACATTCACCCAAAGAGTATATTGATTCAATCTTCCATCATGCACAATATATCTATCATATTTCTAAGGCCTACCCAAAAAATTATGACAAAAATCTATAGGCATAATATCACACATAACTTCATCAAAATAATGTCCAATCTTGAACTTAACAATACATTGTTCACTTACCAATAGCTTATGTGCATCCTTGATCCATGAAACATTATAGGGTTTAGGATGCTTCAGCCTCTACAACTGCAACTATGTAACTAGCTCTTTTGATGTCAAATTTGTTAAACTTCCACTATCAATGACCACCTTGCAGCATTTTCCAGCCATCTTACATTTGGTCTTACAAAGACTTCTCCTTAGAATAGGTTCCTCATCACTTCCCTTATTACATAAAGTTCTTCTCACTGTCAAATTTTCTCTAGACTCAGGCTCACTTGGTGAACCTTCAATGTCTCATTGAACCATAACATTTCTATTACCTTGTTCATTCTTATAGGATCTACACTCAAATGATCTATGCCTTTCTTTGCCACATCTGAAACAATTACCATGAAAACCACCTCTAGAATAAGAATTACCTCTTCCTTGGTAAGAACTAGTACCTCCTTAATAAGATTACCACCTTTCCACTTGGTCTTACCTTTGTCATCATTTTTCCATTTAGATCTTTCCTTATCTTGCATAGTATTGTTATATCTATCACCTTCTCCATAAGATCTACATTTGCCTATCTGAATCTACCACCTCTACATCTTTGTCTTTGTTCATGTTCCTTTGTCAAGATCTCCTCATCTTTCAAGGCATACTGATATGCTTCCTCTATTCTTTCCAATTTCATACAGCTTATTTCATGTTGAACTCCATATCTCAATCCATTTAGGTACTTGGCAACTTTCTCAACATCATCATCCACATGTCCAGATTTGATGTCGAATAAATAGAATTCCTCAATATACTCCTTCATAGTCAAGTCCCTTTGCCTAAGATTTTGCATTTTGTTGAAAAAGCTAACTTGGTAATCAACAATAAGGAACTTATTCTTCACCTTGTTTACCATTTTAAGCCAAGTTCTGATCTTCTCCTTTCCTCTCCTTTTTCTATTAGTTTGCAAATGCTCCCACCACAGTGAGGCATGGCCTTGCAACCTAGTGACTGCAATTTTCACCTTCCTATTATCTGGAGTTTTTTCAAACTCAAAGAACTTCTCCATGTCAGAGATCCAATCCAACACAACATTGGTGTCCAATTTTCCACCATAAGGAACAAATTCTACAATAGGCTTTGAATGTGCCCTAGACAATACTCTACAATCTTTCCTCATCTTGATCTTCTTCAAGTTTCGGATTGAGGTTTGGTGTTAAGGCTTCATCATCACTAACATCATCAAGATGTGCTCCTCTCCTCTAGGTTATCTCCACAACATCTAATGTGGTTGTAATCTATCTCAATGCATCCAATATGGCATTGTCAGCATTTCCTCTACCTTGAACCATCTTTATAATCTGGTTCTTGCAAGATCATAACCCTCTACAAGTTATAGGTCATATCCTCAGATCTACGATCTATAACCAAATTTAGTTTGGGTTCTACATGATCCAATCTCCAAAGGATGAACTTCATGCTTTGATACCACCTAGTGCAAGGAGAGATGAACAGCTAGGGAAAAAGCCACACCCAACTATCCAACCACCTCACCGAGTAAACACAATGAAATAAAAAAGTAGATAACAACACCAAGGAGAGAGAGAAAATAATACTTTATTGATTCATCTAGTTATCAACATACATGCCCAGTTGTAAGGCCTTATGGGTTACAACCAGATACAAAATATAACTTCAAATTCACAATAACTACTCTGGACTCTCTAAATTCCTCTTCCTCCTAAATTCCCTCTTCCATTCTCTCCCTTAGAATAAACCCAATACCTCTACTCATACTTTCCAAAATGGCTTATAGTAGATTCTAGAAAATTACATAAAGAAAGGCTAACCTCAAAATGGTCAACACTCATCCCTAGACAAGATACTATCATTAATTTCATGATCTAAATTAAATATAAGAGTCAATTCCAACTAAGACCCAAAACATAGACAATTTAGTCAAAGAAGGACCCAAGTATCAACAACACAAGTTCAGTTGGTGCACGAATAAACACTTAGTCATCACAAGAGGAGCTCAGTTTAGAATGAAGCAACTTGGTTGACACTAAAGAGCAATTCATGCTAAAATACTTAGTTAACACTGCAACTCGAAAAGGTCTAAAAGAACTCAGTCAAAACTATAACACAACAAGCACATATGAACTCAGTTATACTACCAAAATTAACAAAAGTACAGGAATATAAGGCAACCTAGGATGCTCCTGCATAAAATATTATGGCTATGTTTTTTATTGATGACATGTTTGTCATTGATGTCATTATATGTGTTTGAGTTCATGACAGAGATAAATTATGTACATCCCAAAGGTTGGATTGGTTAGAGAAGATGAGATACAATAAGTTTAATATATGAAAGCTTAGAGTCATGTTCAAGAATGTGTTTAAATACCACATTTTTCTTTGTCTATATTTTGATTCAGTGTTGTATAAGTTGAAGTTCATTTTGCAAAGACTAGTAGCAAGCCAGTAGTGTGTAATAAAATAGGTTGTGTATATTTGGCTATATCTTATGAGTGAGATGGAATGAAGGTTAGCAATATTGGATAATGGTATAAGACATGTTCATGAGGCTATGTTCATGTTAGCACATCTTGAAGATCATTTTGGAGAGATCATTGAAGTGTAACGTGTGATATGTTCACTAGAAGTTGGCTTTGTATCAGAAATTATTTTAGAAGTTGTATATTGTAATGTAACGTATGGGGATCTTATTGTGTTATGTTAATAAGGTCATATACAACTAATTATACATTGGGAAAGCTCAAAAGGATGACCTACTTATTATTTGAGTAGAATAAATATACGAAGAATTTTTGGTTGGGTAAAATATACTCATGATTACACACACAGAGATATATATATATATAATCAACCAAATCAATCACTTCTCTACTCTTCTCTGATGATATCACCTATAAGATTGCATGAACTTCTCTCTCTCTCTCTCTCTCTCTCTCTCTCTCTCTCTCTCTCTCTCTCTCTCTCTCTCTCTCTCTCTCTCTCTCTCTCTCTCTCTCTCTCTATCTCTATCTCTCTCTCTCTCTCTCTCTCTCTCTCTCTCTCTCTCTCTCTCTCTCTCTCTCTCACACACACACACACACATATGTGTGTGTGTGTGTGTGTGTGTGTGTGTGTTTTTGTGAGAGAGAGAGAGAGAGAGAGAGAAGTTCATGCAATATTATAGGTGATATCATCAGAGAAGAGTAGAGAAGTGATTGATTTGGTTGATAATGTGGAACTTCAAAGGAACTGTATTGGCAATTGAGTTGCATTTTTGGTCATTTCACTCTTGGATTTTTTTATCTTGAAGAACTATATATACATAATGATTAAAGCAATTTGGACAATGGTTCAAGGTCTCCTAATAGGGATCTATCCTCTAATAAGGACTATTGTATTGATTGTATTACAATTTCCTCCCAAAAGAGTAAAGTTCTTTCATAGGGAACATTTATATTAGTATGATATCTTGTGGGCATCATTCCCAATGTGGTTTTCCTTCTAATCAAGGGTTTCCCTCAAAAAATCATTATTTCAATGTGCATTTTTTATATCTTGGTTTTTATTAGTATTTTGATTATTCAAGTTGGATTTAATAAGCTTAATTTAAGTTTAATTTTCTCAAAATTGATTCACCCCCACCTAGTTGTGTGGGTGGACTTTACTTTCTAATAATTGGTATGAAAGCATTAGGTCCTTATTGATAAGAAAAATTAGCAACTTGAGGAGATCCATGGCAGTCACAAAGGAAAGTCTAAAGTTTGATGGAGAAAACTATGGCAATTTGAAGGATAACATGTGAATTCACTTGATCCACATGAGGATTGATTAATGGATGAATAGAATATGTAGAAGGATGTAAAGGAAGAAAAGGATATACCTACTTGAATTAATAAGGAGAAGGAAACCTTTATGTACAACATCTATGATAGAGAAGAAATAATATCTACACTTCCATAAATAGAATTTGTTTAGTTAAAGGTTGACAACATCTTTATGATATTTGGAAAAGATTAGAAGCACTTTATGAAAGAGATAAATATGCAAATAAACATTCTAGGCTATAAATTTGGAAAACTATGCTTGAGAATGCAACAATACAAAAAATATGAATGAGTTAGATCATATGTTCAAAGAATATATTATATAATTTTTGGCATTAAATTTTTTGGAGGAACTATATCACAAGATGAGGTATATTAAAAAAAATTGAGATAATTAACTCCTGCTAATGAATCTAAGTTGGTAGCAATAGAAGAAGTCATTCTAATTATGCCAAATTTTAATAAAGAAACCTTGATTGGAAATTTGCGAGCATATGAATCTAGAATGGAGTAAACTATCCCTAGATCTAAGATTTCTTTTAGAATCCATATGAATAAGGATAAAATACAACTAACCAAAAGTGTGAGAACTACTGGTAATTATTCTAGAGAATGGAAAAATATACAAGAAGAAGAAAATAAGATTGATAAATTTGTTTTGTTAATTTTGAAGAGAGAACCTAAAGGTAAAAAAGTTTTTTCTTGTTGGTATTGTAAATAATTTGGTAATTTTTTATATCTGTATCCTGAGAGAGAGAGAGAGAGAGAGAGAGAGAGAGAGAGAGAGAGAGAGAGAGAGAGAGAGAGAGAGAGAGAGAGAGAGAGAGAGAGAGAGAGAGAGAGAGAGAGAGAGAGAGAGAGAAACCTAGAAAGCCTTATAAGTCAAAAATTCCAAAAGATTGCTTTTATACTAGTGATGATGAATTTGATTGCAAGGAGATAAATTTCTTAGACACTAATAATGGAGATGAGATAGTATTTGTTTCTATTAATAAAGAAACTCTTTAAAGAATAACCACATGTAGAGAAGAAAATTTTAGAATGGATTACTAATAGTGGATGTTCACATTATATGACTAGTGATAGAGAAAAGTTTAATGAATTTAGCAGTCATTATCGTGGAGTAGTTAGATTTGGTAATAACTCCCTATGTCATATTAAAGAAAAAGGATCTATTACACTATATGGTAAAACTAATACTAAGGATGTCTATTTTGTTGATGAATTAAAACATAATTGTTGTGGTTTCATGACACACACCCTATTTTTTACTTCAAAAATGGAGACCCCCCTTCTTTTCTTATTAGTAGATAGGGGACTCTTTTTTGTAGAATAGGGTAGCCCCCTATGTTGCTCAAAGAACAAGATTCTTGTAGTTCTTGGTCAGTGTCATGTTGGTCATCATGATCTAAATTAGGTATTATGGGTTTGCACCTTTTTCACTAAGCCCTAGTGCACACCTATGTATTAGGTGTACCTTCACACCTCTAGAAGTTGCACAACTCTGCTATAAGATCACAAGGCAGGACCACATACATACATGTGCACTATATGAACCTCCATAGATGCACTAGGTGCATCATGTGTGCTCTCTGCATATAATGGAGTACGCTCTGATACCACTTGATGAAAGATGCTCTGATACCACTTGATGGAGGGCCACACCACCCCACCAACTCACACCCAAGAATGCAACAAAGAGAGATAACATGCTTCCCAAGAAATTTTATTAAACTTGAAAATCCAATAGCAATTACAATAACATTTCTCCAAAATCCAATCCGAACCCAAGCTAGTCCAGATCCACACTCTAGTAGAAACCTCTGAGATCTCAACTTGTGCTCGCAAGCCACCAAGTAACCTCCTTGTTTCTAAACCATAGTCACTAGCTTTTATCCAAGATCCAAGTGTAAACTACCTCACATTCGGCGCTCTGTCTACACACTCACAATTCCACCACAATCCTGTTGTAAACTGCCTCACATTCGGCACTCTATCCATAGACTCAGGAAAACTCACTCTTCACTTCCTCCTTCTCTTTCATACTTTGAAACTTTCCAAGCTTTCACACCTTCCACAACTTCTACTTCTCAAGCTTCTCCTTCTCAAGCTTATCCTTCTCAAGCTTGATTAGAAATGCTCATGTGCCTTGCTTAAATAGGCACTTACCATCCAATGCATGATTTATCCACAATCTTCTAGAATTCCTCCTACACAATATCCACAACCTTCTACAACTTCCATAACCTTCTAGAATTACAACTAAGCACCACCATGTGGCCCAATTAGAAAATTACATTTCCTTTATGGATCACAACAAATATTAAATGCAAGATTTAAGAAACTTTCCACAAGCCTCTAAGATGCCACCTACACACCTTGATTAATGGAATGACAACTAATTTCTTATTTTTTATTTATGCCACCTTTGCACCTTGAAAATAGATATTCCTCTTTTCTCCCTTTTTTTCCATTTTCTATTTTTTTCTTTCTATTTTCGTCACTTTCTCTCTCCTCCATAATTTTTTTTTTCATTTTTTTTTTAAATAATAAATTTCCCATGCAAGATGCTCCTGCATCAACATATATACAAGACAAAAAAAGGCTAGCCACTAACCGCAACTACACACATGCACATGTGTGCTATGTGTGTAAGTGTGCACAATCTAGTCATGAATAAAAGAAGCACAACTTGCATAGGTGTACTATGTGTGCAAGGTGCATTGATGTGCTTTGTTAAATTTCTTGTCATTTAGGTCAATTTCATTTGACTTTGTTACTTTTTTATCAGTCAAGTTGCATTGGTTAAGCATGATTTGAGAATATTTTTAGTCTTCCATTGATGCTAAACTAACATTTGTCTTTTGTGCATATCATCATGGGATCCTCATCATCAATAGTAACAAAGATTACCATGGTATTGCATGTGCATATTCAACACAAGTGTCTTGTGACTTTAGATAGAAGAAGGAGAAGGAGTTCAAAGTCATGAAAATTTTGGACTATAAAGAGGGGATAAATCATTAAAAAGATCAAAATAAGTATACAAGAGTGGTCTAGACCTCATTTTATAAAAACCTAGAAATCATTTTCAAATCTAGGAACTTTGATTTTTTGATGAATAGAGCACCTTGTGAAACTCCTTGAAGATGTGCTAGTATGAAGGTGCACTAGTGTGAAGGTTTGCTAGGTTTGAAGGAGCACTAAGTCTAAAGGTGTGCTAAGTTCAAATGTGCACACATACAAAGGTGTGCAAGTGTGCATATCCAAAATATCTAGAGGTCCTTGAGGTCCCCAAAATTACCATGGCTTTCCCATCTTCTACAGTAGCTAAGATCACATTCAAACACATTACTTTCAAATTCCAAGGAGTGCCCAAAAAGTCACACTTCATTGATTTGTGATTAGAAGTGAGAGATACCAAAAGTTGCAAGATGTTATACAAGAGAAGAGCTAGATGAGATCAATGATTGGATTGAGAATATATAGGCTAGTAATAAGGTCATGTTATCTGTGTATCAAGATATCAAAGATATGCATAGAACGCATGTCTGACTATTAGAAGTGGATAAATAGTATAGTGCAACCAACTTAGATATTTATGATGACGACTCTAGAACACAACTATACTCAACGAAAATATTGTCCAATAATTCAAGCATAATTTGAAGCAATGTCCTCTAAGGATGATGTCAAACACATTTTCAAAAATGAGGAGACACTAAGGGAGTTGGACTCTAAGCTGGATGATTTTTAAAAGTAAGGGCACAAAGTTCATGATTTCCACAGGGAAGTGAGGAAAAAGTATGAAGCTTTAGACTTGTCAGATCCTCAAGAAATCACCTCTTCCATCTAAAATTTCAAAGGGGAACATCCAAACATCATTTTGGTTGAAGGTCAATAAGACTGAAATGTTGGAAACTAAAAATTGTGGACATAGAAAAAATTCTATCAATTTTAATCCCACCACTGATAAGTGTTCTTTTCCCAAAGTTCCACAAAACATAGAGGTGCACTTCTCAATAGGTGCACCAAACACTAAGGTGTGCTAATAGTTTTGATTAGTTCCAGTTGTGCTGACAATTAACTACTAGTTGCTATTTTCTAGCATTTCATGCACTAAAAGTGCATTTTGAAGATAATTTAACTCCTAGAAATGCATAGAGAGGGCCAATCTTGCACTTTTTTGAAGCTCCAATATTCCTAGATCATCGCATGGCTTCTCTCTTTTTATCTTCTTCTTTTATTATATTATGTAAAGGCTCGTGCTTCTATTAATTGATATAAAAAAGGGTAGAGACCTACTTAGCACCATTTAGAGAGTCTGTTTTCATATAATTAGCTTTATTCTATTATGTTTTAGCATAGTGTTTGCATTAGAAGAGCTCTCACTCCTAACAAAAATGAGGAGAGGGTTTCTTATAAATATATGGATGTAATATGTACTTTAGGTCAATATTTTCATGCAATAATAAATGCTATTGGTCCTCTCATGTTGGGTGTAGTTAATCTTGCTAGAGTGTTTTATTTTTTATGAATTCATGTTAATGAATAGTAATGGACTAATGGTTTTATTGTATTATGATAATTGTATGATATTTTAGTTCTAATGTATGCCTTAAGAAATTCTATTTTAGTGATGAATTAGAGAAAGGATCACTATTGTTCTTGCATAGCATTTTGCCTTGTGTGCACACATTTTCCATGGTTGCACGATTTTATGAATCATAAAACATCTTCAAGTTTTCATGAAAGTTTCCATCAATGATTGCATCAGTGGAGTTGAGGAAAAGATGCTTCTGATGTCATTGGTTTCCTACCAAGTTCTTTTGATAATTTAATTCATAGACGTGTTGTTTCTTTGTCTTATCTTCGTTAGGAATTTCCCTTTCAGTAATTTTCTTTCATCTCTTGTTAATCTATCTTCATTATTTTCTTTTCAAATGTGTGGTTAAAATAGGAATTCATATAGTTTCATTGATAACAAATTGTATTCATCATAAAATTGAAAATATAAAAATACATTGGTTTTGTGGTTACGTTTCATCAAAGTTATGCAAAATTGACCGATACTAGGAAATGTTTCCTTGTGAACACTCACATTTATCTTCAATTGAGCTACCCAACAAGTTGAAAAATATCCATTGAAAACCTTGGAGTTGGTCATTGATCAAAGTTTCAAGACAAAGATTCAAAAGGATTTATATCATTAGCATCATTCCAAATGACTACTCAATAGTGAAGGAGAGGTAAAAAAAATTCTTCCCAAAATAAAAGTAGTTTTTTGATAGTTCTAAAAATTTTGTAGTTCTAATTTTTCTAAGTCTATTCACAATCACAAGGTACATTTTTTATAAGGTGCACTTTTTACCAAGGTGCACTTTTAACCAAGGTGTGCTTTTCAAAAGGTGTACTTTTCACCAAGGTATGTTTTTTAGAAGGTACGCTTTTCATAAAGGTATTTGATTTAGAAGGTTCTCTTTTTGAATAGGTATGCTAGGATCTATAATGTTCTTCCTCATAGGTACAGAAACTAGAAGTTCTTGACCCACCATCTCCCTTTTAGTGAGCATTGATGTCTTTACTTGACAAGTAAGAGTTCCTAGGACTCAATTATTTTTGTTAATCTCACAATGATAAAGGGATACCTAAGCTCCACCCACTAACATTAAAAATTCCATCATCACCATCCACTCTACATTCTACTTCACCCATTCTCATCATCATGCACCATGACTTTCTTCAATGCCCAAAGTTCACCTTTGTACCTAACTGGTCCATTACACAACTTGCCCAAAAATCCTTAAAAAAAATTGCCCACAGTTCATCTATGGCGAATCATGAACAACATAAGATTATTTAAATTTTTCAAGGAAATTTGTAATTGAAACCAGATTTGGCATATGGACATGGTCTGTCACCTATTCCCTTACACTTAAGGGGAAACAACATTCAATTGGTACTTCAATCTACCACTAGCATCAATTAGAAATTAGAACTCTTTTGAGAGCAAGTTTTTGGCATAATTCAAGGTCTACATTGATCCATCTATCCTACGTCATCAATTCATCTTAATTAAGAGGGATCCACACAAGTCTACTTCGTAGTTTAATCATTGCTTCTATAGGATGTATCAAATAAAAGAGTTTCCTTACACTACACTACAAGAGGCTTCCATCCAGATCTATTTGGGAATAATGGATTCATTAACTTTTATTTTTCTAAGAATGCTCCCACATGGAGACATTGATACCCTTAAAAAGGCCTTCAAAGAGGTTGTTATAATCATGAAGCAAGTAGATCCCCATGGTGGAGGGAACTTTGGGCCTTCCTTCACTTTGAA
This sequence comes from Cupressus sempervirens, assembly GCA_028749045.1. NCBI lineage: Eukaryota > Viridiplantae > Streptophyta > Pinopsida > Cupressales > Cupressaceae > Cupressus > Cupressus sempervirens. The sequence goes on from CM053791.1 coordinate 645,656,146, forward strand.
TAATGCAGCAACCATACCACCATTTTCAACAAGAGTGTCTACTACACCAATCAAATACCCCTATTGAATCCAGTACCTTTACTACAAAAGGTTATTGCTACTCCAATGCAAACAATTATATATTTAGGTTATGAGCCCCAAAAGACCACATTCTTTGAGAATAAGACTTCTCCACCTACTAAACTTGAAAAAAAAGGTTAGTGAATTTGAGGCCATGAAGAAGACAATGTATCTTTCATCCAATGAAGTCATCAAAATAAAGTTGTATTCCTCAAGATGTCAAGGAAATCATCCAAGAAAACTTTTTGCACAAAATAATTATTCTCAAAATAAAAGTAGAAATTGTGGCCCCAATGATATTATCAACAATGAGAATAATGGTATTACAAATATGAATTCAAGTGAAAATGGATACGAGTACAATGATGTTTTAGATCAGCCTCCCAAAATAATGGAGGAACAACCTTTCCACTTTAGTACAATGTTGTTTAAATCATATGATAAATTTGCAATAGGAAAAAATGATGAAGATGGTCTAGAGGAGTTTGTGTTCCCATTCAATGAAGAGAAAGAGAATGGACACTCTAGGATACATGTTTATTGTAACAATAATATGAACACACAAAGTTTGAAAATTATAGAAGAACGTCTAATGGATGATGTCTCTCTATGGTTATATCTTACTCCTCTAGACATGTAGGTCTATAATAATTTGATGTATTATAAGGCTCTGACCAACATTACCCTAATAGTTCAGAAGGAATTACATGTAAAAGATGAGGGTTTCAAAGGTTTCATTGATAACATAACAATAAATTTGAAGTATCTTGGAACAGATCAAAATCCAAACATCCTTTTGATTACCAACTATTATTGCCTCCATCAAAGGATTCATTCAAAGTTGGAATGTGCTAGTTTCCAAGATGCAGTATCTAATGTGTTAGTGTAAATAGGTCAGCTTGCTATAACTATTAGAAACTATGAAATTGTTGCAAGTTTTGATGTTGTAATGAGTGTGGATATTACAGAAAATTTTGAGAAGGAAGAAAATTTTTAGGTTCCCAATATGTATGGATTACAAAAATTATTAAAGTTACAAAAAATGATAGAAATGCAGAACATCCTAAGGTTGCTGAAATTTTTGAATTGGGAAGTCATCAAGAAGAATATACAAATTCTTCCTACTATGATATTGATCCCCCATTAGATAATAATGAGGTACCTATTGGATACAATTGTCCAGTTGTTTGTTGTCTTAGATGTTACACAAATGCCATATCAATTATCAGGCAGAGTCTACCAAGCTCATAAGGTCAGCAAAGAAGGTTTACAGTGTCTACCAAGCATTCTCAGGCTTTACCTTGTGTAGATAGTTGTTATTGAGCTTTCAAGGTTAAACAAGGCAATTCAGTTGTTACCAAGCTTACTCAGTCATCAAACAAAAATATGGTAGAAAATAGTTCTTACCGAGCTCTCATGGATAGTGAAGGAAATTCAGTGCTTACCGAGTTAACTCAGTAGCCAAAGGATTTCATAGAAATTGTAGTGTTAACTGAGTTGAGATGGTTAACTCAGGAAATTGTTCTTGGAGCAATGTTTACTAAGTAGGGTCGACCAATAAAGGATTTCACTATTTTGTGAAATAAAGTTTTTTTAATTTAATATTTGTAGCTGACTGATGTATGGTTTATTGATCAATGTAACTTGTGAATGAGCTGACTTGATAATCTGAATGGTATATATAAGAGGTCAAGTAGTAAGTTCTAAGTGTGTGTGTGTGTGTGTGTTGGATTTGATGTGATATGAATGTGAAGGGGGACTAATTATTGTGAGAGAAAATTTTGAAGGATGATAAGAGATCATTAAGGAGCAGCAAAGCTTTATTTGATGAAGGAAGATCTAGTGGTGCAGAATAGAGATCTATAATCAGCAAATTCAGTTGCATCTTATTCAGGTCAATTCATTGTTACTTTCTAACCATTGTAGCAATGATTTCAAAATCTCTTAATAGAGTTGGTTTAGCAGCCATTTTGTAAATCCTCTAACAAGGTGATAGTTCAGTTGAATTGTTCTAAAGACCTCTAGCAAGGCCACTCTTAATAGGGTGATTAAATCCTCTAATAGGGTCACACCTAATAGTGTGTTTTGTAACCTTTAACAGGGTTGGCTCTTAATAGGGCTCACTTCAGAAGAGTGAAAATTGGTAGCTAGTTACTTGGTGGTTTTTCCCATATTGGGTTTCCACATTAAATATTATGTCTCCTGCATTCATGTTATTTACTTTTGCATGCATGTTAATAATTATCAATGCTTGAAGATTAGTAACAAGTTAATATACCTAGTTATAGTATTTTTTTGAAGTGTTTACTGAGTATCAGTAGTAACTAGTTATTTAAGAAATCGAAGGGATCTGTGAAATATTTTGGAGTAACTAATTCACCCCCCTCCAATTACTCCATCTATATTTCCAACAATTGGTATCAGAGCTTTTGGTGCTTGTAGGAAAAGATTTCAAAGATTTAAGCCAAAGATCAGGATGTCTTACAAGAGGGAAATTCCAAGACTTAACAAGGACAACTTCTCAACATGGCAGGGATTGATGAGACTTCATCTAGCTTCTATTGATGATTTAGGGCTGAAGTACCTTGATGAAAAATATGCAAAACTTGCTGGTACATTATCTATTAATGATATTGCTAAAAAGAAGACTCACAACAACATTATGATAGATATTGCATCTGCCCTAAGTTATGAAGAATTTGATGACATCAAAGATTGCAAAACTTCCTTTGAAATGTGGAACAAGATAAAGGAAATCTATGGAGGAGATGATAATTTGAGAAGAGCCAAAGCAGAAAGTTTGAGAGGTCATTTTGATCAAATGTGGATGACAGAAGATGAAAACATTGCAAAATATGTTGAAAGGGTTAAAGCATGTGTTAGTGCAATCAAAGCATCTAGAGGAGATATCAAGGAGGAAATAGTTATAAGCAAAGTTCTTAGAAATCTACTTCCTATTTATGAAATAAGAGTTTCTACAATTAAAGAAAGAAAATGTGAAGCAAATCATAAGATAAATTTAGAGGCCATAGTTGGAAGATTGGCTACATTCAAGCTAGACAACTATGATAATTATGTTCTGGCTGCCAAGAACATTGAATCAGCATTTGAAGCCAAGCTTTCTCTCAAGGAGAAAGGAAAGAAGATAAAGGATTCTCAGTTAGATAATGATGAAGAATCAAAACAAATTTCAGATAGTGATCTTGAGGTGGTTAAAGCTCTGCTAGCAAGGAAATATTCAAGAGGCAAAGGGAAATACAAAGGTAAGGTTCCTCTAATCTATTTTTCTTGTGAAGAAATTGGACATATTGTTGCTAGGTGTCCAAATAAGAAGAACAAGGATGAGAAGAAAGGTCACAAATGTAATGGAAAGAAAGACTTCAAATCATTTAAGGATAAAGGTAAGAAAACATGTTTCATGGCTAAAGATTCTAATGATTCTGATGATGAAGAAGAAGATGAAATTGTTTACATTGTTGTAAAGGATGAGTCTGATAATGATGAGGAAATGGAAATTATTTCTCATGTGAGAAAAAATGATACATGGATTATAGATAGTGGTTGTTCTCATCATATGACTGGTGATAAAACTAAGTTTGAACATTTTGAAGACTATGATGGTGGCAGTGTGAGGTTTGGTAATAATGAACCTTGCTACATAAAAGGAAAAGGAAGAATCTCACTATCCAAAGAACTTGTATGTCATAATGCATATTGGGTAGAAGGACTAAAACATAATTTGTTGAGTGTGGCACAACTACTTAATAATGGATTCAAAGTGGAATTCATGCATGGAAAAGTTAGACAGCTAGATGGCAAAGGAAAATTGATTGGATCAAGCACTCAAACAAAAGGTAACTTGTTTTATCTTGAACTTGGTGAATGTTCATGTTTTATTGCTCAAGTTGAAGAAAGTTGGTTATGACATAGGAGGTTGCATCATGTAAACTTTGACAACTTGGTGAAAATAAGTAAATTTAGGAAAGTAAGAGGCATTCCTAACATAAAGAAACCTGAGGTTGGTCTATGCAAGAATTATAAAATTGGCAAGATGGGAAAGACTAGCTTTAAAAGTAAAAACTATCAATCTGAAGAAGTTTTAGAAATTGTACATACTGATTTGTGTGAACCTATTGGAATCGAAAATTATGCTATTGAAAATTTCTTCATTCTTTTTGTTGATGATTACTCAAGAATGATGACTATCATGTACCTAAGAGAGAAATCAGAAGCATTTGAAAAGTTCATATGATATTCGGCAAGAGTAGAAAAGAAAACAGGCAAAAGACTAAAATGCTTGAGGTCAAATAGAGGTGGTGAATTTATTTCACATGAGTTCAATAACTTTTGCTTTGAAAGGGGGATCAAAAGATAGGTTTCAGCACTTGGAACTCTTGAACAAAATGGAATAGCTAAAAGAAGGAATAGATCTATCATGGACTGTGCAAGAACCTTAATGATTGAAAAGAGCATTGCTATCAAATACTGGAAGGAAGCTATCAGCACTATAGTTCATACCTTGAACCAAGTATAGCTAAAGAAGGACTCATTCAAAACTCCTTATGAGTTATGGTATGGTTACAAACCCAATGTAAGTTACCTAAAGTATTTGGAAGCAAATGTTACATTTTGAAAGAATCTAAAAAAGGTAAATTTGACGTGAAGGCTGATGAAAGAATATTTTTGGGATATTCTTGCAAAAGTAAAGCATATAGATGCTTGAATTTGTCTACTCACAAAGTCATAGAAACTGCACATGTGAAAGTTGATGAGTTTGCAAAAAGAACTGAAGAAGAAAGCAAAACAGAACCAGAAGACTCCAAGAGATTTTTTTTCATTGAACCTGATACAGTGCCAGACACACCTGTCAATCAGGAAACTTCAACTCTTGAGTCTTTAGTAACCAAGTTGCAAAAAGTTCAAACTGGGCCAATACCTACCAAGCTGTAAGAACCCAAGTTGCAAACAAAAGCTACTATATCAACAACTACTGAGCCTAAGAAACTAGAACCTAAAGTTGAAGTGTAAGAGGATGAAAATGAAAAGTGTTCAAAAGGCAAGGAACCTATATTATCCAAGTATGTCAAGAGGCATCATGCTCCAGATCAAATCATTGGAGATAAATCTGAAGGAACTAAGACAAGAAGTAAGTTGAAAGGAACTTGTTTACTCACTGATTTTGAACCAAGAAATGTCAAAGATGCATTAGAAAATGAAAGTTGGATTGAAGCTATGAATGAAGAGATAGAGCAGATAGAGAAAAATAAAACATGGACTCTTGTACTTAGGCCTAAAGACAAAAATGTGATTGAAACTAAGTAGGTATTCAGAAACAAGTTAAATGAAGATGGTAAGGTGTCAAGGAACAAAGCTAGATTGGTATGCAAAGGATACTCCCAAGAAGAAAGTGTAGACTATGGAGAGACTTTTTCTCTTGTTGCAAGATTGGAAGGTGTTAGAACCTTACTTGCATATGCTACATTCAAATGATTCAAATTTTATTAGATGGATGTCAAGTCAACATTTCTCAATGGTATACTGGATGAAGAGGTTTACATTGAACAGTCTAAAGGTTTTGTTGACCCAGACAAGAAGGACATGGTCTGCAAATTACATAAAGCTTTGTAAGGTTTTAAGCAAGCCCCTAGAGCATGTTATGAAAGACTACATAACTATCTTATTCGGATTAGTTTTCAAAGAACTAATGATAATAGTATCTTGTATATCAAGGAAGGACCAAATAATAAGATTGTTTTGGTAGAAATATTTGTAGATGATACTTTGTTCATAAGAAATGATGATCTTTGCAAAGAATTTTCAGAAAAAATGAACAAGGAATTTGAAATGTCAATGTTTGGTGAGATCAAATTCTTTATTGGTCTTCAAATTTAGTAGAATAAGAATGGCATCTACATCACTCAATTTAAATACATCAAGGAGATACTGAAAAAGTTTGGTATGGAAGACTACAAACCAGTTGGGACTCCTATGTGTACTAGATTGAAACTTACCAAGGATGATGAATCAAAGGAAGTGGATTAGACATTGTATAGATCTATGATTGGAAAGTTGTAGTATGTAGTGCATACAAGACCAGACATTGCTCTTGCAGTTGGTATTGTGGCAAGATTTTTAGAAAAACTAAAAGAAAACCATATGATGGCAATCAAAAGGATACTGAGATATTTAAAAGGAACTAAAGATTATGGATTATGGTATAAAATTGGAGCAAAATTGTATTTAAAAGTGTTTACTAATACGAATTGGGCAGGGAACATCGATGAAAGAAAAAGTGCAAGTGGAGGAGCTTTCTTTCTTGGAAAGAGGTTGGTTTCTTGGACAAGTAAAAAAAAGAATTGTACATCCCAGTCCACATCAGAGGCTGAACATGTTGCAATAGAAGTAAATTATTCAAACATTGTTTGGTTCAAACAATTATTGGAAGGTATGAAGGAAGAAATCAAAGAACCTGTTGTTATGTTTTGTGACAATACCATTGCAATTAACATATCCAAGAACCCAGTTATGCATTCAAAAACCAAGCATATTGCTATAAAGTACCACTTTGTCAGAGAATTGGTGTAGGAAAAGGAGATCAGATTGGAATATGTCCATACAAAGGAACAAATTGCTGAGATATTCACAAAGTCTTTACCTAAGGATGCATTATTGTATCTAAGAGGTAAGTTAGGGGTCGTTCCCCTATTTGAAGCTCACTAAAATATAGTTTTGGTGATGCATCAACAGGATTGAAGATCTATCAGTTGATGCAGCAAAGTAATGAAGATATTACATATGAATCGGTACTTAAGGTACATTAAATTTCATTTAAGTTCGAGTTGTTTTGTCTTTGGCATGTGTTGTCAAAGAGCGAAATGTTATTGTCATATCTTTCTGAAATTTGCAAGAAAAAGAGAATGTATGCAAGAGGGAGAGATTACCATGAAAGAGGGAGATTACTATATTTGAGGAGTTTTGTGGAATTAAATGTAAGAAGGTGAAGCATTATGTCAGTGAAGACTTGTTCTCAAATTTCATTCTGCTATGACATGTGTTGTCATCAATGCCAAAGAGGGAGATTTTTGGATACAATTGTCCAATTGTGTGTTGTCTTTGATGTTATACAAATTTCATATCAGTTATCAGGCAGAGTCTACCGAGCTTAGAAGGTTAGCAAAGAAGGTTTACAGTGCCTACTGAGCATTCTCAGGCTTTACCTTGTGCAGACAATTATTACCAAGCTTTCAAGGTTAAGCAAGGCAATTCAGTTGTTACCAAGCTAACTCAATTATCAAAGGAAAACATGATAGAAAATAGCTCTTACCAAGCTCTGATGGACAGTGAAGGAAATTTAGTGCTTATCGAGTTAACTTGGCAACCAAAGGATTTTGTAGAAATTGCAATTAATCAAGTTGAGATGGTTTACTCAGGAAATTGTTTCTAGAGCAGTGTTTATCAAGTAGGGTCGGCCAATGAAGGATTTCACTATTTTGTGAAATAAAGTTTATTTGTTTAATTTAATATTTGTAGCCGACTAATGTATGGTTTTGATATTTCTATCAAGATTTAACTATGTGATTTTGAGTCAAAAAAATTGACCCATGTTTCATGAGTAGTGATTCAACATGAATCCATCTCTCATGAGAATAAAGGGAACACTTAGCACTCATTGGATCTAGGTGATGCTCACAGGGTTGAAGCACTAGGACTTCCCGGGAGGTCACCCATCCCAGTACTACTCTAGCTTGAGCGCGCTTAACTATAGAGTTTCCTCCATGGTTAAACCCAAAGCTTGCAACCCCATTTGCAAGCTTGTTTATGATCCGACCTGATAGATATGGTTTATTGGTAAATGTAACTTGTGAATGAGCCAACTTGATAATCTGAATGGTATATATAAGAGGTCAAGTTGCAAATTCTAAGTGTGTGTGTTGGATTTGATGTGATATGAATGTGAAGGAGGACTGATTATTGTGAGAATGAATTTGGAAGGATGATCAGAGATCATTGAGGAGCAGCAAAGCTTTATTTGATCAAGGAGGATCTAGTGGTGTAGAATAGAGATCTGTAATCAGCAAATTCAGTTGCATCTTATTCAAGTCAATTCATTGTTACTTTCTAACCATTGTAGTAGTGATTTCAAAATCTCTTAACAGAGTTGATTTAGCAACCAGTTTGTAAATCCTCTAACAAGGTGATAGTTCAGTTGAATTGTTCTAAAGACTTCTAGCAAGGCCACTCTTAACAGGGTGATTAAATCCTCTAACAAGGTCACATGTAACAGTGTGTTTTGTAACCTTTAACAGGGTTGGCTCTCAATAGGGCTCACTTTAGAAGAGTGAAAATTGGTAGCTAGTTACTTGGTGATTTTTCCCATATTGGGTTTCCACATTAAATCTGATGTCTCGTGTATTCATGTTATTTACTTTTGCATGCATGTTAATAATTATGAATGCTTGAAGATCAGTAAAAAGTTAATATATCGAGTTACAACATTTTTGTGAAGTGTTTACCGAGTATTAGCAGTAACTAGTTATTTAAGACATCTAAGGGATCTGTGAAATATTTTGGAGTAACTGATTCACCCCCCCTCTCAGTTACTCCATCTATATTTCTAATAGTACCTCCCTCAGAATGAGATATATCATCAGACAAGATTGATAGAGTGCTTAATTTGGTCTCAAGCTTGATTGAAGAAATGTCACTTCATGGGTATTCTACACATATATCAAACCATGCAATAACAAAGTCTAGTAGAATCCATCCATTTGAGTTCCATTCAAAAGTAACTTGTCTTGATTTCTTGTTAGCCTAGGAGATCACAATGTAAGGTAAGTATGATGCATGCACATCTAGTGGTGTAAGGGCAATCTTGTATCACCCAAAAATATGCTTAGTGTTATTTTTCTTTAATGTGATTGTATTTATAGATACCCATTTGGTCCAAATAGATATTGCAACTCTCATAGTTCCACTATTAGATTTCTAGGTTAGTGTTTTTAAGCACCTTGGGATATGTACCAATGTAGAAAATAGGTTATTTTGTAATTTTGAGACATAACTATGATGATTTAGAGGCTATAATTTGGAGGGATGGTCATACTTATAATTTCAAGTTCTCCGAAAAAAGAATCATGTCAATAGGCTTTATAGTTTGAAAGTTACGATAGTTTTAAGTTGCCTAAAGACCTCATAGGAGTACTTCAAAATCAAGTTTGAGGCAGTTAATGGCCTCATACTGGCCTAAAAAATGGAGGATAAAAAATCTATCCATTGGGCTATAGAGTGCTCAAATAAATTTCCAAAAATGCTAACAATTCATCAATCGGAGTCCCAGATCAAAAGTTATGCCTCCCGAAAGTTGGAGTACCATTTTTGGATTCTTCTAATTTTGCATCAACCTTTGACATGTCTTCTAGAACATTCTACTTTTGTGATGGATTTCAAATTGCATACTCTAAAATATATTCCTAAATATAAACCTAGATTGAGTTACTTAAGGTCATTTATTACATTGTAAATGCAATTTTTTGTGGAGTTTGGGAGAAGGTACTATGAGAAAGGTTTTTCTCTAGAATATAATAATATTGTAAGCCCATAGGACATGTAGTTGAGTCTATTTTTGTAGTATTGAATGTAATAGGATATACTTTTTTATAATAAAATTCTCCTTTTCCTATTGTGTTCACTTTGTCTTGGGTTTTGCCCTCATCAAAGCATAACCATGAATAGGTCTACTCAAGACTTGAGGAAGAAGATGCTTTGATCAGCGATATTGACAAACATTACAATTCAAAATCTATGTGTGTGATTGAGGTTGTTATATGAATTATCTTAAGTGCAATTGTTTTTTATTTGGGTCTAATGATAATAATAACAAGGGACATAATTACAATGTTCTATCTTTTGAGTCTTGTTTTGAAAGTTATATCACATTGCCAATGCACATGTTACCATGTGCATGTGGAGTTGTGTACCATTTCATATGACCACTAGAAGGAGAAATTAAAATTTGTGAGTGTACCCCTATGGTGGGGGACTTGGGTGATATATTCTCATTTTCCCTCTCAAGTTGACAATTTTTAGTTTGAATATGATGCTAAAGGTAAATGAACTTGTTTGTGGATTAATCATGGCTATGGAGAGTTACCAAAACTTCTAATTTTGTGTGATTTATGCCTAGAGTTTCAACCAAGATTGTCCAAATTATATTTTATTGAGTATAAAGAAAAGAATTTTTTTTTTAAAAACTACATGGGGTGGTTTATTAGTATTGGACATAATGAAAAATCTACTAACAACCACCCCATGTTCTTATTATTTAGGGTTTTCTGTATATGAGTTTTTGTTTTTGTTTTTTAGCATTTTTAGTTAGGTGTTAGTTTTCTTTCTATCAAGTCTATTTTGTTTGGGTTTTTGTTTCTTTTTCTTTTTTAGTCTTTGAGTAAGGACGTCAATGTGTTTTTTTAGAGTTGTTCCCAACATCTGGTCCATCCCAATAGGTCTCAATTTTTGGAAGAGGTGTTTCTTTGTCAAAGAATTTGGATAAGTTTATTTCTTGTATAGAATAATTATAGATGTTTCTCATAGTTAAAGAGGACTTTTAGCCTTAAAATTGGATTCTTGATTGATCACTCTCAACACTTTACAATTTAAAGAATTGGTCATCTGAGTTATTTTCAATTCAGGGGGATAGTAGCAAAGGGAAATTCAAAACTTACAGGTTTGGATGTAAGATTTCCTTAGAGACATTTTAAGATCACTATTTGGCTTATGAGTTTAATAAAATTTCATTAAAAGATGAATGTAGGAGTTATCAGACTAGAGTAGATCCAAAAAAGGAAACACAGACACCTTGGATACATAATCAAATTGGAATCAAGGAAACTAAAAGAGAAAACAAAACAAAACAAAACCAGAATGATGTCACACAAAAGATTCTAGAGCTTGGTATAAATGAAAAGGGTAATCAAGTGGAGATATCACATCATAATCACTAGTCTACTTCACACAAACAAAAGGCTTCAAGGAAGAATCAAGTGGAAATGTGCAAGCTCCACAAAGCAAGAAAATTGATTACCAAATACCCAAAGATAGGCAATCAATGACTCATTAAGAGTCCTCTGAATGGATTCTCACATCTAGTCATACAATGATTGGCAACAGGTTTATGGGGATCTTCAACATACTTTTTGGTTAGCAAAAGATTTTTTATGTGTTGATGGGAAGACACAATGGTTGGCACCTAGGAGTGTCAAAGGAATTAAGACACTAAACACACACTGAGTGTGAAAATTTGAAAACTCTAAGTTTATGGTTTAAAGTACTCGATAGCCACTTGTAAAAATTGGAATCAAGTTGCAAACTGGACACAAGTTTGAATAGTGCTTGCTGATAAAGTAATGCCTTTTCTATTTCTTCCTTTTGTTGGAGCTATTTGTTGTGGTTTCACAATGCACACCCCATTTTTTACTTCAAAAATGGGGACCCGCCTTCTTTTTTATTATTAGATAGGAGTCTTTTCTCTAGAATAGGGTAGCTCCTTATGTGCCTTAGAGAACAGGCTTCTTGTATTCCTTGGTCAGCATCCTATTGGTTGTCTTCATGTGAATTATGTATTCTATGTTTGCACCTTTTTCTCACTAAGCCTTAGTGTGCACCTACATACTAGGTGCACCTTCACACCTCTTGAAGTTGCACAACTTTTTTATAAGAACACAAGGTAGGACTACATATGCACATGTGTACCCTACACACCTATTTAGGTGCACTAGGTGCATCATGTGTTCTCTATGTATATACACAAGACAAAACAAAGGCTAGCCACCGACCACACCTATGTACATGCACATGTGCACTATGTGCACAAGTGCACTCAATTTGATCATGAATAAATAAGGTGCAGCTTGCACAACTACATAGGTGCACTATGTGTGCAAGGTGTGTTGGTGCACCTTGTTTAATTTCTTTTCATTTAGGTCATTTTTTTCAATTGTGTTAGCTTTTTGTCAGTCTGGTAGCATTGGTTAAGTATTATTTGAGCATATTTTTAGTCCTCTATTGATGGTACACTAACATTTGTCCTTTGTGCAGGTCATCATGACATCCTCATCATTTATGGCAACTAAGTTTACCATGGTATTGCATGTGCATATTCAACACATGGACCTTGTGATTTTATATAGAAGAAGTAGGAAGTTAAGTCCATGAAAATGTTGGACTATAAAGAGGGAATAAATCATCAAAAAGATCTCAATAAGTAAACAAGAGTGTTTCTAGACCTCATGAGAAAAACCAATAAATTTTTTCCAAATCTGGGAAATTTAATTTTTTAGTGAATTGAGCACCTTGTGCAACTCCCTAAAGGTGTACTAAGTTTGAAGGTGTGCTAAGTCTGAAGATGCACTAAGTCCAAAGGTGTGCACATGCGAAGGTGTGCAAGTGCATAATTTGAAGACTTGGTGAAGAAATTGTCTATAAAAGTGTGCAAGTGTGCATATTCAAAACATCTAGAGGTTCCTAAGATTACCATGGCTTCCTCTTCTTCTACACCAACTAAGATCACACTCAAACCCATGAATTTTAAGTTCCAAGGAGTGCCCAAGAAGTCACACTTCATGGATTTTCACATGGAAGTAAAAGATATTGAATGTTGCTAGATGTTATACAAGAGAAGAATTGGATAATATCAATGATTGGATTGAGAATATACAAGCTAGTAATAAGGTCATGTTATCTATGTATGAAGATATCCAAGATATGCAAAGAACACATTCCAACTATTATAAGTGGATAAATACTATAGTGCAACCAACTTAGAGAGTTTTTATGACAACTCCAAAATACAAGTATACTCGGTGAAAATAATTGTACAACAATTCAAGCATCATTTGAAGTAGTATCCTCTAAGGATGATGTCAAACGCATTTTCAAAAATGAAAAGACACTAAGGGAGTTGGACTCTAAGCTAGATGATTTTGCAAAAGTAAGCCAAGAAGTTCATGATTTCCATAGGAAAGTGAGGGAAAATTATGAAGCTTTAGACTTGTCAAATCCTAAAGAAATCACCTCTGCCATCCAAAAGTTCAAAGGGGAATATCCAAACATCATTCTGGTTGAAAGTCAACAAGACCTAGATGGTCGAAACTAAAAATTGTGGACTTACAAAAAAATTGTCCCTTTTGAAAAATTGTCGACTTATAATTTTTTTGTCAATTTTGGTCCTAACACCCAGAAGTGTACGTTTCATAGCACAAACCATAGAGGTGCACTTTTCATAAGGTGAGCCAAACACTAAGGTGCACTGATAGTTTTGATTAGTTGTGGTTGTGCTAATAGTCAACTTCCAGTTGCTATTTTTGAGCATTCCATGCACTAAAAGCACATTTTGACAATAGTTTAACTCCTCAAAATACCTAGAGAGGGCCAATATTGCATTTTTTTGAAGCTTCAATGCTCCCATATCATCTCATGGCTTCTCTCTTCTTATCTTCTTCTTCTTTTATTGTTTCAAGTTAGAGTTAGTTTTTATATAATTATCTTTATTTTATTAGCTTTTAGCATAGTATTTGCATTAGAAGAGATCTCACTCCTAACACAAAAAGAGGAGAGGGTTTCTTATAAATACATGGATGTAATATGTACCCTAGGCAGATATTTTGATGTAATAATAAATGCTATTGGTGCTCTCATTCTGAGTGTACTAAATCTTTTCAGAGTGTATTATTTTTTATGAATTCACACTCATGAAAATTAATGGATCTAATGGTTTTATTATGTTATGGTAATTGTGCAATCTTTTCATTTGGTGTTTGCCTTATCTAAAAAAATTGTGTTCTTGTGAGGAATTGGAGAAAGGATCACTATTGTTATTGCATAGAATTTTTTTCTTGTGTGTGCACACTTTCTATGGCTGCATGATTTGATGAATCATGAAAAAAGTTTTGGCTTTCATTAAAGTTCCCATCAATGTTTGTATCAGGGGAGTTGAGGAAGTGTTTCTCCTCATTTCATTGGTTTCTTACTAGGTCCTTTTGATAATTTAATTCATAGACCTTTGGTTGCTTTGGCTTATGTCCATTAGGAATTTCCCTCTCAATGATTTATTTTATGGGTGGAGGAACCTTTCTTGCCCTCTTACGAGCATCTATCATTAGCTTATCTTTGCTATTTTCTTTTCAAACATGTGGTTAAAATAGGAATTCATATTGTTGCATTGATAATAAATTGCATTCATCATGAAACTAAAAATACAAAATTACATTGGTTTTGTAGTTACATTTTGTCAAAAATGTGCAGAATTGATAGATACCAGCAAATACCTCCTTATGAACACTCACATTTATCATCAATTGAGATACCCAATGGGTTGAAAAATAGTCATCTTGAACCTTGGAGTTGGTCATTGATAAACTTTTAAAGATAGAGATTCAGAAGAATTTTTGGCATTAGCATCATGCCAAATAACCGCTCAGCAATAATTTGTTGAGTGTGGGACAATTTGATGATAAGGGGTATCATCCAAAATTCATTAAAAAGACATATACAATCAAGAACAAAAATGGTAAGTTGATTGGAACAAGTAGAAGAACTAGAGGTAAATTTTTTCAATTTTAATCCTACTAAAATAAGTTGTTTGGTTGCTAGAATTAATGATAGTTGGTTGTGGCACATAAGATTTTTTCATATGAAATTTTATAAGATTGTGAATATAAGTAATAGATGTAGTAATGGTTTTACCAAAGATTACGAAACCTTCCAACATAATATGCAACAAATGTGGGATGGCTAAATTGAAAAAGAGTTCATCTTCCAGAAAGATATTCACTACATTTCAAAATTTGGAGATTGTTCATACATATTTGTGTAGATCGACAAAGACAAGAGCATTCTATGGTGAAAGGTAGTTCATTATTTTTATTGATAATTTTATAAGAATGATGTGGATATCATTTGTGTGAGAAAAATCATACGATTCTAACAAATTAAAGATATTCAACACTAAATTTGAGAATGAATCTAATTTGAGAATCAAATATTTAAGATCTGGTAGAGGGGGAGAATTTATATATAATCATATTAATAATTTTTGTGAAGACAATGAAATCAAAAGACAACTTTCAATATCCTAAATCACCACAAAAAAATGGGCTAGGAAAAGATGGAATAGGTCAGTAAGTGAAGTAGTTAAAAAAATGATGCTATAAGTAAATATAGCATATGTCTACTAGACAGAAGTAGTTACTAAAATAGTATACACTATGAACAAAGTTAAAATCAGACAAGGAATTGGTAAGACACCATATGAAGTTTGGTTTGGATGAACACCTAATGTGAAATACTTAAGCATATTTGGAAGTAAATGTTATATCAATAGAGAAGATGGCATAGCAATATATAATCCTAGAAGTGATGAAGGAAAATTTTTTGGTTATTAACTAAAGAGAAAAGCATATATATGTTATAATCAGAGGTTGGGAACAATTGTAGAAAGTAAAAATGTAAAATTTGATGAAAAACTTAATATATAGGAAAGAATACTTGATTAATATTCAGAATAAAGAAAGTGACACAAGTTACAGATCAAATAACTAGAATACAAAATAGGATAAATTATTTGAGACTGTACCACCAGAATCACCTGAGTCTATAGTACAAATCGAGTTCCAACTAGTGAAACCTAAGGGATAGATAGTTCAAACTTAGTTACAGATAGAGGAACCAAAGTCACAGACAGAGGGAACTAAGTCTCAGTCAGTGGAACTTGAGCAAAGATTAAAAGTTTGTAGATTCATTGAACATCATGAACCATTTGAAACAAGTCTAGAATCTAGAAGGAAGGAACCAATGCTTGATAAATATGTCAAAAGGCATCATGCACCTAATCAAATAATTGGAGATCAGACAGAAGGCATACTAACAAGAAACAAACTAAAAGGTACATATTTTCTTAATGAATTTGAACCTAGAACTGTAAAAGATGCTTTGAATAATGAAAGTTGGATAGAGGTAATGAATGAGGAAATTGAGCAAATAGAAAGGAAGAATACCTAGACTCTTGTTCCTAGACCTAGGGACAAAAATGTGATTGTTACAAAGTGGCTTTTTAGAAACAAATTGAATGAAAAAGGTAAAGTATCAAGGAATAAGGAAAGGTTGGTGTTAAAGGATATTCTCAAGAAGAAGGTATAGATTATGGAGAAACATTTTCTCCTAGTGCTAGACTTAAAGGAATCATAACACTATTTTCTTATGATGCACATAAAGGATTTGAAGTGTATCAAATGGATGTAAAATCAGGATTCCTAAATGGAATTCTAGATGAAGAAGTCCACATTGAACAACTTAAAGGTTTCATGGATCCAAATAAAAAATGCATGGCATTCAAATTACACAAAGCTTTATATGGTCAGAATCAAGCTCCTAGAGCATGATATGAAAGGCTACATGAATATCTAGTAAGAATTGGTTTACAAAGAATAAATGATAATAGTAGTTTTTATATTAAAGAAGGACCACAAAACAATATATTGCTAGCAAAAATATTTGGAGATGATATTTTATTTACAATACATGATGACTTATGTAAATCATTCTCTAAAGAAATGAGGATAGAATTTAAAATGTCAATGTTTGGAGAGATAAAAAAATTGTTGGTTTACAAGTTCCTCAAATGAAGGATGGCATCTATATTACTCAATCAAAGTACATCAAGAAAATATTGAAGACCTTTGGAATGGAAGATTCCAAACTAGTTGGAACACCCATGTCTACTAGACATAAACTATCCAAGAATGATGATTCAAAGGAGATAAATTAGACTACCTATAGATCCATGATTGGGAAACTTCAGTATGTGTACACACAAGACCTGATATTGCACTAACTTTTAGTATAGTTGCAAGGTTTTCTACAAATCCTAGAGAAAATTATATGATGGCAGTCAAAAGAGTTTTGAGATATCTAAAAGGCATTGAAGACTATGGTTTATGGTACAAGAAAGAAGGAAACTTTGACTTGAAATCTCTTACTAATGCATATTGGGCTAGAAGAATTCATGATAGTAAAAGTACTAGTGGAGGAGAATTATTTCTTGGGAAAAGGTTAGTATCATGGGAAAGCAAGAAGTAGAATTGTATCTCTCAGTCTATAGCAGAGGTAGAATATGTTGCTGTAGTAGTTAATTGTTCCAACATAATCTGAGTCAAGCAACCGTTGCCAAATATGAAGGAAAAAATCAATGAACCAGTAGTTTTCTATTGTGATAACATTAATGAAATCAATATATCCAATAATCCAATGATGCACACTAAGACAAAACACATTGCAATAAAGTATCATTTTTTTAGAGAATTAGTTCAAGACAAAGAGGTAAGATTGGAATATGTGAACACCAAGGAGAAAGTTGCACACATATTCGCCAAGCCATTACCTAAGGATGCATTTTTATATCTAAGAGGTAAGATAGGGGTCATTCCCATATCTAATTCTCACTAAATAAAAAATTAATGATGCATCAATAGAGCTTCATTGCCAAACTCTCAAGTTGAATTAAAAAATTTAGAGCACATTGCATATGAATCAGTACATCAGGTACATTGCAAATTTATTGTATAAAGTATATGAAATTTGACGTCAAAGAGGGAGAGATTGGTTATCATGTCAAAGATAATAAATTTCAAAGAAAAGAATCAAAGGTGGAGATTCGCACAAGAGCCAGAGGGAGAGTTTGATAGGATAATGTTTGAAGATAAGATGATAGAGGGAGAATCTCAGATAGATTTCTCATGGGTGAAGAATCAAAATGAAACAATGGATATTATAAAACATTATAAATCATTTTTTTGCTCTATGTTTTCTTTGCATAATGACATTTTGTATTGTCATCAATGCCAAAAAGGGAGATTGTTGAAAATAATTATTCAATTGTATACTATCATTGATGTTACACAAATGTCACACTCTAACCAAGCACAACTAGTGTTAACTGATCTTAGTTAGGTATTGTAGAAGATTCTAGTATCAACTGAGAAGAATTTAGTATGAACCAAGTGTTAGAAATAGGGATTACTAAGAGGGGGTGAATTAGTAATCTACAAACTTTAGTCGCCAACTAGATATTATTACTTGGTTTAAACCATGCATAACAAAGTAATAAAGTAATGCTAAACAATAATAGTAACTGATGGAGACACAACCAAAGACCAAAATGAACATACAGGAAAAGGAAAATATTATTATCAATGAAAAATGCCCTATGGGCTTAAAATAGTATGATTCTAGAGAAATAAATCCTCCACATAGTACCTTCTCTCCAACTCCACTAAGAACTACCTTTACAATGCCTAAAATATTCTTAAATAGATCCCAATTCATTTAGGGTTAGGAATACATTCTAGAATATGCTAGTTGGCATCCACTGCCAAAATAGAAGGTTCCAAAAGTCATGTTAGAAGTCAGTGTAAAATTAGAAGAATCCAAAAATAGTAGTCCAACTTCTAGGAGGCATAACTTTTGAACCAGGACTCTGATTGATGAACCATTTACATTTAGTGACCTATAGCCCTATGGACCAGCTTAGCTTGTCCCCCATTTTTTGGCCCTGTATGAGGCCATTTAGTGCTCCAAACCTGACTTTGAAGCCCTCTTAGGAGGTCTCTAGGAAACTTAAAACTACAATAACTTTCTAACCATAAAGTCTTTTGGTTTGATTCTCTTTCTGGAGCACTTTAAATTACAATTATAATCATCCCTCCAAATTACACCCTCTAACTCATCATAATTTTGGCTATGTTACAAACTAACCCATTTTCTACATTTACTTATATCCCAAGGTGCTTAAAAACTCTAACCCAGAAAACTAATAGTGGAACTGTGAGAATTGGAACCTTTATTTGACCCAAATGGGTATCCAAAAATAAAAACAAATTTAAAAAAATATATCTCTAAGCATATTTTTGGGTGATACAAGATTTCCCTTACAACACTGGATGCTCCTACATTAGTAACAATTAACAAATATAACTCATAAAACCATATTTTTTTAACTAGGGAAACCCTAACCAAGCAAAAACCCTAGTGGGGATGATACCCACTAGATAATATACTAATGTATAAGTTCCTTGTTAGAGGATGGATTCTAATAGGATTCAATGAGTAAATTCAGTATAAGCAGTCCCTATTATGAGATTTTGAATCCCTATTAAGAGATTCCAACCTTGTTAGGAGTTGTGGTATAATGTATGCAAGAAGAGCCCACTGCCCAAACATGTAATTTCAACTACAAGAAGAGCTCACTGCTCAAACAAGTAATTTATTGTTATCTTTCTTTCTTAACAAATCTCTAATCTTCAACTCAATCTTAGATCACCAAATAGCTCATATAAAACTTCACATATATCACTTTCACAAAAGTTTGCATGTAGTCACAATTTGCAATTCACACTTGCACTTTGCTTACATAGTTGCTCACTCCTTATCACAAAATGTCCTTTGCATAAATACCATGCCTTTACATAAAATTGTCTAGGTTGGCTAAGACCACTAACCACCTTTCCACGTTAGAGTGAACATCTAGGATCTCGGCCCTAATTGGACAAGTAATTATTTTGTAAACAAAACAATTCTTTCCTTTAATTTTATTGTCTTGTTTCACTTCAAACAAGATTATCTTTGTTCTGTATAGTTCATATTGACTTCTAAGGTTATACACATCATCAACAATATGTATATTATCTCCATGTAACTTCACTAGTCATAACATGATGTTAGCAACAAGTTATAAACAAAACAATACACTGTTGTAAACCAAATTCTATACTTGGACAATTTTCTGATTACTAAACACTAAGTATCCTTATTTCCAAGGTTTCTTGTGAACATGTACGTCATGAGTTGTCATAAATGACAACAATTACATATCACTATTAGGTAATTTTCAACAATCTCCCGCTTTGGCATTAATGGCAACAAAATAGGGAAAATTGGCTGAGTGACAAAAACTTAACATAAATAACATATAAACATTATATCTATTACAACTTGTTCAATCTTTACATATGTTCCCCCTTACAATATGCTTTACAATATTTTCTTCTGCAACTACTACTGCTTTCAAATTAGAATTGCTTTCCAATTTGTTGCATCTATTAATTCCCCTTTGACATCAATGACAAACGTCAAAATGTCAAGATTCTATCCAAAAAAAAAATGTTCAAAATGTTGTCCTTTCTTATGCTGATATGATCTTCATGCAATCATCAAAATTTTCCTTTATAATATCCATACCTTTGGTCCATGTTTCCTTGGTAGACTTAGTTGAGGTGAGAATTGCACATAAAGCATATGATAAAATCTCAACTGCATTAATATCTAAATACAAAAAGTTGGAATATGTGTCCTTGGCCTTGACATATTCTTATAACTATTTCTCAAAAAAAGATAATTTCAGAGAAATAGATTCTCTAAAATTTGATATCCTCTTCAAAATTTGTTCCTTTCGAAGTTCCAGTTTTCTAATGTCACCATGAATATTGGTTACGTGTCCTTCAAAATCATCTACTTTACAAGATGGATGTTGGATCTAGCTGTATAAAGCCTCTAGCTCACTCATCTTTATCTCTATTTGATTATCAATTTCTTTAGTCAGCATGATAGGGTGAACTTAATATACAAATTTTTCCCTTCTAATTGCATTTTTGAAGTTCTTTTATACAAGTATCAAGGTTAACTAAGTCATTCTTAATATTTTGACAGATGGTGCTAAATAAGTTAGCATCATGGGAAATTTGTACCTTTGCCTCTACAACATTCAACAAATTTGTAAACTCTTCATCAAATGATTTTAGCACCACTTGTGCCCTTTGTTCAAGATCTGATTTTGTGTGTTGAACTACCAATGTACTGTGTAGTCTGTCTATCACTTCCATTAATGTTTTTTATAATATTTTCACTATTTTATTCTTCTATATAAGTTTAAATAAGGATGATATCGAATTGGTTTGATCATCATCATCAGTAGCTAAACTAGAAAGAGAGAGTGGA
Source organism: Cupressus sempervirens (assembly GCA_028749045.1). Lineage (NCBI taxonomy): Eukaryota > Viridiplantae > Streptophyta > Pinopsida > Cupressales > Cupressaceae > Cupressus > Cupressus sempervirens. Next base: position 645,677,248 of record CM053791.1, read on the forward strand.
GTGGATGAACTAGATGGTTTAGTATCATCCTCCCTTTGTTTCTTCATTTCCTCTTTTGTTTTTCTCTCTTCTTCTTCTTTCTTTTCATTTTCCTCTCTTTCTCTCTTCTCTTCCAATCTTTTATTTTCATCTTCCTTAGTTTTCTTTTTCTTCTCTTCTTCTGCAATTCTTCTCTTTTCTTCCTCTTCCTTTCTTTTATTGTCTTCCTTAAGCAATTTTTGCTTGGCTTCCTCTACTTTCTTCTTTTCTTCTTCAAGAAGCCTTTTCTCTTCTTTAATTAATTTCAACTTACCCTCAATATCCTTGATGTCTAGTTCATTTGGTTTGGAAATAACAAATGGATTGGTATCATCAATGTTAATGGTAACATTGGTTTGATCAATTTGCATAGTGTCACCACTTATTGAGCCTTTCAAGGTTCTAGGAGCTGGACGAGATGTTGCCTTTGACTTTGTCAACATTTGATTGATTGTTGTCGTAGTCTCACTTCTTAGCTTATCCTTTTCACCAATCATAAATTAAAATGGTCTTAATTTATTCCTCAAATTTGGTGTGAGGTTATTTGATAGTCTTTTGATTTCTTCCTCATCATTAGTCTTGCAAATAGTTCTAAGCATAGAACTCTGAAGTTCAAGGTCTTCTTCCCTTGTAGGAGCCTTCTTCTGGATGAGTCTCTCATAGACTTTCTAGTTAATAATGCTCTCAAGATCCTTTAATTTTAGATTGTTAGCCATAATATATCTTACAATAGATATATCAATCCGGTCCTCAAAATTGTTGTATAAATCATAACACTTGTTTATTTGAACAAAATTAGCTTCACTAGCTATATATGTATTGATCTTCTCTATCTTTAGCTTCAAGGGTTTTTTAGCTTTGCATGTTGCTTGCTTAGGTGGAGTCACCTTTTATGCTTGCTTGGTTTCTTGTTCCCCATCTTCTTCATCACTGGGATCAATTGTCAACAATGTTTTCTATCTTTTACTTGGTCTGGTGGCCTATTGCTCTATTCTGAAGATGCCTTAGCAACTAATACTAACAAAGACTGTATGTTCAATATACCTTTCCAAATCTATACTCTGCTTTATCTCCATTTGAATTTAGTAACAAATCAATATAACTAACTGTTGCATCATCATTCAATTCATAGCTCAAGGGATAAAAAAATGTTTCCCAAGGTTCCACTACTTGAATATAGGTATGATCCATATCAACCAAAATACAAATATCTTCCTTGAGTTTGTTCACACTTGCAGGTGCAATTCTAAATCTCTATTTCATTTTATTCTAAAATTTCCTCATTATTAGGTTGTCACTGTCCATCTGTAGGATGCCTTCTGCATACCTCTCTAATCTTCTCCATTTTGTATCTATCACTACTCATTATGTCTATGACTAATAAGTAAGGAAATCTTTTAAGTACATGAAAGAATATGTGATTGATCAATTACTAGAATCTAAACATAACATTCTTTGTCCTCTTGATCTTTTCTAGGTTTTCTAAGAGTTGCATTCTCAGTATTTCACTAAGATTCACTTGTTCTTTCTCTGCACATATCTTATATGCTGCATAAATGAATCCCTCTGAAAGTTCATCAATCTTTGAGCTTGCACAAACAGAATAAGCAACAATTCTACTCAAAAATCTCACATCATCTTGCTTGATGATGTTGATCACCATAGCCTTACCATTATATACTACTTTAGTCAAACTATCAAATTTCTTCTTGACCATCTTCTCACCTATAGGTACACTGCCTTGTTTACTAAGACTAGTTACCTCAAGAATAAGGTTGGAAAAAATGTCAACTATATTGCCTTGCATCCATATTTTACCATCATGTATCCTACTCAATATGATCTGTGTCCACTCATCTATGTCTAACTCACGATAGAAGTGATATTTAAACAAATCTAATTCTCTTATATGTTCAAATCTGGGCTTCATAGTCATTTTGTGGTTGAAAACCAATTCCATATCTTTGTTCATGAATTCACTACCAATCGACTCAAACCTACTATTCAAATAACTTCCTACATCTTCAAAATAAACTATTTTGCTCGGAGTGATAGACAATGTGGCATTAGGGTTTCCTTTAGTAGATTTTATAGAAACAATCTTTAACTTAGGTCTATCCTTGTTCTCAACACTATGTACTACTAACATATCCATGATTCTATCAATTATGAACTTTTACTGAATAAATTTGCAGAAAAATGATAAAATACTTCTTTTCAAAAATAGGATCTACTTCAAAATTACTCTAACAAGTTACTTCTAAGTTCTTTTTTCTTTGGATGTGTTTGCAATGAAGTGAAAATCAATTATGTACTCCATTTATTCCATCAACTTGAACTTGCATTAATTGTATACTTTACAAATATAGAAAAAAGATGTCAATTATGTTATGTAATCAAATAACTACTCAAAATCATTTATCTGATCTTCATATGTTGCCTGAGGTTTAGTATAGCCTTCTTTCATCATGATAAACATCCTCAAGACTTTGCATCATGAAATCCTTTACAAAAACATACTTTTCATAATTTGTTACAAAATCAACCTTTACTATAATATCAATTACTTTGAATTCCTTCATAACTTTTTTAGATAAGCTCTGAATTATAAGTGAGCTTAGGTACCATCTAAACTTAATTAGATAGACCTTTTCCCAACTTTGCTACCTCAAATTCAACTTCTAAAATGGATTAAGGCTTGTATTTCGGGGGCTTGATTTTCATTGATCATTAATGGGAAGCCTAAGGGTTTTTTTCCTTCTACTCAAGGGATTCGACAAGGGGACCCTTTATCTCTAGTTCTGTTTATTATTATGGTTGAATCTTTCAGTAGGACCATCTCACATCAACACTTTCTTAATAAATGGAAAGGACTTCTCATTTAAGGTATAGACATATCCATTACACATTCTCTTTTTGCAAATGACACTCTTTTGTTTGGATTGTCAACTATATAGGAAGCTCAACAGCTTTTGTATACACTTGACCTGTATTTAGCAGTGTCTAGCCAGATGGTCAATGCTCAGAAATTCAAGATTTAATTTTTCAATACTATCAAATTGGTTTTTGATAAAGTTAAACAGGTCTTGGGTTTTCAGAAGATTCCTTACCTTCAGTCTATTTGGGCATTCCTTTTTTCATGGGCTCGAACAAATCTTCGTATTGGTCTTCAGTTAATTAATGTATCCAGAGTCGAATTGCATCTTGGAAAGTTAGATGGTTGTCACTGGCGAGAAGAATCTTGTTGATTAAATTAGTTTTAGCTGCTATCCCTAACTATTTTATTGTTTTCCTTAAGATTCCATCCAAAGTACTAGTTACAATTCAAAAATTGATCAAAAGTTTCCTCTGGTCGAGTAACCTGGATGATTCTTGAAAGATTCCACTTGTTTCTTTGCAAGATATGTCACACACTCCTAATGTTGGAGGAGTAGGAATCCATGATCTTTCATTCAAAAATAAGGCATTTGGTGGGAAATTGATTTGGCACATGTATTCTAAGTCTCAGTCCACATGGCGTAAAATTATGCAGCAAAAATATCTGGATAACAATCATCCTTCTAGAGTCTTAATGATCTCTAATCCTCCAAAAGGTTCGATTGTTTGGGACTTTATGTTAGCTTCACGCAAAATCATAGTTGACTATATTTCCTAGGAAGTCAACAATGGACTTATTATTAATTTTTGGAATGATTCTTGGAATGGTCTAATTCCCTTATCTAAAAGTGGGATTTCTTTGAATATTATTCATGTTGCAAAAACCCATTGGGGGACCCAGTTGGATCAATATGTGGAATATGTTTCTGATTTCTCAAATAAAATAGTTTGGAAAGACCCAAATAATTTGCCTCTTTCTTTTAGGGAAATTAACCAATTTCAAAATCTTCTAAATTCAAGATCAATCTACTTCTTTGATGTCCAAGATCGGATTTTTTTAGCTCCAGCTAAGGATGGTAAGTACTCAGTGAAAGAGGGATACAAAATTCTACAACAAAATGATTTGAATAAACCTACGTCCAGAGCTTTTTCATTTTGTTGGAATTTGGCAGTTCTACCTAAAGCAGGTTGTTTCGCATGGCTAGCTTTAAAACACAGGATTTTAACTAGTTACTGACTGAATAGATTACAAATTGCTAAGCCTTTTAAATGTGTTCTTTGTAAGGAATAGGATGAAATTGTGGATCATTTTTTTGTTTCTTGTTCATTTTCTTATCAATGTTGGTGCTTTATTTTGAGCAAGCTTAAGTGCTCTACTCCCTTGCCTAAAAATCTTTGGGATCTATTTCAAGCCTGGCCAATCCTTTATCAAAAATTATTGATGTGTTCCAGCTTTGGTAGTTTGGGCTATTTGAAGGGAAAGAAATAAGAATTTTTTAGAAAAGAATATCTTCCATTAGAAATTATCTTAAATGGTATTGAAAGATCTATCTTGGAAGTGACTAATTCTAGTTTGAAAAGGATTAAATTTAATCTGATTGTGACTCATTCGGATTCACAACTTGTCCAAGAATGGAAATTATTATTTATTCCTAATGGGTGGAAAATTAGTACATCACCAGCTCAGATCTTATTCAGGAAGAATAGTTGGAGACCCCCATCTTTTGGTTTTTGGAAGTTGAATTCTGATGGTGCTTCTAGAGGAAATCCTGGTCCTTCGGGTGTTGGGGTTTTTACTCAAGATTCTTTTGGTAAGGTTGTAGCAATTAAAGTATCTCCTTTACCTATTGACACAAACAATAATGTTGAGGCTCATGCTTTGTTGGCTGGGCTTTTATTAGCTAAACAAGGATGTCTTAATAGTTTACATATTGAAGGGGATTCTTTAGTTATCATTGATGCTTGTATTCATAGACGCATTATTTCCTGGAAACTAAAGTATGTTCTGAATCAAATTTGGAGAATCCTTGATAAATGTTGAGAAGTTTTCATTTCGCATACTTATCGTGAAGGAAATAAAGTTGCAGATTTTTTATCAAATTTGGGATGTGATGGGCTTAATGTCTCTGCTTTTCATTCTCTACCTTTTATTGAGCAACATAAGGTTTTAAAAAATCTTATTCACAATGACATGGAAGCAGCTAATAGTAGTAATGTTTGAGATAAGCAAGTTATCTCAAGATGCTGAGTATTTTTGTTTCATGTGTCAAGCTATGCATCATCCTTCAGGAGCTGAGCTCTTTAGTATTTTTCATTGTCAATCAATGCTGAGTTGGTAATATGATAATTGGTGCCAATTTCTTTAGCTATGTCAAGTTCTTCAGGCTTCAGGTGTTGAGTTCTTCTATAGTGCCAAGTATACAAGATCCTTTCAGGTGCCGAGTAGGCATAAAAGTAATAAGTGAAGAGTTACTAAGTACCGAGAAATTGAATCTTTAATTCAAATGATGAGTTCTTCAGGCTTTAGGTGTTGAGTTCTTCAGTTGTGTCGAGTATACAGCAGGTTTCAACTTGGCAATCTGATAACTGGTGCAGAGTTCTTTAGCTATGCCGAGTTCTTCAGGCTTTTGGTGTCAAGTTTTTTAGTAATGCTGAGTATACAGGATCCTTTCAGGTGTCGAGTAGGCATAAAAGTAGTTACTGCCAAGTTAGTAAGTGCTGAGAAATTGAGTCTTTAATTTAGATGTCGAGTTTGAGTATCTCTGATGCTGAGTTATGCTTATCAGGTGTCGAGTTACACTATTTATAAGTTGATGTTGTATGCAAATGAATTTAATGTCATATGCTTTTATTCAAAGCATTTACACTGACATGACCTCCAAAGTACAATTTGCAGGATCCAAATCTTTTATTTTCTGATGATATTCAATTTTGGTGTCATGTTGGTCGATTGCTTCATGTCAACAAATCCACATATTTAAGGAGTAACTTTTGTAGTACTTTTTATAGGCAGGATTAGGACGTCACTGGAGAGATTAAATGAAAAGTTGCAATTTGATTATTTAATAAGACTCATTGCATCATCTCGAAAAATATCTATAAATGCTAAATTAGGCAATTTCAATATGTTAGCTGAGCTTCTGCTAAAATATGAATTCTAGGTGGGATATTGATTTGGCCTGCGCAACATGTCATATGCAACATTATTTAGTCATGCCAAAAAAATTTTGAATTTAGTTACAGCCGGCCTTAGATGAAGTTGTGCTTCCTAGGCATATTACAGATGAGGTGTTGAATCAAATGTTCACTATGGACTCACACTCAGTCAGTTCAGCTATTCGGTGCATCATTGGTGAGGAGCTTCTCTATCCCTCGACACTTGTGTTTTTATATCCCTCCCAGGTCATTTCTATTTTCCTCTCCAATGCCATGGATCTTTAATCTCCAAAGTTACTTCAAGGATTGGCTCGCAAGGTAATTTTACCACATTTCTTACTAGATTATAAGTTGGAGATGGCCATGCAAAAATATGATTTATGGAATGGTATGGCTTTGGTAGGTGGTCTGTTTTCACATTTTCAAATCTTGCAAAAGCATGAATATTATATTATTCTTGAGGTGATGAAGAATTCCATAGATAACTACAATATCAATTATTTGAAACAATCTTTGTCTTCTAATCCATGGTTTTTGGGTGAGAGGGTGGTAGAAAGAATCTTGTCAATTGGAATGGCCATGATTAATTTACAGTCGGATCCTAATGTTTCAACCCCCACTTAGTTGAATGCATTGGCAGTAACTCCACAACCATTGGAATAAAATCTTTGGGATTCAATCAGTGTGCCTAACTCTAATTTAGATTGGCTCGTACATAATTCAGTTTCATGATTTGGCTATCAAATTCTCTTTTTTGGTCTCTGGCTCTTCTGTTTGTGTTTTTTCAGTTTGGGCAGAATTGCAAAGCTATGGTTCATCTCGGCAATTATCTTTTTTCAATTGGAGGTATCTCTTATGTTGCAACTCTATGTCTATTTGCTGCCAAACTTATTGTATATGTATTATGTAGAAGCTTAGAGTGTGTTATCTTAAGATGGGTGATAACCTTTTGTAACTATTTTCTATTAATATATACATTCTTGTAAACTTTAGGGACAATGCTAGGTTTTCTTCACTAATTCTTTCATAGTTGACCTCGTTGAATTAGATTAATAAATATTATAGTGGCTTGCCACATTTGCTTTAAAAAAAAAAAAAAACAATGCACAAAGATAACTCATAACACCATAATTTGTTAAACAAGGAAACCCTAGCCAAGGGAAAACTCCAGTGGAGATGATACCCACTAGATAATATACTGATATATAATTTCCTTGTTAGAGGATGGACCCTGTTAGGAGTCAATGAGAAAATTCAATATATGGAATCCCTGTTAGGAGATTCCAACCTTGTTAGGAGTTGTGGTATGATTTATGCAAGAAGAGCCCACTACCCAAACATGCAATTTCAACTACAAGGATAGCTCACTACTAAAACAAGTAATTTTCTATTATCTTTCTTTCTTGACTAATATTTGATCTTCAGCTTGATCTCAGATCACTAAATAGCTCATATAAAATTTTGAATATATCAATTTCACAAAAGTTCACATGTAGTCACAATTCGCAATTCTCACTTGCACTTCACTTACATAGTTGCTCACTCCTTATCGCAAAATATCCTTTGCATAAATACCATGCCTTTACACAAATTGTTTTTAGGTCAACTAAGACCACAAACCACTTTTCCAAGTTAGAGTAAACATCTAAGATGTCGGCCCTAATTGGACAAGTAATTATTTTGTAAACAAAACAATTATTTCCTTTAATTATGTTGTCATGTTCCACTTCAAACAAGATTATCTTTGTTCTGTATAGTCTATACTGACTTTTGAGGTTATACACGTCATCGCCAACATGTAAGCTATCTCCATGTAAATTTTCTAGTCATAATATGAGATTAGCAACAAGTTATAAAATCAACAATACACTTTTGTAAACCAAATTCTATACTTAGACAATTTTCTAATTACCAAACATTAAGTATCTTTACTTCTCAGGTTTCATGTGAACATGTACATAATGAGTTGCCATAAATGACAACAAGTACATATCACTATTAGCCAATTTTCAACACTAAGTTCAGTTGGTCATCAAAGGAAGTTAGTGTAAACCAAGTTAGATCAGTCAATGAAGAGAGTTAGTATTAGCTGAGTTTGGTTAGTTATCAAAGAAGGTTTTCTATTAACTAAGTGATAATTCTAGTATTAGCTAATTGTCAAAAAAATACTATAAGTTAATACAAGATGACTAAATGAATGCTAAATGTTTTCTTGAAAGAGTATTCAAGCTGACTTGAAATTGAGTTTCATATATATGAAAGGTCAAGTTGTGGATTGAATTAAGTAATGAGAAGAATGAAAAAGAGGTGAAATAAGAAGTATATCTGATTAAAGACAACATCTGAGGAGCTGCAAAGAATATTCTAATCAAGAAGAATCAAGAGGATAAACTAGAACAATAATCTAAATCTGAAAAGTTAGTTGCTTCATCAGTCAAGTCAATGAATGTTACTCTCTGACAATTGTAGGAGTGAAGAAATCTCTTAATAGATTTGGCTTAATAGTCATTTTGCAAATCCTCTAACAAGGTGGCATTTGTATATTGAAGTGTTTGAAGACCTCTAACAAGGTCAGTCCTAGCAAGGTGATTCAAATCCTCTAACAAAGTTAAACTTAACTATGTGTTTTGTAACCTTTAATAGGGTTGGCTCCTAATAGGGTTCACTTCAGAAGAGTGAAAAGTTGTAATGAGTTGCATTGGTAGTTTTCCCAAATTGGGTTTCCATGTTAAATCTTGGTGTCTCATGTGTTCATATTATTTGATTAATGCTTTATGTTTCTGAAACTAAGTTACTAAAGGTTAATACACATTAATATCTTAAGTTTGCTTTGTTAACCAAGTTATAGTGAATATCTAGTTCTAGCTAAGCCGAGAAAGGATTTGGTTTACTTAGTGAGAAGTTTGTATTGACATCTAAGGGACTTGGATTTTTTTAATAGTAACTAATTCACCCCTCCCTCTTAGTTACTCATTACATTTCCAAAAATTAGTATCAGAGTTGTTGGTGCTTGTAGGAAAGTTTTCAAAGACTTAAGATAAAGATCAATATGTCTTACAGAAGAGAGATCCCTAAGCTTAACTAAGATAACTTTTTAACAAAGGTACATCTAGGAACCATTGGAGATATAAGTCTACACTTATTTTTGAACTGATATGTGGAACCATCAAAGCCTTTAGCTATGTATTAGATGGTGGATATGAAGAATCACAATACAATAATGATTGATATTGCTTCCTCTCTCATTTATTATTAATTTGACGAAGCCAAAGATTTTCCTACTGTTTGTGACATGTGGAAAAAACTAGAAAAGGTCTATGGAGGAGATGATAATGTGAAAAGAGCCATAGAAGAAAGTCTAAGAGGCCAATTTGGTTAAATGAAGATGAAAGAATATGAAAACATTACAAAACATAGTGAAATAATCAAAGCTAGTGTAAGTGCAATCAGAGCTACAAGAGGAAAAATAGATGATATGACAATAGTCAGAGAGGTATTAAGAACTATTCTTCTTATTTATGCAATTAGAGTTCTAGCTATTCAAGAGATGAGATGTGATCCTAAAAATTATATAACTTTGGATTTAGTAGTGGGAAGATTGATTGCTTTTGAGTTGGATAACCTTGATAACTATCTTCCTAATACTAACAACATAGATGATATGGCAATAGTCAAAGAGGTATTAAGAACTATTCTTCTTATTTATGCAATTAGAGTTTCAGCTATTCAAGAGATGAGATGTGATCCTAAACATTATATAACTTTGGATTTAGTAGTGGGAAGATTGACTGCTTTTGAGTTGGATAACTTTGATAACTATCTTCCTAATACTAACAACATTATATAACTTTGGATTTAGTAGTGGGAAGATTGACTGCTTTTGAGTTGGATAATTTTGATAACTATCTTCCTAATACTAACAACATAGAATCTACATTCAAAGACAAACTAACTCTTGGTAGAAATGGAGGAAACTCAAAAGGAAAACAAATTGATAGTGAAGAACATGACGATTTTGAACATGATCTTAAAGCTATTGAAGCCCTTCTTGCAAGAAGATTACCAAAAGGAAAAGCTAAATATAAAGGTAAAACACCATTTATTTGTTTCTCTTGTGAAGAACTTGGTCACCTTGCTACAACGTGTCCAAACAAAGAAAAAAAATATGATAGAAAATTTAATAAGTACAAGGGCAAGAAATATTTCAAGAGCTACAAAGACTACAAAGACAAAGGTAAGAAATCTTGTTACATTGCTAAAAATTTAGACAGTGATAATGAAGATAAAATGATATATATTATTGTTCAGGATGAATCAAATAGTGAGGAAAATGAAAAGATGGCACTTATTTCTCATGTTAGCAAAAATAACATATGGATAATAGATATTGGTTGTTCTCATCACATGAATAGTAATAAAACTAAGTCTGAAAACTTGGAGCATTATGATGGTGGAAGTGTTAGATTTGAAAATAATGAACCATGTTATGTGAAAGGAAAAGGATGTATTGAATTAATTGATGGAATAATATGTGACAATTCCTATTGGGTTAAAGGACTAAGGCACAATATTTTGAGAATGGCAACTGAACAATTGATGCAAGAGCATCCTGAGGTAGTTGGTTATCCTACATGATTATGGGATTCTGGTGGGATTGAGTGGACCTATTTGGGTCTTGGGTAGTTAATTTTGATGTATTTAATAAGTATTCTAAGCCTTTAAAGATATTTGACATTTATTTTTTGTTGGAGGCTGACTTATGGCTCTTCAAGTATTTAATGTTAGGTTTACTTAGTTTTTAGCATTCTAGGTTGACTTGTGGGTTAGATTGGTATAAGTAGGGGTTGTGGTGAAGTATTTAGTCATTATTTCATTCATTTGGAGGAGAAGTGAGTATGGGGAGTAGCTAAAGAGCGATTTTTTCCTAAGTCTGTGGACAGAGAACCAAATGTGAATTTTGAAGAGAGCTAGTAGCTGCGACTTGGAAAACAAGGATATTGCTTGGTGGCTTGGAAGCAGAAGTTGAGATCTTGGTGGTTTCTACTAGAGTGTGAATTTGGACTAGATAGGGTTTGGATTGGATGTTGAGGGATCTTGTAGAACTGTTATTGTAATTGCTATTGTATTTGGCCGTAACTGGGAAAGCCTTACAGCCTAGCACATTGCATGTAACAGTTATTTTATGAAATAAAGAGTTGTGACTTGACTTCAAATCTTACATTATTATTGTGTTTCACTTGTGTGGTTATTTATTGGGGGCTAGGACATCTCCTTTGGGGATTCTCCTTCCTTGCACTGCATCAAGTGGTATCAAAGCCTCATTATTCTTGAGTGTGTAGACAGATCATTGAAGCTAAGGCAATTTGCACCAAGACTTAGGTTGGAGATGTTGATCTGAGTTGATCTTGATCTGGTGGTGGATAGTTCTTTCTAGAGTCATAGATCTCTTGGTTTTGAGGTGGTAGATTAGGGTTCTAAATTACAATTGCAGAGGGCTTCAGATGGATCAATGGATGTGAAGATGGAAGACTGATCTTATTGAGGCATGATCGTAGAGAGTTTTCATATTGTAGATATATGGTCCTAGACTTGTGATTTGGTTCTTGATTGTTCATGTGAGGTGGTAGGTTGCGATTTGACTTGAAAATAATTCTAGTTTATCACAAGGAGCATGGGAACAACTTTTTGTAGAGGGTTTGTGAAGATCTTGGAAGATGGTTCTGAGAGGATTGGACCCTGGGATGATTGTGAGTATCCATGATATAGTGGTGAGACAATAGCTAAGGTGGATGTTGTTGTGGATGCTAAGTTTTCTAAAAGAGTTAGGAAATAGAAGAAGGAAGTTCTATGCTACTAGATTTGGAGTCTACGGATCCAGAAGAGAGTTGTTTGACAAGTTAGAAGACTTGTTTGAGAGAGAAGATGGCATCGCAAGGTCAAGGTGGAAGAGTTTGGTTTTGTTGATCAGTTTGTGGAGCCTAATACATAACCTGCAAAGCAACTAGAGGTTGTTGCTAAGGATATCCCTAACCTTGTTGATGTTGGTATGGATATTAGTTTTCATGATCAATTGGTTGAGTCTTACATGGAGATTGTAGAGCACTTGGTCGTGGATGATCTGGTTGTTGTTGGTGACTTGTATGTTGCAGAGCATCTTGTTGTGAGCAATGAGACTACTCGTGCTATGAGTTTAGAATGTGGTGATGGATATCTACATATTGTTTTTGATGCAAAGTTTTTTTATGGTGTAGATTCACTAGTTGTTATTGTAGATGAGGTTTTTTTGATGAAGCATTATGTTTAGTTTGTTTCTAGAAGTGAACATGTTGATCGAATGGTTGAGATTATGGTGTTTGATAGAGTGATGCAAATGTGGATGATTTTTCATGTTGGTTTTCTTATCCCTATTGGAGTGGAATCCTTTGGTGAAAATGAAGATGGTTGTTGATCTTTCTTTTGGCATCAAAGTGTGGGGCACACTTTTCTTTTCGTACCTAGGGAGTCTAATGCAAGAGCACCTTGGAGTAGTTGGCTATCTTGCATGACTATGGAATTTTGGTGGGGTTGAGTGGACCTATTTGGGTCTTGGGTAGTTAATTTTTATGTATTTAATAATTATCATAAGCCTTTAAAGGTATTTGACATTTAATTTCTGTTGGAGCCTAAATTATGGCTCTTCAAGTATTTAATGTTAGGTTTTTTAGTTTTCAGCATTCTGGGCCAACTTGTGGCTTAGATTGGTATAAGTAGGGAAAAAAGAGTAAGAATTATTCCAGATCCAAAGAAACCTAATATGGCCATGTAAAAATAATGTCACATTGAAAAAATGGGAAAAAGTAGTTTCAAAAGTAAAAATTACTATATAGAAGTATTGGAACTAGTTCATACAGATCTTTGTGGACCAATAAGTATGGAGAGCTATAGTGGAGAAAAATATTTCATTCTATATGTTGATGATTATTCTAGGATGATGATAGTGATGTTCCTCAAAGATAAATCTGAAGCTTTTCAAAAATTCGAGTGATATCTAGCTTGTCATTGTTTTGAAACAACATGGTTTCAAATTACCCCAATGAGAATGAGATACATCTAGGGGCAGCTACTTCCTATCTTCAACATACCCTTTTAGACATTAGGCCAACTATAAGGCTAGACCCTTCTTCTACTTCAAGCTATGAAAAACCTAGGTGGGTATACTTGAGATTCATTTATATGGTACCAGTGCTAAAACATATTCTTGAATCTAACAAAGTAGATAAAACCCTAAATCTTCTAACACTTATGCAAGGATATCAAACATTGAATAGCTTATAACATGACAAAACTTGATAAGCTAAGTGAGGGTATCACATTTCAGTTCTTCAACATTTAAAGGGAAAAACATTTGACGAATGATGTTTATTTTCAAAAAAACCCCAAATATGCAACAATAAGAACAAGTTGATCCTGTAGCTGATCAATGCCTTATCTATTGGGAAATTCCACAAATGAATGACATATATCTATGACACCAATGACATATTCCATACATCACAATATCAAATCTGTCTTATCACTTTGTGAATCAAATATCGATGTTCATAAAGACCTCATTCTCATGAAATGTCCTTCTCAAAATGACTAGAAAGCCTATCAAACACATCAAGCATTTACTTGGCCCTTTGTTCCAGCAGAAAGATATATCAAACATACAACCTTAATGGGATATAAATGGGTCTAAATTATTTGTCCCTAAACCACATAAGATTTCAAATTATAGAGATAGGAGATGAAAATCAGAATGAAACTAAGAGATTCCTACTCATTTGTATTCATTTCTTTGAAACTATACATTCAAATGCATGTAAAGCAACTTACAAAACCACTAAATAGATTAGAACTAACTATAATATCTTCACTACTACTATCCATACAAGAGAAATATGCTAAAGAATATGGTGGAATCATAGCTCTAGATCCAACAATGTGATCTCATACACAAATTGGAACCAACAATGTGGTATCACATTGAAAATTGCCAACCTTCTAGTCTCATAGTAAAAAACTAGAAACCCAACCCTTACAATGGATGAGAAAGAGAAAGATATAGAAGAAGAATGGAATCCTAGATCTAATCTAAAAATGCACACTTGAATCTCCATTCTTTGTTGTAAAACCTCTCTTTTCTTTCTACCCATGAGATCTAATTTTGTTTTCATCATTGTTTTGTAACAAACCCAAAATATCTCTTCCTCAATGATGAAAACTCTTATGGTAAAAAATATCTAAAATGCATCATAAAATGTTGATGATACCTTGATTTAACTTTCTTGGAGGTGAAAGAACTCGCCCATAATAGTATTCATGCTACCTTTTATGTTCATTTAGTTCATCATTTCATTGGAAATCCAATCTGAACTGCACCAATTGAATGAAACTGTGAATTGGGTACCTGAGATAAATCCCTACATAACTTGAACCAGTGACCTCCTACACAAAAAAAAAAAAAAAAAAAACTCCAAAAATGGAAATTTCATTCTCTCTCGATTTTGATGATATACAATACTCCTATATGGGCTTATCAAAAACTCCCAAAATGTTGCTTTGAAAATCAGGCTCCTTCTATGGCTTCAGACTGCATTTTTGGCATATATTTGACTTGTTCTAAAGTTTGAACTATATAATATCATTCAATTTATTTTAAATTATTCCTATACCTAATTTTCTAAGAGAAAACATTAAGAAATTATTTTTTTATGTTGTTTGATTTTTTCTCCAAAATTCCATCTATGTCAAACCTAGTTGACCATTGTTGCCATGTGTCATCACTGGATTGGCTAGATTTTGCTTCATCACTTGATACTTTCCACATGTCACTATCTTATTTGTCTGTTGTTCCACCACATGGTAACCACATCATCACACCACGTCACTACCAAGTCACTGGTCATCATGTTGCATGATGAGTCAGCATCATGACATAGCATCCACATGACATGTGTAATTTTTTGCCATGTCAATACCCAGTCATCATGCCACATCATCCTATCATGCCACTGTCCATGTCTTCACCACATCATTGTTGACATCATAGTCACCATGTCACATGGTTATCCTCCTTGCATCTTTCCTTTTGCGGCATGGCAACAACTGTCTGATCTACCACATGTCATCATCCTGTGCCTCATTGAAATCTGTGCCACATGTCAATTTTTAATTCCTCCATAGGTCTAGGTCATGCTAATTTCATCTCTTTGGCATGCATATTTTGGTTCAAAATTATCTTCCCTCCATTCGGCCAAGTGGGACCCATGCATGTGATTGAGGCTTCAAAAGCCTTTGTGTCTTTATGACACTTAGTATTGAAGTGTTGGAATATTTAAAAATTCAAAAGTGCACCCACCCAACAAATGTGGGATAAAGGTTCTGAACCATTTTCTCTTGTGCCCTTAAAGAAAACTTACCATTTGCATTTGAAAGCTTCCATGCCTTTACTTGATCCTTCAAACATTATTGCATGTTCAAAACTCACATTAGGCTAATGGATTGATGAATAGATGGTATTGCATTATGGAATAGAGGAGACAACCATCATTTTGGTTAAAAATCCACACATCATCACTCCTCATCTGAACTTTCAGTGGACTTGAACCTACCAAGAAACTATTGGATACAATTTTTCAATTGTGTGTTGTCTTTGATTTTACACAAATGTCATATCAGTTATCAAACAGAGTCTATCGAGCTCAATTGGTCAACAAAGAAAATTGTAGAGTGTACTGAGTGCTCCTAAAAAATACATTGTGGAAATGGTTTCTATCGAGCTCACTTAGGCATCAAAGGTTTCTCTAGTAGAAGTCAGTTTCTACTAAGCTCACAAGGTCAATGAAGCAAAGTTAGTGTTTCCCAAGTTCACTCGGTCTCCAAAGGATTTTGCAGAGTTTGTAATGTTTACCGAGCTTCAGTTGGTTAACACTAGAAATCATTTCTGGAGCAATGTCTACCGAGCAGGGTCAACAAATGAAGGATTTCATTGTTCTGGAAATAAAGTTTAATTATTTCATGTAATGATTGTAGCCGACTGATGTAATGATTATTGGTAATTGTAACTTGTAAATGAGTTAGCTTGACAATTTGTAAGGTATAAATAAAAGGTCAAGTTGTGAATTCTAAAGTATGAATGAGTGTAATGAGTGAGCATGCAAGTGTAAAAATGAAAGTGTGAGTAAATTTTGAAGAAGGATCAAATGTCCTTAAGGAGCAAAAAAGTTGTATTCAATTAGAGAGAATCTAGTGAAGCAGAACAAAGATCTATATTAGCAAATTTAGTTGCATCTCATTTAGGTCAACTCATTTTTACTTTCTCACAATTGTAGCAGTGATTTCCAAATCTCTTAATAGAGTTGGTTTAACAACCATTTTGTAAATCCTCTAATAAGGTGGATAGTTCTACTGAATTGTTCTAAAGTCCTTTAGCAAGGCTATTCCTAGCAGGGTGATTCAATCCTTTAACAAGGTCACACCTAACAGTGTGTTTTGTAACCTTTAATGGGGTTGGCTCCTAACAGGGTTCACTTTAGAAGAGTGAAAATTGGTAGCTAGTTACTTGTGGGTTTTTTCCATATTGGGTTTCCATGTTAAATTTGGTGTCTCTTGTGTTCATGTTATTTTTTTATGCATGCATGTTAAATCTCTATGAATGCTTAAAGATCAATAATTAATTCTTCTACCAAGTTATAGCATTTTTTTGTGTGACTATCGAGTGACAGTAGTAACTAGTTTTATAAGACATCTAAGGGATCTGTGGATTTATTTTTGTGGTAACTGATTCACCCCCTCCCCCTCCCCTCCCCCGCCTCTCAGTTACTCCATCTATATTTCCAACATAAACTACATATGGAACCTTATTTTTAAATATATGAAAAATACAAACCATTCTGCCAATCACTTTCATTATGTATCGAGAATGAATCAATTCTTCATGCAAATAGAGCATTGGTTTATTGTCCATCCATGACTTCTAGTAGACTAGCCATCATGGGTGGTGCCAATGCAACCTTTAATGCTTCCCCTTTCTCCAATTTTCATGCACAAGGAATGATACAAATTTTGCAAGTCTTCACAATTTGTGACTTCTTTACAATGTCTCATTGTTTTTCTTTCCTATGGAACAATGCCTTACGTGTGGAACTTTCATTTGGTGGATTCATTCCTTGCTTTGGCTTTTTTACTTGGAATTTAAAAGAAACAAGAACTTCTTTACTAAACACATTCGATCCATCCTTTTGCAAAGAGCAGTCTCCACATTTTTTATTTGCACTTTCCTCTCAAAATTATAAACTATTCTTATCACTATGGAATCAAAACCTTTTTGTCATTTTAAAGGCATCTTCTAATAAAGAAAATGCATTCACTGGCCTCCTTCAACACACTATATCAGAAATAGTCAAAACTATGGAGGGGTGAATTAGAAGAATATGGAAAATTGGGGACAACCTGAGAGGTTGAATCCAACCACATCTAGGTGGAGATCTATGTGCATTGGACAATGGGGAGGATGCTAGACCAGTTGGACTTCCTCCTTGATGCTATTCTTAACATTGATTATTTACGTATATCTACTCTTCCTCTACTTTAGTCGTATATCCTATTGTGGCCTTCCAAAGATTTTATCAATTGACCCAAAATCTATTGGTAAATCATGTAGACACCTGCCAAATTGCAAGAATGTGTTTGACATCATTTAAGTAACATACTATAAATTGATTTTCATTGACAGAAAACATGAAATCAAGTATATCTCTTTCTAATTCTAGAACTACATCGCTCCAAGATTTTAGCTACCTAAAATTCACATAGACCGATTAACACTTTAGAAGCTTTTTATTGGTTAGAAGAGTGAAGGTGATATCATCATTTGCAACAAGATCATAATTTGCTTCAAAATTATCAATGAGTTAATGAAAAGGAGGTAGCTCTTCTTTTCCTTTAAAAACCCTTGAGTCCTTAAGGAAGGGCACTAAGATCACAATAATAGAGCATGTTGATTGGATCACAACCTTAAAAATTATTTATGAGAAGATACTTATCAGTATGATATCATTTGGTCAGACCCCAAAGTAGGTCTGGCCAAAAAAAAAATCATTTTCAAACACCTGATCCTTCAAACCTATCTATTGATTGCCTAGTATTGATTGGAAACAATTTGAACACTGAACCATCCATTAAAAACTCATTGTAACTCTTTTTTGCCAACTTATTAATTTCTTGCCAAGGGGTCCTTTGATCAGCTTTAAAAACTAACCAAAACACCTAACCAAGCTCTAAAATTAGACATACTAATTCTTTGACCCACATTCTTGCACCCAATCAAATCTTGTGCCATGAAGAATTTGGAGTCAAAAGATATTGACTATTAAGTTTCCTTGTTAGAACTGCCTATAAGCAAACATGTCAGAAAACAATAAATCGTGTTCAAACCTGGCTCTGGAGATAGAGAAAACTGACACTTGGTGGCACAAAAATAGGGGAATTGGTTCACTATCATGAGGAGAGTATGAATCTATGATTAGGGCTTATTACAAATAACTAGGCATAATTGGAAAATGGTCAAAGTGGGCAACTCAGATTCACAAACTAGAAATACTGACAAAAAGTGGCTTTTGCAAATGGAATGGACCTAGAAAGTGTAAAGAAAAATTCATCAAGATTTGAAAATTGGCACCATTTGATCTCACCTATCATGGATTCAAATTTATGACATCTCTAACAAGGGTACTGACCAATCTACACTTTATGACACCAATAAAACTTTACAGATTGCATTTGGAATCACATTCAAAAACTAATCAAACGAATTCATCATAATCTCAAAATTTAAATATAGCAAGTCTCTAACCTCTTAAATGCAATGAAAAAGGAAATTTCTCAGTATGGTCAACTAGGTCAATAATTATAATCAGTCAAAAAGGGCCTCCCGAATTTCTAAGAAATATGCATCAGCATGATAGAGATAAGTAACCAACTTTTAGGGATTCAAAGCCTAATCAAAGCATATCAAAATGCCTCAAAAACTGAAACATAGGTTTATTGATATGCATACTAAACAATTCTAAAATGGTTAGTCATGAAACATAACTAGGTGAGAGATATTCAAATGTAAACACGGCCTCCCGTTGTTGTTTGACACTTTGGCAAAAATGCAGCTTTGGACATTGCTAAAAAAAAACCTCACAAAATGACTCAAAATAGAAATTTATCTTCATTAAATGCATAAACATACTGAATGTAAGGTGTTAGAAACATTAAACACCTCTTAGGCCTCAAACAGATAGTTGGGTACACATGCATCAAAAAGAACTTATTGCGCTTGATTTTTTGGATGGTACTCAAAATTAGGGCTTCAATTTTGAGTCCCAACATGGCTAGAGTTGAAAAAGAAATAGGGAAGACTCTAAAATGAATGAGGTTAGATAGAGGAGATGAATTCATCTCTAACGAATTCAATGAGTTCTGCAACAAAAGAGGGATCAAAAGACAAGTATTTGCACCTAGTACACCTCAGTAGAATGGCATAGCAAAAAGAAGGAATAGATCCATCATGGATTGTGAAAGAACACTAATGATAGAGAAAAATGTTGCAACTAAATACTAGAAAGAAGCAATCAACATAATAATACATACCTTGAACTGAGTTTAACTGAAGAAAGGTACAAATCAAACACCTTATGAATTATGGTACGGTTATAAACCTAATGTTTGTTATTTCAAAATATTTGGAAGAAAATGTTATATCCTAAAAGAGACAAGGAAAGGAAATTTTGATGAAAAATGTGATGAAGGCATATTCCTAGGGTGCTACTCCACCAAGAGCAAAGTATATAAATGTTTGAATCTTTCTACTCACAAAGTTATAGAAAGTGTACATGTGAAAATTGATGAGTTTGTTAAAAAGAGTGAAGAACAAAGTAGCAAGGAACTTGAAGACTAAAAAAAAAAAAAATTTACTATGATCCTAAGACTTTACCCAAATTATAAGAAAATATGGTTGGGCAACAACATACTGTACCACCCGATTCACCTAAGTATGCAATGCAAAATGAGTTGTAGCTAGTGCAACACAAATGATAGATAGTTCAAACTGAGTCACAGAAAGAGGAACCCGAGTCATAGATATAGGGAACTAAGTCTACTTGAGCAAAGATCAAAAGTTTAGGGTTATTGAACACGGAAAATCAAGTGAAACAAGTCCAAAATCTAGAAGGAAGGAACCAATACTTAATAAATATGTCAAAAGGCATCATGTACCTAATAAAATAATTGGAGATCAAACAGAAGGCATACCAACAAGAAACAAACTAAAAGGTACATGTTTTCTTAATGAATTTGAACGTAGAACTATAAAATATGCTTTGAATAATGAAAGTTGGATAGAGGAAATGAATAAAGAAATTGAGAAAATAGAAAGGAACAATTTTTGGACTCTTGTTCCTAGACCTAAGGAAAAACATGAAATTGTTACAAATTAGGTTTTCAAAAATAAATTGAATGAAAAAGGTAGAGTATCAAGGAACAAGGCAAGGTTAGTGTGTAAAGAATATATTCAAGTAGAAGGTATAGATTATGGAGAAACATTTTTTTCCTATTGCTAGACTTGAAGGAGTTAGAACACTACTTTCTTATGATGCACATAAAGGATTCAAAGTGTATCAAATGTATGTAAAATAAGTTTTCCAAAATGGAATTCTAGAGGAAGAAATCTACATTGAACAATCTGAAGGTTTCAATGATCCAAATAAAAGAGGCATGGTTTGAAGCAAGCTCCTAGAGCATGGTATGAAAGGCTACATGGATATCTAGTAAGAATTGGTTTTCAAAGAATAAATCATAATAGTAGGTTGTATATTAAAGAAGGACCACAGAACAAGATATTGCTAGTAGAAATATTTGTAGATGATATTTTATTTATAGGACATGATGACTTATGTAATTCATTCTCTAAAGAAATGAGGAAATAATTTGAAATGTTAGTGTTTGGAGGGATAAAATTCTTTGTTGGGGTACAAGTTCATCAAATGAAGGATGACATCTACATTACTCAGGTAAAGTACATTAAGAAAATATTAAAGACCTTTGGACTTGAAAATTCCAAACCAGTTGGAATACCTATGTCTACTAGACATAAACTATCAAAGAATGATGATTCAATGGAGGCAAATTATACTATCAACATATCCATGATTGGGAAACTTCAGTATGTGGTACACACAAGACCTGATATTGCACTAGTAGTTAGTATAGTTGCAAGGTTTTTTGAAAATCTTAGAGAAAATAATATGATGGTAGTCAAAGAATTCTGAGATATCTAAAAGGCACTGAAGAGTATGGTTTATGGTACAAGAAAGGATAGAACTTTGAGTTTAAATCCTTTACTAATGCAAATTGGGGTGGAAGCATTGATGACATGAAAATTATCAGTGGAGGAGCACTATTTCTTGGAAAAAGATTAGTATCATGGACAAGCACAAAATAGAATTGTATCTCTCATTTTATAATAGAGGCAGAATATGTTGTTGCGGCAGTTAATTGTTCCAACATAATCTGGACCAAGCAACTACTATTAGGTATGAAGGAAGACATCAAGGAACCAATAGTTATCTATTGTGATAACACTAGTACAATCAATATATCTAGAAATCCAGTGATGCACACTAAGACAAAACACATTACAATCAAGTATCATTTTCTAAGGGAGTTAGTTCAAGACAAAGAGGTAAGATTGGAATATGTGAACACCAAGCATCAAGTTGCAAACATATTTACCAAGCCATTACCTAAGGATACATTTTTTCATCTAAGAGGTAAGCTAGGGGTCATTTCCTTATCTAATGCTCACTAAAGAACATATTAGTGATGCATCAATAGAGCTTCACTGCCAAACTATCAAGTTGATGCAAGAATTTTAGAGCACATAGCATATGAATCAGTACATCAAGTGCATTGAAAATTTATTGTATAAAATCTTTGGCATTTGATGTCAAAGAGGAAGAGATTGGTTATCATGTCAAAGAAAAGAATCAGAGGGAGAGATTTGTATAAGAGCAAGAGGGAGAAATTAATAAGATAGAGTTTGAAGATAAGATGACAGAGGGAGAATCTTAGAGGGAGTTCTCATGGATGAAGAATCAAAATGAAACTAAGGATATTATAAAATATTATAAATAATTTTGTTTCTCTAATTTTTCTTTGCATAATGACATGTTATGTTGCCATTAATGCCAAAGAGGGAGATTGTTGAAAACAATTATTCAATTGTATATTGTCATTAATGTTACACAAATTTTACACTCTAACTAAGTACAACTAGTGTTAACCGAGATCACTCGAGCACTATAGAGGACTCCAATATCAACTGAGCAAAATTTAGTAGAAATTGAGTCTAGTTGGTCATTAAAGGAAGTTAGTGTAAACCAAGTTAGGTCAGTCAATGAAGAGAGTTGGTATTAACCAAGTTTGGTTAGTTATCAAAGAAAGTTATGTATTGACTAAGTGATCAGTGTAGTATTAACCAACTATCAAATAGATTACTTTTGGTTAATACAAGCTTGTAAGAATTTTCCTTAGAGAAAAATCACCCAAGATCAAGGAACTCAAGTATAAGCACAGAATAGACCAGAGTATGATCAGAATAACAATATAGTATTCAATTGATGTATAAGTACACTAGGAGTGTCTATTTATAAAGGCCTATAGAATGCTTCTAGAATGTCTAGGATTCGGCACACTGATAAGTCTTACAACCAAGCACATGTCCACTAAGAGTGGATTATCCTCCATTAAGCGCAGGAGTAAGTGCGATGATGAGAGGATAAGCCTACAAAGGTGTAGCATGTAAAATTATGGTGTAGACACCATGTGCTTAATTAAGAGTGCAAATAACTATGTTGTCTACATGACAACTCAATTAATTATTCAAACTCTAGTGTTGTAGACACCATGTGCTGAATTAGAGTTGCTTACTTCTATGGTGTCAACATGAAAAATTATAAAAGTATGCAAACTCATAAGTGTCAACCTAATAAATAATAAAATAATGCATTGACCTAAGTAAACTTATAAGTAAAGTGTAAATAGTGAATACTTATTTACACCAACACCCCCCCTTAAGTGCAACTTAGGGGAATGCACTTAGGCTCACAAATGCATGAGAGGTCCCATCTACGAGGCCACGTTAGGTACCCATGTACAAAAACAATGCTCTACATACAATGTGATGTAATGTAATCTCTCATAAAGTGGAGAAAGAGGGAAAACCTCATGGGAAAAACCCTCCTCCAAAAAGAGAGATAAGTACAATAAAGAAGATGAGAGAGAAGAAGATCTCAAATGAGGAAAAAATCCCTCATAGAAGAAAGAAGAGAGAAGTCAAGGGACTCCCCTTTTTGCAACATCTCACACCCCCAAGAGATCTTGCAAATGAATATACCTGACCTTAGTGAAGGGTTTGGTGAAGATATCTGTGACCTACTCTACTGTAGAACAATACCATAATGCAATTATCTGCTCATGTATCAACTCTTTGATGTAGTGCATATGAACCTCAATATGTTTAGTTTGCTAATGTTGAACTAGATGTTTAGAGATCTCAATAGCACTCTGATTGTCGCAATGTATGACTATAGGTTTAGGTAGATCAAATCCAAACTCCTTCAGGATGTGTTGTAACCAAAGAGCCTTTGTAGCTAGATTGATAGAGTTGGTGTTTTAGAACTACTAAACAACACAAGGTTCAATACCAAATTGATATTACTCACACAACCTAAGGATTAGCCAATTCCTATTAATAGTCACATGTGTTAAACACTTGGACCCAACTTCAACAAAACCAAGGGTGGTTTTCTACTCTTTAGGCTCTGCAAAACCAAGGTGGGTATACCCAAGGTATGATTCGAGGCTGGAAGCTACTATATCAGAATTATTTTAGTTTCATTCTAATTTTCATCTCATATCCTCAAATACATGCATAACTCTGACATTTTGAATAAACACATCCCATATAATAGATTTGGTCAGAATTTTTCTATAAATTTGCAAGTGTTCCCAGCAACAGTGGCTAACTAAGGCTAAAACATCCCATGCAAACAAGTGCTGACCATCTTTTCAAATCTTTAAGAAATGTAAATTAAAGCTGATTGTGATTTTAGAACTGATGCGTATATTTATTCTGCATACTAAGTAAATTTTGATCAGTGCCTATTCCATTGGGATTCAGAGTCTGCTTCAATTCATAGATCTAATCTGTTGCATTACAACATATATTATCAGCAATTCTTACTAAAGTTCATTCTTACAAACATCCTTTCTATCACCATGACCATCCCATCAAATTCATCAAAGGCATTTACTTAATTCATTGAATTAATAGCAGTAATGAGCTGATATACAACCTAAATGAATTGCATTCAATTGAGCAAGCTTTACTCACATAATCTCAAAATAACCATGTAATAGCTAAGGAGAAAAAATTCAATAAAAATTGATATGGGGATAGCTCAAAAACTTGTATTAATTTTCCTTGAAAATTGCATACAATTTTTGTAAACTCGGAATGACCTTAGAAAGAGACACAAAGATCATTCCATATTGATGTATTCATAGAAAACATGCAAAGAAAATACATTATAAAGTTTTGCTCAAAGATTGGACTAAAAACATCCTAAGTGTAATACTAAAATTGCATTAGAAATTAGACCCTTTTCTATCCCTAGAATCTCACTTATATAATGTGAGATGCAACAAGCTTTAGGCATAGAGAACTGATAGGTGTCCCCAAAAGATATTTACATTTGCATAACAGAAAGAGACAAAACTTTATATAATAGAAGGGTAACATCATATCACTTTCTTGGTAGGCCCCCCTTTTCTATTACATCTTTAGGATATTACAAACTCTATGATAGGCTCCTTTGTCATTCTGATTCATCAGAGTATGTAGACATCAGGCTTGCTAATGATGAATTCTGCTTTAATTCTTGCAGCTTTACTTTGATTCATGGCTCTTCGTTGTCACCGTCATGAACTGTTAAAACAACCTTTATCTATGAATCCTCTTGTGCCACATCATTAACTAGTACCATGATGCTTTCATCCTAGGTTGGTTGCTCCTTTTTGTCCTGACCTGCATGTTATGATGTATCATCTACTTAGCTTTCTTCTTGGTCAGTAGTTATAACTGGTTGGTTTATTTCCATTATTTAGAGCAACTACTCTATTTTTTCTCCTTCATTTCTAGGCGCTGATGGAAGTGAATCAATGATTTGTATTTCATCTTCATTTATCTCTTCATTGTTAGTTTCAACTTCCTCTAACTGTTCATCAGAAAGAATATCTGCCATCCACTTATCATAAAGTGTGTCATCTGGCCAATCAAATTGAAGAATATCTTGTTGTTTCTTGATGATATATTCACCTTTTTTATCAATAGTAACAAAATCTTGCTTCAAAGAATCAAAGAATAATTGAACCTTTACCATTTCTTCTATAGTTGTGGCCCATCATGCATGCCCTATTTCATTAATAACTTTATTCATTCTTAAACAAAACAAATCATCAAGTTCCTTAGCACATTCATCTTTACTTTTCAAATTACTCCTTCTATCTAGGGCATGAGGAAATAAGCTAAAATTTTGGCTCTTATATTTGTCTAAGTAGCCAACTATTATTCTTTGCAAACAAACTCTCCTATCATCAAAATTTGGCAGATCAGTAACAATATCATAAATTCTTTCAATTTGATCATGAGATGATCTTATGACAGAGTAGCATAAGAGTGTCACTTCTTTCCTTCTCTTTTTCTTCCCCCATTTATTCACAATAGGCTTTAAAAACTCCTCATTTTCTTTCAATTCTTCCTAGAGTTTTACCACCCTTGTTAATTGGTGATAAAACAATGGCCATTCAATCTTATCTACCAAGTATGTAAGATCCTTTCTCAATTTATCCTCATATTTTGCATTTAACTCTACATGCAGTGCCCACGGCTTGCTTTTTTCTTCTTCAAAATCTTCTGTTGTGTAATATTCTAGCCTTTTGGGTGTATTTGGTATTTCTATGTGGGGGGTGGATTTGAAAGGTTCAATTGGGGGGTGAGGGTATGTTATTCTCAGCCTTGTGGACCTCCCCATTAACTTGTTCTCAAGCTCAATTGTCTTTTTTACCTCTTTATTGTAGGCCTCAAGAATTGTTTCATATTTACTTTGTAGTTCAAACATGGCTTGTTCTTCCTTCTTAGCAGTAGCCAAAAAAAATTGGGATGAATCTACATTCCAATGTGTAGCCTACACATGAGAGGTATCAGCCACTCTCCTAACAATGATGTTTCCTATTAGTCCTTATTCAACTGGTTGTGATGAAACAGCCCTAGATCCCCTTCTCAGTGACCACATGACTAGAGTAGCTTGATCTTCACTGAATGAAGTCCCTATAAACTCCTTTTTACTGGGGTCTTGTTTATTTGAAATAGAATTAAAAATCAATGCATCTGCAATATCCCAATTGGGTAACAATAATATATTGGAAGCCTTTACCATTTGCCTCCCCTCTTCAGGGATTATGCTCTAGAACTCTTGCATCATTTGTTCCTTTATTTGGTTTTGGCTAGAGGCTTCATCCATTTTTGGATGCTCTGCTTTTAGTTTTTTGCATCTTTCCTCAAAATTACTCATATTTTCCCTCCATGCAAATTCATGAGAAGCCCTTGACTTTACAAAACTGTCATCAAACAAAATTTGATGACTTGCTTGTTCCAACATAGGGTCCAATTCCCTTCCTCTATAATCTACAAACCATTAATTCAAAACTTGGTACTGGAGGCTCCCGGGGGTCTCCTTCATTTATTTCTAATTGTGTCACAAAAATTCCCCCCTGTGATCCCAAGTGTTCCATTTGTTCTTCAGTGAGTTGTTCCTCTTCAATTCTCAAAGGGGTCTATGAGGGTGAGTATTCCTCAACATGGTGATACTCTTCCCTTATTATCTTTCTCCTTTTTAGGGAGGGTTCAGAAGGTCTCTCTTCCATGACATCACTGGTGGACTCAACTATTTGCTTGTCTTTATTCACAGTGGTCATTTTATTTTGAATAACAATATACCCTGGCCTTCTTTGGACAGTTAATTGACCTACCCCTATATTGGGAGTAAAACCCAAACTTCTCATTACTTCCCTGGCCTTATCCAAGTAAAATCTAATAAAGAATTGCTTCTTTTCATTCATTGCTTCAATTATTTCAGGAAAAGTTTTCATAAGTCTATTTATCTTATCTACATTTGTAATTGCATCATCCAAAGGGCTATAATCTACATCAAAATAATGAATGAAATCCAAAATTTTAGAGAAGGCTCTCCACTTTTCTTTCCTAGTCTCTTGTTCTTGTAAGGAGTACTCATTCCTTATTATATCTTCTAGAAAATAGAATTCATGCTCAATTTTTTCAAGCTTAATTCTATGCCTCAGAGCCAAATTATAAAATCCCTCAGAATCACAAAAATGAGGGCAAGAAATAGCCATCTTGTAAGGATCCAAAAAAAATTTCAGAGAGAGCCAACCCCATTTTGTGATCACAAAACGATGGGCTATTTTGCAAGTGGGGAAAATTGACCTTGTTGATCTTTTCAACAAAAATTATCCCTCTACTCCTTCGATCTACCACAAAAAATCAGCTACTCCTACCTTCAAGGACACCTAGTAAGGTAATACATAAGGACTTCCCTTAAAATCATAAATTCTAAAAACAATAGAAATAGATACGGGCATGCCAAAATGTGTGCTAGAAAATGTGACCCTTTGGGAGCACGAATAAACAAACAAACATTAGTTAATGAAAGAAAATTAACTAACTAATGCTTGCTTGAGTTTTGCAACTCTAAGCAGCCAAAAAACCAAATCCTCCAACCACCTCTATAGCTCAACAAGGGCACCCATGAGAGCCCTTGTTGGTGTGTTAAGATGGGGGGTATGTTTGGTGTGCTCTTCCAAACACAACAAAGTATTGAATCTCTTGAGTGTATGTGCAAATGTGAGTGAAATATGAACCTAGGCTACATGAGATGAAGAACACCTCAAGAAATGGCTATGTAGAAAGCCATAATTAAAGGTATTCACTGATGATGGTATGAAATGCAATAAAGAAATCTAACCAAGTATGCAAGCTACACTAATATGTAAATGCAATGGAAATGAGAATGCACAAGTAAACTAGATAAACAATGTAAAGGAAAAGCTAAACCAGCTACCAAATGGTTAGTATGCATCTAAAAATCACCATGAAAGCTACTATGAAAACTCAAATTAGTATGCAAACTCAACTAAAAACTCAAATCTCAAACCAACATGATAACAATGCAATAATGAGATATGCAAATGCTTGAGACAAGACCTCTATTTATAGGCTTGAGGGAGGTCTTGGTGAGGTGGCATCCATGTAGGTGCCACATAAGGTGACATGCAAGCCATGCAAGTGGTCAAATATTCAAAGTTTTCTCACACATGTGTGAGAAAACTTGAGAAGAAGAGTGGGAGACAATAGTGCAAAGGGGAGTGTGTAGGCATGCCTTCTCACACATGTGTGAGCACACTCTTAGGCTAATGAGGGGGATTAGGAAGTATATTAAGAATGATTAAGTGGAATTAGAGAAGAAGTAGGCTTAAGAGGATGAAAATGATGGTTATAGGCTGGGCTCTAGGTTAGGCTTAAGATTTAATTTAATTTAATTTAATTTAATCCTGGGTTTAGAGGAATTAATAAGATTTGAGGATTAAATAAACAAAATTTATTTATTTAAAAAAGAGGATGATGGAGGATCATGTGTTAAATTAATTTACACATTAAGACTAAGAGTATTTAAATTAAATTTAAATACTTAAAAGAATGAACTCATTTAACTAAAATAATTTAATTAAATAAGTAGAAGAATGTGAGCAATATAATTAATTAATTAATAATTAATTACAATGTCATGGGCAATATTAATAAATCAATATAATCTTCAGGAATGATTTTAAGTGTCTACACTTTCAAACCACTGGGGTTATCCATAGGCCTAATAAGACCCATTAGTGCCTTGGGAATTTTGGGATTGTCACTCAATAAGAGGCATCTCAACTTGGAAGAAAAATACATGTCAAATCTAACAAAACTAGTGTTCTCTGCATCCCAAGTCATATCTGCACTCCACAATTGGACTAGTAGTGCTTCCCCATTTTCCTCTCTATTTAACTTCATTTCTTTACCAAAATATGTAGCTCCTTTAAACAAAAACATATGCATCAACAAAGAATAATGACCAAAAGTTTTTTCCACCTTGCTCTTGGCAATCCCAATTAATCCATTGTGGATTTCCTCAGCTAAGTAAGAAGCAAAGTCAAAAATGATGTCCACACCAAAAGATGAAATCTAAATAACCATATACATGAAATCCTCAGGCATAAACTCTTCTTCATCTCTCCCAAAAACTCTGCACAAGGTCCTATATATTTCTACAGCCCTGGAATTGAAATATACCCTTTTGAAAGGTTCCTTGGAGGCTACTATTATTGCTAGTAGGGTTCCAATTTTACTTATATGTTCCTTCAGTACACCTTGCCTAATGGTATCTTTCTTGAATTTGTATTCTTTTTCTAACCATTCCAAATCAATGGGCTTGTGGTAATTAGTAAGGGGCCCTAAACCAAAAACTTCCCTAATTTCATCTAGGTTGACTGTGATTAGGACCTGGCTGTCAGTTCTTCTTACTACCCTAATGGCTTGGTCATAGTTCTTTCCCATAGCTTCAAGAAGATCATAGTCCATGAAAACACTAGGAACACTAGCTTCCCTCAATCAAAATTCCAAACATTGGCATGTGGGGCAAAAATGTTCCTCTCTGAAAACCATTTTTTAAACAAATCTAGACTAGTTTGAGAGGTACTAGCATCCTAAACCCAAGTACCCTTTTCATACAATCCATCTACTATCCTCAACCTAGGGTTTAATGAAGTAAGTTTTTTCACTTTTATAGTTTCAGTAGTGGAATTGGGAAGCAACTTAAGTAAATCATCATGGACATTCTTATCCAAGTAATTCTCTTGACCAGAAAATCCCTTCTTTGGAGGCATTTTGAATTGTAACTTTGCAGAATTGAGACACTACAAAGATTATGATATGATTACTTACTTGAATCTTTGCTCGTTCCTTTCTATAATTTTGCAGTGTATTTGCAAACAATGGAAATTTTCTTCACACTCTTGTCCAGCTCACAACCTTCTTAGTAATAGCTTCTCCTTAGGAAAATCTTGAAATCTTTGTTCGTGTGGGATGAGACTGAGAAAATATTTTGTATTATACACTATTTTCTTTCACACGCAAAGCTTTCATTCCTCATAAATGCACAGAGTGATACCACCTTCTACATTCAAATTTACACCATTGATTTTCAAAAAATCCTACAATCCAAGGATGCAAGCAAAAATGACTCATGTTCCACTTGACACGTTGGCAGTCAACCCAATGAAATTTCACCATGTGTGTAGTTCCCTCATTGTTGGCATTTCATTCTGGACCCACTTATGACTAAGGACACGTGTCATCAAATTGCTACCTCGCTATACATAACCTTTGAGAAACTTTCTATAGCGAAGTAGCGATAAACCTTGATTCTCTTTTGATAGTGTGGAGGACATTTGATTCATCACTTAAGAGAGATATAGTGGGTCCCTTACTCACTACCTCGCTATACATAAAAAGTGCACATCTTTCCATAGCGAGGTAGCAAGAATCATTGATCCTAGCTTGATTTGATGATCAGAATCTCTCATATGTTTTATGAATGGGGCATGGGTCTAGGATACTGATGATGTAAGAAAATCCTACATAGTTGGCATATAAAACCATATTCTAATCCTAGTCACATTGCCATGTTACTTGGATCCCACCATGTGTTCATTTTAGGGTGGTGTGTTATGTCACTAATGGCGAGATGCATACTTTTTCTAATAGCAAACTAGTGAGCTCTGATGGCTATTCAAAACTCAATGCTAGAATAATAAAGGCAAGTCACGTCACAATCACCCTCATTAATGCTTTTGACATAACAATCATTACTCACTATGTCACTTGGGAATCTTTATGGTCACTGGGAAGTTTGGATGCCATCATGTCATATATTTCTTGGCTATTCGCTATGTCACTAACAACAAGATGCTTAGTTTTTTTGATAGTGACATAGTGAATCATTGGAGAAACCATTATTTTGACAATTTCTTTTGCCTGCCTTTTCTTGGGTTCCTTTTCCTACTTTGATAGTACTGACAAAATGCACATGATTGAATACTTTAGATGCAATACAATTTTTGATCACTACAGCTACATTTTATGGCCCTATCCTTTAATTTTGTGGTATTCGCTACCTCGCTATACATAAAAAGTGTGCAACTCTCAATAGCAAGATAGCGACTACCATAGATTTTACTAGAATTAGATGGTGAGGAACATAAGAGAAAAAGGCCAATCGGGGGCATGGTAAATTTGAAATGAATACAAAATATTCACAAAATTTTATTTAAAAGGATTCATGCTCGAAAAAATTTAAAATGAATGAGACATAGGTTTTAACAAATATTTTTCAAAGGCTAGCTAATCTAGAGGACCAAAGACCAAAAACCATATTCACCGTTAATGGATTCAAATTAATTTTTTGTGCCTAGGTTAGGGAAATTTTATCATGCACAATATCAGACCAATAGACAACTCCTCGATACTTAGCCTTAGTTGAAGAAAGAGCAATGTTATTCTACTTCTTACTCTACCAATAAATAGGGCTAGAACCAAGGTGAACATGTAACTTGAAGTAGACTTGCTAGAATCAAGTTCCCCTACATAGTATGAGTCTGTATATCTAACTAGATGAAGTCCTATACCTGCTACATAATTTATCCCATGTGCATGTGTACCCTATATGTACTGCAAGATGCACTTGGTAGCCTTCCAATGAAGCTCATGTGGCTCTTGCATGAAGCAAGAAACCATGCCAACTGCAAAAGCTATATCAAGGCATGTATGTGTCAAGTAGATAAGACTCCCAACTAACTATCTTTATAATGTAGCATCAACAAGTGGAGTGGTACACTTGGCCTCTAACTTGACACCTAAAAGAAAGTGAGTAGAAGTAGGCTTGCAGTCACTCATGTGAAATCGAGAAAGCAAGTCAAGAGCATACTTGGGTTGAGAAAGTGTGATCCCTACTAAAGACTGTGTGATCTCAATACCAAGGAAATAATGTAGTAAACCCAATTCTATCATAGAAAATCTGTCCTGCAAAGAGATCTTGATACTGGCAATGATGGATAAAGTACTTCCTATAATGATCAATTCATCTGCATAAAGAACGAGTATCAAGTGTGAGTCATCCCTTTGAAGGATGTAGACACTTGAATCAAAATGATACCTGGTGAATCCTGTTGAGAATAAGAAGGAATCCATCTTGACATACCAAGTCCGAGGAGCCTACTTAAGACCATAGATAGACTTCTTCAATCTACAAACCATAGTAGAATCCTATATGAAGCCCTATGGCTGCTCCATATAAATCTTCTCATGAAGATCACCATTCAAAAAGGTACTCTTTACATCCATTTGATGTACAACCCCACCATGAGTCGCAGTAATAGCTAGTGTCAAATGAATGGAGTTCATCTTGGAAAATTTGTGAGAAACCTTTGGCAACTAGTCTAGCCTTATGCTTATCCACACTTTCATCCACTGCAAATTTGGTTCAATAGATACACTTACACCGAACCAATTTTATTCCCTTAGGAAGGGGAACTAAGTCCCAAGTTTTTTTTTTCATCAAAGAGTTATATTCTTCCTCCATGGCCTTGTCCCATTCTAGAATCCCTTATGCTTCCTTAAATGACTGTGGATCTAAAATAATGGCAATATAAGCAAGTGGAAATGATTTGTGCTGTGACCTTGTCCTTCGAGTGTTTGAAGGATTCCCCACCAATGAACCTATTGAATCAAGGGTTTGTTGTGCCCAACGATGTTTAGTGGAAGAAGAAGGAATGTCCTCAATTTTTTGTGGACCCTACGAAGGTGGTGTCCTATGAGTCAAAGTTGAAGGAATCTCATCTTCTAAGTCACTATCATCACTATGATCACTTTCCACAAAGGAGGAAGGAGGAGGAGTTGAAGAAGCCAAACTTGGACAAGTTTCTTCAAAGTGAACACTCCTCTCAAAAAATATTTCATGTGTCTCTTGATCCATGAGTTTGTATGCCTTAAGATGGTCAAGATATCCAACAAATATATAGGGTTTTCGTTGAGATTCTAATGCCTTTCACTTTTTTGGAGGTATACTTGCCCATGTTGGACAAATAAAAACTTTAAAGTGCTTTACACTTGGTTTTCTACCACACCAAGCCTCAAAAGGGGTAATTCCATCTAAGGCCTTATGAGGAAATTTGTTTTCGATGTAATTGGCACAACACATGGCTTTTGCCTAAAACACTTGATCTAGAGACTTATGTTGAAGCATACAAGTGGTCATCTCCTTAAAGGTCCTATTCTTCCTTTCAGCAACACCATTCTATTGTGGTGTGTATGCAACTAAATTTTGAAGATCAATACCCTCGTGAGTGAAAAAGTCTATAAGTCTAGAGTTGACATATTCCCTGCCATTATCTATTCATAGAATCTTGATGGCTTTCCCTGATATTTTTCTCAACTTGAACTTTGAAGGTGATAAACTTATCAAATACTTCACTCTTATGAGCAAGCAAGAAGACCCAAGTGTAGCATGAAAATTCATCAATAATAGTGAGAACATGGCGAGCCTTACCAAAAGATGGTACTAGAAATGGGCCAGTTGCATCACTATGAACCAATTCAAGAATAGTAGTAGCCTTCCAAGACTTACCCTTGTCATATTTCTCTTCAGGATGCTTGCTTGCTTCACAACTTGGACATAGACCCTCTGAATACTTGACATGAGGTATACCAATGACCATATCCTTGTTGCTAAGTTGTTGAAGGTATCGATAATTGAGATGTCCAAATCTCTCATGACATAGTTTACTTTGTGAATTGGAATAAGTCAACAAGGCAAAGGAAGTGGACTTAGGCACAAAATGAGAAAAAGAGTAAATTCTTGTCTCATGATTAGCCTTTCCAATCGGCACCATAGAATCATCTTTGAGATTTTTCACCATAACTATATCAGGAAGGAACTCCACTTTGTTTGCACATCCATAGTGAGTTATTTGGTAGATGGAAACAAAGTTGGTGCTTAGGTTAGGAACATGAAGAACATCCTTGAAGACACCATTTTCCAACTCAACATTCCCTATCCCTTCAACTTCCACTTGTGTGTCATTTCCCACATAGATGTAAGGTACATTAGATGGTTTCAAAGAGGAAAAATGCTCCCTTGAATCACCCATATGATGTGTAGGTCCTAAATCAAGAACCCATTCCTCATCATTGTTTATACTTGCCACCAAAGCTTGTCCCTTACCCTTTGAAGTGGTTGAAGATCCCTTATCCTTATCAGAATTTGGTACATCAATTTTGTGTTTCCTCATTAGGTTTACCAATTCATCAATCTGCTTATCCTTACACTCATGTTCATCATGACCATTCTTCTTACAATAGGCACAATTTTTCTTCTCACTTTTGTTGGAGTTGTTCCCCTTCTTATTATTTTTGGAAAAAGACTTGCCTTGTTGTGAGGAAGATTGTTGAGGAGAAGAAGATTGATGCAAGGAAGATTGTTGTTTAGAGGAGGATTGTTGCATTTCATCTTGTGGATTAGCCTTCCACTACTTTTGCTTCTTATTGGAATGTTTACCACTTGAATTCCCTTCATTAGCTACCAAGGATTTGGTCTTGGAAGATTGGAGAATTCCCATACTCATTAAATTTTCATGTTCTATTAGCATTTCTAAAAATTTCTTTAATGAAGGCTTAATGTAGGCACTACCCATTGTTAATTTGTAAGTATTATAACTGGAAACAAAAGGAGCATATTTAGGTGGAAGATGAGTCATTATATGTTTGATCATCTTTCCATCCTTGATGGGTTCACAACAATCCTTAAGTTTTTCCCTATACATGTCTACATGGGTAAGATAATCTTTGATGGTGTTGAAATTCCTAGGATCCAACTTGAGAAGTTTTTCCTAAATGGTGTAGGCCATATCTTCATCTATGGTCCCATACAATGCTTCAAGTTTAGCCCAAACTTCTATTGGATTGGTAAGTTTCCTAACATGATATTTGATAGGATCAAAGATATTCTTGAGCAAGGTTCCTAGGACCATTTCTTGTTTGGATTCCTAGTCTTCTTTTTGAGGTTCATCAGCATCAGCTGGAGGCTTCTCTGCTACACCAGTTACATAATGCAACAAACATTTTTCAACAAATGGTTCCTATATGATTTCTTTCTAAGTAGCATAATTATGTGGAGTTAACTTTTAAAAGAACCCATAATGCAAAAGTACAATATCAAAGAGACACAAAACACAATACACACCCCTACTTTTCACTCAATCAAAAAAATCCCCACCACCCCCCCCCCCCCCCCCCCCCCCCCCCCCCCCCCGCCCCCACCCAAATGAAATATTTTGGCATTTTATATGTAGTGTGTTTACAATAGGACACTTGTCAAAATGGACAAAGTGGGTTTCTGATTTTTTTGTTTACAACCTTCTTATCTATTTTGATTCTTATGCAACATCTCATTTGATTTTTCATTTTAGGAGCTCCTACATGCATTTCAGTGTTGGGCAAGTTTCAAGCCACATTCCATAATAAAAATCACATTTTTTTTTGTTTTTATCTTGGTTTTATTGTCAAGTTTATATCATCATTTGACGTATAAATATTATTAGATTGCATTTCAATTTTGGGTCTAAAGATCTGTTAGAAAATGTGGCTTTTGTCTAAACAGTAAGTGATTTATTTCTCAATCTTGTAGTTGTCTCATTAGAGTTTTTTGCAAGGAGGAAATGAGTTTGTATACTTTTTATCTATTCTCAATTGTATAGATGGGTTAATAAGCCTGTTATCTATATACTACACTCAAATGATTGTAGGAGAAACATAAATCTATTTATTAAATTTTGAGATAGATAATTTAAGGTAGATCTTTTTGAGTTTAGGACTATTCAATATTCCCATCTATGATAAAAAATTACTATAGCAAGTTCAATAATCTTAAATTTACATTAGAAATAGGTAGAAATAGCTATACCATAATGATGTCCCCCATAGTTTTTGCCTCCATTCAAAAACTTTTTTTTGGTGACAAGCTCCTTGT